>OX376704.1:30695177-31403896 GCA_947389935.1 Agrilus cyanescens
ATTTAAAAATATGCAAACTTTCGATTTTCTTCTCATTAACAAACAGTTTATCAAATGATTACCTACTGAAGTAGTTTCTTTTTTGGAACGTGATCTATCTATTCATGAAAAACTTTGGTAAGTGCAAATTCCTTACGATGAATAAATATACAGTCAAAACCGTTTACAACGACATACCGGTTATATCGACCAAAATCATAGGTCCCGGCTGAATGCTGTATGATCGCTTTATAAAAAATACCGCTTTTTACGACATTGCTTATTACGACATACCTCATTAAGCGACCACATTTAACTAATAAATAATAAGGGCAGAAGAATGACCAATTTTAATTTTTTTTTTAAATCACTTTAAGACTATTAGTTTTGAGAATTATAAAAACAATTAAATTTAAGACCCTCCCAAGAAGCTCTTGTCACATAGTAAGTAAACTGTACAGTTAGCAAAACCCTCCAAAAGTGACCCTCATATTCCAATGTCAGTTATTTGTTCCATTTTTATAAAAAAACGTTGAGAACCCTGAAAACGTTTCGATTTCTATTTTAAAAAAAGAATTGACTCTCACTAACGAGGTAATTACTTAAACTGTAAATTACTAATTTTTTCAGTACACTTTCGCTTCATTCCTTGAATTTCACGTTTCTCTAATTGTCACCTGTTAAAAACCCCATATGAAAAAAATACAAATAGAATAACTGTAAGTCTAATATCGGGTACTACTAACACACTTGTAATACAAAAAGAACAAACACCTCAAGATGTCAACGTACCTCTAGCACACGAGCTTAGGCAAAAAGAAATTAATTGCATGGGCAAATATTGACAGTAAAAATCAAACAAGTTCTTACTTATAAGTGGGCAAACACGATGGGTAGATACATACCAATGGAAATAATCGGTAAAATACATATGTAAATTGTTTCCTAAAAAGGTTACTGAACGAAGTGTGCTATACTTTATAAATACTTATAATTAAAAAAAAATAATGAATTAATTATTAATGTGTATTATAAAAATTTGAAACGATGGTAAATTAACCTTTAAAATAAGGCAATGATGTGGGCGAACTTGAAGAAGAGACATTTTTAATTAATATGTTAAAGACTAAAATTGCTACAGTTGGTCAGACCACCAGAACATTATAATTTCTGTTCCACAGAACAAACTGGAATTGTCGTTACGAAAATAGTATTTTAAGAAGGACAAAGCTTCTATCTATGTATTAGATTAGATGAATCATCTTTACTTACAATTTACAATCCATCAAATGTTGAAAAACTGTTACTCATTATGGTATGTGATTTGTTGTTAGTTGGAACACTTATTCACATTAGCAGAACAATTATTATGTAGGTACGGTATGTACCTATGTACAAGAAACACACTTGAATTCAAGTAAATTCTTAATGCAAATTTTTATATTTTCTGCAAGCAATTAATAAAAAAAATAATAATAATAATAGTAAATCACCCAGTTTGCGTGAATCACAAATGTACTTTGGTCATTGCTCATTTTGTTTCTTCTTGTTCTTACTTAATATTAACTATCAGCAACTTTCTTGAATTAGTGCACAATCGACGTTTTACTGCCTATACACAAAGATCGATTAATTAATTATTCGATGGTGGTTATGAAATCGAACTGCAGTAACGGAAATTAAGTCAAAACTAATTTATTTCCATTATGTGATCTCTTATCAGAAAATTACAATAAAAATATATACGTAGGAGTTTATTTACTACAAATTAAATATATCATATTTCTGTTATTTAAAAAGAAATTAAGCTGGAGTTCGAGAAACAAGAACCTTCCATTTGGTCTGTGAAATAAGGGAATTGAAACTGTTTTTTAGATGACCTAACCTAACCTAACCTAACCTAACCTAACCTAACCTTATATAACTTGCAAAGTTTTTATAGAATCGATTCACAAGTGAAATGTGCGAGTTCCAAACCCTATCAAAAAAATAATTAAAAATCTGTTTAAGCTTGTGTCAATTAAGCCCTTTCATATGATATCCCACATGACACGGTTAACTCACTTCAAAATTTGGACCCCAGTTCCTTGCATAAAGACCCTATTTTCCTTTTGTGGTTTCATTACAAATATACGGCTTTCAGATTTTTCTCTTCTGCAAAAATATGTAAAAGTTTATAAAAATCTACAAAAAGATTTGATCACCCATACAATTATGACCGCGCATACCGTTGGCTTAACCTCGATGACTGATTACGTACTTTAAATAAAGACTATATATATTTTTTTATGATTTAATTACAAATGTATAGTTTTCAAATTTTTTCCCTGTACTTGTAGTATAAGACAATATTACTTGCCCAATTTCATAGTTCTAGGTCAACTGAAACTACCCTTATAAATTTTGATTCTCTTGACAGTGTCGAAATATACGTTTTTTGCTGTAAAAACAGTCGTATATTTTTTTTACGTTAAGTTAGAAGTTTGATTTTTTCAAAGCTTCAAGGGACTGTTGACCAGTGTATATGATTTTAATTTCAACTCGGTCCCTCCACGCGTTCCCGAGATAAAGGGTCTTGACTGACAAACAGACAGACAGACGGACAACAAAGTGATCCTATAAGGGTCCCGCTTTTTCTTTTTGAGGTACGAAACCCTAAAAATCAATCATTCCAAACTTTTTTCTACCCCTTGGCGAACATTTTCTCAATCGTTTGTTGTTGTTATAGAGTTTTTAAGAGAATAAAAAATAATTTTGTTAGACATATTGAAGCCTGTCTTCCAGCTGTCAGTTCTAATTTCGAAAAAAATAAATTATGTAATATGTTCCCGGAACAATTAACTCATCGCTGTCAATAAGTCAGCGGTATGTCATTGATGTTTACGTTAGACGTCTAATAACGGGCTCGATTTAGTTTACATCCGCCAGTTTCAACGGCTCAATTGTTACAGCAATATGTTGCAAACATCGACATTTGCCAAATCACGCGCAGAACCGGCTTTGGATTGTAACATTGTAAGATGGTGCAATTTAAAAAAAAAACAAATATTTTTTTCATCTCCTTCTAATGTGACTCGCCAAAAATTCTTGAAAGAAATCAGTCGGAGAACTCTATGAGTCCGAACGTTTTTATTTTTAATAATTTAATGTAATCATTAACTAATAGTTTATTAGGTGTACCTACGTAATTTAATTCCAACCTCTCTTACCACGAACAGTAATAAATAATTAATATGAAATGTAATTAATAATTCCATTACATTTCGTTTACTGTTACCTACGTTCTAACTGATTTATTACGAATATAAACCGTTATATGAAGAATGAGATGAAAAAAAATCATGTCATTGTAACGTGTCGATTGCATAACTCGATCCGAGATCTCCATCTCTTACAAGTTGCGATAAGATACGAATAGAAAATGCCCATGCAGAAAGGTCATACGCCTTCGTCAAAGACCCGTTCGCTTATGCATCTTTCATGTATGTACCCATATGAATGCATAAAGAATAAATAATAATGACGAACAACATCCCACTTCATAATGTCATTATATCATATTATGTTATAAAAGACAGCTTCACAATAGATAAAATGAGTTAGTTAACTTGTGGACAGTAATCAGATACATCTTGAGATAAAATGGGGCCTATTGTATCATAAATTGGTTAATTTTTCGTATGAGTTGCAAAATTAACAAGATTCGAAGGGCTTAAGACATTGGCAATAAACTTTCAATGTGATATAATATTCTTAGTGGATACACCAAAATACAAATATTTCCAAAAAAATATCTTGGGTAGGACTTAAAATATAAAAATTGTATAAGAGTAAAGTACCTACTCTTATTTCAGAAAATTCAGCAAAATTTTGTTAAGAAAAGTTTTTGAGAATTAAAAGTTATGTCTAAATAGTACCAAAACATGGCTTTCTAATAATAAATTTTTTTTAGGAAAATACTTAAACATTTCCAAATAAAAATTTTAAATAAAGATTTTGCTCTTTAAATGAGAGTTTTTAATTATGCATACTATCATTACTAATGTCATACCTTGTTAAAAAGAATTTTTGGGAAATTTTAAAATTGTGTTTAATTTCGTTGCAACAAATATGAAGTTTGTGGTTCCCTAAAAAATTAAAAATCTAACCTAATCTTACAATTATGCTTGAATTCGAACGAATTTAATTTAATTTTGATCAACATATAGCAGGGTTTAAGGTAAATTAAAAAAAAACTTTTTTTTTGAAATGATTTTCCTAAAAATTTTTTTTCTTAGGTACTATTTAGACATAACTTCTAATTCTCAAAAACTTTTCTTAATAATATTTTGCTGAATTTTCTGAAATAAGAGTAGGTACTTTACTCTAATACAGTTGGTATATTTTAAGTCCTACCCTGTATGCTGTTTTGCTGTCAACCATTCTTAGTGCACATAATATGATTATCGAGCATGCGTCAGCATTCGGAAATAATTTTTTTTTTTTTGGTCGTGCAATTAATTAAAAAAATTCCCATGACATTCAAAACCATTCCTAAACCTCTATCCAAAAATACTTTTCATTCACGAATTGTAACCACAAATCGAGCCACAACATTTGGTTTCGAAGGGGCATCTTGTGGTATAAATCCCCTTTCTGAACGATGCAAGAGGAATGATGAGAAGGTGCTTCATCCAGACACTTTACATACCTGTAGCGAACAATTTACAATCAAATAAATCAATGCTCAAGAAGTTTTAATGTCTCTATTCCTTTTTAGTTTCTTCCTGGTTGCCCGTTAGAGCTTAAAGTCTATTACTTCTTTCGCAATTGTCAATCATTTGCATACGTGTCTAAATGACTGTAGTAAAACAACCTGTGCAAACGCTTGGAAATGAAACGGCGCAGAGATCCATTCGGGATTTTCTCATTTTTATTGTTTCGGGTTATAATAAGAAGAAGAAGAAGAAGAAGAAAAGTTTCATTTTACACGTACGTCCTATTTATAGCTTTCTGCAGACCATGTAGTCGACGACAAACATCGACGTGAGGTTAGACAAAGTTAACGACCTTTTGAACGCGGAATCCCGACTGGATAACGAAAATAAAATCGTATAATTTGGACGTGGGCAGAAAACTAAACTAGAAACCATACTCCCAATTGATTTACCCTACGCTCAAATTGGTCTAATAATGCAGAAGGACGAAACAATCGCGTCTTGTGTCTCAGTCTGTACCCATCTAGTTAACCACATGGTAAAATTGTCGCATATAAGGGAAAGATGCCCATAACGTACAAAAAAGATCAAAGAAGTCAAAAAAACAATTTGGGTACACCACTTGAGGATTTAGTCTAAGTATAATAACTTTACTTAACCACAACGTAATGATCGATTTATTAAGATTAAAACCACTTGACAACAATGCCAAAAGGACAGTAAATAATCTAACAAGATGATTGTAAAAATTTTATTATAATTACACAAGAACTAGTCATCTAATACTTGACCACAACGTAAACACAAATTTTCTGTGACCACAACGTTCAATAGATGTCTATTCACAATCAGTCAATCACAAAAATGTTACAAACTCTTACTAGACCACAACGATAACAAAGAACTAATTTTTGACCACAACGTAAAAATTCTATAAATCCAACGCTTAAAGTGTGGGTTTTATTAAAATACAAATATCATAAAAAAACAACTTGACCATAACGTCCATAGACGTGATTGGCGTTATTCTTGCAAAAATTGTTCTTTAGGATATCTATCAGCATTAGGAAGATGTTTCAAGCTACGTATAATGACCACCTTTAGCCCACAACGTACAAAAATAAACCAAAAAGGGCCACAACGTTCAGTAGACTAACGTAATCAAGTAACACAAATATTTTACTCGATCATAAACCACAAAAGCGTTCGTAAAAACAACTAGACCACAACGTAACAAATTCTGTTTGACCATAACGATAACAAGGGACTAAATTTTTAACTCCAACGTAAAACTTCTATAATCCTACAACGCTTAAAGTGTGGGTTTTATTAAAATATAATGATCATAAAAAGACAACTTGACCACAACGTCATTAGACTGCCACTATTCTTACTTGGGTTGTTCTTTAGCATATATCACTCAGTATTACGAAGATGTTTCAAGCTACGTATAGACCACATTTAGCCCACAACGTACAAAAATAAACCAAAAAGGACCACAACGTTCAGTAGACTTATGTAAATCAAGTAACACAAATATTTTACTCGATCATAAACCACAAAAGCGTTGGTAAAAACAACTAGACCACAACGTAAGAAATTCTATTTGACCATAACGATAAAAAGGGACTACATTTTTAACTCCAACGTAAAATTTCTATAGACCACAACGCTTAAAGTGTGGGCTTTATTAAAATATAATGATCATAAAAAGAACAACTTGACCACAACGTCATTAGACGTGATTGGCGTTATTCTTGCAAAGATTGTTCTTTAGGATATTACTCAGCATTAGGAAGATGTACATTTTTAGCCCACAACGTACAAAAATAAACCAAAAAGGACCACAACGTTCAGTAGACTTATGTAAATCAAGTAACACAAATATTTTACTCGATCATAAACCACAAAAGCGTTGGTAAAAACAACTAGACCACAACGTAAGAAATTCTATTTGACCATAACGATAAAAAGGGACTACATTTTTAACTCCAACGTAAAATTTCTATAGACCACAACGCTTAAAGTGTGGGCTTTATTAAAATATAATGATCATAAAAAGAACAACTTGACCACAACGTCATTAGACGTGATTGGCGTTATTCTTGCAAAGATTGTTCTTTAGGATATTACTCAGCATTAGGAAGATGTACATTTTTAGCCCACAACGTACAAAAATAAACCAAAAAGGACCACAACGTTCAGTAGACTTATGTAAATCAAGTAACACAAATATTTTACTCGATCATAAACCACAAAAGCGTTGGTAAAAACAACTAGATCACACCAAAACGAATTGTATTTGACCACAACGATAATAAGAAATTATTTTTCGACTACACCCTAAAAACATAAGTCAATCTAGCAAGTTGAATGTTGTCAATATAAGAACAATTCTATAAAAATTGACTTTATTGTATATCATAAAATATTACGACTACGTTTTGAGCCACATCTAATGACCATATTCAGGGCATAACGTATAAAAAAACAAACAAAAGCTTCCTAAATAAACCAAACTCCCGTCGTTCGAACTTTCATCTAATAATTGCGGCCTGAAATACTTCCTTTTAATTTCAAATGCTAATGCAACATTTATAATAATTAGTAACAGAACCTAGAAAAAAAAATGAACTAACGCAATTAAACAAAACGAGAAAGTGGCGTTGTTTAGACGTCGTTTTAATTATACGAGATACGGAACGTAATTAGCGTGTATGTAGAATAAAAAAAGCGTAAACGGCAAAGCTCATTGTGGCGGTTAATTGTGGATGGTTGGACTGCTTTACGCTTCAGTTTGTACTTAAATGGGGAAGTAGGAAACAACATACGTAATCGTTACAAGTTGGAGGGATCGACACAATTAAATACATCTATTGTAATACGTTGTCAAACAGTGTGGACTGGAAGACGTCAATTATGGTAACTGGTAAGTAGTAGGTAATAAACCAGGGAATGAATGGTATCATCTAACTACATACTTATAATAATAATAATAATAAATCGAATGGGAAGAAAGAGTGATTAAGTATTTTTCTCGAAATTCAGTTTCCAAATAAATAATTAAAAATCTGTTTAAGTTTATGCCTATGAACCCCTTTTATACGATACCCCACATGACACGGTTAACTCACTTCAAAATTTGGACCCCCGTTCCTTGCATAAAGACCCTGTTTTTTTTTGTGATTTAATTAAAAATATCTGGCTTTCAGATTTTTCTCTTCTGTACAGATTAGTAAAAGTTTTATAAAAAATCTACAAAAAGATTTGGTCACCCATACCTACAATTATGACCGCGCATACCGTTGGCTTAACCTCGATAATTGATTACGTACTTTAAATAAAGACGATATTTTTGTTATGATTTAATTACAAATGTATAGTTTTCAGACTTTTCCCTGTGTATTTGTAGTATTAGACGATATTACTTGCCAAATTTCATAGTTCTAGGTCAACGGAAACTACCCTGTAAATTTTGATTCCCCTGAGAGTGTCGAAATATTCTTTTTTTGTGGCATAAACGGCCGTATCTGTTTTTTACGTTAACTTAAAAAAATATTTTTTCACAGCTTCAGGGGACTGTTGACCTGTGTATATGGTTTTAATTTCAACTCGATACCTCCACGCGTTTCCGAGATAGAGGGTCTTGACTGACTGACAAAAAAAACCATTTGCTTTCTATCTAATTTGAATTATTTTTTTATTTCAATTTATTTTTCTTGTTTCTTCATTTTTTCTTTTTTTCTTTCAGTGTTAACAAATTGCGTAATAATAATAATTAAACTTGGTATCTACCTGTCGTTGGTCGTTTACTGTTGGCGTCGTTTTATCTAGTGACCGATAAACGCGGCTAAACGATGTCTGTCGCGTCGCGGTACGGGATGAGAGAAGGCAACATGTTCTCGTAATCGCCATTAACCCAGAGAGAATCGATGTCGATTTAAATGTCTTTACAAGCGTCTCTTTTACACACTACCGTTGTAATATCATAACGGAACCCAGCGAGCAACTGATGACCAACTGGTTTTGAACCTTAAGCGATTTGTACCTACATTTTTGCGGAAACGGTGCCACCATTAGCAACAATTATCTATCTGTCGGTCGGTAATTCACAAGTTTCGCAAATGGTTCTAATTTGTGCAATGGTAGTATTAGTATCCAAAGTTCGAAACTAAATTTTTGGTATAAAAATAGAGACAAAAAGTGTTAATTCGACACGTACACTGAACTTATCTTTAAATGAGAGCAATATTATTTCGTTAGTATATTTTTAAAAACTATATAAGTAACTAAGTATAAACTTTTATGTATTTATACCTAATTAAGTTAAACATTTATATTCAAGAATTAACCTAACCTAACCTCATGTTTTTTTTTCTAAAGAAAAAAAAAGAACGGTATCCAAACAGTATTTAAAACACTGAGTAAACTTTTGGGGATGGTTTTCTTGAAATTTATTGGATAATACAATTATAAATTCGATTAGGTATCTACAAAAACTCCTTAATTTTTTTTTGGTATCTATCTCGCTTTTAAATCATAGTAAAAATTAGTTGCTAGTGTTAAAAAATTTTAAATGATCTTCTCATCGACTCCTACCAACAAGAATTCGAGATCCAAAAGAAATTTTAAACGATAAATCCCTCGATTACGTCGACTACCTGCCATGACGTCACGCGTAAGTTGCCTGGACTTCATCCCTCCATTGCTCGATGATAAAGCTCTAACCCTCTTTCCTTACTACCACGTTGTAAAATTAAAGTGGTTTATTTATATTTCTGTACCGTCTTGTAATGACCGACTACGTGCCTAATTAAATTTACGTAGTTAGTTCAAATAAACAAAACTATTTTTTTGTTTAATGGTTATTATTATCTGTTAAAATTAGTTATGTCTATCGGTTGGTTCGGAGACGAATTCTCTCTTTCGTCTTGTTACATGAACTTAAGTAGGTATAGGTTGTCATGACAACGCCTCTAAATCATTTTCTTAAACTACAAGAAATATATACAAAGGAAATATCTTACACTAGCCAATAATATACACAAATGAATCAAATTCTGAAATATATACAATGGTTTAAGAAACTGAACAACTTCTAATTTCAAGATTTCATTTAGTCCGAGTTTGAATTTCTCTTTTTTTGTTTTTGGATGATTAATTGACTAATGGCTACAAGAGTCATTTAGAAAAATCTGAAGACTTATGGAGTCTCTTATAACTCTTACTATTTCTTTTTTGCCAAATAAGTATCTATATTTTTTGTTTAAAAATGTTTTTTGTTTAATCAAAAAAATATTAATTTAAGATTGTCAAAAGTACCTATAGATACTACTATTTTTAAAAATGTTTCTCAAAACTGTAAAAAGATTCTTTTTTCTCACTGACTTCGATAAAAGATGACTAAATTTAGTCATAAAAGTTTGTTCAAAAATAAATAAATAAATTATTTATGACTATTTATTTGAATTATTTAGTACATTGACTAGGTAAATTAAAAAGAAAACTGCTGACGTGTCTTGAGTTCTGAATTCCAAAATTCATTGATTTTAAACTTTTTCAGATTTTGACTTAGACACAATTGACTGTAAATTTTCAATCAGAATTTTTTTTCCAATTATATTATACTATTAATAATTCATGATTATGTACGTATTTAACATAAGTAATTCATACAGTATTGTTATTTTACAAAACAATAGTTCGTCTCTGTACCACCGGTAAATAATAATTCGATTCTTTTAATTTGTTTATGCCATCACCATAATAAAAAAAAAAGGCGTAAACGAACACGATTACCGCATGAATATAAACACAGAATTTTACATATTAATTATAAAACACGAAAACATTAATTTCTAATTTGTACAATCCGCAACTTTAATAAATATCTTTTTTGTTTTGCGTCCGCTTATTATTAGAGATTTCACTGTAAATATCTCTCTAAACAAATTTGAATTTAAGTCAATTTCCGGCCTGAAAGGAAACGATAAAACCATAAAACGAAAAACGCCCACAAACACACTAGAAGGATTAAAGGTAATTACCTAGTTAATTATGTACAATAGCTTACCCCCTTCCGACTTTCTTGAAAAAAAAAAGTATGTCGTAGGGTTTTCGTCATGCAGATCAAGAATATGTATATATGTTGGGGGCGGAAACCACCCCTTCACGGTGTTTTTGAGCTTCTTCATTTCATGTATTTGTCTTCCATGTCTTATTGTAAAACGCGATTAGTTGTAGTTGTTTTGTGGATTAATTCGAATATTGAGATACGGAATTATTTATACTTAGTATTTATCTATAGGTGATGCATGATACTGCTTGTTTGTTTAAACTTTGAAAGCGGTTATTCTTAGTGTGTTACGAATACAAGTGTTGGGAAAGGGTGAGGGATATGTAAATGTAAACACACCCATCCTGAACCGTAACCTATTTCAATACACACGGAAATATTTACGACAGCTTTTTGTATTTTTTGAAGCTCGAAACCAGTATGAAGATGTCATGAAATACAAAAAATTGTCGTAATATTTTCGTGTGTATTGCAATAGGTTACGGTTCAGGATGGGTGTCTTTACATTTACATATCCTTCACCCTTTCCCAAAATTTGTATTCGTAACACACTAAGAATAACCGATTTCAAACTTTAAACAAACAAACAGTATCATGTATCACCTATAAATAATTCCGTATCTAATGTACAACAATAAACACTACACGATCTCAATATTCGAATAAATCAACAAACCACTACTACTAATCGCGTTTTACAGTAGACATGGAAGACAAATACACGAAATGAAGAAGCTCAAAAACATCATGAAGGGGTGGTTTCCGCCTCCAACATATATACATATTCTTGATCAGCATGACGAACTCTACAACATACTTTTTTTTTTTCAAGAAAATCGAAAGGGGGTAAGCTATTGTACATAATTACCAGATTAAATAAGTAGGTACCTACCTCTTATTAATTATTGCAAAGTATTCAAAAAAATAACAAATTTATATCAAGTAAGTGTCCGGACTGGGGTCAAAACGAACCTATCTCAAAGGACCCTTTGTGCAGCATTACATGAAACCATTTATTTTTAGAATTGCCGGCGCCCACCATGAATCAGTCCAGACGCCGTTCCAGCCGGTGATTCGTTTTGAAAGGGTTTCCAACATCCAACACTGGCTGGCTGGCTGGCTGGCTGGCGGGCGTCGAGAACTTGTTAATTAAATTAATCCACCGTCTGCCACGGACGAGACAGACTTTTAATAAACAGACGCACTACTAAGAGACGTTCTGACATTCAAAAAAAAAAAAAAAAGAAAAAAAAAACAGAACGACTTTCTTTGTCACGCTTCGAATTAACGGTACTGATTCATGGGCCAGCCCTGTATTTATACGTATTAATTCATCTACTTATTCAAAAGTTTATTTATATAAATGCTTTTTAACAGAAAAGGAAAAATTGAATTGAACCCCTTATGGGAGTCAATTTTGGAGTGTAAATTAGAAAATAAAAAAAATGTTTTGGAAACTATACGATGTACCTATCAAATGAAAGGGCTCACAGTGATAACCTGATAATCCACAGTAGAAAGATACCCGTGGTAGAATAGGTTAATGGGTACAAATTTTAGTTGATGAACAATCATCCCTTATTTTTCTAGCCTTTTTCTTTTCTTTTTCAAAAAATTTGAGAAACTTAAAAGTATAGGTAGTGGATGAACATTCAATCATCCCCTATATTCCTACCCTTTAGAACATTCTCCATTTTTCGACAGTTAAAGAAAGAGATTGACATTTTAAATAATCAGTCGCGCGCCGAGGGTTACGTACCTCACCAAATACATCATTAAGCTTAAAATCAGTTTGTGAAACTGCTTTCTGCAAGATATCTGTGGGTTGCCTTTTTTTAAGTATGGTAAATGTCTGAATAGGTAACTAACAAATAAATACATAAATAATAACAATATCTATAATATCTAGGACTTTAGATACTCATAGATTATTTAAATAAGTTGTTTTTAACGACCAGACGAAATTTGATACTTAAATTCTTCAAGGTAACACCTTTATGGTCACAAATAAATAATACAAGATGTGGTCAATAGGTATATGTACACACTTGTATGTATTTCCTAACAGCCGTTTCGCCCTGGCTCTAAGACTTCATCAGGAATTAATAAAATATTGAATAATGAACAGATGAGTAAAATAACACACGTTAATATATCGTTCGCCAAAATATAAAAAAAATTAAATAAAAATGTTCTTATTTAATTTTTTTTTTCAAATCTCTATAATTGCATAAACAATAGATAATATTTAAAATTTATTAGTTATTTATGTATGATATTGCACCTGTTCATTATTTAATTTTGACCAAGTAAATATCATTTTAATCCCTGATGAAGCACTTAAACCAGGGCGAAACAGCTGTTGGGAAAAATATACATAGATTTACTGGTCATCATCTTGGTGTTTTCTAAATTTTCAATAATTTCTTGTATTTGTCTTCAATGTGTATGTGTAAAACGCGATAATGGCATCATTCATCAGTAGTTGTGTTTTTGATTTATTTTAATATTGGGTGCATATTGTATTTGTTATTTTTAGATTAGATAACGAACTATACATAGGTTATGCGGTAGTAGGTGTGGGTTCGTGTAAATGCACACGTCCACGCCTACACCATATAACCTACGTAGTACGCTAGTATAAATATAAACAATTCCTTGTCAATCGTTCCTTAATCTCATCTTAACATAAACAGTAAGTACATGGTCGCATGATTAATTAAACACAACAATATAAGTACTAATGATGTCATTATCGCATTGGTACACATACACATTGAAGACAAATACAAGACATTTTTGAAAATTTAGAAGCTTGATAAGCATGACGAACTCTACAACTTATTTTTTTTTAAGGAAAATGGAAAAAAGTAAATACTTATTTGTTCCCAGAAAATGTAATAAGTAGTTATTTTATACATGTATTGATTTAAAAAATACTTGTTTTCCGATATATTTAATATTTACTATTAAGTATTTTATTGCGACAATTAACCCAGATCGAAAATTGAACACGGTATTAAAAATTAGATAATTAATTAAAATTTAATAAAACGCACGTTTAATGTTATTATGTATAAAAACAAAGCGTATAAAATTACCTGAGTTAATTGCTTTCATGCATCAAAATAAATTAAAATCGCCCGCCAGTTAGAAAGCTTTAAAATGAAGCAAAAAAGTCGCAGCAAAATATTAAATTCCATTTATTTATTATATTTAATAATGAGTTTCTTTTTAGATACCACTTACATAGTTAGAATGTAATAAAGTAACCTTTCAAATGTTATTCGCATTATTAACTTTCACTCTAATCAATTTCTATTTCCACTTCATTAAAATTGTAAAACAACATGTGTCTCATTTGCTCATTTTTAAAAAACCGTGCGAGGCATTTCATCAAAGAAAAAACATGTAAACAAATAAATATAATTATCTCTACAAGTAGATAATCAAGCAACGAATGTCAAACAACTTAGATTAAGTAATTCAATTCAATATTTTTTGAAATAAAAATAAACAGCGTTATCAGAAAATGAAGCAATAAACATAATAAAATTGTAGTTGTAGTAGGTAGCAATGTTTTGATAACATTACAGATGCGCATAACTTGGTAGAAAAATTATGAATGAAAATGTACCTTAATTTTCAAATGAACTGCGGATATCCATAAATGGTATGCGACAGGTAATATCGGGGGTACTTTTCACAAAAAAAAAGCGATAAGAAACAACATTCGTTAATAAAAAGTTCGAAACAAACCGGCCGTATCGACTGTTTACAGTAACCAACGTGCTTGCTGGACTACAATACATATAGCACAAACAAACAACTAACAACTAAACAACCTCGGATGGAACAAAACAACTGAACAAGCCCGTAGCCCGAGTGACTGAAAGAGCGAACTCGTGAACCACATGAATAAACAGTTGAACACTTGACGCCCTAAAAATCCACTTCCAAGGCAATTCTCCAGTCTCGCCAGTCAGTCTCCCTCCCACCCATGTGCCTTTCTTTTACAGTAAATAATTTTAAAAAAAGAATTTTTATATCTATCTCCGTCCGCAAAACTTTTTGTGGTTATTACAAACCCCTAAAGTTTTTTTACAGTCTCGATGACGATGTCAATTAATGACAATAAAAAATAGTTACACCTTCTCAAATTCATATTAAAAAAGCTCAATTTCTACGAAAGTAAATTGCAACGAAAAACAAAAATTTGTACACAACAGTTTTAAAAGTTTCACCGACCTCTAAATTAACGCGTCCGGTTTACAGAAACTGTCCCATTTCCACTTTTTTCTAATTCCCGTGAACTTTACACTTATACAACACATTTCACGTAATTTAAATTCGAAAATGAACCGTTCCACATAGGCAACTCCAGCAACTCTAACTGATGTTGATAAAGTAGATTTCAATAATACCAACAACAGAAGTCGGTAAAGTAGATTTCTACGACACAACGGAGTGTCGGTAATGTAAATATTTTTAATACCTACACACAAAATGTCAACTTTTAGCGACCCTAACCTCACAAATTCCGAATTTATACTCGTTAAAAACAAGAAAACACGCAAAAATAAGGCAATTAAACCAAGCAATTTATCAAAAGTTTCGAATTTCGAAATTAACACCGTCGATTCAGCAATAAGGTAAACACTGAAAAGATATTCTATAAACGACTAAATTGAGGTTATGTTCCAGGCGAATCAAATTAGCTAAACAAGAAATAATCGTTTCAGACTTTTATAAGTCAGTTGTAGCATCTACTCGTGAAGTTTTAGGTCTTTTGCAACCTCTGAAACCTACAGAAATAGTCAGTTTTGGACTAGGACAAGTTGGTGAGTGCACTAGTGCTCGTTATCAACTTGCTCTGTTACTCTGTCTGAAAGACTTGTACGATGTAAAAACCTCTGCATACGATCCCATATTTACATCAAACGATGTTCAAATACTAAATCATTTCAACTGTTTAGTTTTGACTAACAATTCTGAGGCAAAGTATAAAATTTCATCCTCAGAAAGCGTGACGTTGTTTTATCTACCGCATTGTCCGAAACAGTTATCAAATAATTTATTATGGGCCAACTGGGGTCTACAGCTTGCCTGTTGTGTTATTATAGCCAACAGTTTTACTGAAATAATTGAAACAAACCCTCGCAGAATTCTTGCGGAGTCTGCCAATTTCATATCAAAAATTGTTCCGTACACAGTAGAGTTGGCTTTAATAAACACATTTAAATATCAAGACATTTTCAACGACATGTCTCTTCATGTTTTTCCAAATGCGAAATTATCCTTGATCACTAAAGAATTTTGGGAAGAACACGACGAGCCTGAATATTCAAATAACGACATTGAATTTATTACAAAAGAAATGGCTGTTTCATTAAAAATATAATTAATAAAAGCCCTTTATTCTTTAGTGAACAGTTTTATAAGAAGAAATGAATTACTCAACGTCAGCAATGCAAACTCTGCGTCGATTAGTATCTGAAATGCGCTACAGCAGTTCCCAAAAGAACCCTAAGGAAAATTTGGCTCTTAAATATGTTCTGAATCAGTACAGAAAATTTGCAGTTACAGATCAGCAAACTTGCAAAGCAAAAGATGAGGCCAAATTTTTGGCCGATACGTATCTTTGTTATTTGCGAAGCACGCGTTTGCATGACGAAATCAGAACTCAATTTCATGGAAAAGGCGAAAGAACAGTACAAGAAACAGCTAAAATTGTCGGTTTTAAACTACCACACGAACCTAAATAATTAAGTACTGTTTCTTTTATGTAATTAGTTGTTGTACGTAGTCAGTATGTAATAAAATTAATTATGTATTTACAGTTAGATTTTAAAATAAACGTTGCAGATATTTGTTTTTTTTTCTTTTGAATATAAAGACGGAAATTTCAATTTTAAACCCAAAAGCAAGTTATTCACGAACATTATTCATAATTAGGATGCTGCAAGGAATTAAAATACAGAAGGGAACGAGGATTTTGAAAATAATGGAGGAAAATGATAAAATCAAAGTTGAAAATTGAATCAAATTACATAAAAAAATATATTTATCAAAAATATAACACATTTTCCCTTATTAAAAACAAAAAATTGACAAAAGAAAGTCCCTATGTATTATTAATTCCTGTATTCTTTTTCGATTTGTTTAGCTATAGTGTTTAATTGCATGTTTGTCGTGCCTTCGTAGATGCTACCTATTTTGCAGTCCCTGTAAAACTTTTCCTGGATGAAGTCCTTACTAAAACCGACCCCGCCCATCCAATCTATACATTTTATCGTGGTCATTTGTGCCACTTCGGCCGCAAAATATTTCGCCATGGACGCCTGTTTAAGAAACGGTTGATCACATTCGACCAGTCTAGCCGCATTATAAGTAAGAAGACGAGCGCATTCTATCTGGGTTGCTATTTGGGCTATTTGATGTTGCATGGACTATGAATTAATAGAAGCGCATTTCAACCTATTCCTGACGTATACGCTTAGGTATTTAACACAAATAAATTATTTTACGTAAATTAAAACTGACCTGGAAACTGAAGATCGATTTTCCGAACTGTGCCCGCTCCAGAGTGTACGGCAAAGTGGCGTCAAAGCATCCTTGCGCTATCCCCAGCATCTGGGCGGCAATTCCGATTCGACCTTCGTTTAAAAATCCTGCTGCGATTTTATATCCTCTTCCAACTTCTCCTAGAACCGAAGTTTCGGGTACTCTGACGTTATCGAAATCTACTATGCAAGTGCCCGAAGCACACAAGCCTAACTTGCTCTCCTTCTTGCCTACTGTAACGCCAGGAGTGTCTCGTTCGACTATGAAGCAAGTTATTCCTTTGTAGCCCTTCGGGACAAATTATTTACGTTCTAAATAATGACGCGAAATTAAATATAACTTACTGCTGCAGGATTGACGTTTGCCATGACCAGAAATATTCCTGCAATGTCCGAATTTGAGATCCACATTTTTGTGCCGTTTATAACAAAGTCAGAACCGGCTTTTTTTGCAAGAGTTTTTAGTGCAAAAGCATCCGAGCCTGACGTTGATTCAGTTAAACAGAAACTGCTAACCTAAAGGAACAAAATTAATCGATAGAATGTTGTTATTTAATGGAACAGTGAATGAGTTGAGAAAATAAGAAACGATGTATCGTATTCGATGTAAAATATATTTAAAAACTGTTTATGATATCCAGGATTTACTGAATTATTTGATTAGATGCTACCTAAGCAAGTTCTAACATTAAACGCTGTCCTGTTTTCACATATGTATCTGTATTTTATTTTGGATGAAACAAACAGTTCACTATTTTTTCAAATAAAATTAATAGCTGATTATCTAACGTTTTAGTAATAAATAAGTCAATCATTAAGCGATCTTCTTTTTCTCTTTTAATTACTAAGCATAAGGTCAAATAATAAATAAAAAGATATCGTTTCCTTTTTTGTAATAGAACTGTAATAAAAGACAGATTTATTTCATTTTCTTACCGTGTTTGTTGCTAGTTTTGGTAAATATTTATTTTTCTGCTCTTCAGTTCCCAGTTTAGTAATAACACTATTTACCAAAGTATTCTGAATATCGACCAAAATACCAATGGATGGGTCAACTTTAGAAATTTCCTCTACAGCCAAAATACTTGTCATAAAGTTGCAGCCTGCACCACCAAACTTTTCTGAGATTTCTATGCCCAGTATCTGTAATTAAAACATACAAATACATAAGTAGTGATTCTTTAAATTTTTGTAAAAAACAGAAATTCAGTTAGGTACTAAACACTAATTATTGTTAACATTATATTACAAAGATCTCTAAATATAGGAATAGTTTATTTTGTCTTCTATTATCATTTTAATATCTGTTGATGACATAAACAGTTATTATGATATAATAAAAATTATGACTAATTAATTTACAAAAATATGTATTTAGAAGCAATTAATACCTGGTCAAATCAAATAATACTGAATAGTGACAAGTATCACATTATATCTTTTTGTAGAAGTAAAATAAACAACATTAAATTCAATTACACAATTAATATTCATGTTGATAACATTAATGATCTACGAGTTATATGTAAAAGTAATTTATTTTTTTAATCTTCATCTATATTTATGTCAATCTAACTAAATTTTTAAATCATTAATCCCTAAAATCATTACACATTTACAACAATTTATAGTCAGTCAAGAAAATTAAATTAAAATTGATAAATTGCACTGACTTAGAGAACATCTTTGAATCTCAAAATGTTCCATATCAGTTAAGAACAGCTAGAGGAATTACATATCAAATTCTTCTAAAAATTATGTTCATTACTCAACAATACCGAGATTAAAATGCAAATGGAACAAAATTGTAATTCCCTCTAATATTGTGTATCATTGTAACAAAAAGGCTGTTGCTTGTTGACTTAAATAATAAATTAATAAAATTTGAATTATTAATACATTTTCTAAATGGGCAATAGCCTGTAAAACTTTTTAAATAAATAAATGTGGTCAATAACTGAATTATATAATTAAAATTTAATCTCACCCCATTCTGGAACAGCATATCGAGTACAGACTGTCGTATCTGTCCCTCTTTCTCCATTTCTCTTACATAGGGTCTAATTTGTTCGGTCGCTAACTTTTTCACTAAACATATCCACATAAAATAGTCAGTTTACAAGTTCAGATATTATTAATTGTAAGGCTTACCAGTTTCTTTCATGGCCAATTCATCTTCAGTCAAATCCGTTAAGGGCCTAGGTGCTGACACAAAATTTTCGTAGTTTTGACTTTGTTCTTTTTGAAGGAGTACACAGTTTTGGGAAAATGACCTTTCGCGAATTCTTGCAAGCACATTTTGATACTATAAAAAATTTCAATAAATAAAATATATATATATATGAAATGTTGAATACTAAATCTACTTTTAATTAAATTTATTCGTATTTCAAAATTTTAAAACAAATAACCTTAAAAATTGAACGAGAAATAGACATCATCATACTACTCGTTTAGTTTAAACGATTGAAATGCAAATGAAAACAATTATAGAGCTCATTATCTGCATAAACATGAGCAATTATTATTACATATTTAGCCTGTTTTGAAAAGATAAACGACGATCTTTAAAAATAAAAATATTTTTGTTATTCATATAATAATTGAATTAAGTTAAACGAATTTGTTTTAGTAAGCAATAAAGATTACTATTTACTACAAAAAAACTAAATTTAATTACCAATGCATAATAAAACCCTGCACTTATCACTGTTTAATGAGAATTGTCTGTAATTAAATTTGTATTTTATAAATTGCTAAACCGTAGAATATTTTACAACGGAAACGGAAATTCGTTAGAAGTAACCAACATTTGATCTTTTGGGAGCATTATTTTATGCAAGTTAGGTAAGACAAAAATTAGGGAAAATGAGATACCGTCAACCAAACTGTCGCGCATGCTCAGTAATTCTCTTTCGTGTCGTATGGTGGAGTTTTGTAAGTTCTTTTTATTTGTTATCGTCTATCATCCTTATTTAATTAATGAATATCACCCTAAAAACTATTCGTGGTTAATTATAACACCTTTTTCAATAACCTTTTAAACAACTTTGTTTGATAATACCTGGATAAATTCGAAAAATTGTGTCTAACCTCAAAGTATTGAAGAACAATTTATTTTTTTAGGACATTAAAGGTCAAAATGAAACTAAATAAACTAGTAACTGCATCAAGAAGCAAAAACAGAAAAAGGCATTTCACTGCACCATCACACATTCGCAGGAAGTTGATGTCCTCACCCCTATCAAAGGAGCTCCGACAGAAGTACAACGTTCGTTCCATGCCCATTCGAAAAGATGACGAAGTACAGGTAGATAAATTTCTGTTTTGAGTGAAATAAGAACATAGAAGTATCATATTTTTACACTCTAGGTCGTAAGGGGACATTACAAAGGACAGCAAGTAGGAAAAGTTGTTCAAGTGTACCGAAAAAAGTTTGTGATCTACATTGAAAGAATTCAACGAGAAAAGGCAAACGGTGCCAGTGTATACGTCGGAATTCACCCTTCAAAAGTATGTAATTGAAAACCCATAATTTTAATTAGAGGTGTGCCAATATTTGAGTTTTTTAGAGAATTTAATTTAAATTGAATTTCGTTATTACCAATTATCACAAAAATAATTGAACTTTATTTGCAGACCCCTAATTTTAATATGTAAAACATTTTACAATTAATGATGACAAAACAATCCATTCAAAGACTGTAGGATCAGACTGTTTCGCTGCAGCTATGACCAAGGTTCTCTTGGGCAACAGTTGCAGTGTTGCATGTCCCCTGCTTTTTGGTTAAATTTAAGGCTCTGAATAAATGTCATTTTTTATCTAGAAACGTTTCCAAGTGAATACAAAGTAAAGAGATTTTTTTCTATGTTTAGATTGTCATAGTAAAACTAAAAATGGACAAAGACAGAAAGAAAATCATTGACAGAAGGGCAAAGGGGCGTTTGGCAGCTCTTGGAAAAGACAAGGGCAAATACACAGAAGAATCTGCAGCTGCAGCTGTGGAGACATCGTAAAATGTGTAGAAATCCGACTCTTAAATTGTATTTAAGTAATGCAAAAATAAAATATTATTGTTTATTTCTTACGTTGGCTTTTATTTAGTAGCAAAATGGTTTATGTACAAAACTTAAAAGTTAGTTAGTATTAACGGAGCAAAACAGAATTCGTTTGTAATGTAAATGAAGCATCATCCTTCTTGTTCTTTTATTTTGCTGAATTTTTTTCTAATAATATCGTTAACTCCTTCACGATTTCTGGCTAATTCGATTGCATAAAATTGGATTCTAGTAACAAGAATAGAATTACTTTCATCATATTCTTTTGAGGCGTCTATTCTGAGCAATGTTCCAAAACTATAGTCCTCGATAATTTCTTTAAACTTTTCGCAAAAAGGCCTCCACTTCTCCTTTGCCTGGGTGCTTTTAAGTTCGTCTTCTTTTATATAATTTATATCAAATTTAGGAAATTCCTCTCTAAACAAACTATAGATTAGGTTATCATGTGGAGTGAGGCGTAATAGTTTAGGGTCTACAGAACAAAGTATCTGAAACAATACTAATTTAAACAAAATTCTGCATGTATTTACGTGGGTTCTCACATTAAAATAGACCTCTGCATGTTCGTATGCCTTTATTGCCCACATTGCCTCCAGAGACTGATCATTTTCAAATTCCTCTGCGGGTCTACTTAAGACGTCCTAAAAAAATGTACAAATTATTTATTTATTTAGAATAGCTTACAAACTCAATGTATTTAGTTTTGGGCCAAGTACGTACCATTTTTTGTGTTGATTTTAGCACAATTATTTGTAATTAACAGGAAAATATTTTAAACAATTAAAATTTGCACATAACTTTTAGGTTATATTCAATTGAACTTTGGCTTATAGTCTATAGATGGCTCTTCAAGTATCTGTAATGCTCTAAATTTTGTACCAATTAATTCATAGATGGCTCCACAGGTCAGGTTCGAGGATTTTTGAAGATTAATAAAGTGATTAATAAAGATAACCTCATTTTTATATAAGATAAAAAGATCTTAAATTCATGTTATTTAATGTTAGTTTAAAGAATGGCAGGAAAGATAACGTTTGTTACATAACATCTAGTTAATATTAAGTGAAACAAGGGTGTTTTAAAAGCGATTTAACGTCAAATTTATAATGAGTCACAAAGACAGCGAAAGAGGTAAATTTATTGTAAGAACGTCTTTTTTGCTTAAGTAACTGCTTATGTATCGTTAGGTGTTCGATATTTTAACGATAAATTAGGACGAACTCAGTCCTCATTGAGTGTATCTGCTGTGGATAGCAGATTTGCAGTAGCAACTCGCAGTTCTCCTTCTTCCGCTATCTCAACTGTAACTTTAACTCCGGGACGAATTCGAAATATAGACCAAGACATGGAAGCTTTGAGAGCATCAAGGCAAGACAATCCATTCTTGAAGGTAATGTTAATTTTCAGTGAAACGTATGAACACAAATTGATTAGTTAATTTTTGATGCAGCAAATTATAGCGAGTAGGGAAAGTCTGGTGGAATCTTTAGAAGAAATTGAATCAGATGACATCAACTTAATGTCTAAGGTATAAATAATTTTGTTCTGGTTCTTTATTAATGCTTAAACTAACTTTTCTTCTTCGCAATTTATTACTTACTAACAATGGAGCTTGGAATCTTTTAGGAATTTCCTACTGATCTTGATGTAGATCCCCTTTCACTTCAAGAAACGCATGAGCACATGATCCGTAGTCCTCCTCCAACATATTGGCCAAAATCACCTACTTTTCAGGCCTTCCAGTTTCCAGAGAAGGACGAAGGGTTGCTTCAAGTTGAATTTAATGTAGGTCACACTTTAAATGTTATGAAAACAGGCTTTTTTTTAGACATACATAAATTTAATAGCAATACTATTAATTATAGCCAAAGACAAAGTCACCAAAGTCTGACAAACCAAAGAAACATGCAAGTTGGACCAGCGCAGAATTGTCTTCAGTGCCACGTCCCCATCCTCATCATTTTCGTCATTCTGATAGATTTTCATTATTAAATCCACATTCGTTACTATCGACATCAGAAGATAGTGTCGGATTAATGTCCTTAGAGGATTAAAAACTTGTTTTTCTTTTTTTGTAGGGGTGTGCAAATGTTCAAAGATTTCGATTAATTCGTCTCAAATTTAATAATCTTCCAATTATACAAGTAATCGTCGAATTGATTCTCGAATAATCATAGAATAATCTGAACAACCATCGCATAATTGTCATAATTCAAATAATGTTCGAATAATATAAAATAGTAATCGGAAAATTGATTGATGATCGTTCAAATTCTATTCACAGTTATTAGACGATTCTTTCAATTTTTCGACGACTATTTGAAAATTAATCGAATATTATTAAAAACATTCGAGTTATTCACCGATTATTCGAGTATTATTGGAATTATTCTCAAACGATCGTCGAATAATTATTCAAGAAATCGTCGAATACAGTAGAAACCGGATTATTTATTTGATAATTGTTCAAATTATTTTACTATTATTATTAGTTTATTAGATAAAATGGGAATTATTTGACGCTAGAATTTTACGACGATTATTCGATTAATTCAATAATGATTTGAATTATTAGCCGATTATTCGATAATTGAAATACTTGATTGAAAATTTGAATTCCCTACTGTTTTGCTAATTTAAATTTATTCCAATTCCAGTAGTAGTTTTTGCTATTAATGTTTCATGTGATAATTTTTCTAGTCAGTACAAATAGATTAATTGTGTGATTTTAAAGTCAATGTGTGATATTTTTTGGTGATGATATTTTTAAAGCTTGAGATAACAATATCAGACGTTCGCAGCGTTTCTTTTCTTATTGAAAAAATAATACGTAATTAAATGAATGTTAATTTAAAACTAAAAGTAACTACGCAAAAAATTAAATAAGCCTGATTAAGGAATAAAAATGGTACCTGCTGATGTTGTTATCTTAAAATTATTCTTTTAGTTGACTTCTTCAAATTGTTTTTTTTTTCTTTTAAGAACGTTAATTATATTTCAATAACAGTTGTATGTGAGTCTGTAGTGTTGTAGACCTTGTCTCTTAAGATTGCTGTTGTATGAAATTATTTATTGTTGTTGCCTGATAAGCACATTTGCTATGCACAGTTTTAGGATAAAAGTGACTCAAAATTTCGCCTCTTTTCTGGATTAAGGACTTAATTAAGTAGTAGTCTCCTAAAGCTTTCGGACCATTTCCAAATAATATTTGATTTCTCCCAAAGGGGCGAAATTTTTATCTTTTGATTATAGGTTTTTCTTTAGTGTAATTTAAGAATATTTCTCCATCCAAAGGAATTTTTATATACTTATAAAAATATAAATGTTACTTTTAAAGAGAATTTATACATTCCAAATCGAGTATTCAACATTGAAAGTGATGAAAATGATTTTAAACGAAAAGTTTTTATTCTACAAACGTAAATAATTCAAATATATACCAATGTTTTTTTTAAATTAGTACGTATGTCAAATAAGTTTTTGTTGATTGTTAATAAAAATGTTTTTTTGTTAATCGTTAAGAATAACAACAGGGTAAAAAATACATAATATGAATACGTTTTTAAAAAAAAAAAATGATGAAAAATATCATATTTCACATTTAAAGGAAAATAAAAGAATTATTTTAAAGTTTATGTACGTTGTTAGATTAAATATTGAGTATTTGTACTTATGTTGAACTTGAAAACGTTTTGTAAATGCAGGTAATGAAATTAAAAATAAAAATTTAAAAAATCTAAGACTTTTATTCGTATTAAACATTTAATTTGTAACTGAAAATATTCTTTGTTTTATCTTGAACCAATTCTGGTATATTTTACAAGCCACAGGTCGCAATTCAGCTTTTTTTAGACAAATACATCGAAGTTAACAAAATAAAACTAAATAAATATTTTCTTGAATATTACAAAACTATTAAAAGTAGACTTAACTAATCTTTATTTTTATTCAAACTTAAAAAAAAACAATTTCTCTTTTAATCACAGAATATTTTTATTACAGTATTTACATTTATCTTCCGCATTACCTGCTTTAGTAAATAACTTCATACACTGACGCTTTCTTATCACCAGATCCGGTCACAATGTACTTGTCATCTGCAGATATGTCGCAACTTAGAACACTGGAGGTTTCTTTGGACTGTAATTAAACATAGTTAATGACTTAACTAATTGAAAAAATAGTAATTGGACCAATTAATTAATTTAATAATAAATTGAACAATATAATCGATTTCCTATGGTCTATAATTTTAGATTGCACTTACTTGGAAAATACTAGCACCATAAGGAGTCCTCCAGGCGTTGAGAAGGTTGTCTTTACCCGTAGAAACGAACCATTTACCACACGCAGCAAATCTCAAACTAAGAACGCAACTTTCGTGTAAATGCAACTGATACTTGTCAGGTTTCGTTGCATGCAAAACTTCGACGTTCGAATTCTCCATTCCAACAGCCAACCACTCTCCCATGGGACAGTAGCCCAAAGAAAAGATCTGGGAACTGAAGTCGTGCTGTTGTAATTGTCTTCCTTCCCTAAGGTCCCAACTTCTCACGGTGTTGTCCAATCCACCGGTCCAAAGTTTAGTGCCATCAGCTGAGATATCGATGCACGAGGCTCCATCGGTGTGTCCTTGGAATTGTCGAACCAGAGTCTGGTTATGGAGGTCCCAAACGGCTATGTTCCCGTCCGAACAACAGCTAAAGCACACCTTCGAATCGGGACTGATGGCCAAGGCGTAACACGCAGGCGCACTTGACGTTAACTCTGCTTTGATGCGAGGTGTTGGCGTTGCCAAGTCCCAAATTGATAAGTTACTTGCTTCACCGCCAACTATAAGGGTCCTTCCGTCAGGTAGCAGCTTCACAGATCTGATATAATTGTCTCTTTGCTACAAAAATAAATTTATCAGTTAAATTAAATTTAAACTTAAAAAGTTAAGTGCGTTGTTACCAAACAATCCAGTTGAGAAACGGGACTTTTAGAGCCCGGTTGACTGATGTCCCAAACTTTGACGCATCCTTTTCCTCCGGTGTACACGTACTTGGTGGGATTCGAAATGGTAACGGCACATACCACCTCGCCATGGTTTAGCGTGTTGATTTGCCTCGCGTGTCTGGGTATGCTGGGACCCATTAAAGCGTCCGGAGGAAACGGCACCGGTTGCATCTGTCCATCAGCACTCACGTGGAACGAATAAGCCCTAAAAAATAAGAAGCAACGTCATTTTTTTGGGCAACTTTTTTAATATAAAGTATACTAACGGTTTTCCACCAGGTATTCCGCCTATACCTGGAACTATGGGTGCCCTCACTTGAGAATGCGGATCGTAACCGACTTGTAAGGACGGCCGCGAATAATTACTCAAAGCTGGCGGTATATTGTTATGTAAAGGGCCGTAGGGACCACCGGCGCTCGCTGCAGGAGCTTGGAGATCGTGTGGGTTACCTGTAATCGAATTAATAATTAACCTGCAATCATTAAAATGTCTTAATTTTATGAATCCCTTAAATATAATAAAACGACACTAAAAACATCTCATCTTTAATGGATCCATCCTGTTAATGGTACAAATAATAAAAATGCATACCGTTGGCCATTGCAGCCATATAAGGTGGATACTGTCCCAGAGAGGGTGGTTTTGACGACGATTTAATTCCGCTATTTCCGGCAGTTGAACCACCTGAACTTCCGGAAGTTGGCGTTACTGATTTCGAAATGGGCGTCGAAGGTTTTTCATTTTCGATTTTCTTCGCTGACGGGGTCGATGCGTTACTTGAAGTTCCAGAACGGGGACTGTGGGGACCCAGATGTTCTTTTTTTGACGACAGTTTGTCGAGACCGTTTTCCCTTGGGGACTGCGTGCCATTGGCTGGCGAAATTGGATCATCCGATGGGTCATCAACTATTAGGTCTTGGTCACTTTTCTCCCCGTCACTGTTCTGAATCAATAATAGAAAATGTTTTTTGTTAATTACATTAGAATCTCGTTTTAAGGGAGACGAAAAAATTCTACTTTTGTTGATTGCTTCGACTCTGTATTTTTTTTGAGTAATTAATGGAGATTTTGAGGCTTGAAGGGAAGGAAAAGGGGATTTTTTTTGGAGTGGTAAAGGTTTTCAATTAACGAGTTTGAAAAAAACTTAAGATGTTGTATTTTTATTTAAGAGACAAGACGCTGTTAGTTCTTGGTGAAATATTTAAATTACGTGAAATTAAAATCAAATTCTTGGACAAACTTCACGAAACTTTTTGAATATTTTAGAGAAGGGATAGACGAAAAGTAATGTCAGTGTCTAAAGCTCAATTTTTATGAGAAGTTTATTAGTGCAAACCGCGTCTCGTTATCTGCCACCGTTTCAGAGATACAGGCTGTTTTTGGAAAAATGCACGTTTTCAAAAAACCTCTATAACTTTCTTGCTGGCGAAATTTTTTAATTTGTGTAAAAACTAAAAACAATTGGATATTTTACTACACGAAATGTTTGAAGTGTTGGCTAACTTCATCTATTTTTAATATTACTGATCGAATTCGTTTATTCAATTGGAGTCAGAGCACGAAGTATAGATCCTGTCTATCTATCTATACTTCGTGAGTCAAGAGATTCAAATTTTTGCATATTTGCTATCCATCTCTACGGGTTTTTGGCAATTAAAGTGTATTATATTAATATGTGAAAGATTAATGACCTTTGTGGTCACGAGTCAGAGTGAACATTAAATAGTCGTATGTAGTGTTACCACAGTCGGACTGATTAACAATTACACATAAAACAACAGCAGTTGGTCTGGCGTTGTTATTTGCGTTCGTTGTTGTCATACTTGCGTTATGATCGCGCCGCATCGCGTCACGTCGACAGCGTCGCGCGGCGTCGTCATCATCATCATCGTAGTGTACACTGTACACAGCCATCTCGTCGTTTCTCCGGTTCATTATTTACATACGTGTCAGAACCCGTTTTATGCTTCGCAAATAATCGCAACACGGCAGTAACACTGAGCGCTCATTGTTTTGTTTTATTGCCTTGTAATAAATGAAAATGCCGTTTAATTATATGCTATTGTGCGCGAACAGAAAACGTAGAAAAAGGCGCATTCAATAATCCAACTACAAATCAAACCTACACGCCGTTACACGTCTGTAAACGAGCTGGTAATACAGGGTGATTTTTTATTTTTCTTCTTTACGACGCGACGGCCCATCATAACTGAACACACGCTTATGAATTACACATATCTATCGACATTTATTATTTAACTCTCAAGAAGATAGATACCTACTGTTAAAGATAGAAAGAACGACGTACTGAAAAGCATCTCTCTGGAAGAGAAACAGAAATACGTCGGCCCCTTTCTGTCCTTGTCTACTCGCTTCTGATTGGCGTTTAATACAGAGAGACTTATAAAAGGCCAATCAGATGAAAGTATGAATAAAGACAGAGAGACGTCGATCGATTCCTGTTTCGGAGGTGCAGTTGCACTCGTACGTCTACTCGTTCTATCTTTAACTTTATCTCTGTAGCGAATATAAAAATTAAGCACAACAATTAGTATTATTAATGGCCAAGCGTGTCTAAAAATTAAAGAGACGTCATATACGTACTTTAATACTTACGTGTCCCAAATCCTTTTCCTCCTTTTTGACTTTTTTGTGTTCTGGTTCCGAGGGTGTTCTCGATCTGTACTTTTCCCTTTCGGCAGGCGATATCGAACTTCTCTGAAAAAAACAAAAGAAAATTTACCAACTGATGTAGAATAAACAATAGATAGTATTTCTCAAAGTTTTTCATTTTATTGTGTCGTACCCCTTGACCGGTCTTTTTCTCTTTTCGAATACTTTACGGTTTACAAACAAAACCCTTCGGGGACGCAATTTAGTTTCGTTTGTTGTTGGCAAAAGGGGATATGTACCTACTCGTAGAACGAATTTGTACTTAATATGGACGTTTGCAGGAGCATGGCATTCGAAATGTAATTTTCCATTGACCTGCATCGTCTGCACTTTCCGTAAAAGCTTTTACATTCGGCTTTCAGTTTCCAAAAGTTACGCTTCCCTAAGGATAATACGTTTCTCGGCGCCGTAAAGAACAACCCTACACTACAGCGGAGTTTACGACAGTCATATTGTAACCATTAAACGTCCTGGCTCGATTGCTGGCCACTATTTTTCCTTTTATGATTCAACTTGTTCGCAATACATCTCGAATGGCATACGTTTACCCATTACACATACCCGAATTACCCTTTTATCTCCTTTCAATACAAAAAACAACCCTCTATTTCAAGCACTTATTTTATAATTACTATACATATATCGTGTAAAGTTCTGTATGGTAAAATGTTAGGGTTTTTAAGAGACAATATTTGGGATTCCGTTGGACGTTTCGCTACTTTATTGTAGCTTCTTTAACAACTCAAGAAAATTGTGTTTTCTTTTGTTTTTTTTTTGAAATTTTAATTCTAAATACGATAATAGGAATAAAAAAAATATATTATTTTTTTAATTTAATAAATGAAACGTTAGGTTAGGTTAGTTAATTGCGCGAAACTTTTCGGTGTGAAAGCTTTATGATAAGGTTTGAGAGCGGTTTTAAGGAGGAAACGTGCTGCATTTAATAATCTGGCAAATGGGCCTGGCATGGCCTGGAGTATCGATCAACTAAGTTATGGATGCTCGCTGTTTTACGAGCCTTTTCCGTATGTTCCGGGTAATTTCTCTTTGCATCACGACCCGATGAAGCTTTTATATCCCCGGAGGAGTTTGCTCAAGGACTGGAATAAAACTATTCACAAGGGTACGAAGGAAACACGGTTTTACGTATTTGTATTCGATCACTGCCCTTTTGCATCTTGCATACACAATTTCCGTTTTCTTTTTTTCTTTTTCTTCCATCAACGAATTTGTTTCGCCTTTTTTTACATTTTTTTTTGTATCTTCCAAGTCGAAGACATTTATTTTCGCAAGATTAGAGATTATATTTTAATCAAAAATTAAATAAGATTTTACGCGGGGAATATATGTACCTATATAATTTATAATTCATTCTTAAAAATATTTACTTTATAATTAGTTGATTTAAATAGAAATAAAATTTTGTAACAACTGCAACTAATACACATATTTACAATGTAATGTAAAGTGTTTATTTAAACTGAAACGAATAGTTTCCCCTACAAAAATTATATAGATACTGTAAATAAACAGTACATGGTTTAAAAACGGTTTTTAAACTTTTATTCTCGTTTTAAAACATTTACAACTGACGAAACAACGCAACTTTATCAAACAAAACAAATTTTTTTGACGTTTTACGTAATTCTAACCTATAATTTGGTGCATAGATGTATACCCCCCGAAGGCATCGCGGGTTACTAACTCAGGTATGCAGTTTTAATTGTTTTGTACCGGTCGATGCATCTGATTGGCTAATTCGTCGGCGGCCATTTTGGGGCTTTTAAAAACTAGGTCAAACGAGTGCACCTGCACTAATCGGGAATCTCCTTAAAGAATGTGGATGTAAACAAACCCTAGGCGCCACTTCAAAGTGGGAAAACTTAAAAAGCGACAACTCAGTTATTTTTTAACCGATTTTGATGCGGTTTTCACCAAAATTTACTAAACGAAACGCCATTTAAAGCTAATACTAAAAAAATTATCTTACTTTACAAACACATGATTAAAAAAATTATTTTATATTTCATTTTTAGTTTATATGCGCCAAATATAAATTTACGTACCTATCCAAGAGTAGTAATTCTATTAAGGATTCATTGTAAAATTTTTAATACTTTATTATAATTACTTATAACAATTAAAAAATAAACAAAATAATTGGCACAATTTTTCGTAGTTATTTCAGTAATAAACACCACAAACTAAATTAAAACGTATAAAAAAACTTTAGATAAAGAAGAAGTTGGCGAGGACGAAATGGAAGTTAACGAGGGTTTTTATTATAGTCCTTTCTCACTACTTAACTGATGTGTTCTTTATTATTTTCATTCTTCCCTTATTTCAACCTGAACTACACCCCAGTTCTCTTAACTCAATTTGGTTGAGTTATGGATGTTCTCGCAACTCAATGGCGCGGCATTATCCTTCTTCGCAACAGGCACACAGGAACGAACAAACACTTTTAATTGTACGAAAACTTTTTCACACTTCTGATGGTCATAAAGAAGTTTTTATTTTTTTTACCTTACGTTAAAGCAGATCATAAAAAATTGTTAATTAAGATTTCCACGAAATTTACTGCTTTACAGAGGGTCATCGTGTAATTGCAATAATCTCATACAATAGACTGGAGATTGTAGATACCAAATCCGATCGTATCTAATGTTATTCAGAGTGATTTAGGACATCGATTTTGATTAAGGGGGTGAAAGGATAACATGATGTTATCTTCATGTACATGTAAACCACATAAACTATTTTGAACTTTGTAGACTTAATTACGATAAAAATAAATGTTGTATTAATTTGAGAGTTTACACACCCGGACCCACGCACGTTGGAAACTTTATGGAGGGTTAGGGAATTGAATTTGTATGAATGTCGTCGTTTATACTTTGCTACCCCTTCTTCATATTCGCTTTTATTTTCTAATTAAATATGCAAACAGAATCTTTTTGGTTTACGTCAAAATTTGTGACAAAACATTTCACGACCCTTAATTAACACGACAGCAAAATGTTTAGGGGTTAAGTTTATTCAGACAAATTTCTAGCCCCCTTAAGCGACAAAAAATTGTGTATACGTCACAATCAAATGGATTTTTAATTATTTACAATGGGTTTTTCAAAATTGTGTCTAGATTTAATATTTTTATTTTGAGAAAATTTATTGTTGTGGGTTTCATTATGATGTTTCCACAAGGATTTTGAATACGTAATGGAAATCCCCTCGGGAGGGTGACAAAGCCCAAGTGTCACGGCAAGGCAATGGGACCCCCGGTGGCGGTTATGCCATGCGAAATATAACACTATCGCACAAGTCCAAATTGCACTATTATCCAAACAACCCTCGTTCACGTTCTCGGGCAACAGTCGTTTCTCCTGATTACAAATCGTTATAGGGGACAAAAAATTATGAATCAAAATGTGATTACAATTTGACCCTCGTAACTACATTTAGGTAGGTATAGAAAAAAAAATTATGTTCGTCTGTTTGTCCGGGCTAATTTCACCAATAAGGAAATTGTTTTCCAATTATTATTTTTTTTTAATAGATAACTATTAATTGTTATAAAATGTTTTTTGGGAGTTGATTGCGAGATGATTTAAATTCAGTTTAGTTTATCATCGGCTGAAAATTCCCCTCGTTCGTTCGCCACTCGGCGGCATCAGCAGCGGCAGCTGCCGTTCTCATTATCTGCAGGAGGTGACGGTGAGTAGCGCCCTCGGCTATCATTAAAGACCCTCGGAACCGAGATATCCGCACTGTATAATCTCTTTAAGTACCTAAATTTAGAATTAATGATATTTTTGCATCACCGGAAAGCTGCAGGGGGGCAAATGCAGGAGTTAAAAGACATTCCACTCGCTCATTCATTGAGTCGTGCAACGCACCTGAGTGACTAAAGGGGACGGAAAACGGGAAACAGAATAAAAGAAGAAAAACTAGAAATATGACAACAGCGAAATTGCACTGATCAAGTCACTTACTATAGGGTTCCTTAAGTTGTATTGGAAAAGTGGAACCCTTATAGGGTTATGTGGCCATAAGTTTGCTTTGGGAAGGGGGTTAGAAAATGCAAGAAACTGTATCGAGTGACATATCAAATGAAAGGGGTTGTTGTGATGGTCACAGATATACATACATTTTTTACAATTTTTAAAATGAATTGTTTTAAAGATATTAAAGAAAATAGATGACAATTGACCATTCCCCGCCCCTTATTTTTCAAATTACGTTTTAAATTTCGAAAAAAAAAAAAAGAAAATAGGGAAGAGTAGGTACCTGGCGAAAAACAAGTGCAAATTCGTAGGGTTTTCCTGAAATTCAGTTTCCAAAACTTATACACCATAAAAATAATTAATAATCTGTTTAAGCTGGTGCCACTGAAGGCCTTTCAAATGAGGTATGGAACCCTAAAAATTTAACAAATTTAACAACCTTTTGACCTTTAAGCACCAGTTGCTATCGAATTAATTAACGTATATGTAGAAGGTCAATGACTAATTTGTAAGTTAAAAAACACTTCTTTTTAAGATGTAACATTGTTATACTTGTAACAAAGCAGGGGCACTTGTAAATGTAAAATGCGATAGATAAAAATGTGTTGTAAAAAAGCGATGTAAAATAACTTGTCAAGAGGTACATGTGTAATTTTGTAATGAAAACCTGCAAACACGAGTACAAAGATAGTTGTTTTTATGTTTTTTTTTCTTTCTTTGTAAGAATATTTCCTTGTTACAACACTTACAATGTTGTAACGATAACGATAGAAGAGTATTAATTAACGTTACTTATTTATGCATTTTGTCGATATCGATAGGTAATTGGTACTACATAATAAAAAACAGAAAAATAAATTAAAAAAGAAAACAGTAAAACAACAAGCAATATTAATATCGGTACTTACATGTCTTTCTTCAGCAGAATTCATCCCTGTTGGCATCGAAAAGGAGCATGAAAAAAAAAAAAAAGAGAAAAATAAATCATTACTATTCACGTATTTCTATTAAGAAAGATAAAATAATGGAAGAATAAATAAATCTTCCTTTTTATAGAATTTAGTCGGAAAAGGTCAAAAAATATACATGAGAGGGTGGAATATACTTATCAAACAACTAATCCGTTCAAAACCAACACGAAAATAAAAAAAGGTAATACAGTAGACTCGCGCTAATGTGAACTCAAAAAAAAAAAACGAACGTAGGTATTCATATTATAGAGACTGTTCACACCATCGGAAGTATACGTACTAAAATATGCAAAATTAATAACTAATTTATCCAACAAAATATGATTTTTAATTTTTTTTTATCACAATAGAATTTGACTTAAATAACTGAAGCGCCCAATTGACATCAAACTCATGAAACTAAGATATAATTAATAAAACAAGTCATTAGTAAGTAACAATAAAAATTACTTTTTAAAGACGACGATGATCCGTTAATTGGATGCCTCGATGACTTGCTTCTTGAACACAATTAACTTTTTTTAAAGTATGTAGTAATCTCAAAAAAAATCTCTTTAGAACATCGTTAATCTGATAGACTCATTAAGTTTTATAATAAGAAGAAAATGATTAAGGTGTATAGAAAAAAAAATTGAAAGACAACTACGCCAGTTTATGGATAGATAGGATGCAATAAATTTTATGATGTTTACTGATAAATACCAGTTCATTAACATGCTTCTACTTTGTAATTTATAATATATGTATACTTATTAATTAAGAAGCAAACATAATGCCTCGTATGTGTGCGATAAAATGATATGTGTACATACATATATATTTTATGTATGTTTACAATTAAAATTCCTTTATTAATTTGTCTTTTGTAAATTACTTCTTAATTCATTATACATTCAAAATTAATAATTTAATGGTTCAAAGAATCCGACTGTCAGGTAGAACTTTCGAAAATATTATAAATATGTATATTTAAGTTAAGTTTACAGCAAAATTTCTATGAATTTCATACAATAATAAATGACGTAATAAATAGAGTTCAATAATCCAATAAGTATTTTACTAAAGAAAAATTGAAATAATCGTTTTAAAATCCCTAAAATGTATTCATGTCTACGCCACTGGCATCTACTCTCTTCCAATTGCATCTTTTAGTTCAAATGTACCCTCTCTATAGAGATGTTATACTATATATAGAGTAGACACTTGTTATGCCGCACTGCAAGTGGAGAAAAAAGATAGAAAACGGGGGTACAGTTTCTATCTTTCCTTGTCGCGCATGCAACTTTGTACGACATATAATTCAAATGGAATGCATGCTGGAAATGAAAAGAGATACGCACTGTATCTTTATTTTTTGTCACTTTTCGCATTTTTCATTAGCCTGCCTAACTCTATGTATACTATCTCTATGACCCTTGCATATAAAGCAGTGTAGAGAGAAGGCGGGTTCCATTTACACATTTCCTCAGATATTTTTGGCTAACCACAGATGAAAAATGCGATGTGCCAATAATAAGAGACAGAAAATAAAGGTACGGTGTCTATTTTGTTTCATTTCCATTTGATTTGATTTGGATTATATGGCGTACAAAGTGATCCAATGCCAATGCACAACAAAGAAGATGTAATTCCGTTTTCTATCTTTTTTTTTCCATGTAACTCTGGTACTTACAGTGCCCCACAGAAGATGTCTACTCTATGTATATTAATTATCTCTATGGTTACATGTACGTTCCTTTTAGAAAGTAAGGTCATGTTAGGTTAGGGTTAGGTTGTTCAACCAACTACAAATTACCTCAAAATAATGAGAAAAATCTATTGCTAACAAATTAAAATTACCGCTACCAAGTAGGTATTCCGTAATATTTCATATAAGAATGTTGGTTCATTATCAGTGCTTCTACCGTAGTTATGTTCCGTATTCGTTAGTACGTCTATGGTTCGCTAGTGAGATGAGATTCTCATTTCACTTGTAAAAGGAACGCAGCCAATGTGTGGTGTGACCTGTGACGTAGTCGTTTCATCAGTCGCAGGTTTTAACACGTAAAAATATGGCGGACAAATTGTGTTTAAGTGTTTAATAATTAAATTTAAGTTTACAAACTATAACTTTTAAATTTGCGGAAACCTATTATTAAATTACGTGTTTATATCAGCTGAACTTTAGTGCATGTTTAGTGCGGGAGAGAAGTTCGAGAAGTTATTATACAATACTGGATTGATTACCATAGATACATAGGTTATGAAGTACCTACGTAAGTCAAATTTCAATGCATATTAATTACTAACACCATGCAATTAGTTTGGTGAAATGAATAGGTACTAATGTTAATAGATACTAATATTTAATTAACGATATATGTATTGACAAAAAGTAACTCACCACTGCTCGATTTTACATCATCCGAGCGATGCAGGTCAGGTTTTGCGGCAAACATTGATAGGGGATGTTGTCCGGGGGCCCCAAGGGCTCCTGAAAGTCCTAGGATACTTGCGGCCGTGTTCGGTGGTGCTCCTCCTAATCCTGGATGGGGCATCATGGGAATCGGAGGGGCTGCATGAGCGGGGATTTGTTGCGCGTGCATTTGTTGCAGCAATCGGGGTAGGTCAGGACGCTGTTGCTAATATTATTAAAAAAAAAAGATATTTAATAATAGTGTAATGGAATGAGGAGAGGTAGCGGTGAGTGGGATAGAATATCCCTGTTCTTAAATATAAGCGTTAAGAAGTTAGGGACGATAAAATGGGGAAGGTAAAACGATTAGATGGTGGTAGCGCGCAAGTTGGAATGTCCCTGGGTTTTATGGCTGTACAATAGGTAATTGAGTGGATGAAAAGAGGGAGGTAGAATTATTAAGGGAATGTGGAGGTGGGTGAGCTGGAATGTCTCTGTTTTATGGATAAATACTAGGGGTTTAAAGGGGAAGTAAAATGATCAAGGGTAATAGAAAGTTAAAAAAGAAAGAAAATGATCAGAGGAAGGAAGGAAATATTAGGTAGAGATGGGTCAGATTAGGTTAGATTAGGGCAGGTTGTTTTTAATGCTAAACACAGGGTGATTGAGGGGATGAAAGAAAGGGATGAGATAAAATGATTAAAGGAAGATGGAAGTGAGTGAAATGGAATGTTGCATTTTTAATACTAAAAGGCTAAATAATAGGCAGAGTTTAGAGGGGTAGGAAAATGACTAACAGAAGGTATAGAAAGACAAAATGGAATGTTTTTGCCTTTAAGGCTAAATTATAGGTAATTGAGATAAAATGATGAAGGGGTGGTAAGGCTTTTGGTGAAATGGAATGAATTGTTGAGGAAATGTAGAGTTTAGCAAGAATATTCTTGGTTTATAGATTTAACACTAAGTTACTTAGAGGGCTGCTAAAAAGCTGGAGGTAAAATAAGTCAAAAGGAGGTACAGATGGACTTATTTTATGAGGTTAACTTTTAGATGTGTGTACGTGTATAGGAATGTAGGATTAAATCTCACCCCAATTATGGCGTTTAGTTCCGTCATGGTAACTTGCTTTGCCCTATCCACCGCACTAGCAACTTGTTGCTGATGTTCTTGGGACAAAAAAGGGAGAATTTGTGCAATGATGGCATTCAGTCTTTTCGCTATTTCAGTCTGAAACAAAAAACATATATGTCCAAGTGAAAGGGTCTAAAATTCAATGGACATTTTCTGTTAAGGTGTATTTTTTGTTTTAATAAAAAAAAGCAATTTAACGATTTTCTGGTCATTATGTTTACCGAGACCCTTGAGAATATTTCCTAAACGTCTTGCAGTGAAACACAAAAATTGTTAATTAGTAACAAATAAAAACACGCTTACCTGTTTGTGCATTTCTACGTTAAGTCCATAGGACATTTCGTAATACTGTAAAAGAAAATAACACAATTAAAATTATGTCTCATTTAACCAAATTTTTACGACAATTATGAGAAAAACATGAGATCCTAGGTAGAGAGTAGGTACTTCTGTGAAGCATAACCCGCAGTTTTACGCTGTCGGATTTCGGTAAATTATATGTTGAATTAACATTGTAAAGGTACTACGCTTCATGCTTTGGTGACACCGAAACAAGTACACGTATAATCCCAGAAAAAATTACACGCCTTTGAGCAACCGACTTAAAAAATTGCCTGTTATTATTTAGGAAAAAGATTGCAATTGAGACAATCACTGTACCAGAAAAATGAATGCACAATCAAATCAACTGTTAAACTATCGAAAAACTGCGACATATTTCTGTAATGCAATCAATGATAAATAATTCCTAAAAACCGTAAAATTTTGGTTTCACGCAACTGAAGTTGGTGAGCAAATACGATTTTTCGGGTTTTAATGTACCTATGCTCCATTCGTAAAAAGAAGCTTAGCTTCTATTATTAAATGTTCTAAATTTCTAGCTCATTCTGAAATGTTCTAGACCATCCTCTATCTTCTCGAACGTTTTAGATAATTTTACGACATTCTAAAGCATTTTCTAAAAGTTGGGAACATTCACTCTCGTATATTCCAAATCGTAATAGAATAATTTGGAGGATTCTAAGTCGTTTTTAAAAATCTAAATTATCCTGGATTCTTGTAGAGCATTCTTTGAAATTTCTGAACAAATTGGAATATTCTTAATCATTGTCGAACATTTTTCCGAATCATTGTCGAATAATTTGAAAGACTCTAAGTCAGTCTTGAAAGTTCCAAATTTTTCTGGACTATACAAGAGCACTCTCTGAAATTTATAAACACCCTGGAACATTCTTAGTCATTGTCCATCATTCCAAATCATTATCAAATGATTTGAAAGATTCTAAATCATTCCTCAAACTATTTTACTGTTCAGAACAGTTTCAAAAATTTGTGAACAAACTGGAACATTTTTTATAATTGTCGAACATTATTCCGAATCATTATCGAACAATCTGAAAGATTCGAAATCATTCTTGAAAATTCCAAATTATCCTTATCATTATTCCAAATTACTTATTATTGAATAATCTGAATGCTTCTAAACCGTTTTTGAAAAATCCAAAATACTCTGGACTTTTGTAAAATGTTCTCCAACATTTTCGAATATTTTTCATCATTCTTGGACAATCCAAATAAGATTATTTATTTGTTTCCAGGATAATTAAGTATTAATTATTTTATTTTTCTTCATTAGACTAGGTAATAGGCTTTCTCATACCGGTGACTTTGGTGTTTTAATTTATTTTACGTAATTATTTGTAGCAACTAAAAACTTAATATTGCAAACAATTTTTGTTAAAAGAAACCAAAGATAAAGATAGATCTGTGTTAAAAACGCTATAATAATAATTTTATTTATTAACGTTAAGGCTCATGATGTCAGCATTTTGCTTGATTTCATTATGTCATCGTTGGTTGAAAACAAAAACGTCCTTTGTTCTCTAGTTTCGTAATATTTTATAATTTCTTTTTGTACGATTCTTTGTCATGAACACGCAAAGCAAATTTTCATTAATTTCTTATAAATTACTGGTAACAAAACGGTATTCTATTCGAAGTTAATTTCTGAAACACGCCTGTCGATAATGATGGAACTGGCGGAACAATTTTTTTTTTTTCTTCTATTTAATTACCAGTCTACCTAAGTGAGTTTATTTTAAAAAGCATTTGTATTATTTACCGTAATTACTCTCGTCTATAAGTAGATAGAATCATACAATATTCATGAGAACAGCGGTTGATATTGGCATGTAATTCCTATAATTTTACAATTTCCTTTGTGGTTTATAATTATCAGCAAGACACATTAAAAATATGTACTTATATACAATAGCCAAGGCTGAATGCCAATTATACAATAAGCGTACATAATAAACAAAAAAAATTAAAACGTTTTTCTGTGAAATTGGACGATTATACGTTCTCAGAAGTTCTTCTACCCTTAGGTATATTGTGAAGGTAATTCTGGATCTTACTTACCATTACGTAATGTCTTTGGATTTCTATTTTTTCACTAGCTAATTTTTCGCATTCTAGTTTTAGGCTGTAACAAAATAAACGTCTGTTAGTAAAGTTCATAAAGTAATTAGAAACCCTTAGAAAAAAATTTTTTATCTTGGTTTGCAAATCACTTCTCAAAGACACTATACGACTTCATTACCTATTGGTCGAAAATATTTTGTACTTTTTTTGAGTTTCGGGAATAAATAGTGTTCTAACGATGCTAAACCTGGGGAACTTTTAGGGTCCTGAAGACCTGGAACGTTTCTACTATTAAAATTGGATGACCAGTGACCACCCTCTCAATTTAGCACCGTCTGACCGCTATTTGTTCCCAAAACTTTTGATTTTTGACAAGAAATGAAGGCGTACGTGACGTTGAGGTTGAGGAGTGGTTTGCAAACCAAGAAGACGTTAATATCAGTACCTCCTCGTAATGTAGTGGACGAGAAATGTTTTAAAAACTTACTTGTGGTATTGGGCTTGTAAAAAATTAAATTCTTCCTTAATTCTATCACACGACTCGCTAACGGTGAACTTGAAGGGCTGTCCTGCTTGCGGAGGTCCCTGAAAAAAAAAAAAAAAGAAACGTCTTTTATTGTATGTTTTACATTAAGATATAAATTCGTCAGGCTAGAATTCGGTTACCCTTTAGGGGTGCTATTTTGAAAAATAATTTTATAGTGACTGATACCTTTGTATAATAATGAGCTTTTGTGTGAAACTTCAAACTTCATGTGACTCAACAGTTTGGGCTATAGCTTATTATATCTTTGAACCCCTTTTTTTATCCCTTTGGGGATTAAATTTCAAAAAATCCTCTTATTCTAGATCTAGGGATTTGGGTTGTGCGTTGGTATATTAGTCAGTCAGCTTTTATGTTTGTATATAATAATAAAAATTGAGCTTTGATGGGTTTGTAATTGCCCCTACAGTCGAACTGGCTTTTATGGACATATAAACCCCCTAAGAGAGGGTGGGTGAGAAGGTACTTAAATAGCGAAAATATTATGTAAAAAAGTTGGAATTTGGAATTCGCACAAAACAGACATGTATGGCCAAAGCCGTATCTTTATTAGTAGGTATGTAATACAAAAATCTATTTTTTACACCAAATGAAAGATTACTATCGATATTAATTGCCTATAAAAGATAAACCAATAATATGCAGTAATTAACGAGATATTTGCATCTAAAGATTCTCTGATGACGTTACAGTATTTTTCCTGTATATAGTACTTGTAGACTCGGCGAACGCGCCAAAGAGAGCGCGATGTAGTAGAGAATGAATGTGGACTTGGCACCGAATATTAGAACTACTAGAACTATTTATGTATTTATTATTAATCCAAAAGAACGGTATTTGCTATGTGTACTTAGCAGTCAACTGTGACTATTAACTGAACACAAATTAGACCGTTTTATTATATTAATATGGATACAGTGTACGAAGCCCATCTAGGCTCTATGGAGCGTCATCAATATTAACAGCCCGCATTATAAAGACTGGCAATGGAACGAAAGAAGAATGTCTTCTCGACCATAATCGATGTTCGTTAAGTCTAATGGCTATAAAACATCAGAATCAAATAAATAGTCAACGCATTACAAGAACCAAGATCGACAATTTATATGTATATTTTTATCTACATCAAACCAAAAATGAGTTTTCAAGACTTTGGTTGGTGAGTTCTGTAGATAAACGATATGATAATAATTTATCGTACAAATCCGTTTCCTGTGGTAATATTACGGGTCATTACATCGATCAATCTGAAATTCCTGTATGGTCAAATGGCCCAATAAATTACAATTTTATATAAAGAAAATTACAGTGTCACAGAATCGATTCTGAAACGTTAATAATATAATTAGAACTTATGTTTGTGAACGTACCTGTCTGGTAACATTTACAGACAATTGATAGGCAGATTGTGTAGTTGGAATAGTAGTGAAGTAGCTACAACAGGAAACGTTACAACAATCAAATTCGCCGCAGTGAAGGTGTGTGTGTGCTGATCCGCCCGTTGCGTCTCTGTTCAACCGTAAACTATTGGCGCATTAATTTGCAAATCAAAGAGCTTCGATTTGCCGATAAACCCCTGTTTGTAAGGGTATCGTGTCGAGAATGTGACTTGACCGAATGGGATTTCGTCAGAATGGTAATTTATATCCGATTTTGTACGGGGGTAATTACCATGCAGGGGCACAAAATGCGAAAGAGAACTCGATTCCCAAAAACAATACCATAAGACTTTAATTCAAAAGGTGTTTGTCCATTAATATCTATGACTTCTCATCAACTGTGGATGCCCCTATGGAAGAACTTTCCCAGCTGCAAACCAAAAGGAATTCCACATTTTTGAAGTTTCTCATTTCTTAATTCTGCCACAAATGGTAATCTGATCAATTTCTTAATTTTTTGGGGAAGAGCATTGTCGTGAAATAAGTTTGAAGTCGTATGATGACGAAGTGCTTGCGCTCTTTGTGGTTAATCATTGTTAACATATGCCTTAAGTGTTTCACTATTATTCAGCACCTCAAAATGCAACAAACTCTCAACTGTTCTTCAAAGCACACAACATTACCTGTTTCGTGAATGTAGGATTGTGGAGTTAGCTTTGGCGTTTGTTCAGAGTTCAACCACTGGTGGTGTTGTCGAAAGTAATCTACTACTTATTTGTCATAACAATGGTCATTGTTTTTGGCCTGGCACAAAAGAATTCCTGTCATATCAAATCATGTGGAACTCATTTGCTAAACTTGTCCATTTTCCCAATATTTTGCAAATGCAAATAAAACTGATGTAGAGTGACGACAATCGAACCTCTACAAAAGTGCTCCAGGATTCCCTGACTTCTCTTTATTCAGTTTCTAATGTACCTCTAAGTGACCCATCCATCACGTCTCAGAAGGCATCCTATCACATCCTTTGCTAATCCTCCTACATTTTCTCATTTAGGTAAGTTGGTAAGAGATTTACTGCTGCTAAGCTAGTTTTTTGTTCCTCATTTGAATGAAACTTCAAACAAAAACGGAGGGAAGATCAAGAAGAATCAAAATTCCTTCAGAAAGGAACAATTCCCCATTATTATTTATGACTTCTCATCTAGTCTACGCAGACAATGGATACCCTTGTTGAAGAACCCGGTCAGTTGCGACTTAAAGAAGTTTGATAGCCAAAATTTGACGTTTTTATGAACTGGAACTCATAGGTAATCTGATGGGACAAAATTTAGAAGATCCCTGGTCAATTCCACAACATTTTAGACAGTTATTTTCGCGTGTTGGGGACGTGCGTTTTCGTGGACTAATTGTAAGTTTGCTGGCATCTGTCTTAACTGTTTGACTAGTATTCACCACCCCAAAATACACTACCCCTTAACTGTTCCAAGGGGTTTGTTTTGGAAGTTACCCAGGATTCAACCACTGGTGGCACCTTTAAAGAAATCTAGTTGGTCCCCATATGTCGCAGTAACAACGGTCTCAAAAAAATGCTTGGCACAAAAGAATTACTGCCATACTGATTCCCGTTGATTTGTTGATGGGTGCCACACGAACTCATTTACCGAACTTATCCATTTTCCCAATATCCCATGTAAATGGTTAGAAATTGTAGACTGAACCTCCCCACAATTACTCTAGGTTTTCATGAATTCTCTTTGCTCTTATATCAGTTTCTAATATCGCCTATCTCTAGTACCTCAACCACCATGTCTCAGAAGGTATCCAGCCATCTCATTTTTCCCTTATCCACTTCCGCACCTCCTTTTGCTAATTCTCCTACTTTTTCTAATACCTATTCAATATTTAATACAAGATTTAGTGCTACTCAGTCGGTTTTTTTGTTCCTCATTTGAATGAAACTTCAAACAAAAACGGAAGGAAGATGAAGAAGAATGGAGTATTCTTCAGAAAGGAACTGATAACTAATCTAATTAAAAAGTAAACTTTGGAAGCATTTGTGGAAAGGCTGGTGTAATTTTTTATGGACTAGCAGTGAAATTCAAACTCAGTTAATTGGTCAATTACAATTCACCCTTTCGTGTTAGAGATGACAGAGGGGTTTTGAAACTTAACGCGGTCAGTGGAAGTCAAGGATTTCACAACTGTAGCAGGTCCAAGCAACTGGAAATAATTTGACATCTTTACCCAAACGTTCAAAGTATAAAGGGGTTAGGGAAAAGTGTCAGGGTGTAAGTCATGAAGATCCTGGAGAATGTGGAATAAAAATTTGGGTTTGAAATTATTGAGGTATGATAAGACGTCAAATATATTCCGATGAGTTGTCTCACAGTCCGAATCTCTGGGCTTATTATACCGGAAAACAATGGTCAGGTCTTCAGATAGGATCATGAGATTGGACCAGGCGATAACATGCGAAGAACAGACGAGTCAGCGAGCGGCATTGTGGCATACAATTTACGGTGTAAAACGTGGTAAATAGGCGTGGTCCTTCTGCATCCGATCGGCAATACACGTGAACTGTTGCCTGTTCGGGGCTCGGTACTCGACAACACATTCCATGTGTACATACAAGTAGAACAATAAAGTGTATGAGAAAGAGAGAGAGAGAGAGAGAGAGAAGGAGAGAGGGTGCACTGTTACACGTACCGAAAACATATGCCGCACACGCAACCATTACCGTAATTACCGCACGGCCACGCCGTATCACGGTCAATTAAATCCCCTTATCCAACAATCAGAGGAGGTGGCCGGCTACACCATTGTTTAAGTATGTTAAGAGATAAAGGCGAGCGCAACAGCAACAAACGAAACGAATGAAAAGAGAAGGCATAATTTATCCGCGGGCTTTTGCAGATTTACACCATTGCCCAGCAGGAGATAAACGTGATATCTGATGACGGAAAAGACGCGATCTTTTCTTTTGTTGATAAACGCGCCGAAGAAATCCATGTGGTACTCGTAGTTGCAAGCCAAGTTCAGAAACACCGGCTTGTGCTCATTCAGCTGGGCCGTTTGGAGCACTTTTATGCATTACCAATTATGACTGATTGGGACTACAATGACAATCGTGGTTTGTAAGACATTCTTCTGAAGACTCTACATGGACCGTTCTAAGCTCCTTTGGCAACTCCCAGTCATGATTTTTTTTAGACATATTAACTAATGGAGACTACAAATATAATCATGGTTTGCAAGATCTTCTACTGAAGATTATGCACGGACCTGAGACCACCTTTATCCATTTCCAGTATTAACCAAAAAAAGACTACAACGATTATCATGGTTTGGAAGACCTCATTCTAAAGATTATATATGAACCATTCAGACTACCTGCCTTTATCCATTTCCAGTAATGATTTTCATACATATTAAGCTAACAGAGACTACAAAGATAGTCATGGTTTGGAAGAACTTCAAAAGATTCTCCATAGAAGGTTCATCTGTATGCATTTGGAATGGAATCATAATTTAAGAGTCCCTGGACCAAAGACTTTTAGGACAAACCGTTTCCCTTTTTCATATCCTGAGCTAATCCCGGCATTCCTCTACGGCTAGAATTCTAATATTCTCAACTATTGGTGAAGAATAATAATCCAATCTAGATCTGATCAGCCCTTCATGCCTCCTACCTCTTCTTTCCATTATTGACTTCCATAACTCTATTCTGCTGTTTCATGGATTCACCTCAATTCTGCATCAATTTTTGTTTAATATCTTTATTCCTTTTTTCATCTTGGAGTTGAACAGTAGATACCATTAAAATTACGACCTGATTGACTGGGCATTTTGAAATTTACCCTCACAAAGACATTATTTTGGATTGAGTACACAGCAAATCGAAAACAAATAGATCCCGAAGTCTATTTTGATATAACGTACGTACGCTGACCTTTACTTTGGTTTCGTTTCAGTATTTTGTTAATTATATTGCTACGTATTTTTCGACTGGTATGATGGGCAAATTGAATGGTTTACAACAGTGTAGGTACCATCAAATATTTACATCCACGCAATACCACGAGACATGTTGTTCGGCCAAACAAAGGAGAGAAAAACACTGGATTTTCCTACTATACAACAAAAACTTGATAAACTGTTGTGTACTTAAATGTATGTTGTATGTATGTATATAGAGCACAGATGATGGGTGAATGTGTACTTTCCAAGTATGTGTATGTGAAAGTGTGTTTGAGCCGGTTTAGTCAATATTGGTACCAAGTAAATATTGTTAAGCCTTGTTTAAACGAACTCTTGTTTGTTCAGCCTGCATTACTTTAGCGGGCAAATAAAATTAGTGCCATATTTTAATGTGGTTTGCTTTATGATAATGGCCGTTAGCTCGTTCGGTCTCGGCTGTGCCAGAACTAGTTATTTAATATTCTGATGATGGTACGTACGGTCATGTAAAACAACGGCGGTTATGTGGACAAACAGCCTGATGCCGTTTATACCACGAATATTTACTCATGATACAACTGCATACAGATACCATGGCGGTACTACACATACATACACTTACCAAGGTAATGTCAGACTTGTACAAATGTGACAACACAGCACATGCTATTATTATTTGTTATTGCCGCAAAATAATTTCTAAATTCCATAAACACCCAACGAGTCATAAAATACCGTGAGAAATGCCAGGCAATTGACCCAATCTTGGATATAATCTTCAGAACCCGTTACAAGTTGTGTCGATAAATCCTTGTGATGGACCCATGACCAATGGAAATCTCCAGATGCTTGAGATTAGGTACAATTTCTTTTCAGGATTGAGTCAGAGTCATTACTGATGAACAAACACTAAACACTACCTCAGTTGGTAGGTTTTAGACCAAGATATTTGGCCTATGATTCTCGTAGCAGATATCTCAAGGGAGGTGTAGAAATCTCATGGATTTGTATCAGAAAAGACTGAGACTGAATACAATGACCCATCAACCCAGATAATAGTACGTCAATCCTGACAGAAAACCATGATCCGTCTGTTTTCAAAATTGAGATTTATACTGCCTTTTATGAGTCATCCACCATCGAGTCCACTAGGATTTCATTGACATAACTCGTTCTGGTTTAAGAGTACAAAACACTCAACAAATGAGTTGGTGTGATTTAGATCTTTGATTTTACTATGGGGATCTCAATATGGAATTGGATTGCCTTAGGATTCTACACAAGTGTTTTAAAACCATTGTACACAATCACGAAGGAGCTGATGATTTTTTTTTTTTTCGTTATAACCTCGTTGTCTATCCACAAAATTATCTACCTCACGTAATTTAAACCTTTTCCATTTGCTTAACCTAAAGTAAAAAAAAAAAAAGAAATATTGGACAAAAAATGTTCGGCAGTTGCCAGGTTTGGTTGCCGAGTTAAAACTCTTGTGACAGGTAATTAGATCACTGTATGAGACCACCGCGCCGAGAGTGAAAACGGGTTCCACAGCAGACCCGACCCGTCGTCGTCGTCGTTGTTGTCGTCCATCGGTCCAAAGACACAAGGGACGTACGTAAACCTATAGCGCGAAAGGCTGTCGCTGTTCCTGCTTAACATGAAAACGGTCCCGCATGCCATATTTTATCTGACACTTTATCAGATGTAAGATCAGATTGCGGAGAGGTTGCAAGGTAAACTTAACAAAAGGTAAAGAGAGAAAAAAAATGTCTCGGCTCAGCCACCGTGCATGTTCTTTTCTGGGCAAAGACCCATTAAACTAATGAGGAACGCGGTGTTGTTGGCGAGACTTGTGTACTACATGTACTTGATGCGAAAACTTTGCTGTAGGTACATCTGCTTGTGAACATGTACCATATTACATAACGTAATGTTTCGTAAGGAAAATTACAATAAAACCAAGAGGTCATAAACTGTCACAATCATAAATATTTCTCCTTATCCTACGTTTCCTTTAATTTCTTCTAAGGATAATTCAACTACATCCAAAACCCAGAAGTACCTCTTTCTAGATTTTAATTTTATTTGATCCTTTTTCCACCAGAAACTTTAATTTATCTAAAAGTTTAATGAATAGCTTCTTTTATTCCTGATTTTTCTCATTATCTTCTTTTCACCTCCAATAGTGTAATTGTACCTATCAAAAATTATTACCAGACTTTCTATCCGGATTATCCTTTTATTTGAGTTTCCTTTTATTCCTAGTGTATTAATTTATTCAAAAATTACAGGAACAGCCTTTTTTAATCTTGATTTTCTCACTCATTGATCTTTCTTGTTCCACCAATAGCTTAATTGTATCCAAAACTGTCAGGATTTTTCTTTCATGTAATTTCCTTTTGCTCCAAGTATGTTGATTCTTTTTTATCTAAATTTTTCATTTCATTTCTTCTTCCCAAGCTTAAGGGTATCGAAGACCATCAGAAACACATCATCTTCTTCTGATTTTTCTATTCTTCGATCTTTCTTCTTCCCCCAATTTTCAAATGCATCTAAAAGTGTCAACAAAATTCCTCCCTGATTCTCTAATTCTTTGGTCCTTTTTCTTCTCTCAATAACGAATAAGTTAAGACTTTTGTCGTCAGACACCATTAAATGTGATTAGATGAGGATAGTAGGAAATGATACCGATGGAAAGGGTAACTGAAGCGGAGGACGTTGAAATTGCCTCTTGGTATAATCGACGAGTGTGAGGTAGCAGAGCGGAGTCATTACCAGGTTCACATTATACAGAATAGGTTTGAAACCGTAAAGGGGGAGCGTCAATGAGTGGTGGAAGTGGTCAAGGGATTTAGATGGCCTTGCGGCTGCCCGAGCCGCAACTATGTGCGAACACTATCATCCAGATATTACACGGGATCAGTTTGTTCCCCAATAATGCGACAGCTCTCGGGGCGAAATATTGGAAACCGATCGGAAGATTCAATTCGAATTGACCGGAAATGCGGAGGAAACCAATCCCACTTAAACCCTCAGCCAACGAAGAATGTAGTGCGGAAAAGGAAATGCAACACGAGGATCTGCATTTTATTTTAGAGTGAGTGAGGATTTGCAAGATTGTTAGGAAAAATTAGGTTTTGCCCTGTATAATTATTATTATTTATTGTTGACATTAACGTAAACTGAAGTTTTAGTTGCGCTTATTAATTTGTAATAACGGTAAAATCCATTAAATTTTTAACCGGAGTAACTAACAACTACTTAATTCGAGTGGGCTGGTATTTCCAATTTGCACTTATCGGCCATTAATCATAAATAATGCGAGCCAGATCAGGTATTACTAATTAGAATTATTAACTAATTTCGAACGGTAAAGTGGACAGGCCTTAGTTAATCGAAACGATAAGTTTAATGACACGATACTGCCTAATTAGTTTTCTTTTTAAACTGTTTAGAAAACGTCACCATTATCAGTTTAATTGTACGACATGTACTACTACAAGCCCGCGGCTAGTTGCAACTTTAACAAAAGGCGCGATAAGTTTACAAGAAAGGTAACACGTATGTGCAAAGTGAAGTAAAGTTGTTAGTTGCTATTTGCTTGCTATCTTTATGTCTACTGGCTCTATGTTTTATTGTCGTCAGTTTGGTGTTTGGTGTAACCAAACCGTAACACACTAACAACAATTACCGGTCTAATGGTGTATCATTTTAGTAGGTGTTCCATTGATGTTGTTCACGATAAAGTTAAGTTTACATTACACGTAAAATAATGATAAATTGTAGTGTTTTTTACAACACGATTCGTTAAAAGCGAAACCTCTACTTCGTAACATGCAACTGATTAGGTACAAAGAAATAAGTTTTTATACGAGCAACGTGTTTAAATAAAAGGCTCACAGATTTAAGAAGTAGACGTGTCATAAATTACGAGGTATTTCTAAGGTTCAAGTATCCTCAAACCCCACCTGCAGTAGAGTGATTGTCTTGTCAGTGGTTATGCATGCAGTGCTGCACTTGATACATGCTTATACCAACTGAGGCGACCTTCATTAAAACGCTAGCAACTGAGGCAGATTTATTGCCAAGAGGTACTGCCGTATAGTAACAACTGAGACAGACGTCGTATAACCGGTTCTTGTATAAAATACCTACTTTTTTTTAATATGAGGTTAGCTTAGGTTATTGGTTTATAATCTGCCTCAGTTGGTAACGTCTGTAGTTCTGTAGTATCTATAGTAGAAACTGGAAAAGTAAAAGTAAAGTGGCAAAAACCTCAATAAATTATTTGTGAGAAGTGGTATCTCGGTCCCACTTGGTGTAACCTTTCTTTACTACTTTTTGAACAAATGAAGAAAGAAGATGTGACAATTTTATTGAGAACTTTGTCACTTACAATCGTCTCTACTATAGAATGAGCATCACTGCTTTTTTTTTTAGAATCTGCATTTAGAATGCGCTGACTTCTTAGGTACAAGTAGATAATTATTTTAAAACTCAAGCACTTATGTAGTTTCGAATAGCAGGAAGTCATTGAACCATAGACAAGTTTCGACAACAAGATAATATTTAGTTCTCATTGCTTGTTAGGCAACAACTGATTAGATCGAAATATAATAATAGACACCTAGTAAAAATGTCTTAAGAACAACTTCTGGAATCTGAAAATTGATAATACTTAATAATAAGAATGAATGGCTGGTTAGACGTATTAGAGGCGGAAACGGGACTAAATAGGGGCAATTGGAGACGTAGATTAAATTATTTCTCATAAATATTTACGTATGGTTGAAGTTATTAGATGTTTAATAAAAAGAATTTTGTAGTTACATCTGTACATTGTAAATGGTAAAGATTTTTGTTTGGGTAGATTACAAAATTGTCGGTTTATTATTCAATAAACCTCTGATTTTGTGGTGCAAAGAGCAGGGGTTAAAGTTTATTAAAATACAGATTATTAATTGGTAAGTCTCGCAAGGTGGGATATAAGATCAAAGGTTAGCCGAGGTCATAGTTCAAACATTTGCTCAATTTTTCTCAGATACGCTCCAGTATCAAATAGGTCAGCTATACCGCGATTGCTTTCGTTAAAAAAGATAAACAGTAAACTAACATAAATTAAACAAAAAAATAACAACAAATACAGACAGAATCGATTATATTTAACGATGTTAAATAACTCGAAAAGCCTCAAAACAAAATAAAAATAAAAACCCAAAGGTTTTTACAAACACCTGCCTAATATTTTATCGTGTTATTAGTGAAATTCGTAAATATGATTAGATACCTACAAATGAATGTCTGTGTTAATATTCAGTTTGCGAGATGAATGCAAAAGTGACAATATTGTTGACGAGTAAATGACATTAATTGATAATAGCGAACGCAGCTCAACAGAACGATGTATAAGCGAGTTCAATAATATGTATAATTGAAGACTCGTTATTGAAATATTTAATTTGAACAAATTGTCGGCAAATTTTACGGTAGTTGTACCTGGGGTATCAACGAGAATATGGGCTCACGGAAACTGGTAACAGATTTATTCGGTTGAAATACACAATTGAATTGACATAATCATTAAATGTTTCCATATTGTGCTTGTGTGTATTGTTAATTGATTAGCCTTTGGCAACATTTCGTAGGTGTACCTTCCCATGTACCTACATGAATATATACCTAAGCGCTAATGTAGCGGATACCTCTACGTCTATCGGCCTTTGAAGTTCGATCAAAATTTGGCCGAGTATCCAACAATTCGGTTACAAATTTAATCACAAACGAAATGCAATCGTCTGCAATTTTGCTGATTCATTTTATATTATTCAACCGACGTAATTTAACAACGAAATTATAATTAGTTCGTGGGCATATTGATTTCTTTATTATTATTAAAACAGTTATGTAAATATAAATTATAATTAGATTCAACAGACAAAACAATCAGCAATAAACGATGAGGAGATGCAGGTGTTCGAGATCAGCAAAAGTTAAAAGTAGTGACAGTGCTTCCTCCTGAATCCTATTTATAGTAAGTACGTGGTAGAGGGAAACAAACAAATTCCCAGTGAACACCTGCACTTATCGTTTACTTACAGTCCCTTTAATACGGATTGATTTTATTCGAAACACCTGCATTTTTCTTTTACCTACATGATTTGATTTTATTCGAGTTTCCAAATAGTCCCTTTAATACGAATTGAGTTTATTCGTGTCAACACCTGCATTTTTCGTTTACGTTATCTGATTTTATTCGAGTTTCCAAATAGTGTTTGCACTGTAGTATGAGCTATTGTAAAACAATTAATTAGCCAGTGAACACCTGCATTTATGGTTTATTTACACTATAGTATGAGCTATTGGAAAGCAACTAAAGTGCAAGTGAACACCTGCATTTTCCTTTTCTGGCAATTCGTATGTGTGAGTTGATATTAGTGTTTCCAAATGGTGCTTGCACTTTGGTATGAGCTACTGCTATACAAATGAAATGCTAGTTAACACCTGCATTTTTAGTTTATTTGCAGTGCCTTCACGTGCTTATTTGTGGCTCCAAATATCGGTTATTTGAGTGACTCGATTGTGCACTCCACTCAATGTTGGTGAACAAAAAAAAAAAGTTGCCTTTTTATTCTGAATGTTCTTATCTATTGTTACGTGTACAATTAAAGGCAGTAAAAACGTCCAATACATAAAAAAAAAACATTGACGATTCCGGCGCTAGTGCGTGAAACGCGTGGATCATCGAGTTGTTTCTCATTTATTGCATCTTTCTATGTCTTCGAGTTATTGCGGTTCGAATACATCGGGAAATTAACGAAGAGGTACGAGAGATCAAAGATCGCCGTTTAAGTGGCTAATGGAGATAGTCGAACGTTGGAGTGTTAACTCGCCGAATAGGTAATAACTAATTAACGAAGGAACGTGAAGTGATTAATACGGTGTGTAGCGGCACATCGGGGTCCGTTGACCTCGACGCCACCGATCGACGACGGCGGCTACGATGCTGAAGGCGTCGGCAGCGTCGTCGGCGGTAAAACCCGCGTTTAGGTTTAACTTAACGCTTCTATGTCTACAGTGAACATTTTATGTGAACTTAAGACGCTGAAATTGTTAAACGGCAGCTTTCTGATGGAGAATAAATTTGTCGTGTACATGAGACGACTATGTAAGTAAGTCTGGCGACATGATATGCATATTGTTAATTACACATGTCCAAAGACGTGAACCGTTTTTATAAATGGCCGCAACAGGATACAGGCTGACTAAAATATGTAACTCGTAAGTATTGGTACTGCGGAAATGCATAACCAAAAATTGATTAAACTGCAGACTGAAAATTTAATGGACACTGAGTTATGCAACCATAAAAGAAAACTGTGTTCACAGTGAATAATATACACAGCCTTTCGTTGCAAAGTTAAAATTTGTTACACTCTGTATATATGTAGAAACATAATGAGTAGTTGTATGAGCAACTAGGTATGCAGCCTGGTGGCTATTATACATACAATGCACATATACATACGAAGGTATTTGTGCAACATGTTAATGAGCAACAAGTGTTATGAGCGTCCTGTTTCTGTTAAGTTAATTTACTATTATAGTAAAATGTAAATTCGACAAGGAAAGAGTCGAATTCCTTAAATGAAAAGTCGAAAGAAAAAAAAATGTTCGACTTAGGTATACCTACATAGAAGCATATACGCGACACGGCTGCTACTACACTACGTTTCGTCGATCCGTGCGTAAGCCCACATCCGGCTGCTGACGTAATTAATGCATTTGTATAATAGTAGCAGAAAGAAATGCCTTGCTGGCTTAAGCCAGTATGGAAGAATGTTCCGGAAACCGATCATCCATTCAGGTGTCATCGTTTTTGTGTTATCAATAGGCTGTAAATCTTCACGAATAATTATGTTTGGGATGTGTTTCACGATTAGACGTCTAAAAGGCAACCGATTAGGATCTTTGTGAAGGTATTATAATCGACTGGAATTACAATAACGAAACCACACATGCTCAGAAAAAGCATAAGGGACGAACAGGTCACCATATAATGAGAAAATAATTAACTTCAAGTTAATTGTATCTACTTACTTAATATATTTACAGAACAATTAACTTTTAATTTAGGTACCTAAATAATTCCTAGTGTTGAAATTAATTAACAATTACTAATTACAATTTATTTTATTCTATTAACAATTAACATACATATTTGTTATGTTCTGGTAAAATATTGGAGACAGGAGGTTAGGTACCTACCTTTATTTAAAAGTAGACAACACAACGAAAATTCGCCATATGGTGCAAAAACTTTTGTTGCTGCGTATAAGAAGTAAATAGGGGGTCCTCTTAATTGCGTGACTAAACAATTTCGGGCGGTACATATAGGGCGAGTCGAGTGAGTATACACTTTGTAGGTATAGTCGGAAAAAGGAGGGTTGTGGTCGAGGAGAAGAAGAGGGTGAAAGCGGCTATCCAGTCCCTTCATTTCACCCTTCAATTAGTTACACCAAAATACATCCAAAACCGTTGTATAATTTTAGGGTAAGTTTACACCGAATATTACATTGTCGTTCTTCAGAATTCGGCAGCTATCATTACCTATAACTTTCTTTCAAAATAAATAACAACCCACGTAATTAGGTTGGAAAATTAAATAGAGTGGTGCAGTAACAAAGTTAAAAAAATTGTTGTAGGTAAGAAGACTTTTACCAAAGACGAAACGTCTATGTCGGTTTTCCACAATAAAAAAAAATCGTCACTCTTCTCTAGATTAAACGTGTCTAACAAGATCCGACGCTTCGCCTTTGGTATAAGGCTTCCATTGGGTAGGTTTTTTTAGAAAGTACCTGAGGAAGTCTTATACCAAAGGCGAAACGTGGGCGTTATGGCTGTGCAGTTGCTATATGATTCTAGCCATTAAATTCACGTTTTCCGTCCTTTTATGTCATCATAAAACGAACATTAATAAGGATCTATTAAAACGCAAAAAAGCAACTAGCTTTAAGCAATTAAGAGTTGAGTTAATTTCGGCCAATTAACATTATATTGCAGCAATCGCATTGATTATGTACGTACGTCGCAGAAATAAACCACGAAATAATAGCATTCAGAGATGTTCCCCATTTTCATCACTTTTATCTCGTTAAAATGAATCACCAATAATCAACTGCCATAAATTTTAACGAAACTCACATCATATCAAAAACCAAGTTCAAAGAGTTAATAAAACCAGAAAATAGCGCATATGGTTTTGAAGATGGTACCTACCTATCCGACGGCAATTGCTGCCAACCGTACAATATTGGGGTTTTCTTATTCATAAAAAAAAAGGCATCATAAAGTTTGGGGTTTAGGATTTTTTTTTTGTATGAGAATGTAAAAAAAAAGTGAAACAAAAGAAACCCGGAATGTGCGCTAAATTGAGGCGAGAACATTTGTAGATGACGTACGCCGACGTTTAGAGGCTCTAATCTAGACAAATCGTTAAAATCCATTTTATTATATCGCCAGGTCGTAAATCATGTCGTTTTTTAACGTCTCGTAATAACTTACAGGATGTCTTGCGGCCACTACGGCCGCGGCTGCTGCTGCTGCGTTCATTTGTGCACTGCTGGGGTACATCTTACTCCCTAACTACGACAATAATAAATCCCATTTTTTTCTACAAAGTACGTAATATACTCCTGTTCACTATTATAACAAAACTGTTCAAGCAATCATTTCACCACTGCTCAAAAAAACAGAATTCAGCAACGTTTAGAGAAGAACAAAAAACAAAAAGAAAACCGGAAATTTCTTTTTAAGAACACCAGCTGCACTTAAAACGAAGCACTGAATTCCAAACACTAAACACCCTTCGACTACTTTCCTCTCATAAAAAAGCCTAGTTAGTTGGTAATGGAGAATTTTTTTTTATTGCGAAATCGAGTACAAGCTTAGCTCAGGCTCTCCGGTTATAGAGGCGCTGCTTCAACAACTCGACGAACAGATCGAAAACACGGTTACCGTACAACTGCCAGCCCAGCGTTTTCGTTATATTACACAGAGTAACAGACTCGCTTCGTCAGTCAGGCGCAAACGAACTCGCCGTTGCGTTGTAGCAACCTCATGCACTAATTCCATATCGGCTTTTAGAAACCAAGCGTTAGAATCAAATCATCACTGAAAACAAAAAATCGTCGTTGACACTTAGGTTTCCAAGCCACGGATCCAGAAGGGCATTAGGGTCTTCGAGACCAAATTGGAAAGTCTAAAAAAAAATTGTGTGGCGATTTTTAACATCTGTTTTAGAATGTATTATGAGATACGTAGACGATGTTTGAATAGTAGTGAGAGAAATTTGAGTATAGGGACAGTGTGGCTCGGGGTGTTCGAGCATATCCCCATCGGCAGTGTCTATATGATTCCCCCGTCCCCGTTCCACGGCGCCGATCGTCATCCGGCCGATTTTCTCAGTTGCAAGGTTCTCTTTCGGCCGCGTTCGGCTTTGCTCTCTATGTTCCCTCTTCCTACAAAAAAGTTACAACTGTGTAAATATCAGCAGCTACACGATCAATTAAAGTGTCTGGACGACTGCCGATACGCCACCGCCACCTCAGAGAGACTTCACATATACATACATATAACTAATCATCTCTCTCTCTTTCTTTCTGTCTTTACAACAACTATTCCTGACTCATATGTCACACACCATTATATCTGCATCGCTTTGGCTTTAATACAAAAATATATCGGTCTGATTTACGAGTTACAAGCGTTATTAAAAGTAATTTTGTTTTCATGATTCGTTTCTCAACATTAACCACAGATAATGATAACGTAGAAATGATGTAGCTCGTCAAATAAAATACCATCCAGTTATAACGACTTCTACCAATCAGTACCTTAGGATCGACTATTAAGTGCTTCTAATATAATAATAATAAACCTGAGAGTGTGTTAGGTATTACACATGGTCATACATCATATACACTCAATGTTCAAAAGCCTGTTCCTATTTACATTTACCTAAAGCAGTCTCATGATGTTTCATACTTTTGCACGTGTTTCCGAGACTTCACTCAATCCATCTCTTACAATACCTCTTTACATTCATAGAAAACCTGTTTTAAAAATATTTTAAAGATACTTAATTTAACCAAGGTGTTATTACACTTGCCAATTGGGGATTGGCCTAATTGTTCCTAATAGATACGTAGTCCACGTGGATCGAATCGAGTTTTGCGAGACTTTACTCAATGCTTTTTCTTACATGTCTACCTCTTTACATTCCTCAAAACTCGTTTTCAGTGTAATGTATCAAAAGGTATTTTAAGTATTCAGCCCAGGTGTTATTATACTCAGCAATTGGGGGATTGGCCTAATTGTTCTTAATGTAACGGTAGCATATTTAAAAGACCAATAGTAAATATCTACGTAGTCCACGTGGATCGAATCGAGTTTTGCGAGACTTCACCTAATGCTTCTCTTACATATCTATCTTTAGATACATTCCTCAAAACTGGTTTTCAGTGGTATTTCTTAAAGATATTTTAGGTAGGTATTTAGCCCAGGTGTTATTGCACTCAGCAATTGGAGGCTTGGCGTAATCGTTCCTAATGTAACAATGTTTAAAAGATCAATAGTAAATTCGTATGTATGGTTAATGTTGGAAGTGCACGTGTATCGAATCGAGTTTTTATTTGGAAAATTTGGATGCGCAAATGGAACAATTTAAAATGATAGAACGAGAAGGTCGGGTGCAACAAAACTCGAATTGTTTGCTTTTCATTTTTCGAGCACGTTGTTCGGTTGGTTGTGTCGGGTATAAAATATTCGTGCTTTCTAACCCAGTTGCAATTGCAAATACCTACTAATGGTTTCCGATTTTTAACGGTTAAATTGTCCCAGATTTGCAGTTAAAATTGCAGAAACAACACGATAACGAAACTTGCAATCTACCTCTCTTCTCTTTATTATTATTACCTACTGTTATATCGATGATAAATTATTTTTAGAAGGTTAATAAGTACCCAAGTATCTATATAAATAAAAAATTGAAAATTCAAGATAATAAAGTGGGCACTTGTGTATAGTATAAAATACCTAAATTGAAGGGTATATGCATGTATGTTACTTTCCTTTATCATTTAGATACCTAGATATATAGGTACCTGTTTGCTCTTTGTAGAAATCTGAGCCTACAATCAGAAGGTATACGTCAATACCGAAGGTAGTTGTAGGTAAGGTAGTTAGTTAATCCTACATGCATACGTAAACATGTATTACATGTGTACCTTAAAGCTTCTGCTGTCTAAAGCACAGCAAGTAACTTTGGCTATCAATCTGTTGTATCGTTGGAGACAATTTTGACCCAATAATGAGTTTTATTGTACCTACGTGTGAAAATAATTATCCAAGCAAAAATTGCGGCGTATCTGCTGCCCATGTAAATATTATTACGTTTAGATATACATATATTTCTTTCATTCGACTGACAGTGCAATTTATTTCTTGGAAAATTGCAAAGCCAATAGCTGAATGAACAAAAAACACTGGGAATCTTTTTATCAACAACAGTTTCAATAGATATTTCAAATTTCTTTTAGGTAGGTGAAAAACCCTAAATTTTACAAATACGTTTTAAAACGTAAAACGTGTTTCTAACTGTTTTTGTTTCTGAAACCCAAATTAGTTAGTGATCGTCTGGGAATTTCGTATATTTTCTTATTATTATTTTTGTTCATTTATAAAGTAAAGTGGCTAAAACTTGGGGCAATATTCGTGCAATTAGTATTATTGGAAATACCATTAGTCCACCGAAATTTGAGACTCTACTTACGATTAGGCACATACTGGAACCTATAAGCTGTGATTCCCAGAAAGAGGGTTGCAGGCTGACCGTCCTGCTGTTCACGGTTAAAATACCTATGCCTACAGATTCTAAATAAAAATGGCTGCTTGCTAGGAGCATCTCATTTTAGGTAAAACGGAGGTCGTATCTGTCTTTGTTTCCCTTGCATGATTTTATCGGTTTCTACCCTTATAAATATGACACTTTGATTGCTGGTATATTACACTTTCAATCCACGTGGACTGCTGAGTTTTCAAGCCTCTGCGCGAATAACGTTGCTCGCTTCGCTACGACAGCGAATGGCTGGGACGTATGAGCTTAAAATACCTCGTAGTGTAACTCAGACTGTGCACAATCGAATCAACGCAAGCTTCAGACCAATAAGAGACGAGAATTGATTATGCTGTAAGGTTCAGGCTGTGACAGAGGTCTCAGGTCCGCGTGGACTAGGAGGTGCTATGACATTGATTACTGAATATGTATAAAATACCTAGCAAACAAACCAGCAAAAATAGAACTCCGCTAAAAATGTACCAGAGCAGATAAAATCTAATAGGTCAGGGTGGAGTCCTGTTCAGGGAGGACATAGCTTTATGAAGTATTCGAGTTTATTAGATATCCCAACGTGTTTACGCAGGGCGATTGTCGAAAATAAATTTACAGTTTTGAGAACCAACTCCACCTGGATTTACTCATAATGTTTAGTAAAAAATCCAGCCTATTTCCGATTAACATAAAAGCCTAAGTGCTGAGCGTGTTATCGGCGAAATTTTATTGGCAGCCTGAGTGTAGGTAATTAATATCGGCTTCGCTAATAGGAAAAAAAAATGTAACAAAAAGGAGCAATCAAAAATTCTACCCACACACTTATTGGGCACTTCATTGTGCGATGACGTCTGTGAGCACTTGAACAAAAAACGGAAAAGTGTCTGGGAATAATTGATTTTAATAACGCATTAGGTAGGTACCTACAAAGCTACAAACATGTACACTTTTTGTTTGGTTTCGAGTATTATGTTATCGAATGTATGTATGTATGTATGTTGAGTAAATGCTTTGAGAAATAATTACTCTACCTGCTTAATTACAATTTAATACGTGGCGTACGTGATTGAATATACAGGAAAGTAATTTTGTTCGTTACGTTTTTATTGCTGATATTAGTTCAATGTGTAATCAACCAAGCAAATAAACTAAAAACCGTAGGCGTCGTAGGTACCCAGGGAAAATCGTTATTACATTACTTACCTACTCACTTTTATTCGCATGAGTTCATGAATTAAGGATGTCACTGCTGTTTGATGATAATTACTTTTTCTAAAGCTATTTAATAGTCTTTACCTACCAGATCATTAAAAATTAGTAGTGTAGGTGGTAACTTAGTAGTCGCTAATTTTTAGTCAATAAGTTGTAGTATTCGTCAGATCGGGTTAGGTTAGGTTATTAGATGTGCGTGTCACACACTCGCACCCACTGCCGTAACCTAATACATTCAATGGTTCTTTATCTAATCCAGAAATAACAAACATTACATGCTCTCAATAATAAAATAAATCAACAATTTTACCAATAAGGATGTCATGTCATCGAGTTCATCAACACATCACATAGAAAGAATTACTATGGTTTTTACAATTTTTTACTTATCAGACAGGAAAGATTCAGGCCCAAATCCTCCCTCTCCCACGGATCTTCATGGGTTTTAACCCTTTTCCAGATTTATTACACTCAACCCTTAAAAAAATCGAAAAGCCTCCTGTTTCTTCTCAAAATGTACTTATAAAGGACTTGCAGTTTTATATGTTGGTACTTTTCTTATTATTGAGAAAAATAAGATAATCTAAGATAACAGGCACTTACAATAACTGTGCAAATAAACAGCCTTTTTTTGTAATTAACTTACATGATCACTTGAAGTTTCACAAGTTGGGTGTCTGAAGTTTTAGAATTCTTCTGAAGAAGCTAACAGCCTGAACAGCGAAACGTCAAGTACAAATTTACGATAACAGATTAACGACAGAAATTATTATGCACAAAAACATTCGATTTTCTTGAAAAAAAAAATTATATTGTAGAGTCCAGCATGCTGATCAAAAATACAAATGTTCATGGTGTTTTTGAGCTTTTCAAAAATGTCTTGTATATGTATTCAATGTGTATGTGTACCAACGCGATAATGGCATCATTCATCAGTAGTTGTGTTTTTGAATTATTTTAATATTGGGTGCAAGTTGTATTTGTTATTTTTAGATAAGATAACGAACTATAGGTTATGCGGTAGAAGGTGTGGGTTCGTGTAAATGCACACGTCTACGCCTACTTGATGTCATTATCGCGTTGGTACGCATAGACATTGAAGACAAATACAAGACATTTTTGAATTTTTTTTTCAAGAAAATCGAATGCGTTGCAAACAGACGCAAGAAATAACTTTAGTGTCTTGAAGATATTAAATTATGTATGGATATGAATTTTTCTTGTAAGTAAAATTATTAGGTTTGTAAAGATTAATGATAATTCTCTCGCTGTAAGACCCTGAATAAAAAAGAAAAACTTAATCGAAATAATTCCCATAATCAGTGAAATCCGAGATTATTGACGTTTAATATTTATTCGACGTAATTTTTAGTTTGTATTGTTTATGGATGGGTATAACATATTTCTGTTTACTTTTCTTATTTATTTTATTGCAACTCTAAACGATTACAGACCAAAGGCGCAATTTGTATATTTATACAAACAGATACAGAATTAATTAACTTAAAATGTCAAGGAGCTTTCGCATCAAAATCTTCCAGTAGTTCCTGTTAGAAATAACTGGGTAGGTAATAGCAATAAAATTAAGGAAACAATTTTATTTATCCATAAATATCGGTACATTGAAATTTACTTATAAATAGATAATTATTGCAACTTTTAAGTTGCAAAAGCTACGTGCGTAGATCTTTATGGGAGGGATGTTTAGTTGCATGAAGTGTGCGCATATGAGTCCGTATTTCAAGCAAGTTTTCCTGAAGATGTCGTCGCGAAACGTTGACGATTAAAAGTCTTAGTAAATGGTGGTCAAAAAGCTCGAGAACGTCAATTATAATTACGATAACCGCGAAGGCTTGAATCAGTTTGTTAAATTATATCACAGTTGTTTTTTTTTTGCAAATAAAAAGGCTACGGTTTAAAATTCCTACTATGTATATCGCGGGCGGCTTGGGTTGCGCCAAACGATTTAACGGCCATTTGCATAATAATCCGTATCGTTATGTTTAATTGCCAGCCAATAATTATAATTGAATTCCGAGTCTCTCCAATTAAAGAATGAGCGCAATCAAGAGGGAATAAATGGGGTAATGGCACTGTAACTAAATATGAACCCTCAAAATAAACGAACTTTGGGTCATTGACAAATTTTTTAATCGCCTTTTCTGAATTAAATTCACTTTTGGTGACTGAAATTCAAATTTTTGTTTTCTTGGCTGTTTGTTTTTTATGACGGATCAGGTTAGGTTAGGTTAGGTTAGGGGTGTAATTTTAAAACAAATCTTTAAAAGCTTAATAGGTGGTTTGATATTATAACTGGCACGAGATTAGTTTTATTATCATCAAGCATTTTACCCCTTATCTGTCTGCCCCCTCCCCCTGTTTAACCCTTTTTATTGGAAACTTATAATACATCTATAGGGAATTTTTGTACAAATTTTCGTCTTTCTACGTAGTCATAGTCTTACTGACATTCCAAAAGAAAACTTCGTCTTACCCCCTTAAAAGTTGAGTTTTCAAAAAGCCTTTCTATGATAGTTCTGTTAGTGTACAATTAGGAACCCCTATGAAAATTTCTAAAATTCTATAGATACTTAATACTCTTAGAATACTCGTTTATAATCTTTTAACCCCCTTTTGCTTCTTTAGGGGTGCTATCTTGAAAAATCGCTTTATAGTGGATGATACCTTTGCGTATCTAACCTTTATGCAAACTTTCAGACTTCCTGACGCAGCGGCTTGGGGTGTGCCTCGATTTATTTTTGAAAATCCTTTTCATCCCTTAAGGAGCGCTCGCATTGTATAAAGAAACTTTATTCAAAATTTCAAGCTTTCTGTTGCAATAGTTTGGGTTGTGCCTTGATTTATATACGAACATTCGTTTTATCCCTTTATTTTGAATCCTTGTTCTGCAGTAGATGGTATCGTTGTAAGAAATCCTTTTTTCAAAATTTCAAGCTTCGTGATAACGATTTGGATTGTGCCATGATCTATACATTTTCTTTTATGGTGAATAATATCGTTGTATATAGAATCATTATCCAAAATTTGAAGGTTCCTTACTCAACATTTTGGGTTCTCCCTTGATCTATTTTATCCCTTTAGGGGTGCTATTTTAAAACCTCGTCTTGAAGTGGATGGTATCGTTATATAAAAAACCTTCATTCAAAAATTTAAGCTTTCTGATTTAAGGGTTTGGGTTGTGCTTTGATCCATTCATGAACATTCTTTTTATCCCTTTAGGGGTGCTATTTTAAAACCTCGCTTTGCTGTGGATAGCATCGTTGTAAAAAAACCTTTATGTACAATTTCATCGTTGTTTACTCATCGGTCGGGGTTGCATGTATATTGGGATTATATCGTCTCCTGACTTGACTGTTTGGGTTATGTCTTGATCTATACATGAGCATCGTTTTCACCCCTTTAGGGGTGCTCATTTAATACGTTGTACCTATTAGTAATTTCTGTTTAAAATTTCAAGTCTCTTACAATTAGACCTAGACGCTTGGCATGTGCATTGATATGTCAGTCAGTATTTTACAAGCTTACAATTTTTTATGAACCGTTTTTATTGTTCTCTCAATAAAATTGACACTTAATTATAATTACTAATTAGAAATGCCATTATGGTATAATAAGCAAGCCACCAATGTTTCATAAAATACAATTGGGAACTTATACTGTTTATTGCCCACTATTTAACCTTGATTTCATTATTAGCTTATGATGATTTATTATGGTCTTACCCGATCCATTAATTTCAAATAATTTCTAACACCTGTAAATCTTTTTTCTTTTGAAATGCAATAGGCGTGCTGTCTGTTTTTTAAAAATTTTTGCCTGACATTGAACGAATTCACCAAATCTATAGATTAAGGTACTTACATGGATTGTTTTTGAGCTAAAGAGAAAAAGTCACTGTTTTTATTCTTGGCACTACTGTACCTATATTAGAAGTTTTTTGAAAGTATCGCCAATTAGGACCATGGTCAACGGTAAATAGTCATGTTAAACAAAACAGTCTCATTCAGTTGTATTTGGTACCTAAACCAAAAAGAGTTTGCAAAAAAAAAACACTGTAATGTTTTCTTTCGGTTTTCGTTTTCTTGTCAGGGGGAGGAAGGTTTAAAATATAAATCCAAGAACATTTGGTTTTTGAACGTAGTATAAACAATGACCTTTGAATTATTTAAAATATCTAACAAGAGAAATACCTACCTAGTACTTATAAGGAACAAGAAATTAATGTAAAAATCATTAACGACCGTAACACAGTTTCGTTTAATTTAAATTGTCGTGTTTAAAAGTCGTTAGATAAATAAGAACTGTTTAATTTATAATTAGCATTAGAAATTAGAATTTTTTACTTAAATAGTGCTCTGGCTGGCTGTTAAGCCGCTACTTAATTAGCTTCTATCCGTGTAAGTAGACAGATATCCATCCGACTTGGGTGTGTTGGTGTGGTACAGGTATAAGTGTGAGAGTGTGTTGTTTTTTTTTTCAAAAACCAGTCCGATGACTGTTGAAACATACCACTCTTGTGGTGTAAATTTATTCAATATTAATGCAAATGTTTATTTATGATAGAGTATAACTACTAAATATACAAGTGTTTGACTGGGAGAGATAAAAAAATTGTCTTAAATGAAATGCCATTTTTAATGATGTACATAATATATATGGCGGGTGAATTGATGAAAAAAAAATCCCATCACCTGCATGTGTATCGCCTACCAATCTAACAGGATGTAATGCAATAAATTCTGCGGTTTTTGCAGTTTTTTTAAAAATTGAAGGTAATTATTATTATCATTGAAACACTTAATTAAATTACTAGATTTTCAAAGTACTTTACATACTCAGAAGTGGGTAATTTGCAGTCGAGCTGAAGATACAGTATGTTGTAGAGGTTGTCGTTGTTTACGAATACAAATGTTGGGAAGGATTAGGGTACGGGGAGTATGTAAATGTAAGCACATCCATCCTGAACCGTAACCTATTGCAATACACACGGAAGTACTATGACGACAGTTTTTTGTATTTTATGATTTTGAGCTTCCCTTAACTATTTGCCCCTAATCAGTCCTTTATGTCTCATACTTCCACACCGTTGTCTCATAATCATATTCTCCAGGGTGGCTTCCTTAAGGGAAAGTCCAAAATCCCGTAGGCGGTGACATTTTTCGCTTTTAAGATGTGGTAGATCAGTGGTAGAGAATATAACTAATAATAATACTAGGGGCCCTAGTTTGTATATCTATTGTAGTTCCCCATGTTAAAGCCTTCTACTTCCTCTTGTTGAGGGTAAGAAGTTTATTTTACCGGAGGCTTTAACTTGGAACTTGTGAACTGTTCTTGGCACCCCCTTTTATAAGGTCTTTTTAATTTCATCTCACTGTAACATCAGTGTGGTTAATAGGAACTCATAACTGTACAACGTTAGTTTTTGTTGACATACTGTTAAGGACCGCATTAGAAGTCTTTTAGGTACTGACTTGGACTTTGTTGAATACCTTTCAAGGGCATCAAGAACTTTTTTACCATCAGTACAAATGTATCAGTGGCTACTACCACAATTATAGATGTCTGAAGGGGTTGAAAGCTGATCCAGGAACACCTACAACCTGCTTCCTCTATGGAAATTTTCTTCCATCTTCTCAGGGGCCATCCACTGGAAAATGGGTCTTCGTCCTATGGAACAGAGGCTTTTCCAGCCTAATTTAATTTCAAACTACTTAGTCGTATATTTTTAATGTCTACTGTTCTTTCTGACTTCCTCAACATCTAAAATCCACTTACTTCTTTTGGCTTTACGATTCCAATTTTGGTAATAGAAATGGAAGGGTATACGGAGAATAAGAAAACCTCAGATGTTGATTAGAATTTTTTACGTTTATTACTTACAGTTTATATGTTACAAAACACTTAGTTTATTTTATAAAAAATGTTTAAACTAGGGCGTATGCAGCATAATTAGCTACCCCACATCTGTTTCGGTTACGTTTAAGTCTCATATATCCATTTTCGCCCCATTGATTTCCCCACCAATTTTTTAATATCCAGGCATCTTTTGTGTAACCAACTATGATCATTGCATGATTTACTGTGTTAGATGAACAACTGATGTCATCGTAAACACCAGAACTACAAATAAAAAATTGAAAAGTCTTAAGCTGGATTTCTTTTTCTGGTGAAATTAATTAAAATCCCGGTATTTGTTTTCTCAAAAATAAAACTTTCATGTGTTTGAACTTTAAACGAGAGATTCTCGTCTTTATATTCATTTTGTAATGCGTGTCTGAAAAAATGGTTATCAAACTTTATGGCCTCTTAATCAGGGTATTATTAAACAGTTGTGTATTGGGGTTAATTACATGTATGTATTCCAATGATAATTACTTATTTTATTGACTGTTAAAGTCTGAACATTGTTAGTATGTATTTATATCTGTACTTACATATTTAATTGGTATAAAAACATAATTAAGGGTTCATCACGTGCTTACGATTTTAACTGTGAATCACAAATTGAAAAATATCAATCAAATCAAGACCCGGTCAGGTTTTGATTCAGATTTGAAACAATAGAGATTTATTACCTGGTTAATTAATTTGTAGTCTCCGAATTGATTTCATCACACATACACATACAGTTTTTATTTTATTGAATTTAATAAAAGGTTTTTTCGAATAAATTACATAGTGAACATCATGTGTATGTATTTGTGTAACGTGTAATGGTGAAATGTAAATGTATAATTAAGTCTTTTGCTTGAAAATCGGGTCTAGGACGTATTGCGATATACAATATAATTATCGGTCGCTTTCCCGTTTAATTCATTTTTTTTTTATTGAAAGGCATGCATCAGTTTGAAAGCTGTATTTTTCATTATTTCTCGTTTTTTTCTCTCCTTTTTCGAATAGAAACACCAATAATCGATGAATACGCAATTAATATCATTATCCTTTAACGACGTTATTAACTACAGTGAAAAAAATGGTTCTCGTACAATCGTGACCTTAATAATACCAACAAGCAATTTTATTTAATGCTTTTTCTAATCGGGATTAATTATTCTTGTATGTCTTTTATAATTGCTATTTATGAACGTGTGAGTTTATTTTGTTTAGATTTTTATCTTTACGTGGATTTCGTTGTGTATTTGTTAAGCGCATAAGCGTTTAAAGGAATTATATACAGGATGTCCTAAATGTAGAAACACGGTAACCTTTTATCAAAAAAAAAAAAAGGATGATCCTTACTGGTACAGTTGAAATGTATGTGGGCTGGCGTTGATCGAAACAGCAATTGGACCTATTTTTGCAACTGCTATCTCTATGGCCCTCTCGTTTCGTGCTGGCAAAATTGCCCAACTGGTGATATTGACCATAGTCCGATGTCTATCGAAATGACACTTCCTTTGCTGCAACATTTTTTCGTAAAACGATTAAAGATACCACAAAATATAATGATGAGAAAAAAGCAAAATCAAAATTAAGACCGTAATATTTTTTTGTCTTGGTCTTTTTCCTGGATTATTTGTTAGTAACTGCTTTTAGTTACCCGCATAACTGTTGCCGTAGACTGGGCCATAAGTTACAACGACCAGTGGCAGCCACAAGTCGCTAACAACATTATTTATGCATTTTGTGTGTTTTCAAAGAAGAGTATATTGGCAAATAGATGGAAAAGTTGATGCGACTTGTGGCTTGTGGCCGCACATAACTGTGACTGGAAGCTGCGCCTAACCAATTGTATGTAACTGTGACTGTAAGTTGCATACAGCGAATTGTAACTGATACTGCGCCTAGACACTTGTAACTGTAACTGGAATCTGCGTTTATTCATTTGTAACCGTGTCTGGAGGCTGAGTCAAACCAATTATAACTGTGACTGTGTTTAAACACGTTATTTCGGCTAGAATTGCTTCTATTGATTTGTGACTGCGACTGATGGCTGAGTATAGTCACTTGTGATTGTCACTGGAGGCTGCGTCGAGCCACTTGTAACTGTGACTGCTGGCAGTGTCTAACCACATGTAACTGTGAGTTAAAGCTGCATCTACCGACTTGTAACTGTGACCGGTGGCTTTGTCTAGTCCGTTGCAACTGTGTTCGTGTTTAAATACTTGTGACTCCGACTGATGCTGCTTCTAACCATTCATTTGTAACTGCAACTGGTTGCTAATTCTAGCGACTTGTAACTGTGACTCGTGGCCTTGTTTAGGCTATTATAATGGTGAATATCATCAAACACTTGTAATTCCGACTGGTGTTGCTTCTGCTCATTTGTGATTGCGACTGGTGGCTGAGCATAGTCACTTGTAACTGTCACTGGAGGCTGCGTCGAGACACTTGTAACTGCGACTGGTTGTAGTGACTAACCACATGTAACTGTGACAATGCATCTTCTAGCGACTTGTAACTGTGACTGATCACTTGTGGCTGAGACTGGGGGTTGTTTGTAGACAGTAGTAACTGCGACTGGTTGTTGCGTCAGCAACTTGTGATTGTGAGTAACGTTTAGTAACTTGTCTGAGTCACTGATCACTGGTGGCAGATATCAGTCGCCGCCACCGCAGCCCAGGATGCTCTGTATCTCTCTTTTATCTTATCTGCAACTGCAGAACTTAACAAAACGTTGACGTGATGTAACGATGTAAAAATTTGGGTGCTTTAGCTTAGTTATTTCCTTTTTTTTGGTTAATTAGTAATTAGTAAATTGGTATCGATTTGGTGGTTCAGAATTTGGACTCCAGATTAAGTTTCGTTGGTACAAATAGTCTATTTGGTAAGACCAATATCGATTTTGCTTATTTCCCTTAGTTGAAGTGCAATAACCATAAATCGTATCATATTCCGATTTGTGTGGTTAAAAGGTAATATACGAAAATGGGTTCGGAGGTATGTTTTAAGTGTGTCAGAGATATAAGTTGGGAAATTTTTGCTGCGGCTCACCTGTGCGGTGTAGGGGTAGTCGTTGTAGGCCATAAGCCCTCCCACTCGTTCCAGGTACCTGAGAGTGTTCCGAAGCGAGCCGCCGCCGCAACCGTAATTGCCCATTGTGACGCTGCAATCCACTATTTGCTGCTCGCTGGAACAAACGAAAACAACAACGACCAAATAAAAATTGCATGTAATGTACGGCTGCCAAGTCCGCGAAACGAGCAGAATGGAAAGCGCACACTGCTGGAATACTGTACAAGAGAAAGACCGTCCGTTTCTGTCTATGTCTGTCTGTCTGCGTGTTTGTGTGTATTCGTGTGTATGTGTACGTTTTGTTGATTGTGTGCAGAGAATAAATAAATTCTTCCTGCCCGCTCATAATCCTGCTGCAACGCCCGTACCTTCAAATTTGCGATTCAATAAAACGGGACGTATGCTTAAACGGCTGCGAGAATTTACGGATGCAATTTTTGAGAGTTGAAAAAACATCGCTGCTTTTCACGGCATCACCGAGCGGAACGCTAAAATGAGGCGGACGGAGGGAGGGCCAGTTTCGGCATTGAGCAAAAATGGTCCGAAAGGCTTTCATGAAAACTTTTCAAAGCAACAAAAAACATGATCCTCTATGAAATGTACCATTGTTTTATTTGCTGCTAAGGTGACAAACTGATGAAATTTTTACCGCCCATGAGGAACTACAGTATCATAGATACTAGCTAGCACTTCTGCTGTTTTCGTAGAGAGAAAAAATAGAAACACCTATAGGTATTCACATTATATCTCTAAATGAACAGAGACACTGAGTTTTTGGGCTTCACATTATAGGAGTAGAAGACGTTGAGAGATTATTGAATAAGTACGCAAATGCGTAGTAGCAATGGGCGCACGAATATGCGCTTAGATTTTTATTTAAAAGTACGTGGAAGAGGTATTCGTCAAATCTGCCCCATTGTTGTCATAGATAAACGGTTATTGTGTTTTCTGATTTAACAATTCCAAGCGAGACAAACAATAAGCTTGAGGTAAAGTATTTTGTACAGGAATTTAGGAGTACGAATGTGCGTTTAGATTCCCATTTAAAAGTAAATGGAAGAGATATTCCTCAAATCTATCCCATTGTTTTCATAGATACATGGATGTAGTTTTTTTCTGGTCCAAGAATTTCAAACGAGGCAAAAAATTAGCTTTAGATACCTTTAAATTAGTGCCCAAATGTAATCTATGGGCGTACGGATATGCGTTTAGAATCTAAACTTTAGATTCTTATTTAAAAGTAAGTGGAAGAGGTATTCGTTAAATCTGCCCCATTGTTATCATAGATACACGGTTATTGCGTTTTGTGTTCTAATAATTCTAAGCGAGAGCGATGTGAAGAATTAGCTTGAAGTACTTTTGAATTAGTGCCCAAATGCGTTCTATGGGCGCACATTAGTGCGCTTAGATTCCTACATATTTAAAAGAATACAGAATAGATGTTCGTTCGATCTGTAGTATGTACCATAGATAGTTTTGTTGTTTTGTTGGCAGAAAAATGTCATCGAGATTGCGGGTGTTGTGGGGGCGTTGCGTTGCGTTGCGTGCAACGTACGCGCGGCGAGACACACAATTGAGTCCTTCAATAAAATTAATTAGAGAATGAATGAGAAAAATGTCAACGGGCAATCCGAAACGTTTCCACGCCATAATTCAACGGCTCGACAACAATAAGGATCATTTATTGGTTTTGATCAGTTCGCGCACCTTTACGCATTGTTGTTTTTAATGACATCGGCTCGTAAGTACACGATTTTCTTTTACGGCGCAATTGCAAATGGAAGCAATTATAACTAACAAAGGAACAAAACTTTATTAAAACTACGGTTCGTTAGTCGAATAAACACGCATGAGTGATGTAATAAACTGTTTCTCACGTTTCTCGCGAAAACAAAACTCGTTACGTTTTAATGCGGCCGGCGTACTCGAGCAAGACATTTTAAGAATAAACCACGGCTTGTCCTGTAATCGTGTACCTATGTATGTATATACAAACATTAATGTGTCTTAGGTTAGGCTGGAAAATTATTTAATAAAGACCTCGAGGCTTCGAGGCTTCGAGGCTTCCACCAGTGGCGCCGCGTCAATGTTCATTATATCTTCTGCACACTGGTTAATCAACGTAAGAGTTTGTCCAGATGACGCGCCTTACGCGCGATTGTCGCCTGGAATCGTTACCGTAGTTACAGAAGGCCAGAGTGCTAATTTGTGACGTAATATACGGCGGTTCTCGTATGGATCTGTTATAATCTAAGAGCCAAGAGATTTGAGCGTACAAAAATTTTTTTGATCGCGGATTCTCATAAAGGAAGGTCAGAGGGGCATTTGTTGAAATTTTTAAACTGCCAAATAATTGTTGCTACTGTTTATTTAGCGATAAGTTTTGCAAAACGTGTATTTAAATCTTTCGACGCTTACGTAGCCCAAACCGTGATAGATACGAAAAAAGTATAAAGACCTTTTTGTAGATAATTGAATTTTATATAAAACAAGTCCCGGACAGCACCCTTCTATCTTTTACAGGTAAAAAAGAAAACAGCACTACAAGAGCGCTTAGGCTGTACATTACACGTTGAAGCGCGTCTTTAAAACAGTATATTTTTTACGTGTAAAAGGTAGATAGATGATGTCCCAGACTTTTTTGTAGAAAATTTAATTATCTACAAAAAGGTCTATATACTTTTTTTTATATTGTAATGTTCGTGGGTTTATTAAAAATTTATTTACAAGACCAAAGTACAGGAACACAATTTATATAATACACTTAGATTACTATTTATTTACAAGATTCACTTATATGCACTTTTCAATTTATTTGTATTCTCACTACTGTCGATTTATTTCTGATGTTACCACTGTCACTGTCAATTTATTACTAACTTACTCGGCGAACGTCTCTGTCACTTTTATAGCATCATAGAACAGTCGGGAAAAAGTCTGGAATATTCGAAAGATTGTTTACATTTTCGGCGAACCGCTTAATTACCTTCTTGGAAGGCAGGTACGAGACACACGCATACACTGCCGAAAACCGCCCGCGGCTAGTTGAGCCGCCGGCCCGCAACACATGCAAGTGTACTCGATCGCACACAAGCATGCTCATGTTCGCTACAATATCTATCACGGTTTTGTCTACGTAAGCGTCGAAAGGTCAAACAACACGTTCTGCAAAACTTAACGTTAAACGAAAACTAGTAACAATTATTTGTCAGTGCTAAAAATTTGCGCAAATACTCTTCTGATCTTCCTCTACAAGAATCCGCGATTAAAAAAAATTTAGCACGATAAATACCTGGGCTATGCTATAAGATTAAAACAGTTCGCTACGAGGACTTCTTTATATGACGTTGCGCGTTATCGCTCTGGCCTTTACTAACGATGGTGACGCTGGAAAACGTTCGCGTCTGCACAAAGCAGTGCTGGTATCATCGAGAATACAAGGCCCAAAAACATTGAAGGAGGAAATATTATATGTAACGACAGGTAAAAGATTGTAGCGCTCCAAATCTGGCTCAGTGCCACATTACTTGCTTAAGCGTGTCTTTGGAGCGCTGTACTTTTTTACTTGCCAAAAGATAAAGGGGTGCTATTAGGACTTTTTTGTAGAAAATTAAATTCTTAAATTATATTCCACACATCCACTCCGGTAAATGACGTCACGCATAAGCTATCGAGCCTTGTATTCTTGATGGCAACGTATATAAAATTAATTGACTATTTTTATTAATTTTACACATTTCTGTCCGCATTATCGTATTAGAGATTCATCAATATTAATTTCAAAATGCTCGTACTTTCATATTTCGCCGTTGTGAGCCCATTGTTTCTCTTCCTTTTCGTTTGTTTGTTGATTGCATGCCGCGTTTCTTTTACGGAAAAAAACCTGTGAATACGTTAGTACTTACATAAATAGCTAATACTTTAGTCGGTAATTAAAATTCTTAACGTGCACGTTAAAATATTTACGGTTGTTTTAAAATGAGAAATGAATGTTAAGCTGTGAATTTGAATTCAATTATTACCGGCATGCAACGTGACGTCACGTTTTCGTATTGACCATTTTCCCACCACTAAAAAAATTCAAACCTGCTAAAACCCTTAATGAATCTACGCTTACAATTAATGACCAAATTCCGTGCAGAAATTTAATTTTGTGTTTTTGTTTGAATTCTCAGTTGAATAAATAAACTCCATTGCTAATAGTGTAAAGTTTATGAAATGATTCATAATTGAAGGAAAGTATTAGGCCAGGTCGGGTTAGGGGATGTTAGGTTAGGTTGAATTTGGTTAGGTTAGGTTACGATAAGTTAGGTTAGGTTTGAGTATCGCTATTTTATGTCTTATACGCTGCCTTAATTTCTAAGGGCGATAAACGTAATAAACTGTTGGTGATAAAGACAAGACCATATTTTATTGTGTTAATACTGGTCTTAGTCTTTTCTTTACGATTCCTATTTATTTATATTTTGTTGGAAGATAATGAAATCGAAAAACGATGATCTACCGTAAAGAAAAAGGTCGTGAAGGGTATCATTTTGGTCACAAAAACAATAACAATAGAAATCGGTAAAAGAAAATGTTTACTCATTTTTATGGTTGAAAGGAAACAAAAGAGGCTATGACGAACGTTTTATCGCTTACCTTAGGGGCAATAACCTGTTGGTTTGCTTAAATATTTGTGCTTGAATAACTAAGGCGATGCTGAAAGCGTAGCAAGATCCGCAATCTTTTTGATTGTACGAAGGGGTGTCGAAACCCTTTTCTCTCCAATCTAGCTCCTCCGGTAAGTGGTGAACCCTCTCGTAAAAATCTCCTACCCTTTCGGGATCTTCCAATTTTCTCCGGACGCTTTGCGTCAGTTTCACCATTTTTTGGAGGTATGCAGGGGTCGACTAAACAAACATTGACGAACTACTTTTATTTATTGACAATAACCCAAACAATAAACTTTATGTTCTTAGAAACTCGTTAAGTTTGATAACTTTTCGTTATTTAAATGAAGAATGTTCATACCAAATCTGATAAGTGGTTATCTCTGATGAAATAGGAATGTAGTCCTCTTTTAGCTTCATCGTTATGTTTTAAAATTTTTTTCATGTTGGCCTCCCAAGCTAGTCTTCTGTTAACTTCGTGAGCACCGTAGTAGGATTTGTTATGGCATTCCTAAAAGAACATTTAACTCACGAATAGAACACTCCCTGCACTACATTCAACCACCTTAAATTTTTCCCAGTGCATGTTCACTTGGTTTTTATCACTGAAAAAGCATTCACCAACTTGAAGCACACACGTTAACGTAATTGTAATATATTTGTATAAAAACCGCATTATTTGAAATATTTAAAATAAAAAAAAGATTAAAATAGCTACGTATGAAGTGAATGGTTCGTTTTTGCAATAGAATAACTAATGCTTTTTGGTACAATGTGTTTAAAAAATTACACAATGATGAACGTAGCATTTTGGATATTCTTCTTCTTCAGCAATAAACCAAAAGCCCGCGTAACTTTGAAGATGCTAAAGTCAGCTAAAATGCAAATTGTGTCACTCATTTGATACCAACGCATTTCTGTATAAGTATCTATAATGACGCTCCATTTCGGGTTCTTCATTTAATTGCACATTTTTAAATTTATTATATCTGCTATAAGGGTAACTGTTACCTTTCGAGTTGTGGTTGCAGCTTTGTGAATGAATGGGAAGGATTCACGTAATATTTGTAGAAGTACCTAAATAAGGGATGAAAAGAAATAAAAATATTAGAATGTAGAGGATGTTAGAGTAAGGGTTAGAGCTAATATAGAAATAGGGGAGGTAAAACGAGAAGTCATGGATTTCTGATATTTAGGTCAAATAACCTAAGATGAAAACAATTGTAAAGACATCAAAACAGATTAAACCAAAGATTGGCACAGAATCGAGTCCTTTTTAATAAACAGAAGTCAGTTCTGCAGAGGAACAACTTTAGAATAAGGGTGTGGAAACACAATAGATGATTAAAGACAGAAACGGGATGAAAGAGGGTCAGGGAGATATATATCCTGGATCCGCTCCTGTAGATGAAATAGGATGAATGTTAAATGTTTTAGTTTTCTGGGAATGTGTAGGTTGGCACATAGTGATGGTCTTTGGACTAACGACTGTGATGCTGATATTTTTTTTTGACAAATGAATAGAAACGTTGCTACTTGTAACTGTAACCTGAGGCTGCATCTAGCCACTTGTCACTGTGTCTGGTTGCCACGGCTGGCCACTTGTAACTGTAATCTGGGGCTGCATTCAGCTACTTGTAACTCAGAATGTGTAAGCCACTTGCAATTACGACTGACGGCTGCACCTAGCCACTTGCCACTGCGACTAGTGGCCGCGTCTGGCCACTTGTACCTGTAACCTGAGGCTGCATACAGCCACTTGTAACTGTGACTGAGTAAGCCAATTGTACAGTGACTGCGTAAGACACTTGCGACTAGGACTGACGGCTGCACCTATCCACTTGCAACGGTGACTAGTGGCCGCGCCTGGACACGTGTAACTCTGACCTGAGGCTGCACCCAGCCACCAGTAACGTGACTGAGTAAGCCACTTGTAACTGTGACTGCGTATGACACCTGCTACTACGACTGACGGCTGCATCTAGCCACATGTTATTGCGACTGGTTGCCGCGCCTGGCCACTTGTAACTGTAACCTGAGGCTGCATCTAACCACTTGTAACAGTGACTAAGTAAGCCACTTGTGACTACGACTAATGGCTGCATCTAGCCACTTGCCACTGTGACTAGTGACCGCGCCTGGCCACGTGTAACTGTGACTGCGCACGCCACTTGCGACTACGACTGACGGCTGCATATAGCCACTTGCCACTGTGACTAGTGGCCGCGTCTAGCCACTAGTAAGTGTGACTGGTTGCCGTTCTGAGTCACTTATAATTATGACTGCGTATAACCACTTGCTACTACGACTGAGGGCTACTTCTGGTGGTTTGGCCCAGCGACTTGTGGCAGTTCGTGTCTATAATCTGGTATTAGTATTGGAGGATAGGTAGTGTATTTTTGGTAGAAAAGAGTTACTGTGTTTGGGTTTTATTGTTGTGTACAAATTGCGTTATCTTTTTGATCTCCCTTTTTACATCCTTTTACCTTAACGTTTTAGCAGCATTAAATTGAAATAATTACCTAGTTAGTAACGCTATCTTTGAAAGTAGAAACACCAGAAATACAAAGGTGTAATTATTAGAGAAGGTGGCAATTAAAATAAAAAATGCACCCATGTATCAACAGAGAGGATATTTCTTAATTCATGTACAAGGCAAAAGGATGCAGGTACATATAACTAACTAACGTCCTCGCAGGACAAAGGCGGATATTACAAAATAATTAACAGGGTGGTAATTACCGAAGCCGCTGGACATGGTGGTCGGTGAGTACCTAATACCTACACGTCTTAGTGCTTGCCGATCCGATAGCCCGGCTAAGCCCTCATTAAGGGGAACGATTAATGTAATTTGTTCCATTTGAACCATCGTATCTACCAAGTTCAAGCAACGCACATATTCGCCGTTTCACTCTTATTCTCTCTCTTCTCTTCTCGCTTGGCCGCTTGGCGCACCGCTTATTATTACCCGACGAAATGGCCAATCATTCAGTGGCGTTATTAAAGGATACAACGATGTTAATGTTGCTGCAGTTGTTTTGTTGCCAAGTGGAAAAAGAAAACCACTCATTAAAACTCACGCTGACACGGGATCGCGGTCATTATCAAAAGGGGAAGGTCGGAACGATTTCTTACGTTTCTTTCGCATAGTCATTTTGCGATCTGTTGACTTTGTTGCAGAAAGTGCTCATAACTCTGTGGAAAGTTTTTCACAATGCAAAAAATTCCCAGAGTTGGTGAATTTGGAAAAAGATTTGTAGGAAAAATAGAAGTGCTATATCTTCGTACCAACAATTGGTTTATCGGGTGATCATTTCTCACAAAAAAATTCAACCCCTTTTTCACACCGTTAAGGGTAGATTTTTGAAGAATTTTTTGTTATCTGTCAAACTATTTCTGTAACAAAATCCTTCGAAATCGGTGCAACTGTATAGGCGTCGTGAAAACGTACCAAATAGACAGACAGACAGACAGATTTTTGTATATTTATAATATTAGTATAATTAGTTTATATGTTATTAATATTAACTGTATTTGTACTTTCAGAACGAATCCGATTGTGACGTCTAACGTGGATTCCGATCCTGATACCCAGTTCTCGTCAAAGCTCGGTGAGTGATTTTTGAGTCACAAGTAGATTAAAAAATATTTTCGTTAAAATCATCATAATTCCATACCATTGGTGATATTATCATAATTACATTGAAATATTGTTTACAACCACCCGGAGTGAACTTCGTATCAGTATCAGTTGAATACTATTCATATGGCAACATACAGAAAGATAAAGAAGTAGCAGATGCAACGAATTTAATCTAAACCAAAAATTGACACTGTTATCTTCAAATCAAGAATTTTATTCTCGAATTTCAATTCTACTAATAGTCCACTTTTTAAATCAGGTTAAAAGGTTGATTCGAGGTAAAATTAAAAACTGAACATTTAGGTATAGATATGTATCTATTAATTGAAAAATGATACTCTTATCTAACAATGATACACCATTCATTCATGAAATTCCGTTTCGTCAGAAGACAAAAACAATTTTATATTAAGTCCTTCTTTTGGAATTCTGAACATATTTCAACGAAACATTGTTTCGTCGTTATTTAAACACCCTGTATGGCAAATTAAATTTGGTTTCTTTAGACGATTGTATGATGAAGTAGGAAACAAATTTTCTTCGAAAACTTTTTTGATATAACTTATACTTTGACTACTAAGTTTTGGGGGTGAAATATTTTGGGGGGTAAAATGTCTCTAGTGTAAAGCGTTTTAACACCCCGTCCCCTGTTAGGTATACGTGTAGAAGCATCAATATGAATACTATCATGCGTTTGGAAAAAAATATGTATTCCAAAAATGTCCAACTCAATCTAACCTAACCTAATAACCTAATTAAGGGCTGGAAAATACCCATCATGCGTCCTTCTGATCCGATTGCGATCATAAACAGTCAATAGGACGATTATCTATCTCAAAGAGGAACGGTGTAGTACTCCGAATGCCGTAGTTCACACCATTCCGGTAGATGTCCGGTCTCCACGCCCATACAATTCCGTTCTTGAATCCGATAAAGATCGTTTTCCGGCTACGGCTGCTTGATTTTTTTTCTTTTGAATTTGAGTTTCGTACGGTGTTATCCTTTACATATTTCTTCAATGAGTGTGTAAATCCTTTAGATCTCCGGTTTCCTTAAGTGTATCGAGCCGGAACTGAGAATCGGAAAAGTGCCGGAGTCGTGTATGTGTTTTCGTCCTTTTCCGATCCTGCACCGATATGATTCTAGGGATAACATCGGATCGGACGCAGGGATCGGTCTAGTATGTCGGGTGTCGCATGTCTAACGGTTTGGGGTTGACGAATCCACGTACCTCAGCTTTTTCACCTGTATCAAGACTTAAAAGTAGTCTAAACTGAGATTAGATAGTTTCCATCTGCACCAGAGGATTTTGGAGGTCTTACAAATCTTTTTGAAAAATTGTTATTGGTTGATTTTGGTCTTTCTTTCAAACTTGCGTTGTGAGAGTCATATATATCGAGTTGGAGCGGAATCGGAAGTGAGTCGGAAGCGCCTCTTTCGGATCCTGCACCGATCCGATTTTTGGAGCAATATCGGATCGGAAGGGAGCACGATTGGTGTGTTCCGACCTTAATACTTTTGAAAACTGTTTGATTGCCGTAAATTTTAATAAACCAGTTAGCTATTAGTTTCAAAATGGGCTAATCAACACAGTTAATTACAAACATTATTAAGGATCCACGGTGAAAAAATATCGGCTCGAATTGATGCTAATAAACTTTGAAAGTACTGTTGTGGAACGCTGCACAACAGCCGTGTAAATAACTTTCTTTAATAGCATTTTAACGACGGAAGTGCGACGTGTACACCCATATACATATACTTAATAAGTGACGGTTCAGTCTTTTGAATTCCTTTCTGGTGACTAAGGAGTAATTTTAATTCATCTAAATTAAAATAATTCCCACATTTTAGGAATGTTCTTAAACTCGTACCTTTTTAAATTCTAATTCGATTTCTATGTGATGGCTGTAATTTTGGACTTCCGACAAAAGACTTTCTGTAACCCTCAGGCAAATTTTAATGCCACTTTACTCTTACAATTAGGTAAAGTGGGTGTTAAGGAAAGTTTAGATCAAAGAAAATTGAATAGGTACTGTTTTTGCCATGTATAAACGTAAATTAATTCTCGCTTACATGCAGACCTATTAGTTGTTCTCTAAAATTTGTTTCCATTACCTTGGCACCAAAAAGAATCTTTTTTTTTTGTGCCTTTCGGCTACATCATGCACTTTAGTTAAAAGTGACCTAAGAGAAAAGTAGTTTATCAACATAGGCAATTAAGATGAGCATTTAACATGATTTTGAGATATGACAAGTTTATTAAATCGTCCCAAGATATTGTTCCAATTCGTAAAATTCAGTCACAAAAGTTAGATCAACACAAATCCACTTGCACTAAGACTTGTTTGAATCTTTGAATAAAGAATAATGTAGGGAAAAGCCAAGAATTCTTCAATGACAGATGAGTAAAGGATTACTAAAGATTTAAGATTATGCATCACAAAAAACGTCCAATACTTGTCAGGTCTCCTAGGTTTATAAGGTCAGAAAGCAGAATTGTAAGGTTACTGAATGGGATAAGGTTTTGAGTCACTCTTAAAATATGTTTACTGGAGAATATAGAAGAAATAGTCTCGAATTTGATAGTTGAATTTGGCTTCAAGCAATAAAGATGAATGAAGGGAAGTTTGGAGAAGCTAAGCATTCTTCAAGGGCCTGGATCAGGATATGATAAATAGTGGGCCGTTTGGGCGGGGATTGTTGAGGACCATAAGTTTTACAAACCAGATTAGTTTGACAGCAGTGCTACCTACCACTGAGGGGTTTCCAGAATCGTCAAACACTTGAGGAACCAGTGGGAATTGGGGACCTTAATCAGTTCAACAATTTTTGGGCACAGAATCCTTTTAGGTATACCTACGCAGGTTTACACTTCAGCAAATGTTTGCTGCAAGGTGTAAATAAAATCTTTGAACTTCAAAACTTGGGTTGGATATCATTTGAAGGAAACTTCAAGCGATAAAGATAAATGAATAGTAGATTGGAATAGCCTAACATTATTCAACGAGGGTCTGATAAATGATAACTGACAAGGCATTTGGTCGAGGATAGCTGAAGACAACACGTTCTATACACCAGCTGGGTTTCCAGAATCGTCAGACATTTGAAGAACGCGTTGGTACTGAGACCTTTCGATCTCCAAAACTATTTCGTGGTTACTGTCATTTGGTAATAAATTCAACCATTTTCATTCATAGAATTCCCACAGATATACAAGGGCTTAAGTCAGAACTATAGAGGGCCCCGAAGAAGGCAAGATTTTGGATAACATTTCAGCAAATGTTTGCTGCAAAGTGTAAATAATTTGGGATTCAATGCTTGTGTTGAACCTTGTTTGAATAAAACTTCAAGCAATAAATATAAATGAAAAGAAGGTTGGTTCTTCACTGAGGAACTGATAAAGTGATAAATAAATGGTGAGGCACTTAGTTGAGCAATGTGGAAGACAACACGTTTTACAAACTAGATTAGTTGGACCAAGAGCACCTCCTATGGATGGGTTTCCAGAAACGTCAAACACTTGAGGAACCAGTGGGAATTTAAGATATTCCTAGCATTTTTCAAAGAGGGTTTGATAAATGAGAAGCGAATTGCTGAAGACAACACGTTTTATAAACCAGAATAGATGGGCAACTCCAGCTGGGTTTCCGGAATCGACAGATATTTGAGGAATGAGTTGGCGCCGAGACCTTAAGTCCTCCAAAAGAATTTCATTTTGTTATTCAATTCAATGATTTTTATGTGCGGAATCTTCTTAAGTATACGGGGGAGAAGACAAAACCTTAAGGTCTTTGAAGCTAACATTGAAGATACTAAGGTTTCATCAACGAGGAATTGAACTACACATTTTACTAACCAAAATAGAGATACAGGGGGAACTGAGACCTTAAGGTCTCCAAAAAATTATGTATCATCATGGTTCCTACCATTTTGTTGTTGAATTCTACGATATTTGTGCACAGAAATTCTTTTTTATGAGGTTAGGTTAGGTTATTAATACAGGTTTTGTTGTTGTAGTTGTAGTTGGGAAACGGAGACCCGTGGATCGTGTTATCATCGGATATCATTATGAGTTAATTCGCCCTAATGACTAAGCCACTGTCAACGTCTGTGCGTGTGGTAGCGTTATCTGACTTGCAAGATTTCCAAGCAATAATAAATCATCCGTACAAATAGAGCAAATTGCCTGTCAACGTGGCATTTCGGTACAATAAAATTAAATATGCGTAGTGGTGAACGAAACGAAACTTGGTAAACCATTGTTTCTGAAAAGTGTAGAGAACGCGAAATGTGCATTAGTGTCGGTGAAGCGACGCCCCATCGTCGTCGTCATAGTCGTCGTTGTCGTGGTCGTCGCGATGCCTGATGTGATGCCGCGTCGCGTTGGAGGAAAATGAGTTAGCATTTTTATGATTTTCTTGGTCGGGCTGCATGAATAATTTAACAATCGTTTTTAGAACTCTCTCAGCTCTTTATTCAAATATTCGTTGCGTGTTTTCCACACTATTTCACACATTAGATCATTCGCTTTTTCCTCTTCCCCTTTCTTTTTTGTTCTTAACCCCTTACGTCGTGGATTAAAATATATCTCCATTTATTTTGGCCTCTCTGCTTTAGACATTATCCGTATAAATCAACGTTTTAGTACGATATTTTTACGAGTTTTTCTGTTTATACGCCCTAAGCGAAGAACCTTAACCTAACTTTTCGCTTCTGTTCAGAACAATAACGTTTATTTATCTTAAATAAATTGAAGGGGTCTGCCCTTGTTTCAATCAAGAGCAGTGTGGATATTATTAGGATTTTCTTCTTTAATGATCCAACACTAATTTTTGGAAATAATATTGAACGTGTCGACTGATCTACGATGTTAAGGTGGAAGTAATAAAGAATCATAAAATATTCTTGAACTCGGGGCTGTTGGAGAAGAAAAATCATGCAAAATCGGTGACAGTGCTCTCAGATCTTCTTTTCTCTCTCAAAGATTTCATAAATAATGTCGAAGCCTTTGTAATTTCGCGCATTTCCGTCGTATAGCGTTTAGACCGCGACTCCAGAGAGGGTGGGTGGTCGAACAGTGTAGGTATCCTTCGCTGAAGGGATGAGAAGGAACAAGTGTGAGAGATGGAATGCAGAGAGAGATGGGGTGAAACGGAAAACGAAACAGCATAAGAAAGAGAGAGAGAAAACTACGTCGAGCGAGGTACCTAATTCGTTGGCAGTTTCACAGAACAAAGAACGGCCCTTCTTCAATTATTTATTCAACGAGGGATTTTTCAAACGAAAGGCGGGCATGCTACTGCGAGCGCAGAACAAAACAATTTCGCCCCTAGAGATTACCCTGACAAAGATAAAAGCATTGGTAGGAAAACGATTTAGCGAAGCGGCGGAATGAGGCTACGGGGATTTCCCCCGCACACTTTTCATGTAGTCCGCGATCCAAGCTCGAACCGGTCGATCAAAAGGCCTCGTCGAATCGCCCCTTCCGACACCGCTGCTCCCCATATTCCCCTATTTTCCACGTCCAACAGCTAATAACCTCATTGGGGTCGATTTCGTTTCATTTAAATACTCAAAACCACATTAGAGTCTCGTCCCGAGATTTAACAACAAATTGCAAACGTGTTGGGCCTTCAATTTTCGAGGGCCTCGTGGATCTATCGTTTAGATTTGTGACGAAAGTCAAAATCCAAAATTCAGCCACTGAGTGGATTCCTATCTTAAAACCTCTATCAGCAGATAAGTAAAGAAATTGGTCCAGTGGCGTTGTGGAATACTTTCCAATAGATACCACTACGTGGAGATCGACATTTGTTTCAAAAAATTAAGAACCCTTATCAGTACAAAAATTTATTCTTTAGTGTGTTTCATTCACAATCCATTATTTTAGTTCTTCTTTAATGCATTCCTCCCGTATATACCTACGTGTGGAGGTTATAATGAGGTACATGGAGCGCCATTAAAAATTAGTCGATTTGTTTGCTGGCAGAACGTTAATTGCGTGCCGATCGTTCTAAGCGCAGCGTAGGAGTAATTGACTAATCGAGTTTGGTAAAGAGAGAGAGAGAGAGAGACGGAATAAGAGGCGAGCACAAACGGAGCAATAAGGATTTCTCGCCCAGGGAAACTACTATGAAGTGCGGCGAGGCGAGGCGCGGTGCGGTGCGGACGATGCAAGATCGTTCGTAGTAGTTGTAGTAGTCACGGCTTGGTCCGTAGAAAACCGTGATTCGAAACCGAGAGCCGAAGAGGCCAGATGCTGTCTTTTTCGTCATCCTTATTTCTCCCCGATACTCGGAGTTCCGCAAAGCCTTTGTTCGCCTGAACTTAGGACGCATACCAACACACTAGATCTAATCTCTTTTTCCTAGCGGTCGGCTTTTGTTTTTCGGGTTTGGCGGTCTGGCGGACTAAAGATCCTTTAAGCCGTGTAGTGGCACCTCGACGGTCCACGTGGACTCGAAACGTTCTGTCTTGCAGTCTCCGAAGCGAGCCGTTCTGCGTCCTCGGCTTTCCATTGGTCCGACGCACTCGACAGTTGGTTCTTCGTAAATAAACCACGAAGAACGTACAAGAACCGGGTGTGGCTGGTGAACGTGAGTCGCCTGTTGGACGTCGCGACGCCGTCGACGGTCCGGATTCGTCGAACCGTTCGCGATCGCGATAGTCCACGTGGAGTCAAGGGAGGCTTTTTGTGTGTTGGTAATCAGGACGCCATATTTATAACAAGAAAGGGACCGAGATCAGTTGCGCCCCGTGCGAGCGAGCGGGACAGACTACAAGCGTCTATCCCATTACTACTACTTGAGACTTGTTCTGTTAGGCAACCATTTTGAATTTTTTGTTTTGCTTATTTTTCAGAACACAAATTGATTGTTTGGGGGCGCAAGTGTAAGTATGTGCGGAAGGTTTCAGGATTTGGCCGGAAGGTTGCCGCATAGTTGGCGTGACAGACAGAGAGATAGAGAGAGAGAGAGTAAGAACCCGGCCACGCTGCTCAAGTGGATAAGCGAGAGGGGAAGAACGCGGACAACGACGACGCAGACGGCGACATAGAGAGATAGGGGATTACCAGGTGGCGAACTACACTCGTTACGTTTTACACTAATTGCACTTACAGCACTGCCGATTACGACAAGGACTCACTCGCGTAGCACTATCTCTTTTAATGGTAGCCGTCGGCGCTACAGGATAGGCACTGGAGCGTTACAGTAATTTCTTTAAAAAAGGATGATACGACTTTTATACATACGTAGTTTATAAACTGTCTTTCGTCATTCGCTACATACATATGTATGCATGAATATCTATATCGAAGAGCCAGCTGCGTTTGTCGGAGGCCGCAGCGGCTACCGCATCGACCATTTTAATTGCCCGGATACGAGTTTTCTCTAAACTGCGGCAAAATATTGAAACTGCACTCGAAACTTGTCGAGACTGACGCTACTTTACTTTTCAACGAAACTGACAAAATAACACGACCACAATTTTGTCTGTTAGATACGTCATCAAATGCAAATATGTTTTTCTTTACGTGTTAGAGACGAAAGTACCTAAATATAAATTTCGAGATTTAAATTAAATACCGTATCCATAAAGATATAAGTAGTAATGAATTTTCGACTTAATTTTGGCGTTTGGTTCTCATTACCGCTTTCTATAACGTTACCATCGAGAATGAGAAGGCCAGACAGCTTCGACGCAAAAAGCCTGATACGTCACTATAAGTAGTCCACTGTTCACTGCTTACTCCTAGAGAACTTGTATACAGGAAGAAAAACATTGGTTCCGCAAAGTCCCTGAACGACGTCGGCAGTCGCATGACTTAACATACATATCCGTTTCCCTTTCTCTATGCGTTTAGTATAAGATGGGTGGGGAAAGCACATGCAAATGGCAGCGCTAGTTCCGTAACGCTTACTTCCGTTACGTTCACTCGATTTTACTCCCTATATTTTTCATACCCTGGGCCTTATATTGATTCTTAAGGAGTAAATTCCAAAAAGTCCCGGATAGCATCCTTCTACCTCTTTCAGATTCAATTACGCGCCAAAATGTTGAATTCCAGCAGAATGTGGGGGTTGTGGCGTATTTAGGGCGCTGTACTTTTTTACGTAGGTATAAGAAATAGAGAGGTGCTGCCTGGGACTTTTTTTGTAGAAAATTCAATTCCATACAAAAAAAGGTCTGTGTTCTTTTTTGAATCTCTTACAATTTTCGCTACAAAAGCTTCGAAAGGTCAAAAACGTATTTTGGAATATTTTAACATTAAATAAATCATAGTAATAATTATTCGCCAGTGTTAAAAATTTGCACAACTTCTCCTCTAATCGACTTCTGCAGGAATCCGTTATCAAAAAATTTTTTGCACGTTCATTCCCTTGGCTACTAGACTAAGAGGGGTTCGTCTATTAATAATAATTAATAATGACTTAATTGGTAAACACTCTGGCCTTCCTATCCTCTATGCCTCTATGGTAACGTTTATACCTACTCGTGGTAGTTACCTACCACCAAAGAATACCCCATCACACTCGCTGAACTCATGAGGCTAATTCCACACTCATGCACTCTTCCCCTTCTTCCGCTAATCGCACAATACACTATTAGGTACTTACAAATTTACTTATTTGTATTACAGTTAAAAGTTGATTTAGGTAACAATAAGTAACTAATTAATTTGACGTAATGAGAAAGTTAATCATTAGTCAAAAGCAATTATTGTTAAGAAATGATAAGCTGCGAGCAATTAAAATATCAAATAGGTAATGGTTTATTTCGGAAATTCCATTATTTTTTTCTTATTGTATAGAGCAACTACACACAATACTTATTCCGATCGTATATGTGTTATAAAAGGAAATATAGTTTTATTAACTGCATTTTTAATGTAACTGTAAAAAAAATGTTAGATATTCATGCTCAGTCGTGAGACTATAAAACTAAAACGAGTAGGTGCACATCAATTTTTTATTAACGTTTGCATTACTAAAAACACATTAAATTTTAACGACATTCTTAACCGGTAGCAAAATTAGCTTTTCTAGCATACAATTTTCAAGTGATTTTTTTTCATAAGTATGCAAATTGATACATCCACGTAGATAAAATAAAATTTATCGTTAATTTTGGCCGTTTCCAGTCTCGTTTCCATTTAAAATACAATTAGGAAGTACAAACTACCGCAATTTTTAATTAATATTTAATAATTTTATGGCTTTGCGTCACCTTTAAATAGGCGCGCCTGCAATTCTTCTTGTCAAAATTATCAAATTGAGAAAGATTTATTCAAACAGTTATGTTTCCTGGATGACCTTTGGGTTTTGAACATACTGTGTGGAAGGTGACGTTGAAGCAGAACTTTTGAACACGATTATTTATTATTGGGTTTGGGCCTTTGTTATTCCCTTGTGTACGTCTTCAAACCACTTTACTCCTCGAAAGGAACTTCCCAGAAGGACCGTATCTTTGGGTGGTTTCACGATGTAGCGACTGAAAAATCGGTGTCTCTGTCTCACCCCTTTGCATTTCTATTTTCACACAAACGGCAGAAAGGCTAACTATCAGCCCTTACTTCTGTATGATCAATTGGCTCATCTACCATAGTTGTATCCTTTTTCCAGTTCCTGCAGTTACTGTAGGAGATAAAGACTTTTGCTTCCCTGCAAAGTTCTATTTCAACCCATCTCGCAAACCTTTGCCACCGTTTTGGCATGGTTGTTACCCTTCAAGTTGCCATAGCTTGGGACCAAAGCAATACGACTGGCCTTTTTGATGCCAATCTCTTAAGGGCCAGGTGACAGTCCCTTATAGTTTGGATTTAGTTAAGCACCCTTCGAGGACCTCGATGGCACTCTTGCTGGATAATGACAATTACCTATGCTCGAAGGGGAGTTGTCGGCTGACCCAGAGGCAGTGATATTCTATTCCCATACCGGCGATTATAAATGCCGGGACCACTCCCTTTTGGTAAACCAAGGATCTCCTTGAGATTTTTGCTAGGGTCCAGCCAGTCATGTTTGGTGTGAAGACCGATCGAGTACATCAAGTCGAAGAGAAGAAGGGTTTTGGTATGATTAAGGGACATCTTAATCATTTTCCTGTGACCATATTCCTGGAGAATACCAGGAGCTTTTGATCGTGTAGAGGACAGCACTAAGGATCACTCTAAAAGATACCAGAAAGGATTTCCACATTTGCAGTAATTCGTTCCGGAAATACTCTTCAGTAGTTTGCCTTTAAATGACTTCAGTAGGTACCTTGTGTGAGGTGGATAGGATGGCCCTGGTTCCAGGGGCGATTCGAGGTTATTTGACGCCGGGGTGCGGGAAACACCTTGGCGCCCTCCTAATCTTTAGTTAGGTAGTTACTGCAGCCCAGTTGAATGACAATCCAGTCTTAGCAACCGACACTTGATGACATTTTGAATGAAAGTTTTATTTGATTGAAGCGCTTTATTGTATGATGAAGAACGGAGTTTCAGGACTCCCTCTTTCTCCCCGGCGTGTCGGAGAGTGCACCACAAATCCCGAACACCCCCGGTAGGGAGACACCCTTGCCTGTTCCACTACACCAACACTGTATACGTTAATAAGAGTCCCGCAAAGTAGTATCGACTGAATCCCTCTTCATGGTATAGGTTTTCTAATTTCATTTGAAAACGATATAAAAAAACTAGGATGTGGTATTCCTTTCTAATGTGAGTCGAACACGTGCCGTCTATAGGCGTACGCCCGTACTTTTCAAGGCAATACATGCCCTATGATATTTTAAAAATCCTGACGCTGAATTTATAATATTTTCAACTGACAATGGATCTACTATATCTATTTGGCGTGATGAGGTCTCAGTCTTTCGTATTGGCCTTTTTTGTCAACTAAAGCCATGTTGTTGATTGTTTCCTCAGGTTATCTGGATAATCTTTCCAAGTTAGTTTGGTTTCCGATCATACCTAGATAAGTATTACTTCAATAAGTTTCAAAATTTCGGGATTTTGCCCACCAATTGGGACGTGATACCTACTGTGTATTATAACAGTGAAAAGTATTTCAAAATTTCATTCGTTAAAATTTGAATAGAACGTTTTCTTGAAAGATAGCTGTTGGGGGGTCCTTTGTGATTAATTCGTCATGCTCTTTTTTATTTTCTTATCTTTATGACTCCATTAGTCACATATTTCACGATTTTAGTCTTTTTTACCATACTAGGTACATTATGTAACGTCTTTTTATTTTATTTCTGCCACAATACATGTAAAATTGATACGTTGTTAAAGTGGAGAAGGTAAAGTGGCTTTATTTTAAAATTTCGTGTGCGTCATCAACTTAATATGTACTTGAAGTCAGTAACAGTATACTGAATCCAATAATTGTAGGTTAGGTTTTTCTCACTCCAACCAAGTGTAATTAACGTAAGTCATAACTAACTTCACACAGCGCTAACATACGTACTCATTGGTGTACAGTGAGATAGAATGAAAGAGATTATGTGACGTATGTCAACGTCTAATTCCTGTGCACGCAATTTTATAATAATGGTAGTTTAGGTCGGTTTTTATAATGATACTGCTTTCGGTCGGTCTTTTGCCAATTATTTCGTGACTGTGCCGCTTTAATAAATAACCAATTTGTTTCTGTCGCCTCATTTTCCATTTAATTACGGCCACTTTTTATTCGCCACAACGAAACTGACGGCCTCGAGGGTCTCCAATATGAATTCGTTAGTTTACGAAAAGAGAAAAAAAAATTAATGTTTGCGTTAAAATAACGGGTCAGTTGTATATTTGTACGTCCGTTAAATTGACTGGTGAAAATGTCAATTTTGTACTTAAATAATTTGCCTTAATGACGGAATTCCAAGAAGCCACAGACAGAAATGACTTATGATCGTCCAAATAACATATTAAATAAAAGATGCTTGAAGTATTTTCTTTGGAAGTCGTTAACTGGATTTTTTGAATTTCGTACTGTCATGAGAAAACATTATTATCGAAATGAAAGATTTGAAATGATGTACTTACAAAAATACCAATGAAGATTTAGAACTTTGATACTTTGGTACAATTATTTTTTTAACTTCCTTTATGTTAATTACTTCGATACGTTATTTGTATATATGTAGGTATAGTAATTAAATTAAATTATACAGTCGTATGCCAAAAAAGTGTAACAAGGCGTTTTATGGTCCTCTCGTCCGCCTGCAATATTCGGATTCCGCCTTCACCGCCTAATAACTTTAACGACCGTTTCTGCCCCGACGTTTCGAACGCTATAATCTGCCGTTTTACGTGCGACTATACGGCACTTTAAAAATATGTTACATTTATAAATAACGTTAGCTTTATTGCTCTCCGGGGCTTATAATAACGCGCCGTTGACGAGCTGGATCGCGGACGAGGGACTCGACAAGAAATTGCCTCAAACCCTGTTGCCAATTCATACATTTTTCCTATAAACTGGGATCGCCATTTTCATCACAAATTCATTCTTCCCCATACTGAGCTATTTTTCCCATTCCCCAAAAACTAAAGCAGTCTATTGCTCCTCTCGTAGTGCTGTGCTGTGTCTTTATGGAGTTTCCAGATTGACTACTTGTCAACATAGAAGTGGCTTTTTATTGAAAGTTACTCTTGAGTTTTTTTCTTCTTCGATATACTGAAGGGATCCTTCATTTTACGTGTTAAAAGAAAAGAAGTTCCCAATTGTTTGTAACATTCAGTGCAATGATCCATAGATGGAAGCTTTCGGTTAAGGGTGGTCACATAAGGGAAGACCAGAAAAGGAAGGGGATCAGATTGATTTTAAATGTGTGATTGGTTGGCAACACTGGTTGAAAGAAGTGAGTTTTGTGTTGTCCTGGGGCCAATGGAGATAACTGTTCTCTGACATGCCGTGACTGTGACTTCACCATACGTAAAGTTTAAAATTCGGTGATTAAATTCGGTCTATAAAACGAAGCTTTAGTGGCAGTTAAAGTTGCATTTCGAGTTTTCGACCTCGTTGTTGTGTATGACACACGATATGTCCGTTTTATTGCCAGTAAAACTAGTCGGCCGTGCCATCCATTATTGTTATGGCAAAAATTAAACGAACGAAACCCGATCGGACCATCATGGACGTCCATGGCTAAAGCCCCCGTATTCCTTTATGTCGAAACTGATTGTTATCATCAACCAAATGACCGAACGTTCGATTTAAATTGATTCGATAAACACAGATCACGCGGACATAAACCAACATCAAAAAATTAAAACACATTAAGGGCTTAATAGAAACAATTGCTTGACAAAAATTTTCATCTGTTTCTTCGGGACAAGATTAGAGAAACGACTCCAGTGCCAATGAGCCAATGTATTTACTGCAGAATTATGTCCAGATGTTCATTTTGACCACTACCTACAAGCTCGAATCTTAATTGGCATACCTATACCTTTACACCAGCATCATTATTATTATTATTGGATTTGGGTTCATTCAGACTCCAGATGACTGAACCCTTGACATTCCCCTCTGGATGCCACCATATCACGTTACGTCTCAAAAGAAACTTCCAGGAAAGAAAGGAATCTTTGGGCTTCGGAGGAGGGGACGTGTTTAGAATTCATGATGTGGCCGATCGAAAAATCGGTGCCTCAGTTTTTCCAGTAAAGACTATGGGCAGCCCTTTCCACTTCTTCTTCACAGACATGGTAGAAAGGGCTAGCTGTCAGCCCTTGTTTGTTTCTGTGATAATGTAGTTCTCCATGACAGGTTAAGGAGTAGATCATCCCAGCCTCTGCAGTTACTGTGGGAGTTAAAGACTATTTTGTTTGCCAGCATTCCAAATAGCCTTTCCAGTTCCAGTGAAATCCATCTCACAAGTGGGTTCAAGTCTAAATCGGTTTTGTGTGGTACTCAGTTTTGCAAAATTGTCCACTATTCCGTTCTTCTTTAAGCGAGAATGGGTTGGGATTTAAAGAAATGTTGATGCCCCTCTATTATGAGCTAGAGGATAGCTCTTATTATGTTGGATTTAGTTGAGAGGAAACTCACTAGGTGCACTGGGTAATGGCAATTATTTTTGTCCGACGGGGAGTTGTCAGCTGATCCAATGCCAGTACCGTTTAGCTCTATTTTGGCACAACTCCCCTCCGTGTTCTTGAATTCATCCAAACCAAGGATTTCTGCATACGAAATTCAGGTTTTTCTATAGTCCAGGTCTGTTTGGCGTGAAAACTACCCCTGTACTTCTTGCTGAGGACAAACACGTATTAGGAAACGGCAAGAGGGCATCTCAAAGATTCCCTGCTGATTATATTCTTGTGGGACACAAGGAGTTCCTCCTTGTCTTTCTCCTTAACTGAATTCTTGATCTTGTAAAGGGCGCTAATAGTTGCAGCTTTAAGTAGGTATCACTTTAAAAGGCTCAATTATAAAAATCATACCGAGGGCCTCCATAGGGGTTGCTCTAACGGCCCCGAAAAGATTCCTTAGCATCTTGCCTTCAAATTCCTCCAGGGTAGATACTTAGGTATTTTGTGTGAGGTAAACAGGGTTGCCCTGGGTTTGGGTTTACTATGGTTTGAAACCCAAAACATTTTTGATGCCCTGTTTGTTAAGGGCCATCAGGTTTATACAATACAAATACGTTTCTTTTTTTGTGTTTCCAATAGTTGTGCAAGCGTATATCATTCGTATTATATATGACCCTTGAAGTCTTTTGCCAATTAGGGTCATTTTCTCCTTTTTTGAATCTAATTTAAGGTTTTTTGGAGCAGAATATCGGGTATTTATTTAAAGCAATTGAATTCATTGTTACTTATTAAGTTTTTTGTCAAAAAACGAGCATATGTTTTTTGGCCAAATGAATACTGTATGTCAAAATAAAGGTTAACAGCCACAATTAAAATGTAAATCGACATTAAATATTTGTAGCTGGTTGGTTAATCGATTTTTTGGAATAATGAGCTATAAAATAGCCCTTTACAATTTTGTGTCGTGTTAATACAAAAACAAGTGCCGATAAAATAGTTATTAACATTTCAAATATACACGTTTCAAATAAATTAATGATAAATTCGCTTTTGGCCGAAGTTAGTGAAATAATTAACAATAAAATGTCAAATAATTCGCTGATAAAATATGTAAAATCCCATAATTAAATCTGTTTACTTTATACATTTTTTGATATATTTATATCTACACCGATTGCAATAATTGTAATTGCGGGTGTGTTCACAAATTCTTCTTTTAATGAAAAAGATTTTGAAAATGTCAGACTACTAATAACGGAATCAAAATTGAAAGCTAAAATATACTGTTATGCAAGAAATGATCTCAAATGGGCTTCAGAATTAATTATTTCCGCCTTGAAATTAAATAATTCCTTAATTATTAATGCATGATTTGCTTCTTGTTAAAGTGTATCATTCAAAAACTTGAATTACAAATCTCATCTCTCGTTTTTGTACGTCGTTGGTTTTACCCACCATGGTAATTATTATGGTAGTAAAAGCGTAATGAATATTTATCAGTTTTGATTTTTATTAATCGACTTTTAGATTTTTTTTTCTGACATGGGTACGATTTTATTTACTATATTAGAAAGTCGCTGGCGCAAGTTATCTGCGGCTGTCACTTACCTTTCGATGTATTTTGGGTATAAAACTGAAAAAAAAAATATCAAAATCTATTCAGTAGTTTTTGAATTTGTGATCTAGCTGTCATTTTATTGATGTAGAAAGATAAGTATACACTTTAAAAATAGCCTATTGATAATGCAGATATATAAACTGTAATTTTTCTCTCCTTGTAGTTTACTGCTTGTTGGTGCTGATGGTGGTTTCAAAGTATTTGATAACCATTTCACTATTAGTGGTCATAAACAATTTATTTATGGTAATTTGTAATCGGTTCTCTCCATTAATTTACGAGCATCATAACTATGTTAAGTGGAAAAGGATTAAACGATTTCGTTTTAATTCGAAATAAGTAACAAAATTTATGATTCACAGAACAATTATTTTTAATATTTAAGAAAGTCCATCTGAAGAAATTATTTGTTAAAGGCGAACGTTTTAAGATCATTTTGTAAAATAACTTGACAGTAAATGGAAGTGAATCTTAAACACTATCATAAAATTAAAATATGATAAATGTATGATACTCTAATTTTAGCATACTTCCCTTGAGGTGGCCTGACAAGTTCAACACATGTTATTTATCAGCCCAAATCCCTGAATCTATTCTGAGACCATTCTAGAATCTTATAATTTTTCATAGAGAGTCGTTATATAGTCACAGAAAGCGTTTTTGAAAATTCAATCTTGAAGGGTATGGAAACTAGATTTCCAGATTTGGAATATCAATAAATAGTCCGAAACGTCTAGGCGAAAAGGTAACAAATAGTGATAACAAAATTGGTCCCGGTCTTGCAGTGTTGGTCTTTTCAAGACCGAGACCTAATTCTGCAAGAGCAAAACTTATTACAAGAAGTTTAAAATTTGATATGCCTATTGATAAACACAGAGTCCAAACTGCTGAGACTTTATTATTCAAATTTGAAATGAGACTTTGTTATTCAAATTTATTTATTTGAAAAATGTAAATGCATCTGACAACTGGGAATATGAATATGCATTGGAGTTAGGACAAGTGTCGTCATGAGGATAACAATTATGTCGTTTCAAAACGATGGTGGCGAGAACGACGCCGACGTCGCTGTCGTCAAAACCGGAAACTACTTTGTTTTGCGTATATTTACATAATGCAAACATTACGGCTCGAATGTGTACTAAACACAAACTCCATATCACTTCCTTGCATGCAGTACAGTTTATGAGACAAATATTGACTTTGTTGGATCGGGAAGATGTCTGTGACGAAGGTATAATACATACACGTACCTGTATATACCCATCTGCGTATACCTGCCTGGTATACACCTACACAAATACACCTTTAGCATGTACGTCATATCACAATCAGCAGCATAACATCTTTAGGATGAAGTTGGTATTTAGACTTTAATAGCTACTACCAAATATCTCTATTAATTTTATGAATAAGTTACTTATCTTTCAAGCAGATTAATATCGTTGTGTAACACGAAACATAGATAAAAAATAAAATCCTATTAAGGAATCTACGTAAAAGAAAGGATGTATTTTGAAGGGTCCTATGCAACGTAATCTAAAGATTGTTGTCAATTCACCTGAATAATAACATCAACGCGACAAGCGAGGCGAGGCAATATTATGTAGATTCATCGAGGCACCTAACGAGGCGAAGTTCCACATGCGATTGCAAATCGACTATAAACGAGTAGCGTTCGCCTCTATGCAGTTTGTTGCGCCTCGTTAATACAACCACATTTGTACATGCGCCTCGCTTGCAGAACTTACACTGCATTCGCTAGACACTGTCTCGCCTCGTTCGTGTTCACGTGCAGCTGTGACTGTTCCTTAATAGGATTCTAAAAGCATTATAAGCTTCTTGACAGTAAGAACGCTTTTATAACGGGTTTTATCTAAACAACAGTAGCTTTGATGCTAGGCTTATTATTTTTTTTTTATGTACGATGTATTTAGAACTGTCTTATGTAACGCAATATGGAGATGGTTATCCATATTCAGGAAAACTTATCAAGAAAGCGAGGCGACACAATATTATGTACGTGCAGTATGTAGATATGCCGAGGCACTGAACGAGGCAGAGTTCGTTCGGTCGTTCGGCATTCGCCTCTACGCAGTTTTTTGCGCCTCGCTAGTACGTCCACATTTGTACAGTCGCCTCGCTTGCAGCTTTTACACCGCATCCGTTCGGAATTGTCTTGGTCGTGTTTACGTATAACTGTACTATAATCTTTTTTAGAATGGTTTTGTCTAAAAATACATTAGTTTCGTTACTAGGCTTTTTATTATCCCTTTTATGTGGAAATCATCATCTGCACGAGAACACGACTGAGGCAAGTGAGGCGCGGCAATGCTTTGTACGCGCAGTATGTAGATACGCCGAGACACTAAACGAGGCGAAGTTACACGTACGATTGCGAACCGACTTCAAACGAATAGCGTTCGGCCTTTCGCCACTCGCGTCTACACATTTGCCTTGCTTGCATACTCTCACCTCGGTTTGCTTCGTTTGTGTTCGCGGATAGCTGTGACTGTTGTTCTGAATGTATTATATATAATCTTCGTAACAGGAAGAACGTCTTTATGACGGTGTTGTCTAATCTAACCTAACAAATTTGACAGCTGTTCCATAACATTCTGAAAACATTAGGTTACAAGATTTCTTTTTTAGCTGCATTTTAAGTTTTCAGAAAAAAAAAAGACTTCAGCGTGGCATGTAGATGTGGTACTTAAAAACTGTATAGTTTGTAATAATGCGTTTTTCTTATCTGATAGCTCATAAAATTCGTGATAGGTTGTTGCTGCTATTGTTGTTGTTCTTTTTGTTTTGTGTATGCAGTTAGTTAGTGCATGCGTAGGTACATTTCTGCAGACATGAATATTATTATATGCGAATGGAGTGACTGCGATTGGTCCGTAAGCGTGAAAGCAGCAAAGAGGCAGCGAAATAGATTAATAAACGATACCGTCCTACAAACGTATTACGTTTAAACATAATTGGCTGCAAATTGAAACAGGTATCGCGATCAGGAATTGCTATAATATTACGGTAATGGCCAACAGGCTGCGGATTTACGAGCACATGTTTGCCAGTTTAATTACCTCGGTACGCGTTGTATACATGTCTACTGTACACGTACATGTGTATCTACATACATACCTAATGTACATGTACGTGAATGTAAGTACATACTCGTATTATAGGTTATGTGCACGTTTACGTGTGTGTGTGTGTAGATTCGTAATTCGATGCTTTCGCTCACCCTTTCTTGTCTTAATCATCACTTGCTACACCAATAATAACAATGTATCACATACGTTTTGTAAGGGATGATTTTATTTATTCAACCTAACCTAAACTAACCTAACCTGACCTAAGCTATAAGCTAGGCGACTATTTACTGATTCGACTCAGTTTTTGCTACATACTACACTGGTGGTTTTCTCAAAAATTAGCTGAATTTTTGGGGGCTCGTTTCGAACGCTCGACTTTTTCATCTGTTTAAGATAAACAGGAGTTTTTTGTAGATAATTCGATTTGTCGAAAAGTCAAAAAAACGCTTTTTACGAAAAATTAACATTAGGTAGATAATAGTGACAATTTTTTTCTACGAGAAACCCGATCCAAAAAATATTTATTATATTAAATTTAATGCATTATAAAAGGTCAGAATCGTTTAGATTCTGGCTTCATGAATATGTAGACTCGACTTCGTTTTAAAAATATATATAGCTATATAAATATGGTCTGTTGTGAATCGTATGATTTATCATCATTTCCCGCACAATTTTCACGTTTTTGAGCAAATTTATGAAATCAAAAAGAAGACAAAAATCCAAATTTTACAAAAAAAATGTTGAAATATTTTGAAATTTGTCTTTAACATTTAAAAAAGTTTGATGATTATAATACGTCGAAATGTTACAAGAGGGTTGTAAAAATCTCGTGCAGATATTCTGAATTCTGCAAAATTTTTATTTTGAGAGAGAGAGCGGTCAGTTACCTACCAGATGTTAAACCATAAATATTGGACAAAGTTTAAATTATATTACCCTATAAAGGTTCAAAGAAAGTACAGGTATTTCTCAAGGCTCGCCTGCAACGTTAAAGAGCATTGCTTTTTTGTATGCATCCCTAGTTTTGTAGTTTGATTCAAAAGTGCAAATGTTGAAGAATTAAGGTAAACTGTTGCAACAATTTGTTGAATTTCTGTATTATTGTTATATAAATACATATAATAGAATATTATTATTACTATTATAGTTGTGTTTATAAAACATAAACATAGAAGGGAGCACTATTTGTGAAACTGCATTTTAAAAATGAAAAAATAGAAAATAAAATTTATTCGAAAACCTCGACAAATTTGCTTCGACCCAAATGAAGTCACTTAAAGAGGAATACAGAAAGTTAGGCATAATTTATTTTAGATAAAAATGTCTAAACGAAAATTAAACGATTACAAAAATATGGACAAAATAAAACTATAATGTAGAAATTCTTTTCTTGTTCATGTATTAATTAAAATACTTCAAAAAGTAATTATTAAAAAAGTATGGCACCGGACCACCCTCTCACTTGCACACTTACATAATACGTTTCGAAAATTTTTGCTACTATATAATTTTGTACCGCGCAGTCAACATAAAAATTAGAGGAAACATTGTTTTTGAGCGATGATTATTTACTTCGTTAGAGTTGGTACAAAAACGGTTTATACAGAAATCGGGGTAAATCCAATATACGTTTTCGTCTTTTATTTGCCGTCCCTTTTTTTTCTTTTTTTTTTCGGGAATTTGAGTTGGTCGATAATGTTGATCGCGAGCGTAATTAGTGCCGCATCACATCCCGCGCTTACAAAAACCCACCAATAATTCCCTTTCGAAATGTTTTCCAAAGGACGCAAATAAATATTTCCTCTTTATTATAAATGCAATCACTTTAAATATTCATACAACACAATACAAAAATCCAGCTTTGTTTTCACACAGGTATTTGACAGTTCAGTAAAAAAAAAAATAGAATCGAGAGACATGCAATATTTATTGGCAATTTTTGATTTGGTTCAATGAAAATATATTTCAGCTGGCAATTAGGGAAATTCTGTCCATTACAGAAGAGGGTAAAATGCATGGTCCTTCGAGCCGGATTCAACTTAGGTTATATGAGTCTTTGTTCTTACTTTTAGTTCTCGATCTTCCATCTCTACATATCAACATTTTTAGACATTGCATTTTAGAAATTTATCCACACATTTTGTACATAATTGAAATCGTTTTTGGCCACGACAGTCTGGCGTATGTCTGATCTTACTCTAATCGTAAACGCGTGTATTTCCGTTTTTACGATCGTCTGCCTGTGACAGTACATGGTTTACAACGGGGCGCTTGAGTGCACATGAGGGAAGCACTATTTTTCCATTACATTTATCTTATCTTTCCCTTTCTCGCAAACGTTTAGATAGAACCGAGCGAGTTCTTGTCGTGTTGCGACAAGTTTGTCGTCAGTTTTTGGACGAATAGACGGCTAAAGTGGGCAGCAGGTGATCATCGTTCGATATAATAAATATGTATCTATATTATAATAGACCTGAACACTGCTGTTTGAAGTACAGATAAAATCTTAATTATACTTGTACTCAACGAATGTATCGTGTATGTTAAGTTTTTAAAAGCGTTTGTTCGCCATAATAGTGGTCACTATTAACAAGGTCAAGGTTAAGACTTAGTGGTCAGTTACAATCCGAACAATCTTCTTTACAACGTCAAGGTGTCAGTGTTCTTATAGCTATTTCCTGCTCAAAGTTCTATGACAAAACTGTATTCTTGTAGTTTTTCTATCCATCCTTAGGGAGTCTTGAACGTCAGTAACCCAGCTTATTACTTGCCACAACAGTACTTACTGAAAATCACCCTCGAAATTGATTCAAATCGTTTACGAACTTCCTCAAGGGTCTTCTTTACACCAAGATGTCTTCCTGAAGAACCGTCATTATGCCACCACAGGAACTCCTTTAAAAGGCTTTTTGGAACGGTTAGCTGTCTTCTGTTTTTGATACCATTACGACCAGGCGTTTAAGAATATCATCTCCCTCAAGACTGAAATCTCATTGGGCCCAAATTGATTTCTTTTCGTCGATTTAGCAGCTTCTTTTTGCCAAGTTGATCATATTCCTTCTTCCTTCCATTTCGAGGTATTTTTAAGCGTCGTCTCGGTTGTTGGTTCAGATTGTCAAGCAGTTAACCTTCTGACTTCCTCATGCACCTCTGAACATGAGAACTCTTGAAGCTTAGTAACCCCTGACTCTTTTTTGATCCTTTGTGTCCAGGGCAAATTGCTTATTTGTAACAACAGTCTTCAAAGTAACCCTTGCAGGTTTTTTCCAAGGCTTCTCTTTAGATCAAGGTGTCTTCCTGAAGAACCATTATGAAAGTACCGCAGGAGCCACTCTAAAAGACTTTTTGGTACGATTAGCTGTCGTCTGGTTTCAGTGCCATCTAAACCAGATGTTCCAGAATACCATCTTCCACAACAGTGGAATCTCATGGGGTCCACAATAAATTTACTCCCGTCGATTTAGCAGCTACTTCCTGCCAAGTTGATTGTACTCCTTCTTCCTTCTATTTCGAAGTATTCTGAGAGTCGCGTCAGATTCTTGTTTCATCTTCAGGTTAGTAAGCTACTTGTGCTCATTTGCTGCGTCGACATTGCTTACAGTCATCAGGACACGGTCTTCTTTTGGGAGAAGACATCTGAGTTCATATGGCCATTTCCTGTTCAACGTTCTACGTCACAATCTATCCATTGATCATTCTGACCTTGGAGACTCTTGAAGTTCAGTAGTCCTTGTCACTTTTAAAGTCCTTTAAGTCCAGCACAGTTCCGAAGTCACATTTGCAGTTGATCCAGTAAAGTCGTATGCGAATCTTCCCAGGTGTCTTCTTTACATCAAGATGTCTATCTGAAGAACCGTCATGAAGGTACCGAGGGAGCCCTTTTAAAGGGATTTTTGCTGTTTTCAGTACCATCTTCACCAGGCGTTTCAGAAGACCTTCTTCCTCACATTGGACCCACAATTATTTTACTTCCGTTAATCTAGCATCTATTTCTGTCAAGTTGGTCGACTTCCTTTTTCTTTCTATTTTCGATGTTTTTTTCGAATAACGTCGAGTTCTTGTTCTAACTTCAGGTTGTGATAGGTCTACCACTGGTCACCTGCCACAGTTATCTTTCTGATCTCCTCATGCTCCTCAGCGTGCCGTCGTTGCTCTTAGTCTTCAGGATATGCTTCAATCTCCTTTCCTTAGATCAGTTCATGTACTTGCTGCAAAAGTCTTCAAAATCATAGTTGTAGTTGATCCAGTAAAATATTGTATCATTTGTCTCAGGGGGTCTTCTTTACACCTAGAAGTCATCCCGGAGGACAGTCAGGAATTCTACTATAGATATCTTTTTCAACAATGGAATTCCATTCGATCCTCAAAGGGTTTGCTTCTGTTGATTTAGAAACTGTTTCTTGCTGAGTTGGTTTTCCCTTAGTTATTAGTTTATCAAGTATTTTATTCTTCAACTTGGAGAGTTGCCAAGTTTTATTTTCTTCAAATTCTCATCCCCAAACTGTAGTTGCTGCTACTATTCTCGAAGAGGAAGTAAATGTAAATGTTTAAGTAAACTTTCTAAACTGGTTACTAAGCCCATTTTCGTGGATGTAGCAAGTACACTAGCAGAGTAAGTGCTTCATCTATCTGTCTGTGTGTACGTTGGATCTCTCCAGTAAGTAAGTACGAAGTCTGTCGAAAACTTGCCTCGTGTTGTTTAAACTATTCTGCTGACATTTATTTATTTCTTGTAAACACTCGGGTGGATTTGTTTGCGTTATCTGCATCGTCTCAAGATAACAAGGAGATGGAAGGCGCTTTGCTTCCAGCACAATAGACGTGCTGCACACACGTTGTGCAGTCGACGACGTCGGTGGCGTCTCGAGCGTCGTCGTAGACGTCGGATCCTGTTTTCATCGCATGAAAGTAAGTGCTTTCGTTATTGTTGCCGTTTTCTGTTTTGTTACTACTTACTGTGTTTGTTGCTTCATCGTAGCAAACCATAAGCTTCCTTGCATTTACTTATACTTTACTCAATTCCAATGGAATGCAACTTTTTATTTTATCTATTGGTACTAATTTTCTTGGATTATCATAGAATTTCGTCAAATATCTGATGGATAATTGTTGTGTGTTAGTAAATTTTGATAATGTTACTTGAGAAATCCTACTGATGGAGGATCTTTGTCCAAAGAGGATGGCAAAAGAGTTAGATACCTAAGTTTAAGGGAAACGTCTCTCGGAAGGCTTTCCATCCCCCTGTTTTTCCTCGTCCAAATAAACACAATGTTACGAGTTCTCCCCGCGTTTTATGCTAATAAAGTCAATCGATAGGGCTAGAGGGTAAGGTGGAGAAGAAGAGAGGTAGGTTTATAGTTGATAAGGTATACGTTCACACGGCGCATCCATTTCCATACTTGTAAAACGAGCTATTAATTTCCGAAGGGGAAGAAGACTGCGACTAAGCGACGCGGGTCATTAAATTAGCTATCGCTGTTCGTCCACACAGTGGAACGAATCGGTAAAACAAGGCTTGTTTCGTTCACATTTTCTACTACATTGGAGGTATTTTTGAAAAGGAAACAGAATTATTTGGAAAAGATACGTTCTGGTGACAGTAAAGGATGGAGAGAAAGTGCAGGGCTGTGTGAAAAAAACGACCAGGACAGGAGGCGCAGCGAGATACTACTACTAACCGGTAGGTAGTGAGACTTACAGGGTGGGAGGTATCGAGACGTGCAGGACTGGAGGGAGCGAGACTGACAAGGTGGGGGAGAGCAAAATAGACAGGGTGGGAGGAGCGAGATAGCCAGAGCTGGAGAAAGCGCGACTGACACCGAGAGGAAGAGAACGATACAGTTTGGGTGGGGATGCAAGGTAGCAAGAGAGTGGGCAGACAGACGGTCCGGGCGGATGAGAACGAGTATACATTTGGTCTAAACGACGGATCTAGGGTGGGGGGGATAAAACTTGGGCAGCGGTTTCAGGGAGCGCCAAAAACATAACATAAAGTGGTTGAAAATAGGAAAGGGTGGGAGTTTATTAAAGGGTTCTTTTTATCCCGTCAACGAAAAATGCCAATCATTATATAAGCTGGAGGGAAGGGGCGCCACTATCAAATTTCTGCCCCGGATTTTTCCAAACAAGATCTTTTGTGGTTTACGGATTTGTTCTGTAAATATCTTAATAAAAACTTTAAGGGTGTATGGCCATGGTCTAGGATTGACTCTTTACCTAGGGTGAATTCTGGAATGGAATTAGGGGCAATAACTTCAATCCGAGAATTTATCAAAAGTGGAGACCGATCCTGGACAACAGCCATCAAGTTCGGACAACTTTTCTAATCTTCAGTAGATATTTCAAGGTAGCTGTCTCCAGTTTAGTCAAGGGTTTTTGCGAATAAACATTTTAAAGGGATAAAAATCATCCCTACTGTATCCTGACTCAATCCTTTTCATAATTGAATAAGACCCACTAGGCGTTGCCATTGACAATAAAATCTTATGGACCTTTTGAACTATGTAGTAAATAATTTATATCGCAACCTTTGGCTCTTCCCAATTAAAGGTCAATCTGATAGTGTTGTTTTTTGAGATATTTTGATGGAAAAGATCTTTATGTTTCTGGGAGAATTTTTCAGTAATTTCGCAAGTCGAAAAACAAAAACTGATTTTAATCTTATTCCTTTGAAGTCCATAAATGGCGATCGGAAAACATAATTTTGGTTCTGTTCTAAATATTTCCAAATATGTTCCACTGTACGACGCTGTACGACGTAGTAGTTAAACGAAGAAGATGAAAGCGGCAGCGCATATCACACCAAGTTGAACATTCATAGATGCACGCAGTAGATGGTGCAGAAAGGAATAAGATACTAAATATGTCTTATGTCATACCGCAAGTCTTTAAGACTGACTTTTGGTGCGATTAAGCGACCCAATAATTTTCCTTGATAGCTTCTCAGAATTTGCTCATTCGGAATCAGGACGGTAATAAACAAGATTGATTAAATTTATCTTTGAAGAGCTGACGGCTATGGTGTTTTTATATTTTATGACAGCAACGAAATGTATCGATCATTTTGCTACTTAACTAATTATAAACAGGATATGTGTTTTAGACAATTATACAATAATGAGCTACGTAAAAGATGCCATTAATGAGTTTGGATAATCTGTCTAATTGAAATTAAAAACCCATGTAACTGCAGGATCTCCATATATTAAGATATATTAAAATCAATATTTATATGAATAGATACAGGATATACTTATATAATATGTTTAAAAATAAAACGGAAATTCTCAGGGAGATATCGCTTGTTTCAGTTCTTGTCAAAATTAGCAAGTCAAGGATATTTATTACCATTTTCTAGGTGTTAATTTGACAAGACATTCTGTGGACAAAAACTGAGTTGTGTACCAACACTACTTCCTTTGATGGACCCGTTACGTAAGGTCACTTTTAAGGTGTTATGTTTAGCAGAAACAAATCTGCATTATTTCTTACAACTTTTAGCACTTCCTAAATGAAAAAAATCTTTAAAAATTTGAGGTTATTAAATAAGTACATATGTGTTAGGAAAACTTTTAATACAACGTACACTTGTGTTTATTTGAAGAATACAACGAGACTGGATCACAAAAAAATATAAATGAATAGAAGAAAAAAACAATGAAAATGAAGATTTGCTTCCGGTGTATCTCAAATGTTTCACTGGTGTTCTTTGACTCTAACGTTCAGAAATGAACCACTTTATCCGATGTACTTTCAGGTAGCATCATTGGTAACTTCTTCAACTCTTTTGGTCACACTGTTAATGTCGAAATGGTTCATTTATTTTGATACGTGAGTGTCCACTAATTCAACATTTTAACGCGACGATAATATATTGGTTTCCACAACAATAACCCCGGGTCTTTAACATGACGCCGTCAAGTCACGCCACCAACGTTTCGAATCGCTGATAATTCTGGATAGTGACGTTATTTAAATCCTTTTATGAACACGCGAGCGTAACGTGCTTGACACGCTGCGGAATTAACGCGTGTGGTGTAAAGATAAGCTGCCTTTGACAGCCATGATAAACATCCCCTTTATTATTCGACTTGGATACGTACATACGTAGGTACCTACCCATTGGTTGGTAAGTTAGTATTGGTAATGGCAATACACATTTTCTGCCTATACCTACGTAAATCTCTAAGGTGTCCATAGACGAAGAGACCACAAGTATGTAGTTTATTCATACAGGGCGTTGTGGTGGTTGCTTTAGAAAATAAAATTTGTGTGACGTATCTACAAATGCACTAAATAATTACTAGAATTATATTTTTGGACAACGTAGACGGTCCCCTATTTGCTATTTAATTAAGCATTCATTTCCTGTAAAATTTTGTAAAAGCATTTGAAATTCTGTTTTAGTAACTTTAGAAATTGGATTCGTTTCCAGTTCATGTGTGCTCCAATTTCTAAATGTGTATGATTGTATTTTTTGTGCAAGTTGGAGCATTCCGCATGCACGCCGCCTAGTACACGGTTCACTTATTTGTAATGATCTCGCGTTTCGACCCCTTTCCATTCCCTCCCCCGTCCGTTTCACTCGTCCGTTTCCTGCACGTCTATATTTGCATATCTCGGTGCAGCCTCGGATTAAGCCGTTTTTCGTGTTCACTCGCCACGGCATTCAAATTAAAAGTCGACTTATCAAAGCCCGGACGCTGCTCGGTAGTCGCCGCTGTCGACGTCAACGCGACGCCGCGCCGCCGACGCTCATGCCGCCGCCGGCCCTGACGTAGGTACCGCCGACGTTACATTCCACCCCTTTGATTTTTCCACATAGTAATTAAACGTTGACGGGGTGGCGGCGTCTGCCGAATCCCTCTCGCGAACTGCCCGGGGATATTAAAAAATCCCTTTTTCGTCAACCATCCGCTTCTGTAGTCACAGTTGTAGGCATGCAAACTAGAAATTCGTCGATTTATTATTAAAGTTTTTACATAAAAGGAACACTTTTCCAACAACTCACTTGTCAGAGAATATCTGAGCCACCTTGAACATCTTATCTGTACCCCGTTTTTGCTCCTGTTTCTGCCTTTAATGAGTCTCTTTATGCCCCAGAAGGATCCTACTATTCTATCTCATCTTTTCCCCTACAGAACTTCATAATGATTTTGTGCCCATCGATTGGGTTGAGCTTGTTCAGACCCCAGGTCCATGGGCTAAGCGTTGGCATCTCTATGAAAGGCGTCAGAAGTGGTGACGTCCTCTAACTTCATGATGTGTCTTAATTTCGCCTTTGCCCTTGCCCTTTCCATTTTACAGAAATGGTACTAAGGGTACTAAGGGCTAACTGTTGGTCCTTGTTTGTTTCTATGATATTGTTCTTCTCTATGGCCCGTCACCAGAGTTCTTAGTCTTTTGTTGAGGCTGAAGTAAGTGTAGGAGATGAAGGCCTTTGTTTGTCAGCATCCCATTTGACCCCTTCAGTTTCAGTGAAGTTTTGTTTTAGACCTTCTCGCGAACTTTTACTGGATGAGATTGTTGCAGATGTCCACAGTGGTAACGATCACTTTAAAAGCTTCAATCCCAAAGAGCATTCTCAAAACCTCAGTAGGGGTGGTTCCAATCTCTCTAAAAGTACACTTTGGCACCATGACTCTTAATTTTTTTAGTATCTTATATGAGGTGGACAGTGTGGTCCAGTTTCAATCACATAGTGGCTGGAGTGAGTCCCTAGTATTTGCCAGTAAACCAAGAGCTCCCTTGAACTTTTTTGTCAGATAGTCTAGGTCTAGGCGATCTTTTGGAAACATTTTACTGTCCAAGATCATACCTAGGTACTGAGTTTTTTATGTATTAAAAAATTCTTTATGTGCTCCAATCTTTTTCGTGTTTCCAGGTGGATCATTCGCGAGTCCAGAGGGGATTATTACTGTTAAAATTGACCCCATTTTCCATCTTGGGTTATCTAATTTTCTAAGTATGGATAATTCATGAATCCTATAAACTTTACGTCTCCTATTTTGATATTAGTTCCTACCCTATACCTTTCCCTTCTTTACGTCCTTATATTTTATTTATTAGATGTTTTGTTGTGTGATCCCGGAATATCCGAAGGTTTGTTAAATAGTTTGCAAGAACTTCTCGTTAAATTCGTCCCGATGTTTGATCCTTTGCCAGGATTAAAGTGGTCAGACGTTGGGATTGGGAGTTTCGTTTCCGCAAATAAACGCCTCGTTCTACCGACCGATGGAAAGACGACCATATTAGACCCAGTCTGTTACCGTCACGTCTTCTCAATCGACAAGTTGAGCTCCAACCCCATGGGAATCAATATGTGAAACGGAATTATTTAACACTCAGCCGTATGAGCTTTCGAATCGTTTTAGTGTAGTGGCCAATTCGAAATAACATTTATCTCTTTCTGGTGGCATCTCCTGAATAAAAAGGATTCTCAAAAGAATTTGAAGTACATATTTGGACAAAGAGGTGGTCTCATATGTCATATTTATAAATCGTTACATATACCATCATGGGTTGTTGGTCATTTAGCCCTTTCCTTTTTGTTGTGCAACGCAACACTCGAGACTTTCGTTCTAAAGTTTCATTTCGGTCGTGCATTCCGTAGAAAGTTGTATATAGCGTGCAACAATGTTCTGGCCGCAGAACCATGCAGTTAGTTCGGCGGCTAGTAGTCAGGGTAGAGACTGCCCCAAAACCCTAAACTGCGGTCTCAATGTAAACTGGTGTATCAGTGCGGTTTTGTCGCGGTTAGGGGTAGAAATACAATACACTCACTGTATTCCGAGCGGACTAATTTACTTGCGGTGAAACGATGCACTGTACACCTATAACAACTACGTATGTACATATGAACCCATACCATGTCTACATTAACAACAAAATACTCGTCATGACACAAACACACGCATATATGAGTGTGGTAGATTGTAAGATTTCAAACTGCTGAAACTTGAGCAACCATTTCTAACTTGACGTCCTCAAAAAAGACCTAGTTATGATGCCAAATCTTGTACAAGTGGAAATATCATCCGCCCTATAGTCCCCGTTTATTTGCCTTCTAAAGTTATTATAGTATTGGAAAGTTAACGAGGTTTGCGCTGACGCCCTATGAATTCTAACAAGTTTTTGACAAACAGGAAATTAAAGAAACCATGTATTTCAAAGAAATTCTTAAGCAGGTCTTGTTGTATACTTACACAGGTATAAAGAAAGAAATGCAAAAATGTTTACTTCGACAACAGCGTGTTAGTCTTTCGTCGATACAGCGGAATACTAAAGAGCTCGAGAGTCGTTCGTCGGAGACCAGTGGCGTAGTCTAAAGTTATTACAAAGATATACGTGACGAATATTAAACCATAGAGTTCGTTTTTATCAATTGGTGTCCACTATAACGAATTTTTGGTCCTGAATGGAAAATTTTTGGGTCGGTTAAATTTTAAGATAATGGTGTTTGGTCAGTCAGTATTATGAGTAGTAGCGAATTTGGTCGTGAATAGAAATATTTTGGACGTAATTTGAATGTTATGGGACGTATTCTTCTGTATCCCCTTTTGAGGTAATAATAATTTTGTTTTTGTGCAAACAATGGAGGTGCAGACGACGGATGACGATTGTGGCTGGTGGTCACGTCGAAAAAGGAAAAGGAACGAACATCTTTTTAATATGCAAATAGGGTAGGAAAATGGGGACGGAACCGAGTAATTTCGTATTCGTATCCAACGGTCCCCCTACTGTTTTTCCTTCTCCTTTAATGCCGACCAAGCTATTGCAGTTGTTCGTGTTCAGAATAACCGACGAGCTCTCGACAACGACGTCGGAATCAAGGCGACGGGCGAGGAGGTGGAGGAGGAGGACGACGACGGCGCGGCGTCCTAGTAGTATATTCCGACCACGTGCTAATCCTATTATTAACAGGACCACCGCAAATTGTAGCACTAGAACGAATGGCTGCTTCGGTCGCCAAGGCTAAAGACATTCACTGATTTCCACAGATAAATAAATGATACACAACACGGAATGAGAGACAATCAGAAATGGACATGTGGCAGCAATATCTTTCTGGCCGAGTTCCTTACTGATAAAATTAAAATTGTATCCGTATCATCACCATGGAATCTTCTGCTTGAAGACTGGGCACCCATCTTCACCTCTTCCTTTATTGTAAAACTAAAGCAGGAAGCAGCTTCAACTATCAAGGACCAAATTATCAGTCTCTAGGAGTCTCGGAATGAGAAATTAACTTTGAGTCTCTGAAGGAATGCTGATTGTGACACTGGACGAGACTGAATTTTTGGAAATGTCAGTATCTTAGAGGTAGACTGCCAGTGTCTAAGATTTTATTCTTTAGAACAAAGACTGCAGTCGCCAAAATTTCAGTCTTTGGAAATTATACTAAAGTCTCAGATGTCAGTTTTGAAAAACAGTTGAAAAGGTTCTTTTGCAATCCCAATCCGAAGCCATCGAATTTCTTGTTAAAAGGCGTGGCATCACCAAAAGAAGCTGCGAGATAACCTTCTAGTTCGCTTTGATTCTTATTTAGTTGTTCTTTATTTTTTCATTTCGTAAATGTCTAACCAATAACCGATGACTGAATTGTATTAGTATCATCACCATGGAATCTTCTGCTTGAAGACTGGGCACCCACCTTCACCTCTTCGTTTATTGTGAAACTGAAGCAGGAAGCAGCTTCAACTGTTCAGGACAAAATTGTCAGTCTCTAGGAATCTCAGAAAGACAAACCAACTTTGAGTCACTGAAAGTGTTTTGGTTTTGACCCTGGACGAGACTGAAGGTTTCGGAAATTTTAATATCTAAGAAATCAGGCTGCAGTCCCTGAGATTTCGGTCTTTAGAAGAAATGCAGCAGCCTCTGAGATTTCAGTCTTTAAAAGAAAGACTGCAATCTCCCAAATATCAGTTTTAGGAGGAAGACTGTCGTCTCTATGAGAGAGGTAGGTATCTCTCTGCTTTTCGTTCCTCTTGTTTCTGCTCCTAATAGATTTTTGACTAGCTCTTTCATTTTGACTACCAAAAAGGCGTTTGTGAAGTACGTGGAGTAAGTACTTCCATCGTCACAGAGTTTTCGTTCCGATCCCAGATGATTGGAATTGAATCGTATGTTTTATGTTTATGTTGGAGAAGATATATTTTGAGGAAGTGGCACCTAAGACTTTTTTCCTGGTTCCGGTCCTGTGTCGGAAGTGGCAATAATAAAATAAATAAATCAAATTAAGCGAGCCATGGTGAGTGGTAGTAGCGGTGGCGGGCGCACGGCTGGGCGTCTGGGTTGTCGAGCTTTCCAATTTGATCTAATTAAGGCAACTCAGCTCCACTAGTACGACGATAGAGAGATGAACTTGTTTAAGCTGAAAGCAATAAGAATTTCTTAACTCAATTCCTTCGAACGGAGGAGAGTTTCTCTTCGCTGTGCTGCGAGAAATCTTGGCACATTTCAGTGTTAATTATATTTAAGAACGAGCCCGTAATTTCATTCCCGGGATAGCAATTAGCGCAAAAAATAAAAAATATAGGAAAAGCAAAACCGAACCGGAGCCGTGTCTTCCTTTTCCTATTTTCTTTCTTTTTCTTCTTCAATTTCTTCTCATCTTAACGTGAAGTAATCGAGGAGATATTATTCGTTTTACAGGGACTCGAAGCTGAGACGAGTTTACACCTAAAGGTCATTTTTAACTCAATTTGGTCTCGACAAAAATATTTTTCGTAACCTGAATATCTCTGAATTTTGGATCAGTTTTTGACAAATTCAGGTCATAACTTTGAAATCGATTGAGATCTAATCACAGGTCATAATTTTATTTTCGAACCGACAAGTACAAACGGAATTCTCTAGATTTTGTAGATTGTGCAATCGATTTCAGAGATTTAGTAATAGAATTAGCAATGTGACATACATAGAAACTGCAGGAATCGATAGTGCTGACATCGTTTTTTAATCAAGCAATTAATCGTCACTGACGACCGATGAGTAGAATTTTGTTAACGACGAGACGTCTAAATAATAAGAGATGGAAGAAAATTGTTAATTAATGGAACGACTCACTTTACGATAAATATCTACGCATAAATAAAATGGCTCCTTGACAGAACACTGTAATTAGGAGATTGCTTAGTCTTTCTCACTTAACAATAACAAGCCATCTCGGATGGACGGTTAATTCGACGAACTTTTAGTTTAATTAATTTCAAAAACGTTTTGCAACCTCGAAAATGCCAACTTGCTTCTTGCGCTTTGGAACTTCTAACATAATTAAATTTCTCGAGGGAAGTTCGTTGTCCCAAAGGGAAAGTTACAATGTTGCATTTTAAATCAAGGAGATATTAGAATATCCACGTGATTCAAAAAAAAATTTAGAAATCTCATTTGATTTTTTTGATTTAACATCTCAAATACGTACACATACATAGTTCCAAACAGATGGAGGTTTTTGGAAGTGATGTTTTCGAACTCCGCAACCAATTAACAAACCACTACCCTTAATTAGATTAATTTCAATTTCAAATGTCCATAATGGTTTGTTTTCGTTCTGGAACGGATGAGAAGGATGGTGTGAGCTAGGAGAAAGGCGGAGGACGAAGGGTGGTTAAATGGTGACGTGCACTTCGCACTTCTTTCTCGAAAACAACAAACGGCATTTGCATGATGACAGATTGGGGGAAACGTCTCCCAGGGGAAACGCAAACCTCGTGCTTGTTTAAATAAACCAAAGTGAACGACAGAGTTCAACTGCAACCGGGGAATTTTGTCGTTCCGGAAACGTTAAGGCTTTTCGATATGTTCAAAATAATGTCCTGAGAAACTACTTAACCACACGAAGAATTTATAAGTATGTACATATTAGGTTTCCAAAATGAATTAACAAATTAAACCCCTAATTTAGTTACTGTTGAATGACAATTGATGCAGTTGGAAATTTCCCGAAGAAGTCGAGGAGTATTTTCAATGATACCCTCGAGCCATTTCCGACTTATTTGTTACTTCCTCCGACATGGCACTGCTATCGCGTGCTATTCCGAAATAACATTATAAGGGGATTTAATAACGCCCAAATGTATATAAGTTCACGTGTTTAAAGAGGGCCATTAATTGACTGATGGCGACGGTGGTGGTCGGTCACGAACAAAAAGATTTACGAGCCACGATGACTCCCTTTCAACCGTGAAACGAAATGAGTCGAACTCTTTATTTTCGGCCGACACAAATGCAGAAAAATACTCATAAATGATAAAACCAGAACCCTAACCCTTTAGTACTTGTCTACAGGAAATATTTAGGGTGATTATAAAACACGTTAATTGTTATGAAGCCTTAATACTATGCAGCCGAAAACTTACAGAGTGGAGGTGTCATTACAGGACTACCTATATTTGGTGCCCCCTTTTAATACCTGCAAAATATCGCACCCCACAGTAAGGGTCTTCGCAGTTACGGTTATTAATTCAGATTGAGGAGGGTGTTAGTTTGAACCACTTTAGAAAAAAGAAAACGAATGATTAGATGGGTACCTACATTTTTATAAAAGGGGTTAGTTTTATTTTAAAAAATTTTTAATTCATATGGTGGCAGTTTTGAAATTTGTTGATTGTGAAAAGTGACTTCATCTTTTGAAAAGACGTGGCAGGTAATAGCGCCATGTATGGTGTTGCGAAATGCAACGTTTTTATGTTCAACGGCGACAATATAAAGTTTTACCCGGCTTTACGGCGACAGCCTTTTACGTTGCACGTTCCTTTCTACGCAATAAAATTCGCATTTATCGCCAACTTGGAGAAACACCGGAATACCCTGACTTATAAATCGGCAATTTTCTCCTTAAATGTGTAACATTGAATTTACAAAACTTGTAGACTAAACATAAAACGTACCTTATATATCGTCCTCACTCACATGACCGTACAAAATAACATTTCCTTTTTACAACATTCATCTTGTACAAGGTTTATATCAAAAGCATCATCCATAGCTCTACGGTACGGTGTCTATTTGGGCACTTTTATTTGCCAAATATTCCATACCAGCAGGTCACTTTTATGGTCTCCAAATGGAAGATATTATATAACTCCTGTGTTATTATTTACGCCCCTCTGGAAGGTATATTCCGGAATGTCCTTAACTCCTTTGACGATAGATAAATTCTGCTGGAGCCAAATCAGGGAATGTTAGATGGTTGGAGAATCGTCGCGACGTCGTTTTTCACCAAGTAGTTAGTTACCTTACGATTTGAGCAAATGTAGCTGGGTCCATTGTCGTGATCTAATTTCCTATTTCCAACGATGCCTGGTCTCAACCGGTTGACCTTTCCCTTCAGTCTTTAGCCCTCAGGTACAAATTCATAGTGGATCATCTCCATGGGATCTAATGATGCGATGGTCATGGATTTCGCTCTAAATTTTTTAATTGGAGCTTGCTCCATGATGACCCACTATCCGGCGATTCTTTAATTCCCTTATAGCTCCAATTTGGTCCATAGCAGGCATTTTTCTATTCTCAAAAACTAAATTCTCCCTCAAAGCACCCTAAGCGCCACGTCGTCAAGGAGCTTGCATATATGCCTTAAGGACCTTTCGGAATCCGCATACTAGGGAGCCTTCCAGTTGTCGAAAAGCCTCTCCACGATAGTCAGCAAAAGTCTTGTTTGACGCCCAGCAAGTTCAACATTTGTTGAGCTTTCTATAGGAAGCAAAAAATGTAGGATATGGGTGTAGAGAAGAAGAAATGGATCAACCTGATTCATTTTCAACGATGGCCTCACCCGGTTGACGTTGTCTTTCAGTCTCCTTAGCACTTCAAAGTAAAAAGCGCTTTCAAGTACAAATTCCTAGTAGAACAGATTTCGCTCTGAATTTGCTCCTTTGAGCCTGCTCCAAGGTGACCAACTACCTGACAACTTTAAAATCCCCTTATAGTCCCAACATGGTTCCTAGAAGACTTTTGTCTATTCCCAAAAGAAAAAATTTCCACCAAGGGACTCTAAATGCCGTCAACGAAGCTTGGACGTGAGCTTTAGGAACCTTCCAGAATCCTCCTAACCAGGAAGTCTTCCAGTCGTGGAAAAGCTTCTGGGCAATGGTGTGTCGACGTTCAAGACATGCAAAATTCATTCGCATGCAACTAAATTGACATTTAATGAGCTCTATGAAGTAAGAAGCAAAAACTGGAAGATAAATAAAATAAAGAGAGAAAGAGATGGATCAACCTGATTCATTTTCATCAAATCACAAACAAAACGACGTAATCTATCTGTGCGATTGTTTGCTATAAAGTTGCGTTTGTCGGGCTGATTTTTTGTTCTTTTTTTTTTGTTGTTCTGTTATTCGTTCTTCGAGTCCCACGTCCGTGCCGTAGTTGTCTTGCTGGGTCGTTTGGATCGCAGGTTGCTGGACCATGGATGCATGTTGACACTGTACCTTTACACATGCCATGGCGTGTAAGTAGTGAGGTAAGGTCGGATTGCGGCCGTGTATACCTGAGTAAATACGCATTAAGAGCCGGTGCCATTACAGAAGCTTCGCAAGCCATAGAGACGGCAATAGGTTACTAAGGGACCATGTCAATTCCACACAAGATAAACTCCTATTCCTCGGATTAACTCGGAATTCGTGGAGATGGTGACGAAATACAGCTTCTGGAAATATTTTTGAGAAACAAATTTTGGGATTCCAGTAATTTGTTTGGATTGACTTTTATTTCTGGAAGAGATTTTGATGGTAGAAGAAAATGAATTCCGAGTTTATATATATATTTTTTTTTTTCTGGTAGAGATCGAGATGTTTGTGGGGATAAAGTTAAGAATTCGAATTGAAGCGGTTGAATTTTGAGTGGATGTGAGTAGGTATATAGTGGAAATGCAATGATTAGGAAAGTTTCTTGTATCTGGTCTTGAACTGGTCACGGAAATACGTCTTTAAAAATATATACGAATATTTCTCGAGTTTGTACTTAAGAAGAGTGGAATGCTTTTGTGATTCATGTTAGTAATTGGAATTTCAGTTTGGAACGGTTAAATAGAAGACCTGAAATTTTTCGTCGAATTTACGTATGCACAGGCTCACTTTCGGAGAACAGAAAGGGAAAAAGAAATCGCCCAGTTCTGGCCTCCGCCGTGGCGAAGAGGTCGTTCCACATTGGTCGAGATGGTTTCGATGACACTAAAATTTCAAATCCACGTGGATCCGTGCAGCGTCTCGTCCTTTTTCCTCGCGTCGACGATACATAAACGGGTCTCTGTCAAATAGAGCGTCACGACGCCCGCCGACAGCTCTAGCCGATCAATAATTTTTCAGCGGATGTGGGGGACAAAGATAGATAGTTAATCTTCCTTTAAGAAACCGGAATTCGTGAACGATTCTCTTTTCAAGAGATCGGAGACGTGTGGATGTTCCTGGGTGTGTACGTGTATGTGTGTGCTTGGAGGGTTTGAAGACCCTTATTTATTTTCCTGCGAACGTATTTCAACCCGCAAACATCTGCCCCGACACGGCGCGATAGCAGCAGCAGCAGTAGACGAAATAACCCCATTATGTCCCGCATATACAATAATTATTCATTTATTCTTTTGACTCGTACCGTGGCGCGGTGGCGATGATGATTACGCTCCAACCAACGTGGAGGAGAGGGTCGTTAAGAGTATGATTTTTATGAGGTGCGGAAATTTGAAGATCATGAACAGACCTCTCGGTCGCGTAGCGTCGCTTATTCGCTCTCCTTTGCTTTGCACCGTTATTATATAGGTGTTATTACGACCAAACTTGGTCGAATCGAGTCGTTAAACGCTCGTGAAAATTTTCTCGTAAATAACACGACCAGGAAATCAAAGACCTAATTAAAACCAATCGCTGAAAGCGGGAGTTATGACTCCTAAAGTGATTTTATGTTAGGAAATCGGATGTGGATAGTTAAAAAGCATCTCATTTATTAAATTAATGAAGCGGCTCAAAGAATAATGATGATTCTGATTCGTGCTTTAGAGGGTTTAAAATGAGGTTATAACAATAGATTCTTTTGCAGGCATTAGAGTACCTTTAGAATAGTCGTATATAGGTACTTATCTAATCTGTAAGATTTGGTATACCTAGATCTTTATTATCAATATTGGGTTTGGGCTTATGTAGATTCCAGACTCATAATAGGTAAACCCTTGGCATCCGCCTGTGTTTGTCATCTAGCCCCTTACGTTTCAAAGGAAGCTTCCTAGAAGGAGAGAATCCTATGGGCATCGGAGACGTTGACGTCTTCCTGTATCATGGCTACCGAATGTTCTAGGATAGTGGTAGAGGATATGGACAGGTTTATTAAGCAGGAAGAACAAAATAAGCAGAATCAAAAACAGACCCACGGACAATTAAAGATGCATAAAAGGCTAATTAAGTGTTCTAATAAGAAATTAAAGGCTCCGGGCGTTTTTTCAAAATTTAGTGTAAGCCAAGAGTAAAAAAATATTTATGCAATGAACTTAGTGTCTGTGGCTCAACATAGTAATTAAAGCTCATTAAAGGCTCTCAAATTGATCGAGTTCCGACTTAAATGCGCTTAGTATTTTTGACTCGGACAAAATGTTGACTGATGAACTGGCAAAACATGATAGAAACATTGGAAATTACTGTTCAAGGCGTTCCTACTTCCAAAAGTTGTAGGTAATAGGAAATATTTGAATTAAATGCGATTTGCTTAATTTTTGCTGTAACTAAGGAATTTTATTTATATTTTTATCTATATTTTTCATTAATTTATCGTATTTCAAAATTCATCGAGATTATATTCATTTATTGATTTTTTTCTTCCTACTTAGGTACTATTTGTTAAATGGTCATCCATAATAGTTTCTCTAAATGTTACCAAAAGTTTTCTTCTGCAAGATTTTTCCACTTATCTTTATTTGCGTTCTGGGGAGCGCTTAAGTGTCTCTGCCAAGGTTAAGAGCACTCGAAAGCTTTCGTCGTATCTTTTTACAATCATAGCTTTGGTCTGGATTATCTAGAGTCATATTATTGGGGAATATTTAGAATTGCAAGAACTGAAGAGAACCCATGTCCCATGTCCAAATCCTTCTGGATTTGTTTGTACGGTTCATTTCTATAAAATTGTGACTGACACGTAATGATGTAGGTTTTGTTACGATGATCTGTAAAGGTAAAGGATTCCGTTTATGTGGATTCGAACGAGTTGTATGCTCCTTTTCGGAGAGTTTAATTCTCTTTTTTTATGGGCAGAGACGGTAATGGTGCATTGGGCGTTTCGTAATATATTTTACGTGAATTAAATTGAGCAAATTCAACGTAGTCGTCGGTCGGGAAGGCTGAATAAACGTTCCTAAGGCAATATCTGCCGAGTTATAAATCCGCTCGTAAAAATGAGATACATTTTAAGCCTCTGCCGCGGTTAACTTAATAACGTCGCTCTAACTCGAAAGTTATTTAATCTGAAATGGCAATATTATTCCGCAAACTGCCACGATTATAATAATTAGCTAACAAAAAAACATGTTGTTTAAAATGTATATATTATGCATGTATGTGACATAAAAGAAAAACAAGTTGTTGCCTTTTTTTTAATTTGAACGTAGTCTTTTGTGTTTAATGTCTAATCAACAGTTGGGTAGTTTTTTAAAAAATAAAGTCCTTTTGTTAATAATGAAGAAAGTCGGGCTTGTAACATCTTCAGTGTTGTGGTATTGACGAGAGCGAAGATTACATCTAGAAATCTCGACAGCGACTGAGTGAAGACCTGGCTACGCATTGATATTTATACCGGTGGCACTGGGCGTGTCATAGATGGGGCGGTCTCTGAATGGTCCGTAGACGCTTTCGATGCCTTCTGCGTCGTTCTCCCTAACCTAAGTTATGCTCTAGATTCCGGCCGTTAAAGCACATGTTCTTATAAAGTCAGTTGAGATTAAAGATGCTTGGCCTACAAAGTGACATATTTTACAAATAAGCCAAAAAAAATTACCTCTATCCATGAATATTGAAAACAATGATGAAAGGATGACAAACTATAAATTTGTTATCGACAGGAATAATACTTGAAGTACTGAATATTGATAGATAAGGTGATTGTTATTTAAGAAGTGGTGAAATGTCCTTGATACAAGTGGATATAAGCAACTTAAGTGCCGCAATTTACACATAGAATTTATACTTTTCATTAGAGATTTAGCACGTAGGAGGTACATATTGAGGTGTTTTTTTTTTTTCGAAAATGTTAATTGGAAATTCAATTGAAAACTGATACAGTTAGAACAACTTCAATGGAATTACGATTAAAAATTGATAATTTAGAACAACTTCAATTTTTTTATCAAATTTGAAGTTCACTAACAAACGCTATAAATATAGGTATCCAACAAATGAGTAGGGTTAAAAGTATGAGTGAGTGCTAAATCTTAAGGTTCATAGGGAGATTAATAAATTACCGCAGACAGCAACGAGAGCGCCATCTGTGGTATCGCTGTAAATACCAGGTTCGGCTAACGATATCGATTTTGCTTCATCATAAGGTCGTTGTGATAATTTGATTGTTAAGTGTTTATGAGTAGGTAATTATTTAGATAACCAATAACAGCATTTTTGTATCAGATTGATTATAATTAAACGTATTCTCATTCATTATACTTTATCACGATTATAATCAATTGATATTTTGACAAAAATACATACCTATATATCTGTATTCTCTTATACAATTAGTCTTTTTTACAACTGTATTGACTGCTGGTGTTGTTTATTCTTCTTAAATCTAAAGACAACTTATTTGCTTTTGGTATTTGTTGGTAGGTACTCTCGTCTCTCGTACTCTACCTACTACACATGGGTGGGTCATCATCCATCGACCATCGTTTATTCATAGTAAAGCAAATTATCGTCTTTCTTTTGCGGGTAATTTAAAGCAGCTGACTAATCAGTTCGCAAATGCGGATTACTATAGATGAAAGGCAAACAAGATGTATTGAGTTTTTTTTAACACATCATCCGAAGATGTTTATTTATAACGGCATTTATAAATTGCATTGAGAAAACCTTATACATGTTACTGAACCGCTAGATAAACATGGTCAACAGGGGTATAGTCAGTCCGATGATAATTTGGTCATAAATGCAAAGAAGACTGACTAAAAGTATTTTCTTTTAAGTCTACTATTAGAGGTAATTGGATAATAAATACGTTGGACAATAAATTCAGTTTGATAAGAGGTACTTCGGAAAACGTTTCCATTCTGATAATATCGATCTCAATTAAAATAGAGAATAGGTACCCTTAACTGAAACGAAAATATCACGCAATTAATTGCCAATAAAATCATTGCTAAGAATATCTGAACGCTGTGTTTACAATTCTTTTTTTACAAAAAATACTGTAGCAAATTTATTCATTTTATTTTTACTAGAAAAGTAATAATTTTAGTCCAATTTATACAGAATTCTCATTAATTTATAAGAACCACTTAACATTTGAAATATGTACCGATTTTTTCTGAAACCTAAATACCGCAGAATTCTCTAGATATTCAAAGAATCTTAACTTGTTTATTCTCAAAATATGAGTAACATCTCGGTATTCTTTTATAAGAATCTCTTAACGTTTGAGATCGGTATTTACCCAAAATGTCGTAGAATTCTTACTCAAAAGAATCTCTTATAAAATTTGAAGTAGCTACTTATTTTTTTTCTGAAAATATTGTAATGTTAGCAAAATTCTGACTTCTAGGAATCTTTTAACATTTGAAATTCCTTATGTAATCAATAATTGTTGGTTGTTGGCAAGATTAGCTTTTGTTGATTGTACAATAATAGGTATATATTCCTATATCTACCAACAAAATTTTAAGTCTTAAAATTTATACGTAATTGAAATTTTGAAATTCCTATTTGTTTTGAAACCGTTCTCTATCTAATATTTACCCACTTCAAATGTCGCAGAATTCTATTCTCACTTTTAGGAACATTTGTAATGCCGTACCGAATGCTTTCGAATTCTCAGTTAAAAGAATTTTTGAAATTCCTTAATTGTTCTCAAACTGTTAGAATTTTTACCTCAAATGCCGCAAATTTCTATTCTTACGCTTAATAATGTCTTAATTTTAGACGTGTTTACGTATTTCTTTCTCAAAATATTGTAATATCTACCCGAATGCCTCGGAATTTTCGAATGTGTGTAATATTGACCTCAAATGCAGCAGAATTCCCACTTTTAGACATTTAGGATTTCTACTTTTACCCCAAATGCCACAGGTTTTTTACTTAAGTACTAAGAATGTGTTAATATTTAAGGTGCCTATGCCAAATGCCTCAGAATTCTCCTAATTGAAATTCTTATTTTTTTCTGACACTTGCGCCATATTAGAATAAATTCTTACTTTCAAGAATGTCTCAATTTTTTTGCAGCAGAATTCCTTCTTAGTACTTATTTGAAGTATACCTACATATTTATTTTTGTCTGAAAAAGTCGCGATGCCGCAGAATTCTTACATTTATAAATGTCTCTACTTTTGAAGGACCTGTTTTTAGAATTCTTAATGCTTGTTGATTTCTAAACTACAATTTTTTTTTTGTGTTATTTACCCTAAATAACATTCATTTAGAAGAGTGTCATTACTTTCGTGCTACAGAATTCTCACCGTGGTTTTTTTTTGTGAGTACCTACATTGTGATGTTTGCTTTAAATAAATATTCGTTCACAAGAGTATCATTAAAGTTGAAGAAGAACATCGCGGCTTTTGTGCCTTAACATTTCCGAGAATGCCAGGGTATTTGCGGCTCATTATTCTTGTTTCTGAGGGTTGGCGCCACAAGTTTTCCGAGAACGTGTTAACATTTAATTTCGTATAAACTGAAAACAACAAAAAACTGATCGAATTTAGTAATTGTGACCCTCGAATAGTGTTAAAACGGTTTTAGGAACGGGTTTTGTCGATGTTGCAGAAAAAAATAAAGCTGTAGGTACACGGTTTCGTACATACAAAGGTAGGTAAGTACATAAGTTAACATGTACACAGGCACAGGACCGACTGACTACCTACCTAATGCATATACGCGTGTGTATGAGCTGTTCGGTAACCAATTATGTGCAAGTGTTATAGACATTAGTACATACCTGCATACGTACCTATATGTAATGTATTTGTACATGAGTGTGGTTTCTTGTCGAAGTGTGTATGTGGACGTATGTATATGGATGTCAGAGTAATTGCTTTACGAGTCATTAAAAATAAACAAGCTACATCCCACAACCGACAAGTGCGCCAGTATGTTAATTTTGTCGTTGGTTCTAAGGTGCCGAAACCTCTGTGTAGGTACACGGGCATAATAGACGAGTTTTCCAGGTACCCATTCAAGTGATGGATTTCAAAAATTGGATCTATTGTGACTAGGAAGTTTGACCTCCTGTTAGACGGCCCTAATAGCTCCGAGTGAACGGTTTTTGTTCTGCAAGAATGGAGCTTTATTTTGAACCCACCAGATTTTATCTCTCCTTCTTTGAATTTTTCTCCTCTGTTCCATGCTCAGTTCCCCATGCATGTATGTGTATATTCAGCAGGGCCATGTCACGGCACCTCGGCTATAGAACGACGCGACTCAACGATTCCACGTTGAGTTGACGAGAGCTGTCAGAACGACTCCGAGGCGGAGCGCGATGCTTATTCGTCGTCGCTCCGTTTTCATTAGTTCTCAACGATGAAAACACTGAAAACGTTTAAAGAAGGAGTGATTTAAAAAAATACGAGTTGGCATTGGAAGTCTCGAGCAAAATCCACGGTATCATTGGCTAAGTGGTTTTCGCTTTGTGCGATCCACGTGGATTACGACTAGTTTGTTATACTGGCAATCAGGACGCCATATTTATAAGGACGAAAGGGGATGAAGTAGAATTATGCGGGTGGAAAAAGGACGGATTCGATCCCGTTCTGCTAAAATGAGATGCTTTCTGTCAGGTAGCCATTTTGAGGGTTAGTTTTTATTTTTTTTTTTTCGTTGCGCATCTTTACCCTACATGCTGGCATCGTTTTAAGGGTGTGAGTACAAGCAGAATGTGAGTTGCTAAGGGACGCGAATTTAAATTCGTAGCGTATTACAAATAAAGACATAAAGCACAAGAAAAAAGAAAAACAATGTCGAGCTTCGCGTTACTTCTTCTCTTTCATGTATTATTTAGAAATAAATACGTGCATTACATCTATACACATACACACACACAAACACACACACACACACGCACACGCACACGCACATTATATATACTTATGTGTTGAAGTGCTTAAACATTAATGTTGCTTGTACAAAACAAATGAAAAATATTTATTTAAAGGTTTTATTAGCGATTAAATTTATTTGAACAACGATATCGGAAAAGGGCAAATATATGCATAGGCAATCTTAAAAGTGTAATTTACAATATCCCAGACATTTAATCCAGTTTTATTGAAAAATTTATTGAATTATATTTTATCGCGGGAAAGAACAAATTATTTCAAAAAACTGTTGGCTTTACTGTACATCTTACACGTGTCGGTTTTGTTCGGAATTATCGTTCTAAATGACATATTGCCACAGTATTGTACATACCAGGAATTATACCTGCAGGATTATAAACGGAGATAAGAAGCTTTGGGTTCCTATCTGTCTTGAAGACTTCAAGCTATCAATTATAAGAGTCATCTATTTTTTAAAAACGCAAGTTAACATTTGTCAATATCTCTACCGATTTCTTATCAACAAACAAAAACTTCTGACTAAAATCTACAACCCTTGAACTACAACTAATTAATCAAATTAATTCTATTTTTTTAAACTACATATCGATAATTGTCTGACTAATGCGAATAAGTTGAAGCCTTTTTTGAAAGATTAATAATTAATGTCAAGTCTTTATAATAATATGTGCAACCCCAAACGAAACGTGGGACTAATATAGGTACATTATAAATCTAGACACTGTTGTTTTCTCATCTTAACCGTTTAATGAAGCTTTTTAGAGTAAGGGGTGCTTGACTTATGTCTTGATGATGTCGTTGTTGTTTGTGCGACACGTGTTGCTTTTCGATATTTTTAAACGTCGCTTGGGGGAAGAACTAGGGGGTAGATTCTGTACAAGTAAGGGAAGAACACATATGGCACAGGAATAGCTTCGTTAAAACACAATATATGGAATAATATAACAGTTGCTTTCCTTCTTTCTTACTGCAGATAAAAAAAAAATACGTGTGGCACTCGGGGACTGCCGCGGTAAAGCTATTGCATTGCATTTTTTATCAACTTATGCAATTATAATACATATACATATATGCAATATTTTTTTTTCTTTGATATTAATTCGTTACACTTTTTGACCGTGGTGACATGGTGGTGACCGATAAGAAAACAATTTTTTTCTTTTATTGAATAAATGAGAAGTTAATATTGTTTAAAATATTTTTATTATCTTACAATACATGTAGGTTATTCAGGAATTTTTATCATTCAAACTATAGGTTTATGGTAACTGAAATCAGAAACATAAGTTTGAGACTTGATATCCTCTATTCAGCTATTCACTGTTGTACATACGAGTACCTAGATGATAGATACCTATACACCTATATATACTTTCTCACAAACAGCTGCTTACGTATTCGTCCGATTTCGGAGCAGCTCGTCTTGATCCGTGCGAGCTTCGTACAGTCTACACGCATGACACGCATACGTCTAGTCGCACGCACACAAACACCGTGCCGAAGTCTGCCGAACTGAAACGACGTTAGACGATGTACGGCTTTCAACGCCGCACCCCGCACCCCGCACCGCTGTGTTAGGTTTTATTTTCGTTGCGGAATTTCTTGATTCGGTCGCCGCGCTCAAAGCTATGCAATAGCTTCTTAAAAAAATTTACTATAAATTGAAATCAAAATTTTACTAATTCATGCTATTCGTTTTCCTAAAGTAGTGGGTAAGTTTATTTAAGATTCCTATCAATTTATTGGACTAAATGTTTTTTAAAAATGGGAAAGAGAAAACTTTTCATCAACTACATGTTTCACATTTAATTTCATTTCAGTCAAAAATAGTGCAAATTAAGTCTACAAAAAATTTAGCAATTTTTATCACAAAAAATTCTTTCACCCTTACCTAAGACAAAGTTATAAGATTGACATTAATTGTAGCAGCACTATAAGTCTAATTAGTTGCAAATATTAAACTATTTCTTCAACTAATTGTAAACAGTCCCGGATTTCAGTAAAGTGTTATCTATTGACACTTTTTACTCCTGCTTCTCCTCTTGCTTCTCCTCGATTTCCTCCTGCGCTGTCTACCTTTCCTCTTTCTACTTCTGGCTTCCACAATTCGCTGACAAGATCTATGATTACTCCTTTCACGTCTTCGTCTCGATTCTCCATCCGAAGAGCTAGTGGAATTTGTAGTTGATGAGTCGTCTTCAGTTGATGTTGTGCTGTATTTTCTTCTTTTCCTTTTCCTTTTCCTTCTTGGAGCGACTTTGCTTGCCTTTTTCATATATTTTTCCTTCTGCTCCTCAGAAAATTTCCGCCATTCTTCCGTGGCTTTTTTCAAAGCTTCTATTGCCGTTAATTCGGGATTCTTTTCGCGATATTCTTTCAGAAAGTTAAGGAACGGTGTTCTATGTGTCTTTCCGGAAACATCTTCTTCGTTGTTTTCGTCTTTCTTGTCTTTATTACCTTCGTTTGGGTCCGTTTCTTTCTGCTTTGTTTCATCAGTTTCATCGGTTTCCTCTACAGAGCTGTTGCATTTCTTAAATAGGATTTTGATGTTGACGTCATCGATTTCGTTTTCATCGTCTTCAGGACCCATATTGAAGACACTGTTAATTTTGTTGAATCTGATAAATGCGAAATTTTTGACTTGATTTATCCTTGACAACAGTAAACAGTTTTTGTTTTATAAGAAAATCAGATGCCTTTAATTTTTTTTTTTTTAAAGTGGATAAATATCGCCAATAGTTTAAATAATTTTAATTAATACTTGTTTTCTTTTAGTTTTTAAAGCAACAGTTAAAGTTTGGATAAACCAAATCTCTCAAAACGCCTCATGCTTCGTTAATTAAAAATCTACTTCAACTTCATCATTTACAAAAATTTCACTCCTATCTTTTATAAGATGAAATAATTTTTTGGATCAATAAAAGCTAATCTTGCCAACAACTTGTATTTTAAATAGGTATCGGTATCACTTAGAGACCACCGTTTATATTGTATATTCATAAAAGTAGTGGTAAGGAACCCTGAAGTAATTATTGTTGACTTCGTTGCAATAATGTAACTTAAATAAAAATTAAAACACTTTATACACAAATTTTACGCGTCTGATTTCAGAGCAGCTCGTCTCGATCCGTGCGAGCTTCGTACAGTCTACACGCATACGTCGTTGCACGCACACAAACACCGTGCCGAAGTGAAACGACGTTAGACGATGCACGGTTTTCAACGCCGCACCCCGCACCCCGCACCGGTGTGTTAGGTTTTTTGTTAGGGAATTTCTTGATTCGGTCGCCGCGCTCAAAGCCCGCGATAAAAGCTATGCAATAACTAAAAAACGTTGTGAGAATTAATAGTCAAACCCCAAAGAAGAAAGTTAAGTTATTTAGAGACATATTAGAGGTAGAAACAGAAATAGGTGGCGGTAGGGTGAGATCTAGATTCAATTATTAGGGGTCTTGGATTGGCTTATAGGATATGGAAGGAAGTGAAGGTGCTTGGGTCCATGTCTACCACCCTCAAAAATTCGGGATTATAATTAAGTCTCCTAGAAGCCGATCTGTTCAATGAAATTGGTTTTTGTATTTGTTGAGTTTTGTGGTAGGATCAAAGGGGTGTGTAATGGAGGAAGAGACGTGCAAAAACATTTATCTGCTGTCTGTTTAAGTTCTTTTTTTTTGTCGCGAGACAGGAGCTGTTTCGAGGTAAATTAGATAAAAAACACTGTCGCCCGTCGCAGCCTTGCCGTTTAACGGCATGCGAAATCTACAAATTCAACCAGACAAGTTTGTAAGTTTTTTTTTGTCGTCGTCTTCGCCCCTTCTCTGTTCCGAAACCCTCAGGCTTCGACCTTTCGCTTCTGTCTTTTACTTACTTCACTCACTCGTTCGCTTTCGTCGCGTCGCATTTTTAGGGGGCTGAAGCGAAGCCTTTTTGTTTGCCTCTTCGAGGGTCCCTGTTAGCGGTCCGACTGACTACTACGATTCAAACGCAAGGAAAAAGAGAAGCGTTTGCGCGGGGGGAAAAGAGCCTTCACCACGTTCCACTTACTCTACACTCGCTCCAAATCAGTCTCCTGCGAATCGCTGCACGAGCCGCCGATCGTCGATTCTGTTCCTCGTGTTCTTATCGTGCGTCAAAACGTGCTCTCATTATCTATACGTTTTCGACAAAAACAAACTCCTAACTCCTAACTGACTCAAACTGAAACAAGTGACGGATTTTATGCGGTACTTATAACAGTCGTGAGTGCTCTGCCAACGATCACTTCACCCTCAACGTGTATGTTTTTGTGTCTGTCGATCGGTGTGTCGGTTGTTTGGTGTCTCGCTTTTTTTGTGTATTTCTTCTTGCACGCGCGCTGACGGACGTATCTTTCTTAGGATTAAGTGCTGCCAACGTTACCGCCGCTAGGATCGGATGTAAGTGACTGGCCCTCGGGGATTTAAAAATGATGTTCTCGTAACGTACCATGTACCCTAGTGCAGGCATGAATGCCGCGGCAGCAGCAGCAGCGGTGGCAGCGGCTCGTCACCCCGTAAGTCTTTCGACTTTTATTACTTTTTTTTCAGCTGTAAGCAACCACAGCGACTAGAGAATAACCGGAATTCATTGTCAACAACTGAAATTCTTAGATCACTAAAAGTGAAATTCTCATGGACTAAAAAAAGGGTAGATATCTATTCTAAACACCTGTTACGTACCTGAAAATAATCAAATAAATGCGTAAACTTTTATTGGGTTTTAAGTGTTGCCGTCTTGTTTTTATTTATCTAACACGTGGTTTTAGGTGTGTAATAACGGGTAAATATGAGGCATGTACTAAACTTGATTTATTGCAAATTAAAGTAAATAAATTATTCATTGAGGAGGTACCTTTACATGCTTCTTTAATCTCGAGATAAAACCGAGTTAATTTACTCATCAAGTACACAAAATTCATATAGGTAAAGTGGGTTATTTTTAATCCAATGATGCGATGAGAACATTATTTGATTTCGTTAAACATTGGTGAAGGAAATTATGTAGGGGTTTCCAAGGGATTCTTCGTCCTTATCGAAATAAATACATATGACAAGGATATTATTTCTAACAGGCAGTTGTGCTTAAAAAAAATATAAGTAACACTATCAACCAGAATTTTATGGTTTATATTGGATTAGATTGTTAGATTTTTTTTGTTACAACGTTAACCTTTTTTTTTTTGTTACAAGAGATGGCCCATAAAAAGTTGAGGAAAATATATGATACGCGTAAAACCCTCGCATCTTTTTTTGACCCTGTCTTTAGAAAGTACGTTAAGGGTATTAAAGATAAAAACTTTTGGTACCAAAAAAAGTTGTTCAAGATTAAGGGTTTTAGTGAGCAGCATCCTTTTGATAATAAGGATTCTCGAACGTTTGTGCGTTTTCTGCTGCGGTATTATAAATAGGTATTCATAAAATGATGAAAATAAACTGTTTTTTTTTTTTTTGAAAAGAATGTTTTAAATTTGAACCACTCCACATTTTATTCCTTTATAGATAAAATCAATGTAGGTAAATATCTAAATTTATTTATTTTTTTATGAAAGCTTTACCTCTCACTTCTCACATGGATGGATTTGTTTCTTCCGATTGCAGTCTATTTATGAAAGTAAATTTGATATATTAATTATCATTTATTAGATAGTTATCTATCATTCTGGCTGATCAGTATGGGTGCAGCTTTCAAAAAATTTCACTTTCAGTACCTAGTAATCGTTTAATCACATCAAATAATTATTTATAGAGTGGCTTAATAAATACTTTCATTACTTCTTTTCTGAACCAGTCGGTGGGTTCTCTACGTGCTCATTATTGCTTTATTCGCCATGAAATAGCAGAAGACCATGGATAGATAATACGTGACCAATTTTAATAGCAGAATACACCTTTTGGGACATGAAGGGCCATTTAACCACTTGGCTATTTGGGACAGAAATAGAGGAGATAATTGTTCGCAAGTTGTTGAGGAAGTTAAACGAACGTTCCAGATTTTGGAAGATGAGAAGATTAACTCAGGACAGGAAAAACTAGAACTGTATGCTCGCTCAACCGATCCTTGGACTGACGAGATATTCCAGTTTTTGGGGGATGAGAATATTAGCTCAGGATAGGAAAAAGTAGAAGTATATTCTCAACTGGACTGACGAGATGTATTAATTTTTGGGGGATGAGAAATTCTGAGAAGATTAACTCAGGATAAGAGAAGTACAAGTGAATGTTGAATCGATATTTGGACTCACCTAGCAATACGTTCCATCTTTTGGGAGATGCTCAAGATATCCCAAATTTTGGGGATGAGAAGACTAGCTCAGGATCAGAAAAATAGAAGTGGATGCTTAACCGATATTTCGGCTGTTCCAACTTTTGGGGGTGAAGAGGATTACCTCAAAATAGGAAAAAGTGGAAGTCAGTGTATGCTTAACCGGACTGACGAGATGTCTCAGTTTTTGGGGGATGAGAAGATTACCTCAGAATAGGAAAAAGTAGAAGTGATGCCTCAATTTTTGGGGGATGAGAAGATTAGTTCAGGATAAAAAAATAGAAGTGTATGCTGAATTGATATTTGGATTCACGTTCCAGTTTGTTTGGGTTGAAAAATTAGCTGAGGATTGGAAAAATTGAAGCATATGCTCAACCAGTATTTGGACTAGAATGACGAGACGTTCCAGCTTTTGGGGCACTAAAAGCTTTTGAGAGATGAATAGATTAGCTCAGCTCAATCGATATTTGGACTGTCGTGATGAGACGTTCCATCTTCTGGGGATAATAAGATAACCTCAGTATAGGAGAAAGTAGAAGTGATGCTTCAATTTTTGGGGGAGGAGAAGATTAGCTCATGATAAGAAAAAGCAGAAGTATTTGGGCAACGGGACTTTGTGGACAGACGAGTTCTTTTTTTTTTAGGGAATGATAAGAATAGGATAATGCACCAAGGAATTATTGGAAATCAAATGTCTTGTTTTCAACCATTGAGTTAATGGTGGATCAATTTTGATTGTGTTCAAAAATTCTATTGTCTACTGTCCATTTCTGTGTATACATACATACAAATGTTATTACCAACACAGAGACAGAATCGGGCACCAAAGCCACGAGAATCAGCACCATCAGTTCGTTTATTTCACATCGATGTGGTTCGTAACCGACTGTAAAACAAGCATCGATTTCCCGGATACTATTACTTGGAATATCGTCGTTTTGACGATGACGACAACAACCGTCAGCAACACGACGATAATATTCCTCTCTAGCTCATCTCGCTTTAATCGAACCGCTGTCAATTAGATGTAACTTTATTAATGAATCTTCGGAAGAAGTCGAAGCTCTTGGATCACGCCACCGGGGCCGCTCTTCTTCTGCTCTTCGTTCTTTATTAAGAAGTACGTCGATCTCATTTAATTTGCAACTTTCTCATTCGATGGCACTTACCTACAATGAGCTCGTTGCTTCGCGTGGTAGCAACGAGATGCTAATTAGCTCAGGTCCCAGTATCCCTCTTATGGAACGGGTAGTAGTGTCTTCAATATCAGCTTAATTTAAATTAGTGAACTAGCTTAGTTAGTGTCGTGTAGGTGTTATTATCTTTTTAGGATGGAAGCAGAAGGTTATTGTTAACCTGTAGGGCCGGAGTAATCTATGGGGACCCTAAGGAGCAGATTCTGAAAGTGGTGTCTGATTTTTAATTAAAACCAAATTCAGTAACTCAAAATGATAAACATTTAATAATTTGTGGATGTCCTCATTCTTATAGGTCGTGCCTTTTAGGCGTATGCCTTAATGCGGCCCTGGTGTAATACTTTGGAGACCTTGATGACATTTTCGTTTTTATTAATTTTGTCTTTCGTGGGGTCATTTTCGTTGTTGTAGGTATTTCAAATAATGTTTTGTCGTGTTACCATCATCACTCCTTTGTTAGATTTGCTCAGTTGGCTCGTCGTCCGTGTCAAGCGTCGTAATTAGGATGGTAGATTTGTTCAGGAACATGACAACCGCTGAGACCTGCGGTTTGATACGATGGCAGCGATGGTATAGTTAGGAAGATGGTATACGTGTGTGTGTGTGTGTACGTAGGCCAGCTAAGAGGTTTCCCGGCAGCAACGTTGAAGTTGTCGCTGAAGACGAACGACGATGCCGATGGCCGTTCGCCGATGTTCTTGCGGTGTAAATTTCTGCCGACACAGCTGTTCTCATCATTCGACATGCTCGGGTTAATTGCGACAACGCTTCAAACGAATAGCGGAAAATAACTCCTTTTACGTCGAAAATTCATACTGAAACGCTTCTTGGTCTTTTTTTTTTTTTTTAATTAATTACAACAAGAATCGGTCAAAGGAAATATAAATATCATCGTTCTTTTTAATGATCGTGAGTAAGAGTTTTTTTTTACGACGAAACGTGATACTCGTCGTTGAATTTAAATGATGAGCTTTTTGAGAGGAATGCAATTAGTAACCGAATAATTATCTGCTAATAATAATAATATTAATATATACTATATAGAAATTGACCAAAACAGGAGCTACCACAATAGATTGCAAAAGAACAGAACAATCATCTCTATTGCTATTTGTCTTGAACTACCCTCGGATTTAAAAAAAATGTAACATTTATGAATCATTAATTACTAATCTGCGAATAATAACCTAAACCAGGCCTTCCTTTGCCATCTTTACTCCTTTTTAAGCTATTGCGTAGCTTTTATCGCGGGCTTTGAGCGCGGCAACCGAATCAAGAAATTCCGTAACGAAAAAAACCTAACACTCCCCACTCCGACCGGCAGAGCGGTGCGGGGTGTGCGTGCGACTAGACGTATGCGTGAAGACTCTACGAAGCTCGCACGGATCGAGACGAGCTGCTCCGAAATCGGACGAATACGTAAGCAGCTGTTTTTGAGAAAGTATATAGGTTTATTATTGTTATATTAATATAAAAGAAAAAAATATTGCATAAATATTATAATTGCATAAGTTGATAAACTATGCAATAGCTTTACTGCGGCAGTTCCCGAGTGCTACACGTTTTTTTTTGTCTTAAACTAGTTCATCATGTCTTGAGGTAGATCACGTTTCCACCCCGTGGTCAAAAACATGGCACGATTCCCCTGAACGGTCAAAAGCATGACACGATTCCGCAGGGAGATCAAAAGGACGGCTCGATTCCTTCCTGCGGTCAAATTGATGACACGATTCCATGCTGCGGTCAAAAGTACAGCTCAATTTCGTCCAGCAGTCATGTGTATAACACGATTCCTCTTAGCGGTCAATAGAATGACACGATTCCGCTCTGTGATCAAAAGTATCGCTTGATTCCTTCCTGCGGTCAAATTTATGACACGGTCCCTCTTAACGGTTAAAAGTATGACACGATTCCTCCTCGCTGTCCAAAGTATGACACGTTTCCTCTTCGTCGCGGTCAAATGTATGACACGATTCCTCTTAACGGTCAGCAGAATGACACGATTCCTCTCTGTGATCAAAAGTATCGTTTGACATATGACGTATGACATTATTCCTCTTAAAGAGTCAAAAGTATGGCACTATTCCATACTACTGTGAAGAGTATGCCTCAATTCCATCCCGCGGTCAAGTTAATTATACGATTTCTCCTCGCTGCGGTCAAATGTATGACGCTGTTTCTCTTAACGGTTAAAAGAATGGCACGATTCCATTCTACGGTCAAGAGTACGCCTCAATTCAGTCCAGCGGTCAAATGTACAACACATTCCGCTTTGAAGTTATTTCTCGAAATTCATAAATTACTCTATGGTCTCAGGCCATTTCGAGACCATAAACTGACCGTATCTCGACTTTTATTCTTTTTGCACCCCTTTTTTCTCCTCTTTTTCTAATACCTCCTCATTTCTAGCCTTTTCAAACCACAGTTGATCGTTAATTAAAATAATTATAATTGTATTACATTGTATACAACAAGAACGACTAATTTACTTAGTTAGTTAATTTGTTGACTTAATTAATTAAAATTTTTCAAGTCATTATTTATTATTGGCGATGTAGAAAGTCCAACAAGTTTGATGTTCAGCATGACTGGATGTGTCCTTTTTTTAATTTCCGCAACGACCGCAAGCATTTGTGCAAAATAAAAATGAAAATCTTCACGAAATCGCAGAAAGTTTTTGCAGTTCGACACGGTTTGATAGGTACATAATTAACTAATAATTTTAAAACCGCAAACTCGTCAATTCTTTTTTTTTTTTTAACTATTGATTGGTAAATTGTTAATTGAAGTTGAAATATATCAAAATATTAACTCGTATTTTTGCTGTGCGTGTGTGGTATATTTTGTTATTTCTTTGTGAGGTTGTGCCACAACACATTGTGTGTCATCAAGGTGAGAGTATCAGCTGAAGGGGTGGTTTGTTCGATATACATATGTATGTATAGTAAATTTAATACTAAGCAGATAAAGTCGTTGTAGTACAGAAAAGGTTAACAGTGTACCTAATAATGTTGTGCACAAGGGTTTATTTTGGAGGCGCATGGGAGCAGTCGTTTCTACGAAACACATAAGGACATGGCAAGTTTCTAATTGCAAAGGGCGAGGGTACAGAGTACAGGGTGGTAGCAGTAAAAGCATTGGCAGTGGTGAATGTCACGGTAGTGTAGTAGGTTTGTTACCCACCCCAATGCTGAAGTTAGTTCTGCAAAAGGCGATAGCGGATTAGGGTGCAGACCCTAATAATAAATGGCAGCTGATATGAATACATACTTAAATACAATGAGACGGACGCCCCTCTGAGCAGGTATACGATTTGTAATGAGGGTCCGACCAGGGGGTGAAACGGTCGTTGTTATTATTATTAGTGTTCTGTCTCATATTATCTTTCTTCTTTTCCTGGCCGACGACGTAAAGTTAGTTCTGGGCAAAACGTGGCAGTGACTTTTTCTGCAAAAGCTCTCGGATTAATGTGATTTATGGCGTGGTAAAGATGTAATTTTTCAAAAGGGACGTTAATTTTCAACATAATAGCCATTCCTTCATCAGTTTTACGACGCGAGAGATGTGTGCCTTTTAAATGGTTGTTTTTCAGCAACAAGTTCCCTTTCAAGGATATGTTCAACTACTTTGTTTTAAAAACCGTAATTGGATATTTTGAGAAACTACAAGCCCCTTTTAGTTAGCGTCGTAACTTTTCTAATTAAATAACACCCCTTATACAAGATACTTTACGACTGGGCAATAATCCAAAAAATTTCGTAAAATTGTAGATGGTGTGGCATCGTTTATAACATCATAATATTTTATGTAGTTAATCTTGGTTAAATACGAAGAATTCTGATTTATTGCAACGAGAACGATTTAGATGCATAAAGGGAGAAGATTCGCATATTCCATGATTTGTTGCATCTCTCTAAGAATTACTTGGGAATCTTCCTAGATCATTACTCATAACTGAGTCAGTGTAGTAAAGGGTTGCTGACTAAAATATATTTCCAACTAGCTCTATTATTAAGTGGTTCTGGAGAGATTTTTTTGCTGCCTGCGGAATATATAATACAGAGGAGTTGGTGGTGAGAACCATTGATAATTATGAGGCGAGCGTAGATAAGCTCGCGAGGAAAATCATCGAGGGTATTAAGGTGTGAAGCGCCGTCAGTTAGTCAACATTAATAGACGAGCATAAGTTTATTGACAAAAGAATTATTGATTATTCTGTGGCGAGTGGAGATAAGTTTAGTGGCGAGAATCATTGAGGGTGAGCTAACGGATACAATTATTCAGCATTAAGAGACGAGTGTAGAAGATCTAGCAGCAAGAATTATTGATTATAATGAGGCGAGCGTAGAGGATCTAGCAGCGATAATTATTGATAATTACAAGGCAAGCGCTGACAAGTTAGCGGCGAGAAACATTGAGAAATTGGAGGCGAGATAGCGGCGAAAATTCACTCAACATTGAGAGACGAGCGTAGGGGATCTTGCTGCGAGAAACATTGAGATATTGGAGGCGAGATAGCGGCGACAATTGCTCAACATCGAGAGACGAGCGTAGCGGATCTAGCGGCGAGAAACATTGAGAAATTGGAGGCGAGACAGCGGCGACAATTGCTCTACATTATGAGACGACAATAGAAGATCTAGCGGTGAAAATTATTGACAATTACAAGGCAAGCGTTAATAAGTTAGCGGCGAGAATCATTGAGAAATTGGAGGCGAGATTGCGGCGACAATTACTCAACATTAAGAGACGAACATAGAGGATCCAGCGGCGAGAATTATTGATCATTATAAAGGCAAGCGCTGATAAGTTAGTGGCGAGAAACATTGAGACACTGGAGGTGAGCTAGCGGCGACAATTACTCAACATTAAGAGACGAGCGTAGAGGATCTAGCAGCGAGAATTATTCATCATTCTGAAGCGAGCATAGATGAGTTAGTGGCGAGAAACATTTAGCGTTTAGAGTTGACCTAGCGAAGACAATTACTAGTATTAAGAGACAAGTTTAGTGAATTTTGTGACGATAATTGTTGATCATTATAAGACGAGCGTAGATGAACTGGCGGTGAGAATCATGAAGCCTTGATTGTTTATTAAGTATGTAATGCGTCTCATGTTTAAACAGTAAGGAAGTTAGAGTGTATCTCTGTGATCTTGATGCATTAGTCGCTAGTGGTTTTTGGCACATGGATGTGTTTATATCTGCAGAAAAACTGTTTCTTTGTACGTATACGTGCGTCATTTCGAATTGGAACTGTCGTCAGAAGGGCGTGAGTCGACAACGAATGTAGCACGACAGTTAGCGAGCAGTTCGGTGGCAATATTGGGGTCATTTCCTCAACAAAACATCATCGTTTGTACGAATCCATTAATTTGGTACCTACACGTTAACAAACGCGTTGTTTCTACTCATTATGTTCTAGATGAATTATATATTGTCCACGTTGTTTGGGACAGATTTAAACACTAACCAGCAACAGTCGAAAATACAACTCTACATTAGTCGAATTAATTTTTCTCAGTTACTGTTAGACAAGACAAAATAAAATATTTTTTTTTCTTTATAAACTTATAAAAACATTTAAAAATGTTGCGTGACAGACAACTCGGTCTAAATTGGATTAGATCAAAGAGTGCTTCGACTTTAAAAACTTCACTCGACGTTTCAGCATCCTCTCGTGGATCGTTTATATATTTATCTAGAAAAAACGTAAACAAACATCTATTCATCTTTTCAGCGTTGAAGGAACGATGTTTGTTTTTTCGTTCGCGCGCTGCATTTGTTTGATTATCGTATTTCAAATATTGCCAGTAAAAAAAGGCGAAAAGTAGGCTGTAAATATTGGGATGGTTCGACACGACTTGGCGTTTTATTTCTCATAAACAAACACGCACTTGCACGATTGAGAAGCGGACGTTACGGTGACGTTAAACTAACAATATTTCGAGACGAATCCGAATCATGAACCATTAAAAACTTTTATTATATAGATCGTAGCAGGCGACGACGGAAATGTTCTTACTACTACCACCTACGCGCTGATTTTCATTTGTTTCGTAAACTTCAAAAAGATCCAATTTAACGAAAACAAACTGTAGATACTATAAAGCTCGCGAACGAACACATTTAGAATGCGATGTCTAAGTGATTTACCGGCAGACTTTTCAATTTTTTTCTCTTTTGTTACTTTAAATAAAGCATAAAAGAGGAGCCAGTGGCGAGACTCATTGAGCCCAGGGGCGAGATGGTGGAGCTGTAGAGGAATCTCTGTGGTTAGAATGATTGAATACTACTAGATCTAGCGACGAGAATTATTGAGTGAAAAGTGGCGAGCGTAAGTGAGTGCAGCAGAACGATTTACTGAACAATGAGATAGGCCAAATTATTGAGCATAGAAGACGAGCGTAGATACGTTGGAGACAGATTCATTAAATATGTGAACACGAGCTTAGATGAACTAGCGGCGAGAATAATTGAGCGTAAGGTGGCGAGTGTGCCGGCTCGATTTATTAAACGTTAAGCAACGAGCTTAGAGGAGCTAGTAGCGAAAATTGTTGATTATCATGAGCCGAGCATAAAAGAGACAGCGGTGGTATTGATTGAACGTTAATGGACGAGTGCAAAGGCGTTATCCGTGTTTATTATTGGAGAATAGCAGCCGAGTGCAGATGTGTTGATAGCAATATTAATTGAATTTCAGGAGACATGCCTAGAGTTTAGGAGTCGAGTCTAGATGAGATAGCAGTGAGATTGATCGAATATCAATAGACGAGTGTAAAGGAGTGATCCGTGAGTATTATAGAAGGATTAACAGGCGAGTGTAGAGACGAGCTGTTGACGAGAGCAGGAGCGATTACTGCAGCGGCAGTTATGAGGATAGCGATGATAAAATCATGGAAGGATAAACTAGCCACATCTAACGTACAAATGATTGTAGACTAAATTATTAATAAAGAACCTTAAAATTCTTTTTCTTGTTATGGTGAGTGAAAGCAGTTCCCCTGAACCACCCTCACTACAGTAAGAAAGATAAAGTTTACTTAAGGGCATTGACTTTTACAGAAATTGAACATGTTCAAACCTGCTAGAGATAAACGACTTCCCTCCTCCTCCTCAGTGTCACAGAGCCGGCGAATCTATACCACTATTATTGAAACTTGGGAAGCGAGCAGAGATGAGACTTATTAGACATTAATAGACGAGTTAAATGGAGTTAAAGCTGGGAAATATTGGAGTATTAGTAGACCAGTGTAGATGGCGGGATTTATTGAATATTGTGAGACGAGTTAAGTGATGTTAGCCGCAAGAAGTATTGACCATAAGACATTGAGAATCATTAAGGATTAAGAGATTTAGCAAGTGTTTTTTCTTATCCAGATCCTTTGCTCAACCCATGATCGTTTTTCCCACGGAGAACATGTAATTTAACAAGTTTCCAAGTTGACAACTCCAATAAATTGTGGGATTATGGTTGGCGTGCTTGTTCTATTGCACGTAAGTGTGTAAATCCTGGAGGTGTTTATGTTATAGTTACCATAAGACCGGTGTATGCCTCGTATGTTTGCATGTATACAAGAGTCCATGCAACCATCAGATCCACGTACTATAACCATCAGAAACTTATACATAAGTATGTATCTGTTCATATCTGTGCGCGCGTGTGTGTGAATGTTGAAGACGATGAGATGTAACGAAACAACTAATTAGAGTGTGGGGCACTAATTAAATACGACAGCTTTGTTATCGCTTACCAATTACCCGGAGGGCAACCATGTATTTATGCATTATTCATTATTTTGCTTGTTGTTCGCCGGGCATGCCGCTCTCCGCCGCATTCTTCCTCCTCTTCAATGTAGATAATTGAAAAAGTTCCGCTTCGAAATCAGCAAGTCAAGTTTTAAAAAGGAGTCGAGAGAAAATGGAACGTGCTTTACGTTTTAACTTTAATGATATCTACCTACCTATCAAAAGTACTTTTGATTTTGTATTCCTGCTTTGATTTTGCATTCCGAACATTAGAAGTTAGCGAGTTGTGAGCTAAAAGAGTGACAATTATAGAATACAAACAGGCGAGCGTAGAGGAGTTAACGGTGAGAATTATTAAGTATTACAAGGCGAGATCAGTTACAGGCGAGAATAATGATTCTCACTCAAGCATCAATAGACGAGCGTAGAGCGGCGAGAATGATTCAACAAATATGAATTAATGCCAAGACTTATGGGATGACAGTAGAAGAATAACTGCGTTGAGAATAATTAAGCGTCAGCAGGCGAGTGTACATGTGTTTGCGAGATTTATTAGCGGCAAGATTTATTGAGTGTGGAGGAGCTAGCGGCGAGAAGTGTTGAACATAAGGAGACGACAATAGATGAATTAGCAGCGAAAATCGTTGAGTGTTGGGAGATGATCTTGCGGCGTAATTTTGGAGCATGAAGAGGCGAGCTTAGAGGAGCTGACCGTGAGAATTATTCAGTATTGGAAGACGAGCGTAGACGAGTTACGGACAAGAATAATGATTCTCACTCAATGAAGTGTTGTCGAACATTAAGAGACAAACATAGAGGGATTGGATAAGGTTATGGGACGATAGTAGAGGAGAGCGGAGTTGAGAATAATTGAGCGTCAGCAGGCGAGCGTAGATATGTTGCTGAGATTTATTGGACGTTAAGTAAAGTGTGAATTATTGAGCATTATAAGACGAGCTTAAATGTATTATCGGCAAGATTTATTGTACGCTAAAGGCGAGTGTGGAGGAGCTAGCGGTGAGAAGTATTGAACATAAGGAGACAATAATAGATAATAGAATTAGCAGCGAAAATCATTGAGTGTCAGGATATGAGCCTGCGGCGATAATTATGGAGCATGAAGAGGCGAGCTTGGAGGAGCTAGTAGTGAAAATTGTTGAGTACGATTAGCAAGCGAACTTTCGTGTTTTTCCATTTTCATCGCATCCATTGTACCCCGTGTTCCTTTTCTCTCTCGCCATTCGTTGATAATTTTCTTTCTATTTGTTAGTTTTCACCTTCTCGCCATTGATCGCCACTTTGTTGCCTCAGTCTCTTCCTCTTTCTCTCTCTCGCACACATACAAACTATCTGCTGTGAATTTAAAACATTTCAAAGCTTCGTCACAGTCGCGCGGTTTGGAGAGTCGTATAAATTTGCAAAATGAACGTTAGCGGGCCGACACAATGCGGTCGTGTTATTACGGAAGCATTTGACGACACAAAAGGCCGATTTCACATCATAACGTAGTATTATCTAGCGTGCTTCGGTCAATTAAGGCCTCCATGTATTCGTTAATAACAGGTCGCCAAGCGGAATGCCTCGTGCATGTTCATGCACCATCGTCGTCACGCCAGAAATAATACGTTGTATATCCATCTATTCTAACAACCATTATCACCATGTGTGTTTATAAATGAATGAATGTAGAAACGAAACGCTACTGGCTGGCTAATTTGTATCAGCATCGTTTAAAAATTTAATTAGGTTTAAAACCTACTAACACAATAGTTACCTATGTGCAAGTTGACATTCGAAATTCGAATTTCTTTATGAAAACCACACGGTTCAGAAGTCGTTAAAAAACATTTTCAAAAGTTTAGGAGCTTAGAAATTTTTCACATCGTTGTTTTTATCCTGTGGATAGTTAGCACCAATAGTTTTCGTGAGCTCACCCTTGAGCATTAAAAAAATGCGCATTTAGGGGTGTCAGTCTTTCGATTCACTGAATTGTATTTTTGGTTTCATCATTTCAGTCATTGTTTTCAAAGTCTTATTTTTTTTTTTGTTAGTTTTTGTATCTAGGACGCGCAGTCTGTCGGTTTGTAGGTAGAGTGACAAAGCCTCTCGTTATTTGATTATCCACTGTTTGACATAAATTAACGAGAATATGTTAAAAGCAATTAACGTTTTCGTACACCGTGCAACGGCAATTGAAGTGGAAGTGTTTCGAGTTTAAATAGGCAACATCAGGTATTTGTTCAGATATTTACCCACGTATAATGTCCATCTCTGTTAAACATTCATTTCACGGCGTTCGTGCTATTCGAAACTTTCGTACATACGAACATATGTAGATGATGTCCGGTAAAAATGACCGAAAAAAGCTGTTTTTGACTACGAAACAGGAGTGGACATACACATTAGTTCAAGTATAAAAATTTTATTCTGATATCAGTCGCACAAATCTAATTATATTTAAATGCCGGCGTTTTTTATAAAGAATTTTCGTCATATTGATCAAGAATATAGGTACATATATGTAGGGCGTGGGAACCACCCCTTCATGGTGTTTTTAAGCTTCTTCATTTCGTGTATTTGTCTTCCATGTCTTTTGTAAAACGCCGTTAGTAGTAGTGGTTTATTGATTTATTCGAATATTCGGATAATGTACTGTTTGCTTATTTTGTAGATTAGATACGGAATTATTTATAAGTAGTCTTTATCTATGGGTGATACATGATACTGCTTGTTTGTTTAAACTTTGAAAGCGGTTATTCTTAGTGTGTTACGAATACAAATTTTGGGAAACAGTGAGGAATATGTAAATGTATACACACCCATCCTGAACCGTAACCTATTGCAATACACACGGATGTATTACGACAGTTTTTTGTATTTTTGAAGCTCAAAACCAGTATGAAGATGTCATAAAGTACAAAAAACTGTCGTAATACTTCTGTGTTTATTGCAATAGGTTACGGTTCAGGATGGGTGTCTTTACATTTACATATCCTTCACTATTTCCCAACATTTGTGTTCGTAAAAGACTACGAATAACCGCTTTAAAATTTTAAACAAACAAGCAGTATCATGTATCACCTATAAATAATTCCGTATCTAATCTACAAAATAAGCAAACAGTACATAATCCGAATTTTCGAATAAATCAACAAACCACTACTACGTATTTCTCTTCTGAAAAAGCAGTTAGTTATTGAATACTGGGCGACGAGCGTAGATGAGCTAGCGGCGAGAATTGTCCAGTTAGACGATTGTAAATAATCTATTATCAAAAATTATTGAGAGCTTTAGGGGTGTAAAAAAGAATTTTCATCTCATTTTTCTTTCTTCAAAAATTCTTTTATTCATACCTGAGCATACAGAAATACAGATGAACAATAATGTTTGTATGATTGTTTGTACTCAACAAATAAGTACCTATGTATTATGTGTGTGGGTCTGTGAATGTATAGTTATCATGTCTGTAAATGTATCTGCGCAGCTGTAGTTGTGTGTATTTGTATTTTAACGGGTTTGTATGGGCACGAAATTGATTTTTCATTATATTATTTAGCGACAACGAAGGTTATGTCAATAGGTATAATACATATGTACCTAGTTTGCGTTTGCGACTTTCTAATTGTACCTTTACAAGTCGAATAAACAACACTTTAAGTTAAAATGTCGGTAAATAGCATTCTCAGAATTAGTTTCCATTCATGCTTTGTCTTGTTTGTAATAAGGATTAAGAACAAATTGTTAGAAATCGCTAGAAATGTTCAATTTGCAAAAAAACATATCCTCTTAATTGTAAAGGGTCTACATCAAACGTAAGATGCGAGTTTATGCCGAGAATTGTTTGATCTGTGTCAAGAAAAATGCTTTTAGCTGAAGAGAAATCTTAAAGCTACATCAATTATTGGCATATCGTATGATAAATTAAGAAAAGGAGGTTCGAAAGTACCAGAAATGCAGTTTTATTAACGATTTGTGAGTCTTGAAAGTTTATTTCTGGGAGGCGAGTTTTTTCGAGTCTGCGGCGAGAAATATTCAAATTGCGTCGAGAAAAATTCTCTTAGCCGAATGCATTTCCAAACTACATCAGCTAAAAAGTTTGGGGGAATTTGAAAAGCTACTAGAGGCGAGCGTTTTTTGAGTCTGTGGCAAGAAATGATTGACCTGTGGCGAGAAAAAAAATTCTTGGCCACAGAATTGTCTTAAAACTACATGGATTATGGATACATTGGATGACTTTATTAAGATGAGGTTTGGAAGTATTAAAAAAATCTTTGTTAATTATTTTCATTGACTGTCGAGTCTTAAAAGCTTGTGTGCTGCAAGTTATTTTGAGTCTGTGGCGAGAAATGCTTGAGCTAAGTCGAGAAGTATTCTCTTGGCCAAAGAAATCATAACAATACATCAGTTCAAAGGAGGTTACGTGCCGGGAAATCATTATTATTATCTTTTAAGCTTCGATAGACTGTAGAGGCGAGCTTTTTTTGAGTCTGCGGCGAGAAGTGCTTGAGCTAAGTCGGGAAATATTCTCTTGGCCAATGAAATCTTAACAATACAGCAGTTCAAAGGAGGTTACGTGCCGGGAAATCATTATTATTATCTTTTAAGCCTCGATAGACTGTAGAGGCGAGCTTTTTTTGAGTCTGCGGCGAGAGTGCTTGAGCTAAGTCGAGAAGTATTCTCTTGGCCAAAGAAATCATAACAATACATCAGTTCAAAGGAGGTTACGTGCCGGGAAATCATTATTATTATCTTTTAAGCCTCCACAGACTGTAGAGGCGAGCTTTTTTTGAGTCTGCGGCGAGAAGTGCTTGAGCTAAGGCGAGAAATATTCTCTTGGCCAAAGGAATCCTAACAGTACAGCAGTTGAAGAGAAGTTATGTGCCAACAAATCATTATTATTGACTTCTCGAAAGACTATAGAGGTGAGCTTTTTTTTGAGTATCTGACGAGAATAATTGAGAATTTCGTTTTATTAGAACACAAAATCATTTCAAATGTCTATTGCACTCTCAACATTAGACGTTGTGAGGACGTATGGAAAATAAATTTAACTAGTAATTTTCTTTCAACTTGAGAGCTTTGAAATCGTTTAACGAATTGTTTATGCATTTGGTTTCTAGTAATACAAGGATGTAGGATGAAGATACGAGTTATGAACAACAGTTATTACGAAGATCTGCATAAATACATGTAGTGCCTTTATACAAATATCTATACACGACGTTGTAGTTCAAAAATTTATGTTTTCGGTTAACCTCTTCGTCATTTTCTTGGTTTTCGTTGCGAACCTAAGTGTCTGACGGTTCATTTTGTATTCTTTACGCGCGGGTGAGCATGCTTTATGTATATATGAATATATTGTTGAGGGAAGTGCTGTCGACAGCTGTTTTATTTATTATCCGTTTCTCATTCGCAATACCCACGAGTAATTAACTCCTCGTTACATGGAATCGTAATTTCTTGGCTTATGTATACGAATTGATGTAAAATATAAACCTCCACAACATCAAATAGATAAATTAAGCAGATTTTGGAGTGAACACACAATTGTTTTTAACAAGTTCAATTACGCAAAAGAAAAGGACAAAGAAGGTGAAAAATGTTATTGAATATTCTATAGATTTTTGTGGAATTATTGTTGTTGGATGTGGTTGTATATGGGTTTGGGCCATGGTCGTCGTCAGGGGGTGTCATCTGAAACAGTTTCAGACAAGACTGCTAACTATATCAGTCACGGAAGTATGCAGATCAAACTTTATGGCTGTATGAAAATGCACCGCATCCTCTAGATTTTGTTTCTGCTGGCATTCATGGTTTGAACGTAATCAGAAACCAGATCCATAGATAAATCTTTGGTATCTCTCTGAAGGAAAGTATCCTTCTGATGGATTTCTACCACATAATGTGGCAAGCGAAAAATCAGTTACGACGAAAAAGGCTATTCATCAACTCCATTTTGCTTCCTTTATGTTGTAGTTCTTTATGATCAGTCGGAATGCATACCTGCACAGCTCTAAATTTTTTTTTTGTTGTCGATCTTCCCTGTCCCTGCAGTTAGTGTAGGAGATGAAGGCTTTTGCTTCCCTGCGTCCCATCTGACCATCCAAGTCTCAGCGAAGTTCTGTTTTAGTCATCTCAGACTGTTATAGATGCCAATGGTGGGTTCTTGTCCAAAGGGCATTCCTTGATGGTCGACCGCTATTTGGTTACCCTTTTGGGTTCCAAAGCAATATTACTTAGGTTATTGGGGCCAAATCTTCAAGGATCATATGACAATCCCTTACCAGGCTATATCTAGTAGTATATCACTCCCCTTGGTGCTCTTGGATACTTCGGTAGACCAAGGGTTTCTATCATATGGAATTGAGATCTTTTCTAAACTCCAGTCTTGTTTGCTCGGAAGACTAATCCTTGCAGTTCTTCTGGTCGAAGAGAAAAAGAATTCTAGTAGAACAAGGGGGCATCTCAATGACTCATTTTTAAAGCCGCAGTATAAGGGGTAGTTCTAATCGCCTCAAAATCCTTTTTATCACCGCACCCTTTAATTTCTCCCATTTTTTTGGAGTGATGTGTCGATTTTAGTGGACACAATCTTTAACATGTGATCGAGAACTATTTGAACATTACGTTATCTTGTTGACCATTCCAGACTGTTGTTAAAAAATCAATATTAACTTTCAATGTAATTTGTGAGGGATTGATATGCAGCTTGTGCATATTATATTATGTGTACGTGTTTGTACATGCCATGAGATGTCTTGAAAGTCAATATTTGTTCTGGAAAAATGTCCGGTACAGGAATTCGGTCAGTAAATATTAGGAGGAATTAATATCTACACGCTTGTGTTACAACTTACAACATTGTGTAAACAAAGAAAGTCATTTAAATTGTTCTTAGATTTTTATTTTGATTATGTACGATGATTTCAGTTGTAGGAAATAATGACACGATAAAGAAATTTGTTTTTTTTTAAATTAATGTTCAGGAGATGATAGGAATCGATAAAATCACGTTGAATCGATTGCCCTTAGTTTGATAGATAGATGTTTATATCTATATTCTGATTGTGTATAGATTACAGCTGCAAAGTAATTTTTTTTATTAAAGTACAGAAAATTACAAGTCGCTATTTGTTGTATTAGTTATTAAAAAAATTTGCACAAGTATGACATAAGGTTGTTCTAACAAGGTCGAATAAATTTTCATTTATTTGCATTGGTTTTGCTTTCCATTTAAAATCTGTTTACTTTCAAATCGAAAAGCAGCAGGTATATGTATAAATAACGAGCTAAATAAATACAATTTATAAGATTTCCGAATCTTTATTTGAATGGTAAATATCAGCCAAAGTTGTTGAACAATTACTTAAGTCAATAATTTTTATCATCGAGGTCTTTGTTGGCCAAAAGAATAATTTCTCCGGCGTATTTCTTTTTCACAATGCTAAGGGTATTACATTCAAATAAATGTTACACTGTTAACATTTTTCATTACCGCAATACTAAATTCATTTGTGTAAGTTTTTTTTTGTGATCTAATTCAAAGTTAAATATTTATTGGCAATGAGCAGATTCACCTCTGTTGTTATATGGCGTCAGAAATTGACCAATCTGCAGCTGGAAATTTCAAAATCAACCAATCGATTTAAAGTACTGAATCGACTTTAGAGAATTGAACATTTGGTATATCGTTAATAAAGTTGATTGTATTATAAATAAAACACTTAATGTGAGTAAAGTGCATTGGAATGATCAATAACATCAACTTCAATATATGTATTTATATTTTATTGTCAGTGAAAAATTATTAACAAGGATTTCGTCGTCCACTTGAACAGTTTCAAAGTGCTGTTAATTATCTTGCTTACTTGTTTGTAATAAAAGGTCGAACTTGAAGTGCTTTATTATCCGTTCTGTTTTCGAACAATATTTGCAATAGTTTTTTTTTACAATCGTCTGGGAGATATTCATAATTCAAAATGACACATTAAAGTTAATGAGCTTTTGAAGTACTTTATTTATGTTAAAAGCTTATGAAACTATCATAAAATGACCATTTTATTATTTTTACCAATTTTGTTCTATTCAGTTTATGGATTTACAAATGAATATTGATTGGAATATGTGATAAAGGGGAAATGGTTCATTAATTCTTTTTTGTTTGTTAATTAAAATTCGGTTTGTTCAAACAGAAAACTTTTAATTATAGATTCATGGGACATCTGTTAAACTTTTCCTGTCTATATCTGTCCTTTTTTTCGTGTAGGTGCGGTCCTTATTCCTTCGCGTAGGATAAATAGCTTGAGCAAACATTATTCATATATTTAGTAATAAAGTTGATTACATATTTGTCTTGCTCATTTCAGAAGGCGCTCTAAAAAGTTTTTAAATTGATGTCTGACCATCGACAAAAGTTTGTCCAGCTGAGCTGGAAAGCTGTTTTTAGGACATTATACATTTTCTTTTTTTAAAAATCATTAAAAAAATAGTAAATCGGCCAGTATTTCTAAGTATTCGTAAATAGATGTAGTAAGTAGATAGATAGAGTTAAAAAATAAGTAGGTTTTAGAAAAATTAGATAAATGAAAGGCGTCAAAACGTTATCCAAGTGAATAAACAAAAAGGAAAGGTAGGACAGTAGCATGAAGAGCAAAAAGATCTTCAAAGATGTGGTTAAATCTAGAGATTAATGAAAAGTGTTCATGGGATTATTAGAAATCTCTTGATGTCCGATAATGGAGAATATTCATAAGTCATAGAGGGCAGGATGATTTTCACAGATCTAGTTAAATCTACAGGGATTAATGAAAGATTTGAACGTGATTTCCAAAGATCTGGTTAAACCTAAAGAGATTAATAATATATTTATATGAGTTTTCCAAAGAACTTTTGATGTCTTGTAGTAGGACACCTTCTAAGACATGAAGAGCAAAATGGTCTTCAAAGATCTAGTTAAATTTATAGAAATTAATGAAATATTTGTATAGAAATTCCAAAGATCTTTCGATATGTCTGATAGTACGATCTATTCTAAAACATGAAGGGCAAAAAAATCTTCAAAGATCTACTTAGACCTACAGAGATTAATAAAAGATTTGTCTGAATCAGGAATCTCTTGATATATCCGGTAGTAGGAGACCTTTAAAGACATAAAGAGCAAAAATATTTCCATAGATATCATCAAACCTGACGAGATTAATAAAAGGTTTGTATGATGTTTCCAAAAAATCTCTTGATATGTCTGATGGTAGGATCTATTCTATAACATGAAGGGCAAAAAATTTTTCAAAGAACTAGTAGATCTACAGAGCTTCATAAAAGATTTATTTGAGATTTCCAAGGATTTCTTGGTTTTTCAAGTAGTAGGAGACCCACTAAGACATGAAGAGTAAGAAGGTCTTCATAGATCTAGTAGAACCTAACGAGATTAATGAAAGGTTTGTATGAGATAACATGAAGGCAAGAACGTTTTCAATGGTCTAGTCATACCTACAGGGGTTAATAAGAGATTTGTTATGAGATTTCAAAGGATCTCTTGATATTTCAGGTATTAGGAGACTCTCTAAGACATAATGGGCATAAAGATCTTCATATAGATCTAGTTAAACCTACGGAGATTAATGAAAGATTTGTATGAGAGTTTCGAGAATCTCATGATATGGCTGGATACCAAAGGACTTCTTTCAATCTCTATGGAAGTTTAGCTCTATTGAAATAGATCTGCTGTAGATTACTGTAGGTTTAATCATTTTTTTCTTGTATTAATTTTTATTTTTACCTAGTGTAGACCATGGGAAATCAAAATTGTTAAAATGAGTCTAATATCTCTAGGAATGGCCTTTATAAAAAAATTCTCCTTGGCTATATTTTTCAACACCCTTTTTGTGTTTGTTCTAACTGCGAATGCAATTTCCGTGCTTTTTTCTCGTTTTTCAGCCTTGCTGTAGACACTGTAAAACCGAATTTTATTTTTTACTGCTCTACATCGAGTAGAATAAATGCACTGGCTGGCGACTCAATTAAGCAAAACAACTCACGTCAGTTTCACACTAGTTAACCGTAACATTCCTCTGGCTCTCTTTCTTTACCTCATACTGTCTGTCTGTCTTTCTTTCTTTGTGCCGTTTATTTGCCGGAGGTAATTTTTTCGCGCGGTTCGTGTTCCTTCCGCCTATATTTGTATGGCTACGTGTAGAGTCACGGTTGCGAACATCTTGGCCTCGCGTAAACGATGCCTCCAAAATAAAAATAAGCGAATTAAATTAGTCGCGGATCAGTGGAGCGCGAACTCAACATCCAACACTTCTTAGCAACGGTAGAGTTGTTTAAAGACGCGTCTAGACTAAACACGACCTGCCAACCGTCATCAATTTGTAATGTTTTCATCAACGGAACGTGCAACCGTCTTAAAAATGCTCTTAATTATAAGCCCTTTCTCGATTACGTCGAATTTAAGGAAGAAATAATGAAACGAGGTGTCATATTACTGTTGGGTATTAGTTGCTAAACCTGGATAACCTTCAACTGGTACTAAAATACTATTGTTTATGGATTTTCATTTTGGGCTTGGTCGATGAAATGGCGACAGATATCGACCAGAGTGTGAAATCGATTCTGGTTGCAATTTTTAGTTGCGCGACCGTTTAGTGAACGTGTATAGATTCCTAGGGAACTGCAACCACTTGCAACTAAACAGTTTTTACTTTGTCACAAACTGTGGTGGCATCTAGTTGCTAAACTACCACAAAATGCGTCTCGGCAAAGAATAATTACGCGCCCACTTGCAACCAAATAGTTGAAAGAGATTTGAATGATGAATGTTTGTAATTATTTGAATGGGATTGATTTGTTTGTGAAATTTGGTAGTTGATAGATGATTACTCAAATAGTTTGGCAGGTATGAATGGGAATTAGAGCATAAAATGAAGAGATTGCATAAAGTGGGTGCGAATTAGGGGTAAATAATCGAATTAAGCGGTAGTTGTGAAACTGCTTAGTTGCAAAAGCGACATACATTGATTATTTTGAAAGTGCGTTCATATGCAACTGCAAATGCTAGCAACTAAACACTTAAAAATTGTTTGCTTACGACCACATACAATTTTAGTTGAATTAGGCGTTAGTTGCTAAACCTGGATAACCCAGAACTGAGACTAAAATTTTGGGCTTGGTCGATAAAATGTCGATAGATATCGACCAGGCTGTGAAATCGATTTTGGTTGCAAGTTTTAGTTGCGCGACCGTTTAGTTGCAAAAGAACGTGTATAAATTCCTTTGGAACTGCAACTTCTTGCAACTAAACGGTTTTTATTTTGTCACAAAATGCGCCTCGACAAAGAATAATTACGCGCCCACTTGCAACCAAACAGTTGAAAGAGATTTGAATGATGACTGTTTGTAATTATTTGAATGGGATTGATTGGTTTGTGAAATTTGGTAGTTGAAAGATTGGTTACTCAAAGAATTTTACAGCTATAAATGGGAATATGAGCATAAAGTGAAGAGATTGCATGAAAAGGGTGCGAATTAGGGGTAAATAATCGAATTAAGCGGTAGTTGCGAAACTGCTTAGTTGCAAAAGCGACATATATGGATTATTATCAAAGTGCGTTCCTATGCAACTGTAATTGCTAGTAACTAAACACTTAAAAATTGTTTGCTTACCACATGCAATTTTGGTTGCATTAGGTTTTAGTTGCTAAACCTGGACAATCCAGAACTGAGACTAAAATATGGATTTAAATTTTGGGCTTAGTCGATAAAATGTCGATAGATATCGACCAGGCTGTGAAATCGATTTTGGTTGCAATTTTTAGTTGCAAACCAAACGTGCATGGACTCTTATATGAGATTGTTTTATGAAAGTTCGTTCTAATACAACCGTAATAGCTAGCAACTAAGCATTTAAAATTTATTTGCTGCATACAATGCAACTATTTAGTTGCATCGGATGTGGTTGCTGGGCCTACATGTAGGCAGTAATATTTGGAAGGAGTTGTACAATTAATTGTATGTAGTTGCATCCCATATGGGCGCATAGCTAGCAGCAAACTGTTTAGTTGCTAAGCGTTACATGTTGTATGGCGCCTGTGCAACTGCAACCAAACAGTTACGCAACTAAGGACCGTTTCGAAATCGTTTTCGTTTGTCAACTTTTATTGGTTCTTATAATAACGTCGGTGTTCACTTGTCATGCCGATTTTTTGTCATTATATGTACAATAATGCGGTATCCGTTCTGGATGAAATGGCTGAAATAAAAGTGTGGCTGTTACCCGAATGGGGTAATAATACTTATGAGATTTGAGATCGTCAACGTCGAAACGTTCATGAGGGAGAGGAAAAAGGGAATTTTATTGTTGGTTTATGACGCGATGGTCTTTACATTCGAAGAGTTGTCGTCAAGTAATTTGAAGTTTATTGTCAGCAGGGGGTGCGACAACTGCGTAATAAATTCGATTCTGTTGTGAATATCGATTTTTTCGAATTTTGTTTTTCCAAGGGCGATTTATTATTGGATATTCATTTGTCGATTTCTAACGAAGACGGATCGTTTCCTTATAGTGCGCCCATCAAAACTACATTATAAACATGTCATATTGTACGAGGCGAAAGTGAAAGCTTCCGCGGCGCATGTTCCTTGTTAACTTTGCGTGTTGGTTTTGTTTACGCCGTTGGACGTCTGCCATAAAATTCTGATGTACGCGACAGATAAATAAATAAGTTCGTTTTGTAACATGCAGCTTGTTTCACATTCGGACTTTACTCATGTTTATATGCTTCTAAATCACATTCGTCGTTAATCGTACATTATGCGCACGAAATAAGAACGGAACAATTGCAGCAGCGATTTCTTTTTCTAGACACTTGACTATGTTTCATAAATACTCTATAATGAGGGGATTTTAAAGCGTTGACACAAGTTTGCCAATTTGGCAATATGCCAAAAAAGAAATACCTACAACTGGCTAAGTAAGTACATGAAGTTATTTTCTAATTAGATGCGACAATTTTAAACGTTAAAAAGGGCTACAGACTTAATCATTCGTGCCCATTTGGCATCTTCACAAATGGTTAGTCAACTGCAAAGTTTATGGCCTCGCGTCCACTTGCAGTTTTTAGTTGCAAATGCAATTGCATTTGCATATGAGAGCACTCCCACGAAAAAAAAAAATTACAAGAGTGCGCTGGGGCCTAAGTCTATCGTGCGTGTCTCGAAATTTGGGTTTCGTAAAGCTCCCTCTTCTTCGAGGAGGCAATCGACTTGACACGTCGCGTCGTTGAAGTTTAGATACTGTGACATCTGTCGTGAGGAGAATTCGTCTACCGAATGTCGTTCATGGAACGCGTTCTCCCCCAGGTACCATGGCCGTCATTGAGGTAGACGACGCTCCATTATGGTCCAAAAGGATTCGGACACGGCAAGCATGACAGACGACACGGTCGTCGTTGTAACGGGCTTTCGAACAACCAATAATTCAGAGAGAATTGACGTCCTCCGTGAATTATTTTAGAATTTAACAGCGGACGAAAACACGAGAAATTAGCAGAACGTACACCCATGACTGGTAGAGGTATTACAATATTATTGAATTGACAGGGGAAATTTATAAATCATTTCATTTGGCATAATATCCAAAAACTTCAGTGGTATGGTAAGCTTAGATTAAGTGGAAACTTGCGTCGACAAAATCTTGAAGCCAAAATCTAAACCGCTCCGATTTTTATAAGGTACAACTGGCGAGTCAGCAATCATATAAATGTCATGGCACTTGTGTATGTGTGTTTGTGAAGTGAAGTTGTCGTGTCGTGGAATGGGTCCATTAATACGCCGACGCTATTATTTTACATTCGTTCTGAGTATAAAGCCGATGAAATGTTTAAGCGCACTAAACAATTGCAAGTCACGCTTTGGCAGCGGCGGAACGGATCGAGAAAAGCCTCGGAAGAAATGAGCCGTACAAAATTGAATTTTAACGAACCCGTTTGCGTCGTCGCTTGTTCGGGACGCATTAAATTCGTCGAATTTATTTCGTAAACCTCCAGACTAAACAGACCTTAATGTAAAACGGCCTTGTTTTTAACGGGAAATCTTTCTGTCGTCAGTTCAGAATTCTGAAAACAAAAATAGTTCACTTAACAGGTTTTGTAGAGATTTTTGTAAGCTACAATCTGTACTTTGTTTCATTTCGATATCTAAACGGGTTCCTGAGAAAAATAGAAAATATACAATCTCTAGGTACATGGATACGAACGAGGCAAACCGAGGCGAAGAAATGCCGAGCGCAATAGTGTAGCTAGCGAGGCGCATGTACAAACGAGGCGCGGAAATTAGAGGCGAACGGCCGATCATTATCGCCTAGAGTCTATACTTCTGCGTATGAGCTGCGCCTCGTTTGGTGCTCCTGCGAATAGTGTGCGTACGCAGCATCGCCTCGTCTCTCTTTGCCTCGGTTTGCCTCGTTTTCTTTCCCTTGCAGATGTGTAAAATAGCTTTCTGAGCGTGCATTTGCAGCGCTGGACTTTTTATTCACCTGCACAAGAACGCGAACGAGGCGCAGTTCTAAGTGAAGGCGGATAATGTTCGGCCATTCGCCTCTAGATAGTTTGCTGCGTCTCAGTAAAACGACCACTTTGGTACATGCGCCTCGCTAGCAGCACCTCATACGTATTCACTCGGCATTTCGTCGCATCGGCCACGTTTTCGTACAAATCCAAATACGCCTCAATGACATACATAAGTGCGTATTTGGAGCGCTGTATATTTTTTACCTGTAAAAGATACGGAGGTGCAGTCCCGTACTTTTTTGTATAAAAATTAGTTCTCTATAAAAAATGGTCTCTAAACTGTTTTTTTTTATCCGCCACGGTTTTCGCTACGTAAGAGTCGAAAACGTATTTTACAAACTTTAACATTTAATAAATAATAGTAATAAATATTGCCAGTGTTAAAATTTTCACAATTATTGCTCTTTTCATCTACCTGTACAAAAATCCGCAGTCAAAATAATTTTTATACGATAAATTCCTTGGTTATTACACTAAAAGAGTTCCGTACAATCGCCTACCTATCGTGACGTATCGGGCTTCTTACGTCAAAGCTGCCTGGCCTCGTTATTTCTCGATGTCTTTAACACGTTCTAGCGAGAAACTGTTTGCACTCGTGCACTTGCGGGTTGATTGCCACGAATAAGTGCACGAGCTTTTAACCGCTACCAGCTGTGATTGCTAGTGTAGTTATCGCGTAAAAAAAAAAGTTAAGTGTGATATTGATCGTTTTGAGTTTAACTTTATCAGATTTGCGGATATGGCTGTGCACGGTTGTGTTTTCTTCCGTTGAAAATTACCGGAAAGTGTTTTTCCGGCTGACCCACTTCCATATTTTAAAGCGTTGCAAATAATCTCGCAGTAGCTCTTAACTTACAGTTAATTAGCACACAGAATGTAAGTGGGAGATAATTGGATTTACATAAAACGTTTCATAGGTTTCGTAAGCGCGTCTTAGCAAGGAAGATTACACGTTGTTGACTCGTTGGGCTAATGCAGGGGGAAAGTAAATTTAATTAAAGCCCTCGTCTATGTATACGTACCTACCTATATGTACGTATTTATATATGTATAGTGTACTTATATTTGTACACGTTGCAAATACGTTAAGTACATACATAGGCTCAATTGAATCGCCCACTACGAACTTTGCAATAAAATAGAAGAAACTGACGAAGCTGCTGAATGAATAATGGTGTTAAAGGTCGGATCGACCGCTTTAGGATGTTGAATGTTAAATTTTAATAATTGGCGCTAATTAGTAGGCACTAATCATGTTTAAATTTATTTATTTTTTTAAATAATTTATTATTATTTATTTTTTTAAATAAGAAACCATTTATTGAGTGCATTTTCCATCTTTGGTTATTCGCTTCTTTTAAAGTGCGTTTTTTTAATTTTATTAGGTTTAATACACTGGTTCACAACTGTTGTTTTCTTTTTTAATTTTGAAGTAAACTGTACATTCGGCAATTCTGCATTTCTTAGATAAATTTTTTATTCTGACATCTTGCTGCTAATCTATAATGTTTGACTTTTCATAAAGTGGTGAAAACGTCTTTTTTGTCATGATTTTTACGAACAATATTATGTACAAATGAAATGATGCTCCTGCATGCTGTTGCCGCTGCTACATTCGGGGAATCCCAGAATTGAACCAAAGACAAGAAAAATGCTTAGAAGTGGACACAAAACAGTAAACAAGGGTTAATACCATCGAGATTATAATTTGTTCACACTGCCGGGTGCATGGTGTATTCTATCTGACTGTGGGAGCTTCACACTAGCGCGAGTCTACTGTAGTATGTTTCTTTGGCTCAGGTCTTTAATTTTCCATTTGATGGACGCACCAAGTGAGTTAGTGAGTATTGTTCAATAACAAGTGAACCGATCGGTGTGTAAAATCGTCGTTGAACCGTTGCCATTGTGTTTTGTATTATTGAAATTGATTGAATGTTATTTTAGTTTAACGAGTGCGCATTTGAATTGGGCCTTTGAAAATTTTGCAGTTTATATGTTTTAAACGACTCCATTTCACACTTAGGTTAAACTAAGCGGAAACGGTAAATAGAACAATGAACGTGAAACAATTAATTTGCGCGCCAATAGAAAAATCAAGGCCGCCTATAAAGATATTGGCCCATGTAATTAAGTCTCGCGTTCAAAGGAATTATTAACAATCGACCGTGAAATTACACGAAAAGCTCATTGTTTCTGTCGATACTGAATTTATTTGTTAATGCCTAAAAATCGCTTATCGCTCTCCGTTTTTCCATTTCTTTTTGATTAATGAAAGCGCGACATCCGAGTAAAATAGATTATCTATTTCCATTATTATGAACGATTAAATAGGTTCAACAAATACACACAACATGCTTATGTTTTGTTATTAGCGGATCAACTGGAACAGATAACGAGAGACAATTTTTACATGGATAGATATAATCTAAATTTATTTCGTTGCCATGTTATTATCGTTACATAAATCTGTTTTGCTTATTTAAGGGTTAAAATAGTTTAAGTGTTAGGAAGTTACAGAAAAACAGAAATAATAAAAGTATTTATTAAGATAATCTAAAAAGACAGGTAAATGCCTGTAACGTCTAAATATTTAAGGATACAAATCCCACATTTGGAACGCGTTCTATACAAAAGACACAACGAACCACAAGCCATATCCTACAACCCGTTTCGACCTATTGGGTCTCATCAGGTAGGCGCTCGCAAAACACAAACTGCAAAGTTCACTTGAATAACAAGACTGACTAGAAACAAAAATAAACATTTCACACTTAGATAAGTAAGGGGCATCCTATAAGCCACGCAACCTCTTTTTGACCGCGTAGTTCACAGTGACATTCTCTCGGTACCCTCCCCCAATTGGCCAAAGGGAGAACATTTTTAGCTGCAAAATGTTTTTTATCATGGCTTTATTTAATAATAAATACAGTAATATTTTTTTGAAAGCGAAAAAGACAACAGGCTACGTATCTCGAGCTTGTACTCCCTGCCTCCCCTCGCGTGGCTTAACGTAGCCTTTCATCCTACTCCTCTCCCCCTATTACGGGGATACATGGTTTATGGAAAACCCCTAAGTTATTAATAATTCCAAATTTGTGGATGTAATGGTTGCGTGAAGTTGTGAGTCGACTGATTTCCATGTACTAGTATAATTATGTCAATTAAGGGCGTTTGAAGACTAGGCGACACGATTTACCCTACGCGGTACAATGGTTAATTGCACGAATGGTGTTTATTTGCTTTCTTCTTCAACATCAACTTTGTTCTTCCTTTTTCTTCTTTTGAATTTTTCGTTCTATCAAACGTTTTATCCAATACTTGCTCTCTTCTTTATGCTTCACATCCTAGACCAGGAGTCGGCAACCTTTTCTGGTAATCGAGGACATTTCTGAACAGTTTGGTGAGCGTTCCCCTTGGAAAAATTGAAAGATAATACTGCCCCAAACCAGCTGACTCAATTGATCCTTTTCCTCTACAGCCACATTAATATATCTGCTATTACGAATCCCTAACAGACTACCCTTTTTTCATATACCTAATATCAGTTAAAAGCCAACCTCTACAAGAACAATTCTCCATCTTCCCCGAAGACTTACATGCAAACCCAAAAAGAAAATAGACCACTCCCTTCTAAAATTTTGGCTCTAAATCCGAGCTTCACTGAGGAATACGAAGAATTACTGGTAAAAACCCCCTGATGATCTTTAAATATTCCACAAAAGTATCTCTACGACTGAAGAGGACCAAATTAAATGATCCTAGAATGGTCTGAAGAAGAGAGTTTTTAATTGGGGAGGTTCTCCTTGGAGAGAATGCATCATTACTCTTAGTGTCTTTCGAAGATTTTCCCACTTCCATAAAAACAAAAACAAAAACGCGATTTTTACTAGTTTTTGGAATTTAGATACTTATATATTTGAATACGATCATTCCAAAATTCTCCCACGGGCACTACGTTGTCCACTCCTGTTCTAGTCAGTGGTCCTTATCTAATATCTGTGGTCGTTTCCTTCCATCTTCGTTTTCAATTCTTCTCCACACATTTTCCGCTACTTATCGTCTAGAAATCCTTGTTTCCTTTTCAGTGTAGTGTTTCTGTGATTAGCCCTCCAGTTCGACTGGATTCGTAGAACTATTTCCTCAGTTTTGCTTCGAGTTCCTGTCTTTCTTGGTCTTTACTTATTTCCAAACTTCCGTCCATATTCCAGATATCATTTCTATTATCAATCACTGCTTTATAGTCCGAGATATCTTCCTTGTTTTTTCCACTTATGTTGTCTCTTTTCTTTCGGACTGAATATATTCCATATCCTCAAGTACTCCACAAGTAGGCCTACCTCCCTGATTCTCTCATACTTCTTTAACCTTCCTTCTGTTTTAATGGCTAGTCCTTCTCCCACAGTCTCCAAATGTCCCAATTGGGTCACACTGTATTCCTCTCATCCTCCATTCTCGACACCAATAACCAATAAATACCTCGAACAGAAACATCCACTTTTTCTAATCTTCCCAAAAATTTTGTCTCTCCATTGTCTCAAACCTTTCCGAGGAAAATTTGCAAACTATTTATAATTTTTTTAATTATAAATATTTAATTTGTTTCTACACTCATAGAAAAGTATCGTTTAAACGTACCCACACACAAACCAAACAACTTAACGGTTATCAACCTTTGAAGCTGTTGTACATTAGATAGACATGCGATAAAATCTGGTCGATTGTTCCATTCTTTTTGTGCGCTGAATGGTAATAAATGTATCTGTGGTAAAGATACGGCCAGTGGTGGGTTGGGTACGGTTGTCATTGTTTACCGACAGATCGGTAAGTTGTCAGCTAAAGGTCTTACAACGCACGCAGCTCTAACTTGTCGAACTACAGTGTCGTCGTCTTCGTGGGCGTAACAACAAAGCAGTTTCTGTATTACCACACAATAGCGGTGGTAGGCTGAGAGGTTGGTTAGTTGGCCGGCTCTCTACTTCGAAAAAACCGCGACTACAAACAATGCCGAGCCGTGCTCTTGGCGCTGGTTTTGTCTCGCGATATGTAATACTTGTACGTGTTTTCAAATCGTCAGCAGGGCGCACTATTCCACATGTATAACACGCCCACATGTCGAGACACGAGTTCTGATTAAAATTAACCATATGGTATACCAGTCTCTAAAAGAATAGAATTATGCCAGGAATCTGGAACTGAATCGAGTAGGAATCAGACAAAACTCGTAACCCAAATTAAATCAGTAACTCACACACCAATCACGATTTAGCTGGTGATGTCCTGATTCGAGTGGAAACTGAGTTGGAATGACCCTTGAAGAAGCTCGCCACTCGTGGAAGCAACTCCAACCGATGATGGACCTGAATCAGAACGTCACCAGGTCATCAAGCCTTTACCAATTTGTCAATCACAATTTAGTTCAGAATTATTTGTGATTAATTGTGAGTCTTATCACAACAACGTTAGCAGTTCTGACTTAATTTGATGCAATTTGGATTTCTTAAAACTTAACCAAAACCACTTTAACTTGGTCTAACTTTATCATTCATGGTTCGAGTTTATAGCAACTGAACATAACGTAGGTATGTACATTAGCTTGGCTCTTCCTGAAAGTCCCTCAGTTGGAGTTACTTTAATTATTTAATATTCTAACCAAACTCAATCAAACTTAATTTTAAGGGATTATCTAGGAAGAACTCGGTTATCGAGACCACTCATTCCCAAGCACAGTTCGTTCCAACCAAATCCAACTTACAAAGTGTGATCCATATGTCAAACTTTATGTCCCATAATCTTCTAGTGTGGAAAAGAAGTGCACTAGATAATGATACTAAGTTTGGAGTCGACAATAGCCAAAGAGGTGACACAGAGAGTTTTCGGGAAATTCACAATCTCATCGTTCGTTGACGACAGAGGCACCATCAGTTTCATTGGCAGTTTCCTTTATTGTTCCCAAAAGACGGGAAACGAGCAGTAATTGTTCTGGAAACCGCAAGCGGCTGACTTCGCGTTCACCAACACTTTATAAGCGTCTCAAATTACGCGATCGGGTGATCTCTCCCCAGTCCCTTTTACAACACGACCCTCACAAACTGGTTTAATCGTTCCTTGAAATTATTTGCTCGGGTCTGTCGGTGGATTTCCTTTTGGTTATTTGTCTTTTAATAAACTGACAACGACTATCGGACGCGACAATATCTCTTCCCCCTTTCTCATTCTAAGTGTTTGACAGACATACTTAAAGAGGGTAGTTTTTGCATATGCCAAAAGGAACATGCGCTTTTGGGCAATTGGATACCTACATCCCAATAGCTGTGATTTCTTCTTGTACTTGAACCTTGAGTCTTTCCAAGGTGAAGCCCCACAGGATGAATCTGTTACCCTATGTCACCCCTAATGCCATGAGACAAGCAGGAAACATTAAAACTCGAGCAGTATGAGTAGTTCCATCCTGTTGATGCAAGTCTTCCAGATCTGTTTACTTCTTCATTTCCTCTATTTGAAGACACATCAGTCAAAGTTTCTCTACTTTCCCCAAAAATATTTGGAAACTGTACGTCTCGAGCTCACTTTTGGGGTGTGGTGAGGTTTCTCGTGAAATTGAGTTGGGTTATTTTCAGCCTAGTACCTAAAATTTTGTTGACTTCGCAATAATCCGATTCCACATTTCATGAAAACGATTGATAAACTTTTTTTTTCATGGAATTGTAAAATTTAGATGTTTTGATGAGAATGAAGTACGTGTTTAGGTAGTGGAATTAAGCTGAAATTTGTTATCATTTATTCAAAGGTTGCGGACCTGAATTCGTTGCGGTTTGTGGCTGGATGGGATGCTGGGGGGTAGTAGCGTCGGCGGAGACGTCAGGCGTCGGGGTTGGTGGTGTGCGGCGTTAGCTCTCCCGGCAAGTTAGCAGCTTGCGGTGACCGGTAGTGGCGTTATTGTAGCGGTGACGGTCTGACCGCAACCCGCTTTCTCCCTTTCGTCTTCCTTCATCCCTTTCGTTGACCAGTGGCTGCGAGTGGATCCAGAAGGTCGAGCAAAGAGCCACCGGCTCTCGCCAGACGTCGCCACTGCCGCCGCCAACCCCTGAGCTTGCGGACTTCTATCGTCCTTCGGCCACCACCACAGTTTATTCAGCGTTTCATTAAAGGATTCATTATGTTTTGGTTAGAGTTGGCAGACTACGGAATAAGTTAATTAGTAACGAACCAGAACGCTCATTATCGGCAAACGAACGCGGTTGCTTTCCGTTTTTCTTGTAAAAAAAAGGAAAAAAGTGACCGGCGAAAATGAGGAATGGCCCAAACGAAAATAACAAATTCTGGTCGGCGAAAACTTCAAGTTCCTAAAACTAAAATGCAATATAAAAATTTAAGTACCTACTGTGGTATTTCAGAAAACTTTTTACAGGAAATCAAAGCTTTCAGGATGCAAAGAATAATTGTTAAAAGCAAAAATAAAACAATCGAAACTTTTCTAAAATAACTAAAAGAAACATTAAGAACCCAAAATTTCGCAAAACCTATAGAAATCTAACCACGTACAAATTTTTGATTGTGTAACTCTTCGGTTGTAATTTGGGCGCTGGGTTTTGGGTTCATTGATTTTATTTGACTTACCAAATTAAGGTAAAAAATATTTGGAAGTTTTTCATGGAAATTGTGTACCTACAGTATTTTTTAATATAATAACAGATATGAAACCGTAAAATTACTTTGTCGATTGATTCGTCGAATTGAAAATGATATGGTTGCTATGTCCATAAAAGGAGTTCTTCGTATGTGTAATGGAATTGCTATTGCATTAACTTTGTAGTTGCAGCATGTGTGTGTCTATCTTGATATTCGGAATAATTTCCTTTTTCTTTGCTTTTCCTGATACGCGCGCATTTTGCCGTCGTGTAATAATCAGGAAATCAATGGGTATTTTCGTTATTTTTTGCAAAAGAAGAAAAAAGCCACCTTTCGTGTAATGAGCGGAAGAAACGTGAGGCTGCAGTAGGCCAACAAGCAGTTTCGTGATTTCCTTCAAAGAACTATATATTTCAGGGAATGTTGAACGGCAATGTTCCGCAGCAAAGAAGTATTTATGGCCCTCAGACATGCAACCATTTCTCGACGTTTAATTGAAGATACCTATTTTATTCTTTCGCAACGACGACCTCGTACATCACGATAAAGAACAAGGAAAAATTGCCTACCTACCTACCTACCATTCTGATTTATATTTTTTTAATTTGCGTCTGTCGAAGTACTATTTTAAATTCAGCATTGATACATAAAAAAATATCTAAAAATTAGTACCTACAGTTACATATTACCGGAAAAGAGAATTTTCACAGATTAACTTGAAATTAGGTAAACATGTAAAGTTTTACGACGAACGTAAATAATGAATTTTGAATTTAATGGTAACTTTTGACAATAGAAAATTCAATTTTCTTTCTTGTTCCTTCCGATCTTTTACTAAACATGCTTTGGGCCATCCTTTGTTGTACCGTCCCCTTTATTTACATCTTGAGCTTTTACCATTGGTATTCATCACATTTATGTCGAATAACTGTACATAGCTTTATTTACAAATTTTTGAATTTTTCTGACGTGTTTATCTTGTATTTCAGGGTCCTCAACCAGGCCAGCCTTTCAAATTTACTGTAGGAGAATCATGTGATAGAATAAAAGAAGAATTTAATTTTTTACAAGCCCAATATCACAAGTAAGTATTTATTTAATTATTCGTATCAACGTATTAATCCGACTGGCCAATGTTTAATCATCGCGGGTGAACTGTCTTTTCAAATTATAAACCTCGAACTCCTCATCGACCATCGAATGTGTTACGTTAGTAGTTTAAAGCCACAAGCAGGTTTAAATTATGTGCTACTGTATACTGGGTCGACTAGTGTCTTGTGTCACTGACTTATTTGAGATATTAGGCCTAGCCACCAGTTACAGTCACTAGTATATAGGCGCGGCCACCAGCCATAGTCACTAGCGACTAGATACGGCCACCAGTCACAGCCACTAGCGGCTAGGCGCGGTCACCAGTCTCTAGTGGCTAGGTGCGGTCACCAGTCGCAATCACTAGTATGTAGGCGAGACCACAGTCACTAGTGGCTAGGCATGGCCACCAGTCTAGTAGCTAGGCTTGATCACCAGTGGCTAGGCGGGTTAATCAATCACAGTCACTTGTAGCTAGGCGAGGCCATCAGTCACAGTCGTTAGCGACTAGGCGCGGCCACAAGTCTCTAGTGGCGAGGCGGGTTCACCAGTCACGGTCACTTGTAGCTAGACACGGCTGCCATTCGCAGTCGCTAGTGGTTGACACAGTCACTAGTGGCTTGAACCAATCATTAGTGGCCAGGAGCGGCCATCAGTCACAGTCACTAGTATCTACCACCACCACTTTCAGTCACTAGTAGCTAGCCGCGGCCACAGGCCACGGTCACTAGTGGCCAGACACGGCCACCAGTCGGACTAATGTGCACTTTTCCGTCTATTTGCCGAGACTTGAATACGCAGTAGATGATGTTTATGGTCTGGTGCCTCAGACTACATGTCGCCACAAGTGACGAGCATTGACCACTCTCAGAGCTTTTGTCTTTAGCGCGACTACTTGAACTGTTAGTTTGCCGCCACTGGCCGTTGTCACCAGTGGTTCTCTGTGGCAGCGCCAAATGTGTACATATCAGGCGGGCGACAGGAAACAGTTTGGGATGCTTTAGCCACCCCAACATTAAACTAATCGTAACCGAACAACTGCTAATTATTTAAAGGTCTTCCATTGTATTTCATCATTGTTAAGAAGTGACCAGCTTTCAAAACTAGTAGACGTAAAGTATTAAGTCAATTTGTTGATTGTATTCCGGAGATAAGTGTATGGGCAAATACACTCAAGCTTTCTTCTTTTGTTGTCTAATCGTCATTAATCTTATCGTGGATTATAATGAGGCTAACGTACACTAAAAAGGAAATTAATGACTTTAATAATTGCTGTTCTTTGCTTTATTGGTCATCATTTTATTCGTGTAATTATCTAACGTGAAAGTCGTTGTTGTTTGTAGTTTGCCTTAATGTGTATACTAATAATTGCGATCCTGGATATGGGGAAATAATAAATTGACTCACCTGTCACGTCTTTATCGTTTATTATTTAATTTTATGTCGTAATTTGTTTTATAATAATAATAACATTAGACAGTTTGTTTGTTAAAAACAAGTGGAAATGCAAACAATTTAAAAAAGTTGTGGAAGAGTTTTTATGCGCTTTAAATTTCAACTCACTGGGCCATCTAGTGGCAGCCACAACTCCTTGACGTTTCTTGTATGAATTTTTTTGCGAATTGTGGCTGTGACTGATGGCTGCGTTTAGCCACTTGTAACTGCGACTGCTGTCTGTGATTAGCCACTTATGACTGCTACTTGTGGTTACATCTAGTAGCTTTCCGGAGCCACTGGTAATAGATACTAGTTGTCGCCACTAGTAGCTCTGTGAAAAGGTTAGTATTTCCAAAATTTTGTCAATGATGACACCATTCAATAGTCATCCTACAACCAGTTAGTAAGAGTTATGAAGAGACATACGGCTTAACAAAAAATTTTTCCTTTTTGTTTCTTATTTTAATGCGTTATCGTTGTTTTGCGCACGATTTCACGGGCTGAAATTTGTGCGGTGCTCAGAACCATTCATTATTCGTTGATTAATTCAAAACGAATACCCCAAGCGGTAAAGACCTTTTGATGGCATATTATTATTTTATAATGACTTAAACATGGCTATGATCGAGGTCTTACAGGATGTTCTAAAGAAACAACCCCACTTTATACAATACACAGGGTGACCCAGAAAATATTACCTATCATCAAACATTAAGGATAAATGATGGTTAAGGTCTTACAAAAGTCTCCAAAAGAGGAATTGAATCTGGTCTACCACGTAAGAGCAACAAAAAAAATTCTTCTCATCGTCTTCTACACGAATTGAACCAGTACCTATAACGATTGTACGTATGTTGTGAACGTATGTCTTCCTTTTTTGGAATTGTTTTCAGAGTAATTAAATCTAGGTAATTTTTGTCGAATAATGAGGCTGTATTGCTCCCATACAACGGATAACATTTGTTTTAATGACAACATTTGTATGTAGATGGGCGCAGCTCTGGACAGTAGTTAACCTTAAACAGGAAAAAAACCGCATTGCAAACTCTTGATGCGTCCATAGTATCATGAATTTTTATCACGTTTGTGTTCTACCTGGTATGACGCAGCCTTGAATGTATGACTTTTAAACCTATAAAAATCATCAACTTTTATGGACTTAAAGAAATTCTAAACATTCTAGAAAAAAAACACATCAATACTTGAGGTGTGTTTAGACCAGTGGTTTCCAAAAGGTGTTCTGAGGAATTTTGGGCTCAGAAAGTAATTAGTCGACCGCGTAACTGTTTCTGATACGTAAACATTGATTGACGACAACTAGTAGCAGCCACAGGTCGTTGAAGAGATTATTAATGCGTTTTATTGCGTAGTTTCAGCGCAAATAGAGTTCTGGTGGTCGCGTTCGAGCCACAAGTTCGCTACTTGTGGCGACATATAGCCGCCATCATATTCTATTCTTAAAAAATTGATGCTGCGTGTAACCATTAGTGATTGTGACTGGTGGTCACATTTAGATACTAGTGGCTGTTATTTGCGGTCGCTTCTTGGCACTTATGGTAAACTATAGCTACTAGTGACTGTAACTTGTGGTCACATGTTGCCACTAGTGTCCATGACATGTGACCACATATAGCTACTAGTGGCTGTAACTTGTGGTCGTTTGTTGTCACTAGCGGTCGTGACGTGTGGTCAGGTGTAGCTACTAGTGGCTTCAACCTGTGGTCGTTTGTTGTCACTAGTGGTTGTGACTTGTGGCTACGTATAACTACTAGTGGCTTTAACTTGTGGTCGCATATTTTCACTAGTAGTCGTGATTTGTGGCCACGTCTTGCTACTAGTGACTGTAACTTGTGGTCGCATTTTGTCACTAGTTGTCGTGGCTTGTGGCTACGTCTAGCTACTAGTGGCTGCAACTTCTTGTGGTTGCATATTGTCACTAGTAGTCGTGACTTATGGCCATGTATAGCTACTAGTGACTGTAACTTGTGGTCGCGTCTTGTCACTAGTGGCCGTGAATTGTGGCCACGCTTCTAGTGGTTATAACTTGTGGTCGCATGTTGTCAGTAGTGGTCGTTACTTGTGGCCACGTGTATCTATTAGTGACTGTAACTTTTGGTTTCATGTTGCTATTAGTGGTCGTGACTTGTTTCTACTTTTAGCTGTTAGTGGTCGCATCTTGCAACTAGTGGTCTCTTGACTTATACAGCTACCAGTGAATGTGCCTGATCGTGAAAATGTGAATTTTTCAGTAGTTGATGAGGATAAACCTCTTCAGGGTTTTCACGCATCGTATACTGTTCATTATTTTTGATTTCATGCTTGATATGAAGTGAAAAATATGATCGCTATTAATTAAAATGCTTTTGTGACTGGTACGTTCGCTTGGTTTTTGGTTCGAATTGCATCATAGGATGGCGTACCTACCGCAAAGTTTTTTTTGTTGTTGGCTTTATAAAATATAATCTAAATTTATTGCGGCTTCACACAACTTTTCCGATGCGGTAATTATTTCTTTTAATTGCACACTTTAATGACGATCGTATCTGTGGCATGTTGTTAATTTATTTATTCCATTTGCGAAGCAACAACCGAGAAAGAGTAAGAATGAGTTAACCGATCTCGGTTTAGTTAATAAGCATATTATACGATGTTGTTAAAATGTATAAAACCGCTCTTTTGCGTCCGACCAACCGCAAAACGGTTACGCTCGTTCGAAATGTCGATTTGAAATTGTAATTGGCCTGTTTTGTAAACGTTAACCGCTTAATATTTCGTAATGGTTTAGATGTTAAGAATTAGGCGTTCGTTTAATGACTGACTGAGCTTGTTTCTCACCTAATTTATGTGCATTTTGTTTCAGCTTGAAGCTCGAATGCGAGAAACTGGCCAGTGAAAAAATTGAAATCCAACGGCATTATGTTATGGTAAGTTTAATAAATTTCTAAAACTACAACATTTTTCATGACTCATTTTACAACTTATCTAACTCAATTTATTTACATTGTTTTATCGTCACTTTCATTTCGCTTTTTTTATATTTTATAGTTATATAATATTCTAAAATAGTTTAGCATAATGTTTTTTTAATGACAGGAAATTGTTTTTTTCTTTTTTCAAAATTGTTGGACGTAAAACAACATATTTTTTTGCGTGATTGTCTAATATGTAATGAAATATTTGAAAGTAAACGCTACACATCAATTAAGTTATTGCTTTGTGATGTGTTTGGTTCAAGTTTAACTGTCAACAGAACGGCGAGTTTTGACAAAAATTCTTGGCTTTGAATCAGAAATCCAATGATTTATTTCGACATTTACCACCAAAATATTAAAGATGAAACAAAAATGTTTGTGTAATAAAGATTAAACTTGTGAATATTTAATCTTTGTTAAAATTTATTCTGACAGACACGACTATTTAATAAAATAAAACTGGTTAGATACGTACCTCCAGTTATTCCTATCCCCAAAATTTTAATTCACTGTGCTTCCCTTTTACTCCTGTTTCTGCCTCTAACACGTTTCTAACTGGCCCTTCATGTCACGTAACACCATTAGGATTTTGTCTGGCGTACAATAAGCCAAAAGTATTTATTTGTACAAAAAGGAAAAATAGGTCAAAATTGGAGATGTATGACTAGAAGAAGTAACTGATTTTCGATGTTTGAAAAGTCAGATAATAATCCAAGATGGAAAAAGTGGTAGAGACATTAAAATAATTCTATTTGGAATGAATGAATCCCTTCGGTTTTTATTCGCGTGCCATTTGATTGATTAAAGGTGCCTTTCAAGGACCCCGTGTTCCATTTCATTATGAAATGGCGCTTCGAGGAATCGAGGACCAGGCATTACGTGATAAAATTCCGAACACTTATTATAAAAAGGCCATTAAGAGACCGCGTCGTCCGAGTCGGAAAAGACGATTGCAAACACGGCTATTAGGACCTAATAAATGGCTACATAATTGATGAGATTTGCCGATAATCTTAAATGCCGACCCAAAAAAAAGAAAATGTTTATGGACCAAACACATCTCCATCGGTGGTCTCTGTTTCATTTCGAAACTGTTTTTGTTCTTCGTTTTATACTACGATAATTTATAGTTAGAATAAGTTTTCTTTTAGGTGTTAATTTGTTTTGATACGATTTTTATTTCGTCATTAAATGAAAAACGTAATATCATGTACGTACCTACCAAGTGTAAACTTTTACTTAAGATACGAAAGTTTGTAGGAAAATTGTTTTTTTTACAAATATTACCAAGACAAAATTTCGCCTGATAATTTAAATAACTACTGAGGCATTACTTCTATCTGCAATTTTCGGTTGCACAAAGGATTATGTAGTTGCAAAAACTATTTTTGAAGGCTTTTAGTGTAAGTGTGCAACTGTTTGGTTGCTTCTAGTTGAAAATGTGGATGTATCGTGAATAATGTCAATAGCCTTTGATAAAGTTTTTGATACCACGTAGTTTTTTTTTTACGATTTTTCAGAAAATAATTCCAATTTTGGAGATTAATCATTATATTTTTCTTTTATTTTTCAGTATTACGAAATGTCGTATGGTCTTAATGTCGAGATGCACAAACAGGTAAGCAATCAGTTTTCATTAAATTTTTACTTTTTTGAAGCTTTGTGTTTATGCGATTTGAAATTTGCGTCGGCTAAATCTCGAAGTTAGAAATCTAAATCGCTGCATATAAATAATTTAGAATATGAATGAAATTTTTTTTGTTGAGGGTTAAAAACCTAAATTTTTCATTATTTTAAACGATACACTGAATTCTATTCCAAAGTAAAATTATATTCAGACTTTAGTATTAAGTCGATCTCACCCTCTGCACGTTCTAAAAATTATTTCTGGACCCTCTTGTAGGATTTATATAGTTTTTCTTTTCATCTTGTGTTTGTTCATATGTTCCATCACTTATGCAAATGTTGCGGGTAAAAAGTGTATGCAGCTGTTACCCGATTTATTTAAATTCTGGTCAGCTCGTCATATAAAACTAGTTACTTCTACTCGATGTGTTTATGTTTGTTGAACGTGCGGATTAAAAATTATTGGCGCTTACCAAACGAAGTCTCTGCAGCGTGCAACCCAAATAGAATCTGCAACAAAGCCCTTGTACAAAGAAGACCGCATCTATGGGAACACAAACACAATAGCCATAAGATTCAGTTCTATTGTATGTACCAATATTTTATAGAGTACGTACATTGCGAAAAAGTGACAAAAAGGAGTCGATATTTTAACGCTATTTCTTGTCCAAAATCTTTCACTATTAAGGGAACCGAATTAGTTTCTAAATCTGACAATAGGAGCAAATTAAGGGTAGATGCTTATTGGCAAAAGCGTCACCCCACATTAGGATAAAATCGAGGGGGTTCGAAAACGTGTAGTAGTTGATTCACATAAGCTCAAGTATTTGATTAGGGCGAATCGTACGAAGGGTCATGTTAATTGGTGCCATCATATGGGCCTGGAGCATTCGTGTTTATGCTAACAAACATTTTAACGTTTCGTGCGAAGGGGTGCGTTCGTCGCCAGTTGGACGACGACGGTGTCGTGATGATGATGACGGCGAGGGGATGAAAAAAATAGAGGGTGCTCGGAGATTAAATGCGACAGTAGGGCGCTTGCAACCAATTCAATTTAAAAATCGTTTGGGGCGATATATTGTCGCCTTTTAGTATTACAGACGTTAGTGTTCATGATGAAAGCGACACGCCACAATAGGGCTGTGTGGGGATCAATTTTTGTTTAACAAGCGCGCAGGGATCGAAACGAAATTCTCTACTATTAACTAACTAACGTCACACCATTATTTTAAACGACTTAATAAATGCAGATTTGTACATATTTTTGATATTTTTTGTTTACCCTCAAGAATTAATTATTTTTTTCCGAAAAGGGCTTAAGTCTGTTCAAGGGAAATATTTTTTTATTAACAGCCTCATGAAGTCAATGTTCAACGAAAGATACGGTTAATAAAAAAATAAGTGAAAATACAAAAACGTTTTTTTTTTTCGTTGAGGTTAAGAATTTTCGTTAAGTAAAGATGGAAACCATCCCTTAAAATGAATTATTGATATTTAATTATTCACAATATTTTAATGACGAGTACATAACATTTTTAAAAACGAAATGGCTTTTCGGGTTATTAAAATTTGCGTTATAAGATCGGAAATTGCCATTTGCCACTGACGGATTGGTTATAATCAAAAATACATTTTTGACGTGAATAATGGAGTTAATATAAAACGTTGAGTCAATTATGCGCCAGTTTTTGTGCTATTTTGGCATTTTCCGGGGACACATAATGTAGTTCATCAGTGACAAAACGACGATCCCCGGATTTGATATAAATTCATGAGACCAATTTATGCTGTCACGACCATTCGGGAGATGGAGAGGGTCCGCAACCCTTCTGAAAGCTCGAACCTTTTTTTTATTGTTATCGGGGATGAAATCGCATAGGGTGGCGCTCTTACTAAAGCGCTCATCTGCTTTTATAATTCAGGACTGTAATTCATGTCACGACGATTTTAAACTTTCGAAAGTGACTCCATTCAAGTGAGAAAGTATTTGTTTATCTATAAACCATCCCCTTCACTTAGAGCCCTTAAAGGTTTATCTATTATTTAAAAATGCCAGAGTTCGGTACAAAGCTTAAGTCCTTCAATCGTGTTCTTAATCCCAAACCCCAATAATTGTGGAATTTAATAAAAAGAAATTGGTTTAAGAGGTGCCAGTTGTTTCTTTCTCTTTATCGTATCGTTTTAAAACGAGAAATTGAAGATAAGTATTAATTGGAAAATGTCTTTATTCCTCTCAGTCAGCTTCATGAAACCTCTCGGGAACAAAGCTTCGATTTTTAATTCGAAGTTACGACTCAATTTTAATTTCTTCGATAGGGAAAGAGAAAGAGGGAGACGTTCCCTTTTCCGAGGGTTTTCAACAGTCGGTCAAGCAATTTAGTTGAGTGCTTCGAAAAAATCTTTTGCCATTTTCTCCCGGCAACTTCTCCTCGATCATGTATAAAAGTTAAGGATCGTCAAACTACGGAACTCTCTCTGTTCGCTTGCTGTTTTGTTCCGTTCGATTCTACTTTTTCGCAACGAAAGTTCTTGATAAAGTGCTCGGTGACAAATATTTTTCTTTAAAACCAATTTAAGTTGCTACTTGCGGCATAAACGATTTCATGAGTTTAACAAACTGCATGGCTGGCTGGCTGGCTGGCTGGCTGGCAACCGAGAGAGCGGTGGTGGTGTAGAGTACGTAGTGTGGTGTGGTGTTGCGGTGGTGGTTTGGGGGTGGCGAGGGCCGCCACCAACAACGACGGCTGGTGCGGTGGCGGTCGAGTTCCGTTACGAGTTCAAAAAGTAGAACTTAAATAGTTTCCGGAAGTTTACGGTTAAGCGAATCGGAAAGATTTACGACTTTAATTCGTTGTTTGTTGAGACGTTGGATCTTCTTGGTGCACTTGTAAACATTCGCAGCTTAACTCACCCCATTCATTCTCTTCCTCCGCAAATTCTCACCCTGTCTTTCTATCCCTACGTTCACATACTTCATTTTACAGATTTGTATCGTAGAAATGGTAGGTTGATGAATTTGGTTTCTACTTTGCTACTCGACACATCTTGGACATCTATGGTATCAGATAATCTTCCGAATTGGTTATCAATAGTTTCTTTGGTTTTAAAAGATTTCTGAAACTAGAAAGTACCAACAGTACCTCTTGTCTTGTGTCACATAATTATCATTCGAATTGATAACTATGAGAGTCTCTGGTTTCAACTCACTCATGAAACTAGATATCAACAGAGTATCTCTGGTGTTGAATGATGATCTTTCTGGTGAGTTACCAATACTCTCTCTGGTTTTAAATGATTCATTGAGCTAGATACCAATAGCATCTCTGGTATAAAATGGTGCTTTCGAATTGGTTACCTAGTTTCTCTGGTTTCAAGTTATTCTTGGAAGTAGATACCAACAGATCTCTGGTAATTGATTGTTTCAGCCTTTACTTTGTGAAAAATTAACTTTCACTTGTGAAAAATAGTGTTTTATTTACGTAGTATCTCTGGTGTTAAATGATGATCTTTCTGATGGTTAGTTACCAATACTCTCTCTGGTTTTAAATGATTCATTGAGCTAGATACCAATAGCATCTCTGGTATAAAACGGTGCTTTCGAATTGGTTACGTAGTTTCTCTGGTTTCAAGTGATTCTTGGAAGTAGATACCAACAGTACCTCTGTTATCAAATGGCTTTTTCGAATTGGTTACCCAGTTTCTCTGGTTTCGAATTATTGTTGGATCCAGATATCAACAGTACCTCTGGTATCCAGTAGTAGTGTCGAATTGGTTACCAATAGTCCCTCTTATTCTGTCTTTGGTATTGAAGCTGAAATCCTAATTATTTACCAATAGTTTCCATATGCTTCATGGAGCTGGATGGCAACTTTCGAATAGTTTCTCTGATTCTAAATGATCAAATTATGGTACTTTCGAATTGGTTATCAATAGTTTCTCTTGTTTCAAATGATTCTTGAATTAATTACCAAAACTGTTTCCGGTTTTAGATTTTTTTTTGTAAAATGCGTATGAGTGATTTTTATGGTATTGGATTGTCTTTGAGGCTGATTACTTGTAGTAACTAACCTTAACTTAACTTAACCAGACGGACTTTAAAAACTCCTGAGACAACTTTTCCATGAAAGATATTACCGTTTGGATTTTTTTTTTTTCATTTTTATGATGTGAACCATGCCTAAACATATGTGGTCCGAAAAGTTCCACGTGTTATTAAAAATCGAGTGCATGTGCAGTAGGTTTATACGCCATGCAGATGCAAAAAAATCGGTTCCTCGTTGATGCAAGAGAGCCACTTTCGCATTGAAATTTACTGGGGCAAAGGATAGGGAGTTATGAAAACGTTAGCGCTTCAGCTTCCATTCCAAATTCGTTTCGATTGCGTAAATATGAAAAGCGCGGCCCGATCTTTCTCCTCTTCTCCCTATCTGTCTGTCTGTCTGTCTATCTCGTTCGGTTGAAACAGCGATTAATGTTTACTTTTCGTTTAGTTCTTTCGGACAAACGAACGTGGGAAATGTAGAATAATCAACACTGCAAACATTGAGCGCGTCGATTTTCTGTTCTTCGACGATGTCGAAGCGGCAAACAATTATTTTCCGCAAACATTATTGCAACTCTAATCAGGCTAACGTTGCCTCTCTATATGGTCGTTACCATAGTTACACAAGCACTGTTTGCCAAACGAGAATTACCTACCGCATGGAATTGTTAAAACTGAACGAGCACTTATGTGCTATATCGCTATATCCCACCAAAAACGTAATTATCAAAAAGTTCTTTTCTGCATCAAAATCTTTTACCACCAAAAAATATGATATGGAAGCATCAAAAAATGAATGTTAGCTACATTATGCTGTGAACAAACCTTCTCTTGTACCATATTTTAAGAGCTTAAGCTAACATAAAAGTGAGTGGAATCAGTTTCAAAATTCCGTGAACATACAAATGTCCCATTTTTTTTTGCATTTGGTTATATTTGCCACAAAGCTATGACTTCACAAGCTTTAAAAGGGACAAAAAAAATTATTTTTCTTTGAAATCCAGAAAAGTTTTTGTATCTATTTTTGAGATCACCCTGTATGGTATCTAGGTATGTATATAACCTATATCTATTTTTTTTGTCGTCTATCGCTTCATAAGTTCGTAGGTCAAATCGTACATGTACAAAGAAAGTCCTCGGTGACGGTCGATCGGTTCTAAAAGTGGGAAGAAAATATTGGCGGAAATGGAAAAGGGCCGGTTCGCATCGCAGGGGTTGAATGGACATCGATTTACACGGGTCGCGGTCACCACGTCAGTTTCGCTATTCGCATCAGTGACAGAAGCGACGAACGACATGTAACATGGAAGGGCGTTCCGCCCTGATTGCGACGTACACGCGACAACCCCCGTAAACTAACCGGGGGACACCTTTTTTACAGTAAAAAACTGTAATTGAAAATTAGGCAATTAAAAGAAAAAAAAACAATTATTGTGTAAATACATAGAAACACAAACATAGGGACGATATTATAAATAATTTTTGGTTAAGTGGACATGAGTTTTGATTCACCTGAAAGCTGTTGTGGGAATTCCCAAAACCTTTATGAAACTCTTAGTTATCTTTGTTAAATACTGTAAGATTAATACTAGCTGTTATGTGTTGTATTAGTTTAAATCTTTCTAGTTACCTACCAGGAGGAGTTTCTCTGGTTCCAAAATATCCTTGAAACCAGGTACCAACAATACCTCTGGTATCAAATAATAATCTTTCGAATTGGTTACCAACAGTACCTCTGGTATTGAATTCTGTTTTTTTTTTTTTTAATTGGTAACCGAGAGGTTCTTTGGTTTCTCAAAATTTTTTGAAAATTGTTATCAATAGTTCCTTTGGTTTTAGTTGTTTTTTGAAATTAGATACCAACAGTTTCTCTTGTTTCAAATCATGATGTTTTCCATTGGTTACCAACAGTATCTCTGGTTTAAAATGATTCTTGTAGTTAGATACCAACGATACCTCTGGTATTGAACTATGATCTTTCTAATTAGTTACCGAGAGACTCTCTGGTTTGAAGAAACTCCTGGAATTGAATACCAACAGTACCTTTGGTATCAAAGTATACCAAGAATTTCCATAGTTTCAAAAGATTCTCAGAACTAGACATAAACTGTACGTCTGGTATTGATTACCAGGAGTTTCTCTGGTTTAAAAAGATTCTTGGTACAACACAATACAAAGACAACCTCTGGTATCAAATGAAAATCTTTCGAATTAGTTAGCATCAAAAGGTTCTTGGAACTAGATATCAACAGTACCTACATATCTCTGAAATAAACTTATACCAAGAGAGTTTATCTGGTTTCAATAATGTATGATTATGGTATGGAACTGTTTGTTGATAGTATCTCTGGTATATTTATTATATATATGATATATGTATGTTAAACTGAATCATTTCACCCCAAATTTAAATTGTTTCTGAGTGCGTGCTGTTTTGGTTCGCGTCTGTATATACATATTTATTTGTTTTGTGGGGTGCGAAACAGCAAGCGGGGTTGAGCGGCCAGTGAGGAGGGTTCGGGATTGGGGGTGACAGGGCCACAGGGCGTCGCGGTGCTGCTTCGGAGGCGGCGTATAACGAGCGGATACAACATGCGGCTTTCGGGGCAATTATTGCCGTTTGTGTGGCACATGTTTAACCATCGACAACTCTATCATTTTGTGTAATTGATTACCAGCGAAGCGACGATGTAGTAGTATTAGTAATGGCAGTAGCGCGGTGGTTGTGTAGCAGGGGGTTCTAACCCCTGTTCAAACTTTCCGAACGGGTTTCATTAGACGCTTTTATATTCCACGGGTTTTTGTTCAATTTATTTACAAAAAAAGTAATTTTGCAAAGTGTAACTTGTGATTCGAGCTATTGCAGAATTGTAACGTTTGAATGGGTATGTTGTTATAATCTTGTACCGACAATGGTACAATTTGGTCGTGTAAAATAGTCGTGCTTTGATTGTACTGGTCCAATTCTAATTAATTAGTCGGTAATCCGACTCACGACAATTGAATTAACATATTGTATACGTGATTAAGTAATCGATCTGCAAGCGGAAATCAGAATGGCCGAAGGGTATGATAATGAAGCCATGTAATTTACATATTATTGATACTTGTACTAGTCGGCAATACATATAGTGAGAAAAAGGTAGGTAGCACTACGTCTTGTTTGCTACACCTGTCAACTATTCATCCAACATTAATTAAGTTGTTTTGGTAATTAATAGTTAATTATAATTAGGTGTAAAACTTCTGTCGCCATCCACCTTATTTAACTGATTTTTTCTCATAAAATGTGCTCTAAAGAAAATTACTAGCAATCAGAATCTCCCTTTTATTAGATTTATAAATACATAATTAAGCAGTTCGTTTCCTACTTTTAATCGTCTATTAACTGTAAATCCTGATTACCATTAATTAAATTCACGATTGCGCATCGAAAGCGATATCAGTTAGAAAGGGAATGTTCAGCTGCAAAAGCATTGTAGTAATTTGATCGTGGTAGTGCCAGTGAAGCGAGAAAAAAGAACGTACGTTTAAATAACGACCGAGGCAGTCTCTCGTTCAAACAAAAAAATAAAAACAACGCGCTAAAACTAAGACGTAAAATCGGCTGTTAATGGTTCCAGTTAATTTACATACGAACCCCTGTCACTAGTCTCGCTAGAGAAAACGAAAAAAAATTATTCTTTGTTAAAAGTATACGTAATTTGGGTTGAATTGGAAAGAACGGTGTCATTCATTTTGAATTATTTATTCGGTTTTAATTGAAAGTTTAACACAAGGTCTCGCCCTATTGTGCTTGCGTCCTTTCAACCTGTCCGTTTCGCGACCTTTCGATGTGTCTGTTCCGCGACCTCAGGTCTTGTCGACCTGGCAACCTTTCGCCTCTCCTGCTACGTCTCGGACTGCCCGTCTTGCGACGACATGTTGACATATTAATCCGCCTGTTATGCAATTATTCGTCCTCTCCGCCTCGCAGCAGCTCACCCTTTCCGTCTTGTTCCCTCTGGCCTTGTCTGTCTCGCGGCCTTACGCTGCCTATTTCGCAACTACTTGTCCTCTATGTCTCGCAATTACTCGTCCTCGCTGTCTCGCAACTACTCGTCCTCTCCGTCTCGAAACATCTCGCCCTCTCCATTTCGCCACCTATCGTCCTCTCGGTCTCGCAGTCTAGAACACCTCTCCGTCTTGCAGCCTCTCACACTTTTCCGTCTCGCTCCCTCTCGCCCTGTCTGTCTCGTGGCTTTACGCTCGTGGCCAGTTCACCTCTAGGCTTTTCGATCTGCCCATTTCGCAACTACTCGTTGTCTCTGTCTCGCAAATACTCGTCCTCTCCGTCTCGTAACATCTAGCACTCTCCTCTTCGCAAGCTCTCGTCCTCTCGGTCTCGCATTCTAGAACACCGTTCCGTCTCGCAGCCACTCGCCCTGTCCGTTCCGCGACGTCTCGAATCATGTGTCTTGTGGCCTCACGTTTCGTCCACCCCTTTATTTCTAGACCTATCTATCTCGCAACCTCTTGTCTGTCCATGTCGCAACTTCTCGCCCTATCCTGCTTATAACTTCTCAACTCGTCCGCTTCAAGATCTCTCGTTGTCTTTTTCGCAACTGTACGACTTGAGCGTCTCGCTACATCTCGATCTGTCTGTTTCTCAACGTCTCGCAATGTTATTTTCAGTTGGCCTGCTGACTTTTCGACCTGTGCTTATTCTTTGATGTTGCTTGCAGAGAAGAGAAGAGCGAGAGACAACGTAAGGGCGTCTATCCGCCTAGCTGCTGAGTAAATTATTTGAGATACTGAACTAACAAACTAAGAGCTCTTTATTTGCTCACGGTATTAGCTGTAATGAAAGTGCACCTTGTCATGCAGAAACATAATATGTGTCTACTGTTTAGTTTCATCCATTCGCCTCTTTGTGGAACTTGAAAATCTGGTACAAGACGTCACGTCCTCTGGATTTAAAATAAACGAATGATCGACGCTTAAAAGGGATTATATCCTTTCATGGTTTTGCAGTTTTCTTGTTTAGGGGAGTCGAAATGTGACTCTTGTCACATCTTTTATTTATGAGTAGTGAGGAACACAAAGATTGACCCATGGTCGAGGGATGATGATAAAAGTGTACGACTTGAGCGTCTCGCTACATCTCGATCTGTCTGTTTCTCAACGTCTCGCAATGTTATTTTCAGTTGGCCTGCTGACTTTTCGACCTGTGCTTATTCTTTAATTATTCGCCCGCCTGTCTCGCAACATCTCCTGTCTGTCTCGTAACCTTTCACCCTATTCGTTTCGCGACTTCGCGGCCTCTTCGTCGCACAACTTCTGGCCTTGTCAGTCTCGCAGACTCTCACCCCGTCCTTCTCGCCACCTCCGGCTCTCTCCGCCTAGAAATTTTTCGTCTTGACTGTCTCGCAACGTCACGTTCGATCCGCTTATTGTTCTCTCGCTCTGCCAGTTTCGCAACCATCTAACCTATCTGTTGTGCAAGCTCTCACTCTACCTATAGCACGACTTCGCGACCTCTCCGTCTCACAATCTCTCGCCCTCTCCGTCTCGAAGCTTCTCCTGCCTGTCTCACAGCTTTTCGCCCTATTCGTTACGCGACCTCTCCGTCTCACAATCTCTCGCCCTCTTTGTGTCGCAGCTTCTCCTGCCTGTCTCGCAGATTTTCGCTCTATTCGTTTCGCGACCTCTCCGTCTCACAATCTCTCGCCCTCTTTGTGTCGCAGCTTCTCCTGCCTGTCTCGCAGATTTTCGCTCTATTCGTTTCGCGACCTCTCCGTCTCACAATCTCTCGCCCTCTTTGTCTCGCAGCTTTTCGCCCTATTCGTTACGCGACCTCTCCGTCTCACAATCTCTCGCCCTCCGTCTCGCAACTTCTCTTGCCTGTCTCGCAGCTTTTCGCCCTATTCGTTACGTAACCTCTCCGTCTCACAATCTCTCGCCCTCTCCGTCTCGCAGCTTTTCGCCCTATTCGTTACGCGACCTCTCCGTCTCACAATCTCTCGCCCTCTCCGTCTCGCAGCTTCTCCTGCCTGTCTCGTAGCCTTTTTACCCTATTCGTTTCGCAACCTCGCGGCCAACCATTGGTCCTTTCCGTTGTGCAAGCTCTCACCCTACCCGTGCCACGATTTCGCGCTTTCCTTGTCTTATAATCTCTCGCTCTGTCCCTCTCGCCCTTATCATCTTGCGATGTTTCAACCTGTCATATTCGCGTAGAGATTTTATCATTAAACTACACAGTGACGCATTTAATTATTTTAATCGTTTAAAAACTACATATTTAAAATTATGCAAAACAAGAAGATTGGATGCGATTCGTTTAAAAATTGAATACATTAACTGATGGTACTACCAAAAGCAAAAAAAAAGAGAGAGAGAGCAGAAGTAGTAGAATTTAGCCCGGGAACAGGGCGCTCATCGTCCCCTGTTAAACGTTAATGGATCGGGTTAATTTGCATACAAACCCCTTGTCGCTACTCTCGCTGGCAAAAAAAGTTAATTCGGTGTTTGCAGATCACGTAATATTGTTTAAATAGGGTGTAACTTAATGAGAAGGGAGCCCTAATTAAGGTTTTCATTACAACTACCTAAACTCGCGCCCCGTACAACTTTTGCTGCTGACGTTGTCGTAAGCGAGCGTCTCATCCGCCGCCACTGCCTCTAATTGCCTGTCTAATTATCATGCAACGGGGGTTGCTTGTTAGTGCTTGTGCCTCTATATAATATATACGTAAGTGTATGTGTGTGTGTATGTGTAGGGAAACGGCAGTGCTGGCAACCGTTTTCTTGGCGCCAATAAGCTTGCTTATTTACTTACATTAGTAAACTTCGCTCTTGCTGGGGAGGAACGGGCAATTTTCCCGTAACTTCCGTCAAGGAACCCCCCAACTTCCATCCCGTCATCACCGACGCATATTTTGCTGTTGCATCCCTTTTATGCACGGTTCCTACTTTGTATAACATCTTATCTCCACCCTAAACTTCTACTTATGATTATATTTTATCCTCATCTCATTTACTTTCCGTTCCCCCAGATTCTTTATTAAAAAGGGTGTTCATGAGATTAACAATCTACAATTTCGTCAGGATAAATAGTTTAGAATTTGACTTTTTAATTTGGAGATGATTCCTGAGAAGGTAGAAACTGTTTTCTTGATTTTGGATTTTTATGGGGTTCTAGACACGAACCGATTTGTACTAAAATAGCACCAGGAGGTATTTTATGGTTCAGTTATTGTGGAATTGTTTGATCTTATGCATTGTTGTACAATTTGCTTACGTCAACGCGTGGCCTGGTCATTGCTGTTGTTAGTTTCCGGTCCGGTATGGTACAGTACAAAGTTTCACGTCGGGATCGTTAATAATAGCCATCATTGTATACACATATCGGCAAATATTGACAGTGCACGGTTTGTAAACACTTCTCTCCCTCTTCACGTACGTATTTGCTCCTGTCTCCTTCGTCTATCCATCCGTCCACCTTTCCAACCGCCACCCTGAAGGGACCAGCAGCCATATACATAATATGTCAGCGTCAGTGATCGGGGTGGATGTTGCTTGCAGAGAAGAGAAGAGCGAGAGACAACGTAAGGGCGTCTATCCGCCTAGCTGCTGAGTAAATTATTTGAGATACTGAACTAACAAACTAAGAGCTCTTTATTTGCTCACGGTATTAGCTGTAATGAAAGTGCACCTTGTCATGCAGAAACATAATATGTGTCTACTGTTTAGTTTCATCCATTCGCCTCTTTGTGGAACTTGAAAATCTGGTACGAGACGTCACGTCCTCTGGATTTAAAATAAACGAATGATCGACGCTTAAAAGGGATTATATCCTTTCATGGTTTTGCAGTTTTCTTGTTTAGGGGAGTCGAAATGTGACTCTTGTCACATCTTTTATTTATGAGTAGTGAGGAACACAAAGATTGACCCATGGTCGAGGGATGATGATAAAAGTATTGTGGATACATAAATTTAGAAATGAGGAGACATTACTTAAACTATTGGATTTAGGGGAAGACTGGACGAGCATAAGTTAAGGGGGTGTATATCCGACAAGAGATTTGGGTTTTTTCCACATAAAGTTGTCACAATCATCCAATAGACCTAGGTTCAAAAATTCATGAATTAGTCATAACATAATTCATTTTTCTTTTAAGTATTCATTGGAAAAGTTAAACTGCATGAGGGTTAGGTTAGGTTGAGTTTCCCCAAGTGCCAACCACCTCATTACAAGTACATACAACATTATCGTGTCACTGCATCGACTAATAAGTCAAATATTCGACATAGACGGTACCTAGTTGTCGATGTGGTGGTAGTATCATCAACGTCATTGTGCGGTTAACAAATTGTATCGCATGATGTATGGCCGTCGCGACGTCGGCGTCGGTTGCTGCTGCTGTGTGCTCTGGTCTAATTATAACTAATGCACTTGATTTCCAATTGCTATGTGCACATTAATAAACGCCAATTAACAAGCTGGCCAGGCTATCGCGTCTAATGCGTGTATCTGTATATGCATTTGTTGCCGCTCCCCCTTCCGTTCATCCACCCCCCGCTTGTGTATCTACTCCCCATCAACGTGTGTTGTGCGTCCGTTCGTCGGTTAGTTGTATTGTCGCCGACCGCAACCCCGATATGACCGCACCTCGCCATCGTGATTTTAATAGGCCGATACCGAGCAACGATGCGGTCATGACGTCATTGCTGTGCGGCGGTTTACCGCGACCTAGCCGCAAACATGTTGACCCGTCTCGCGCTCATGTTCACGCACCCTTTCCACACAGTCGTCGTCGTATCTACAACAAACGATGGGGATGATGTGGTGACGGTTGGATAGGCGAAGATAAACCTTGTCGATTCTGGTGTCTATAGAAATTTCAGTTTTCTAATACACCTGGATTCACCAGGGGATTCCCCAACATGAAATTGGGAATGTAAAGTAATTTAGGTATGTACCTACTGTTGGATGACGGACTTTGGTACTACAAGAGCATATATAGTAAGTATATATTCAGATCGTGATGTACCTACGAAGCTCCACCTCCAACCGTTGAGAGAGGAGTTTACTTCTAAAGGGGTGAAGTAGGTATTCAGATCCTGGTGTGTCTATGAAGCCCCAGTTCAAACCGTTGTGAGACGAGATAAGTTCTGAAGGACTGAAGAAGGTGTTCAGACCGTGATGTACCTACGAAGGTTCAGCTCAAACCGTTGAAAGATGAGTTTACTTCTGAAAGGATGAAGTAGGTACTCAGATCGTGATGTTCCTATGAAGCTTCAGCTCAAACCGTTAAGAGAGGGGTTTCTTGAGGAGTTCTTCATGGAATGGAGACAGTTACTAAAAAATTTCAACCCATGGGGGGTTCAGAGTTCGATATATCGACCTTAGGACACCTCTGAGCAGTATGGGCAATCGGTGTTGGAAGATTTGATGTGGTATGTCTTCTCTCAGAGAACTTGAACCCCGTCCGCCATATTCTTAGTCAGTAAATGAGAGGCGGGAAGCCCAATTTTGAATTTCTGAATCTTGTTATTGCCGAAAACAGTAGACGTGACAGTAACCATATCAACTTAACCTCAAAGTCTTGTTCCTGGGCAGTAAAGTTCGAAAGTGAAACAGTTAACTTCAAAGTACCGATTGTCTAGAAGAATGTTGTGTATCGAGCAAGTTACAGTTCAAATCTCTGTCAAAAAGCTTGAAATGTTAGACAAATGTCTAAAGTCTTTTGACACAGTTTCAGATAATTTTCAAGAGTTAACCCCATTATGTTTGTTCCTCCAGTTATTCTAATGACTCAACAATTTCCCAGTTTCTCATGCGAAAGGAAATCAAAGTAGAACCAACAGGTAGATACCTTATCGTGTCTGACAAATAATTTAATTGGCATTTAAATGAAGTTGCTCTCTTTTTGTGTTGTTGTTTATTGAAAATTCTTCGGATTCGTTGTCTCGAATTCCGCTTGAACGCCTTCGTTCGTTGTCTCTTTAATTGACGCGAGTTGTACCGTCCTGTCCGTTGTCCTTTCACGAATGTAAATTCTTTGTTTCAGACTGAGATAGCGAAGAGACTGAATGCCATAATAGCACAGATCCTGCCTTTCCTGTCGCAGGAGCACCAGCAGCAGGTAGCGACAGCCGTCGAGCGTGCGAAACAAGTCACCATGACAGAGCTGAACGCCATAATCGGGGTGAGTTTATTTTATTATTATTGTCTCGCGTGCTTGACTACTATACTATACTACACTACACTATACCTACCTACCAAACAACTAACCAACCAACCAACCAAGCCATACTTTTCCGTCTCCAATTGTGGATTTACGTTTGTGTATATCACTATATCCACGGGAGACCTTCTACGGTATTTGCATACGTATACAATGCGCCGTAAAACAGGGTTTCCCCGCTTTACGTGACAACATTCGTTCATTACATTCGACCGACATTAAACCTACATCAACAATGCGGTCGCCTTCAAGAAACCACCACCGATTCTCTTGCGAATGACACACATACTCATCAGAATAAACTTCGGATACAGTAGAAGTTTCTTCAGAAGAAATCTGATGACTGACTTTTTGAAGAATCCGAGTTAATTGACCAAGAAGTATCGGTAATTGTACGCAATACACAATACCCCCTTTTCGATTTTCTTGACCCTTTGCGTCTACACGTCCATGAAGCCTGAATCTAAACCGCTGTGATTTTTTATCGTTAAATAAAAAAAATTTAAAATAAAATTGGAAATTGTTTCATCTAGTGGACAGAGATTGATATTGTCATACAAATTTTTATTTATCTCTTTTTCAATACCGAGATGAAGCGCATGAATAATTGAAGGCAAAGAGCGGCAACAATTGCGATGAAAAGCTGCTTTTAGTTTCATGAGCTTTGCGAACGAAATCTCGTTGCTGCATGTTATACATAAATGTAAATTGTTAATAACCTCTTTTGCGCCACAATGGAAAATACGTAAAATCAGGAAATTAAGCAATCGCTGCCAATCAATGGCAAGCACATTTATTCGCAGTTTGCATCCAACACCAACCTAATCGTTGTAGAGATGGGCACCAATGCAAACACAAAAAAAAAATATATAAATTATAACCCTTTTATAAACAATAACTTAAGTCCAAACATATTATCTTATTGTTGGTCATTCATTGTACTTATTTATTATTAATTATTCTATCAACAACATCTACAACTATATCCAGGGGCGAATATTGAATATTGCAATCTCTATTAGCTAAACGGTTGCAAATTATCTGCTTTCATATATACTTTCTTAGTTGCATTAACAGTGGACGCAACCAAGTGCAACTGCAGTCGAATAGTTGCTCAACGTTTGGTTGCAAATGGACGTGAAGCCTAACTCTACTAAAAACTACAATTGAATCACGGCTGGGGGTTGTTTTTTTAAAGAATTACTGTAATTTTAATTAGTAATCCAACCCCACTAGTTACAAACTGCCTATAAATAATTAAAATGTTCTATTTTCTATTGCTGTATCGATCAGGTTAAAACGTGATATTTTTCGGTTCGCGTGCATCTTTAGCACATTTTGTTTTGTGTACCGGGATCACGGATGCTGGCGGCGTCGGCGGCCGAGAGCGACGGGCGTCGGGGTGCAAAAAGCCACCGCCTGCCGCTTTTACAGTTGTTGGATGCATTATGAGAGTTGCAAAACCAGTTGCCAGATGATGCTGTTATAAAAAGGCCCCGGCGCGATAGTGAGCGGTCCTGCATCGAGGGAGCGGGACCGCGGGGGGCCAAAGGGGATGAAGAGTACACGCCGATGGGGACGAAGCGACGAAAGGGGAGGCGTACGCGCAGGAGAACATAATAATCCAATTAGTATTCAATGCGAGTGACACGCTGCCGCGACTATGGCGAACTTTTTAAATTAAAAAGCGCCGAGCACCAGCGGTAGCAACTCAACTCGTTTTGCACATAAAAAAAAATCGCTCCATTTTCGTACGGGTGAACGCATATCTTTCTGGATCTCTCTCGTTCGCTCTCTTTCTGTCTCTGTCCCACTCGCTGTGGCCGGGGGTGAAATTGAGACTTTTTAATTTAATGACGGCTTCTGTGCAGCACAGTCGAAATGCGATCGTGATTTCAGGTCGGTGCCGATTTTTCAGAAGGCAAAGTACAAAAGGGCCGAATGAGCGAGCGAATCGAAGAATTTAATTTTCGATTATTAAACCGTGGCAGAGAGCGACTTCGTCAAAATGGAAATGAGTCAACTAATATGGCACTGATAATTGAGAACGGTGTACGTATGGTAGGTGCGACCAAAGCGGCAGCTGATCCTCCGCAGAGATGACTAGTGGCAGCCACAAGTCGCCAATGAGATCTAGCCACTTGTTGCTGTGATTGCGACTAGTGGTCGTTTCTAGCCATTTGTAACTGAGACTAGTGGCAGAGTCTAGCCACTTGTAACTATGACTCAGTCTAGCCATTTGTGATGACGACTGGTGACGATATTAATTTACTGGTGGCTGTGTCTAGCCAGTTGTAACTGTTACTGAGTATAGCCATTTGTCATAGTGATTTGTCACTATCTAGCCACTTGTAACTGTGAGCAGTTGTTGAGTCTAGCCACTTGTTAATGTGACTGGTGACTGTATTGAGATACTTTTAACTGTGACTAGTAACTGAGTCTAACCACTTGTAACTGTGACGGAGTCTGCAAGTTTGTGATAGTGACTGGTGACTGTATGTATCTAGCCACGTGTAACTGTGACTGGTGGCTGCATCTAGCCACTTGTAACTGTGACTGAGTCTACCAATTTGTGGTAATGACTGGTGACTATATCTAGCCACGTGTAGCTATGACTGCTGGCTGCATCTAGCCACTTATTAGTATGACTAGTTTAGCCACTTCTAACTGTGACTAGTAGATGAGTTTAGCAATTTGTAATAGTGGCTGGAGACTGCATTTAGCCACTTGCAAGTGTGACTCAGTCTAGCCTTTTATGATATTGACTGGTGACTGTATTGAGATACTTCTAACTGTGACTCGTAGCTGAGTATAGCGACTTGCAACTGTGACTGAGTCTAGCAATTTGTGATGGTGACTGGTGACTGTATCTAGCCACGTGTAACTGACTAGTGTCTGTGTTTAGCCATTTGTAACTTTGACTGCGTCTAACCATTTCTGGATAGCGACTTGTGACTGCCACTGATTTCCGCGTCTAGTAGCTTTTCTGAGCCACTAGCAATAGAGAATGTTTTTGCCTTTCGAAAACTGTGGTACCTTATTTAACCCTTTATAACATAAACTACTAGGTACCTGTATAATGTGGTGCAAATTTCGTGTTTTTTTAAAAATTTGTCTTGGACAATTTTATGGGTGCTTTTACATTAAACATTTTACAAATTTTATTACATCAATTCGTAGAACTGTTAGGTCAGCTTTCAAATATCAATAAAACACATGTAGCAGGGTACTTTTCGCCCTCGTGTGCTCATTCAACTTGACGCTGTTGCACTTAAAGTTATGGCCCTGACGGTCTTTGCTCTTTTTATTTCGTATTATAAAAGCGCACAACGCTCTCTTCCGGATAAGATCCCACGGGACCTGGGTCTCGGTCCTGACATTTTTATCAGTCCAAACGACCAAGCAAATTTTGTGCGATTTTCCCTTGCAAACATGATCCATTCATCTTATCATTTTCATCTTTAACTCAAAACACACTGTGGTTCGGCAAAAAAAAAAAAAACATTTTTAAAAAGTTGCAAAAATGAATACATTTTCACGCCTTCTTAAGTCCTAAAAAGATGTTAAAAAAGGTGTTTTGAAGTCTTGTCGAATTCCAAAAAAGATAAACTTTTAATCTATTTGAGTTCTAAAAGTGGTCAAATAAATCGTAAGAGTGTTGAAATTGTCGTGTCTTTTAAGTTCAGATTGTTAAGTTTAAAAATGACAAAACTTGGAGATCTTTTAAAATCCTAAAACTGATGAAATTTTCATATCTTAAGTTTACAAGCGACGAAGTTTTTTTTGTTGTTCTGAGCCCCCAATATGACGAAATCTTTAAATCTTTTTTAAGTCATAAAAGTTCCGATGATGTGTGACAGACACTGTGCGATGGGGTCGGTGGCGTTATTTGAAATATTCTTCGCTGCCACCACGACGGACGTGGAATAAGGCGGAAGAAGGAGTTTGTAAATTGATTCTTGCCGACGATTACGAACCGTCGAAGGGGATGAAAAGAGAGACCGAGAGACGGGGGAGCGATAGAAAGGGATGAAACAGGCGGCAGGGAGTGTGAGAAGACCCTTTCCTTCCCATTAGAATTCCGCAGCTTGCGATTTCGCCTCCGTAATTACATTTTTCATTCTCCGGAGGGTTGTTAAATTAAAACTTGGCGGTAATAGAAACCTCTCCGTTTGAACCGAGAGCGTTAATAATAGGCGCAATTTGCCGAGGCTGGTTTCTTATTTACAAACCGTTTTAATGGCTGCGGAAGTTTAATGTTTCAATTATGAATGTAAAATCAACTAACCTTCCGGTACACGACGTCACAACTACCAACACCAAGTGGATAATTGAAGGACACTTGAATGCGGTTGCTGATATTCTCACCTACAAACATACAGGTGTTTAATTATTACACGTAACTGCTTGTTATATCTATATAATATGCCCTCAAACATACAAACCCTTACAAGTTCTTTTTTAAAGTGTTTTACTTGTCTAAGGTTTTCACCTCATTCAAAAGTATGTACCTATAACTAAAACGAAATCTAGAAATCAAAATCTAAACCATTCTGATACGATAAGAATCTCGGCAATTGATTACAATAGGGTTGAGGGTGGGTGTGTTGACATTTACATACCCTACACCCCGTACCCTAACCTTTTTTAACATTTGTATTCGTAAAAAGCCACTTTCAAAGTTATGTATCACTTACAGTAGCAATTTAGATGTTCAAAAACACCATGAAGGGGTGGTTTCCGCCCCCAACATATGTATATATGTATATTATTGATCAGCATGACGAACTGTACAACATACCTTTTTTTTCAAAAGAAGTCGAAAGTGGGTACCTAGGCTATTGTAAACAATTACCTAAGAATCTTATTTTTCATTTAATTTACATTAGGACACCCTGTATATCCTGAAACTTATTCGAACCCACTTAACACGGTCTTATATTTTATTTTATCTTAATCGTTTCCATTTTACCACGTGGTAATAAAAAACTTTCCCAAAGCTGTCGATCATTTCGCTTACTTGGCGAAGTAAAAATTTAAAACGTCAATTAAATCCGGGAGAAGCATTTTTTTTAATGCGATGCCGGAATCGGGGAGCATTTTTATGATATGTTTTAAAAGGTGGGCTGTAATATGTGCTAAAAGCTAAAGTGATGATGATGGCTTGATGTTGACATCATTTAGACAGGAAGCATGAAAAATTAAGTTAATGTATGATTTATTTTCACTCGAGGATCGAATTTAACCGCAGGAAGTGACGCAGGGATCACAAACCACGGTTTCGTTTTATTTTACAGCCTGTTATGCGTGTGATGTGAATTTTAATGTGTTTAATGAAAGCCGTTGGCGTAAAAAAAAAAGGTAAAACAAACATTTACGGGGTACTAAAAGTGGAATTCGAGGACCTATTTTATTGCTCGAAAATTTAATAAAACGCTCCTGTTATGCCCGTCGACTAATCGAAAAATAAAAGAGAATTTTTACTGAAATTTCTGTAAACCAGCAACTTTGTCCGCGTACACCAGACACTCTTTTCTATTGTGGATGAAATGCCTTAGTCCACAGATACAGTTAGTCGAATTTCGACCATGACGATCGATTTTTTTTCTCCTCCTTTTGCTTTGAGTCTCCAAGAATCTTCATCTTGTACATTTTGAGGCAAAGTTAAATGTTTGGGGGTGGATGTCTCATTATGACCAAACCTAGAGATGAAACTTCAGTATGAACTTTTCTAACATTGGTCACGCTTAAAAACTAATGCAACTGTGCCTAACCTAACCTAACCATCCACTCCGGAACACATCTTACTTCAACTGAGGCAGATAGGGTTTCCAGTTCTCACAGAATTAGTGTTGGTTTGAACAACACAGTTTGCATCATACCCCAGAATTGGTTATTTGTATCTATATGACCTAAGTTAGAAACATCTCTTTGGACATGTGTCAAGTGAGCTTTCCTGGGATTATACTAAATCCAAAAACCTAACCGTCCACTCCGGAAAAGTTCTTACTGCAACTAACGAACTTAGGACTTCTTATTTTCATGAAAGTTGTGTGGGTTTGGACAGTACAGTTGGTTGTTTGCATATGACCAAAGCTGGAACGATTGCTTTGGTCATGGGTCATATAAGCATTGTTTAGAACAGATTAGTCCAAAGATATCTAATCTGATGTAACTAACCATCCACTCCAGAACACTTCTTACTTCAACTGAGGCAGAAAGGACTTCTAGCTCCCATAGAAGTTATTTAGCTTTGGACAACACAGTTTGCATCACATCCCAGAATTGGTTGTTTGCATGTGATCAAAGTTGAGGAGATCTCTTTGGTCATGTTTTAGATGGGCATTGTTTAGATTAGATTAATCCAAAGATACCTAACCTAACCATCTACTCTGGAACACTTCTTACTTCAAGTGAGAGAGTGACTACTTCTGGCTCTAGAAAAGTTATTTAGATTTGAACAAGACAGTTTGCATCACATCCCAAAATCAGTTATTTGTATGTGACCAAAGTTAGAAAGATCTTGGACTGGTGTCAGGTGAGCTTTTAAAGCTACTTGACCTAACCCATCATTCACTCCGGAACAGTTCTTACTGCAACTAATACAAAAATGGCTTCTAGCTTCCATAGAAGTTATTTAGATTTGGACAACACAGTTTGCATCACATCCCAGAATTGGTTGTTGGCATGTGACCAAAATTGGAAAGATCGTTTTGGTCATGTATCTGATGAGCATTCCTTGGATTTGAATTGTAGGTTTTGTCATAATGAGGTTCCTATTTCCGGGATTGATTGAAAAGTGCGGTGAATGTCCGTTTTTGGACTTAGCACTCAATATATATAAAAAACATTTGGTAAAAATTTGAGGATTACGATTTTTAGAAATTCAAGCCATCATAAATTAAACGATAAAATCGTCAATATATTCAACGGTAAACTGTACAAAAAAGATGATGCAAGATAATAATGCATATCTGAACAGTAATTAATAAATATAATAATAACCTAACCATTTGCTGGGCTTTTATTATCAATTTGTTGTACATGTATAAAGCACCTGCTTCTTGAAGTAATTATTTGGCATAACACCTTTTAACTTTCCTACCTCCTCTTTTACAACTTTCGTTCGACACGGATGGGTTCTCGGTTTTGCAAGATTTATTGCCTGCAATTATTAAGGAAATTCAGATTACCTACGTCCATTTCGAAAGGAGAGCTAATAAACATTAAACGCTCCAGCACCTGCTGCTACTGCTGCCGCTCGTCCAACAAAAACAACGAAAAGATTCGTCGATAGCAGCGATAGAACGTATAAACACTAATCCGCACCTGCTCGCGCAAAATCAGCTGCTAATTTTGCAAGCATCCCATTAATGCTAATTGCACTCTTAATTAAACTCGAAGACTCCGAACCCTCACAGGCAGGGGTTGTAGATGTTTAATCTACAGAATTAACCGACAATGGCTGCTTTTTATTGTTTATTGTATTTTGATCACAGTTTTAGAGCATTTTTTTCTTTTGTTCCAGCAACAAAGACCCGACCTGCCTCGTCTCTTACAACAAATGCATGCGCAACAGCTTCCAACTCACGCAGCACCCCCAATTCCGATGATGCCCCATCCGAGTTTAGCGGGAGGTCCACCCAGTACAGCTGCCAGTTTGTTGGGACTGTCGGGAGCACTGGGGGGACCTGGCCAACATCCCCTTTCTATGTTAGCTTCCAAACCCGAACTCCATCGACAGGACGACGTCAAATCCAACAGCGGTAAGTCATTTTTGAGAAAACAAAAGCTATTATTTGAGGGTGCAAACATATAGTAAACGTGTGCAAGAAGCAATTTTCCGGTATCGAATTGGGGGGTGTTAATCACGAATACGTAGGGCAGTAAATGGGGTGAATACAGTGGAGGTATATAGATCTAATGGCGTGACAAAAGCAGACGAGTGTTTTTGAATGAACTGCGGTCAGCACAATGCTTCCGGTAAGAAAGACGGGATTCTAACTGGAGCATAATTGACTTCGAACAAAAAAAAAAGGAGCTTCCAAAATTGCCCACGATTAGCAGATAAAAAACCTGAATCTTGAAAGATTCTTTAATTAAATCCGTTGAACTTCTTTCTGATTAGCCTTTACTTGAGGGCTCTAATAGCCTGTAGTTTTGTATAGAATGAGAAGCTGTGAACTCGATATTTATACACTCTCGTCCTCACGTTCCCCTACACCCCCGCTGCTCTTCTTCCCCAACCCTCCCCTCTCGCTTTCAAACACTTTATCTTTTCAGCGGGGCGTTACATTTTTCACACCGTCACGTACGCAGAAGTTTTTAATGACGTGGATAAGTGCCAGGCCCTTTCATGTTCCAGGTGACAAAGCTTGTTCGATATGCCCGTGTACTTGTTATTATGCCACGCGAGAGAAAGACGGCATCAGAAGAGGAGAAAGGGTGAGTGGAGGAGCTGACGCTGACTACGCGAAGCGTGGGAGAGGGCCTAGGAGGGTGGGAGGAGGAGAAAAGTGAAGGGTGACGTGGGGTTCGGGAAATGAAAAGGGTCTCACTCGCGTTATTATGCACTCGTCTCGTTTTTCGCCGCTGCTGAAAGGGAGGAAAGAGAAGGCTTTTTGATGCGCAACCCAGTTTTAATGACTGCCGTTTGTATCAGATTTGCGCAAGGAGGGAAAAATTGGACCGCTATGAAGCGATTGCTTTGATGTCGTTCGCTCTTTCGCGCGCCTCGAATTCGCGAGCTGTCATTAATGCTTTACCGGGAACGATTCGTTTCATATATGACAGTCCGGGAGCAACGTCGATGACAGAAGCGAGGGTGACGATGTAGATCAGGGGTGGCCAAACTTGTTCATTGCAGGCGACTTGTCTTTCAATTATAGCCTTAGGACGTCTTAAGTAGTCATAAGAAAGGTTGTAACGCCAAAGAAGTTCAATTTCACTGCTATCACATACTGGGCGATGACTAGTGGCTCAGTCGAGCTACTAGACGTGGCCACCAGTCGCAGTTACAAAAAGGTAGATGCAGCCACTAGCAGCAACCACAAATGGCTAAGTGCAGAAATAGTTACAAGTGGCTAGGCTCGACCACTAGCCACAGTTACTAAACGCCGTCACCAGTTACAATCACAAGCGGCTAGGTGCGAGAAACAGTCACAAGTGGCCATAGGAAATCATAAGTCACTAAGGGGGATCACTAGTCACAGTTGCTAGGGGCTAGAAGTAGGTACCGCATTAGTACCAAATGCCAGAAACAGTAACAGTTACTAGTCGCAGATACATATGGTTAGGCTCAGTCACTAATTGCAATATGAACTGACTAGATGCAGTAACAGTCATACTTGGCTAGAGGTGATCATTAGTCACTGTTAAAAAGCGCTGGACACAACTGCCACCAGTAATAACTAATGATAGAAACAGCATCTGTTAAAAGTATCCACACGAGGCTACTAGTCGCAGTTATATATTATTTGGCACAGCCACTAGTCGCAATCCGAAGTGGCTGGACTATTAGTCACAGTTTTAAGTGGCTAGACGCAGCCATCGCCCTAGTAACAAGTGCTAGAAACAGTTACAGTTGCAAATAGCCACAGGAAGCTACTAGTCACAGTTATATGCGACAGTAACTAATCGCAATCTCAACTGGCTAAACGGAGTACCAGTCACACGTGGATACAGACGATCACTGTTAAAAGAGGCTTAACTCAACCACCACACGTAATACATAACTAATGCTAGAAACAGTAGCAGTTATAAATGTCCACACGAGGCTACTAGTCGCAGTTACTTGTGACTTGGCGCAGCCACTAGTCGCAATCCCAAGTGGCTGGACTTATTCACAGTTATAAGTGACTGGGCGTGGCCATTAGTCACACTTTTAAGTGGCTATACCTCGCCAACGCCCTCGTAACAAGTGCTAGAAATAGTAACAGTTGCAAATAGCCACACGAGCCACTAGTCGTAGTTACATGCGATTAGATTAGGTTAGGTATATGGCCACACGAGACCACTAGTCGCAGGTACATATGACTTCATGCAGCCACTAGTCGCAATTCCAATTCCAAAAGTCAGAATTACTTCTCTGTCCAATTGTCGAGAGTAAAGTATACGTAGTAGGTGACTGGTTGTCGCCACAAGTAGCGAACGCTATTGCAGCTTATTAGTATTGCTCCTTTTTATTCAATCTTTTTTTTTAAGTTAGAACTGTTCGTACACCCCTGTAGGGTTGTTTTATTGTATGATTTATCCTTATGAAATTTTGTTGAGAGCGATATCCGCTATTATCGAGAAACAAGGGTGGAAATAATAAAGAGGGTGCTCTACGAAAAACGTGCTACAATTTACAATTACACCCTCAAGCGTCTTGTTGTGAACGGTTGGAAAATCGAATCGTGGAAATATTGTGCCAAGTTGAATCGTTTGTTCTCGGAAAAAGATTTTAATTAATTGTTTAAAGTTGAATGGTTCTTGGAAACTACAGTATTTCTTTTATCTTTTAACTGTTTTTGTTATTGACTAAAATAGAACAGACACTTGGTTCGAAATTTGAATAGGTATTTACGTTCTCTTTTATCATTCTTCTTTTAATTTGTATCTTTCGTTTTCATTTTATGATTGACGTGGTTTAATTCGTATTATTCCCTTCTATATTTGAATAACCTCTTGAATAGGGGAGCTTTTTCGACCAAATACTAATTTAGATAGATATTTCATTTTAGATAACTGTCAAGTTTCTAAAATAAAATATCCGATTGAAAAGTATTTTTTTTTTTTCGAGATTTCTTGACGAGACGAGGCGGACACATAATCATGTCGAATCGCGTTTCCTTTTATAAAAAATGAAACGAAAAGGAAAGTTCCTTATTTCAAAGGACCAAATTGTGACTAAAGTTTTGATTGCGTTGAGCTTTCCGAAATTGTCGAGGGACCGGCGGTTTACGAATTATCCCCGTCAATGACAACTTTCTAGAAAACTTTTCGATTTATTTCAAAAGCAGTCGGATTTTTTTTAATGAAGGAGGCGTGTTTTCAGTTTAATAATTTAGACTTACATTAAATCAAATATTTTTTTTTTTTCAAAATGTCAACAGTTTTGATACCTACCTTGTATTCAAGCTTTATAGGGTAATGAAGGAAAGGTTTATATCGTCTTCTATTGTGTCACAAATGGCTTTCAAGAGAACAAATTCAAGTGGTGTAGTCGTCGGGCGTCGCCAGCGTCACGACGCGTCGTCGACTGTGTCAGTCGGTTGACAGTGTTCTTCTTTTTCTTGTCGAGAATAACGATCGGGTTGCGGTGTGAACGAGCCTTTTAAATCGTTGTTGGCAGCTTAGAGAAGGTTTTTCGCCGCCATTCATCGGACCACAACGTCGCAGAAAAGGAGATTGTGAAGTGAAACCGGAACAAACATCTCGTACCGCTGACACCACCCCCTGGTTACAACTACGGCAGGAAAACTTCCCTCGTCTTCTTTTTCTTTATTCGTCGCAAAAATTAATCTTCTACTACTTCGTTTCCTGTTGCATTCAAATGTCTTCATAATCATTGTTGGATGAAGTTCCATTTTATACCAAAGACATGCATATTGTTGACATCATTTTTCAACTCTTTCTTTCTTTCTAAATAATTAACCCCTAAGATATCTCCTTGACACTGTAGCAATTGGATACATTTTTAAGTCAAAATAATGTGGATTCAGATCTTCAAAGATATTTTTACGAGGAAATGCTTCAGGAATATCAATTCCACTATCAAAAAGAAACTCATAAAAGTACATAAGGGTAAAGGGAAGTCTTTGGATATGTTCACAATATCATAAACATAAATCACCCGCTACGAACATGTGGTTGGAGTAATAAAGCTAAAGGTCCATTTAACTTAAAATATTCCACCCCAAACGGAATACAACGTAGCTACTTGCAGTCCAACCCCATTGACTATTTTTTTCCTCCCTTTACTGTTCCTCTCAACAATGCAACGGATAGGGGTAGTGGACGTCTTACCAATTGAGCTCAGTGGTTGAGTAGACGGAACTTGGCAGTGGAAGTGTCTGACCAAATAGTAGGTACTAAAGAAGGAGATAAATTGGTAATTTCTTCCAGTTACCAATTGAAAAGCTGCAATGAACCAATACCAATTCTTCGGTGCCTATTTCCGTCATTCTCATCACCATCGCCTACATCCGATTACTGTACAAATAACCCTCCCAAACGGTTTTGACGTTTTAAGAGGATTAAAAGATACTAGGGAGGAAGAATTTCTAGATCCTTTTGCCACCGGAAATATATACGATCTCAATTATTCGTTGAATCAACAGATGCTGCTGAACAAATAGTTTGCAAGTTGTCAAAGTAAAGAAACTTTTTGTGAAACACAAGGATGTAGATGTTACAAAAACTGAGGTTCTTTTTTGACATTGATACCAACTTAACTGTATCTAAGTTTAAAAAAGTTGCTTCGTGAGGTTACCTAACTGTTTTTGTATACGTAAAACATTAAATTAGGATTTTGGTAAAACAATTGCTGAAGTGTTTCCAAATGGTTAATTAAATATTCTCCATGTCTTTGTATCATCATTTCGTTACCCCATGTATTTTCCCCTGCAAATAATTGATTTAAGTGCATCAAAATCGTTAAGTTAATTTAACGTGCAAGGCTATAATCCTTACAATCCTCTTAAGCGTCACGATTGGTAGTCGGTAGCAATAGCTTTTAATTATAAACTTGACGTTATTTTTTTTTCTTTGTTTCACGACCATTTTATCTTTCGCATAAATTTTATGGGCGAATGCTTTCGGGAGGCAATGAGCGAGGGCGCGAGGGAGAAAAAGACAGAGATTGCATTAAGGATTTGTTAATGTCGAAATCTCTCGAGCGTAGGCAGTCGGTAAATCGAGAAATATTACCGGGGGAGTTGGAGCTCCAATAAATCTAATTAGACACTTGATGGAATACTCGAACTAAATGGGGTCGAAAAGAGTGAGTTGAAGGTTCGAGTGGCGAAATAGGTGGACGTTAAGGACGAGTGGTAAGAGGATAAGGAGTATGGGAAGGCGGGGGAGCGAGGACGGATGCTGGATTGAGAGGGAAAGGCAGGAAAGCAAACAGGGAACTCGACTGGGAAAGAGAACGATTCGATGAACAGTCTACTTCAGATGCAAGGGTGCACAAGTGACAGGTCGCATTCAAATCGCACACGATGACGATAAGACGACACAAAGGAAGAGTATACGGCTGAGTGGTTGCGTTGAAAGGATATACACACGACGATTTGAATATCTATCTATCTACAGGTATTCACGAACGAAAATGTGGTCTCTTTTCTTCAATATTCTTGTTGATACATATAAATGTAGAGTACATGGTAGATACCCTGCGTCAAGTACACATTCACTCTCCGTCTCTATATCTACTACATCGCGCTCTCTTTTGGCGCGTTCGCCGAGTCTACAAGTACTATATACAGGAAACATGTCGTGTAACGTCATCAGAGAATCTTTAGATGCAAATATCTCGCTAATTACCGCATATTTTTGGTTTATTTTTTATGGGTAATGAATATCGATAGTAACCTTTCATTTGGTGTAAAAAATAGATTTTTGTATTACATATTAATAATGTTACGACTTTGGACACGTCCCTGGAAATGATATTTCTGCTACTTCAAAATATCAGACCTATTTTCTATCTCACCTTTTTCATGTAACTCCCTATACTGCCCTCTCTCTTGCGTATCAAAGTTATCACACTCTTTCTCATTTAGCTCCTCTTGTAGCCTTCTTTCTTGCGTGACAGACTACGAATTTTATTTTAAAAAAAATAAAAATAAATATTTCCATAAATACTCTACATTCGTGGTCTATATCAGAGTATTTGTAATAATTGTGAGGTTATGTACCTACTACAGTTGTGTAGTGTTTATGATTATCAAAAGCCTTGCCTGTCATTTTCAACGTTTATTTGAAGAAACTTATCTTCATTCTAATCTGTAACGATTAGTGCAAACCTTGTTGACTCCAGAAATCTAGCGCCTACCCCTGCATTATTTTTAGTTGCTATCAAAAATTCTACAACCTAAATTCCAATAGAAACTGCCAAAACACAATCCATTCTATGAATCTTCTGATGTTGTTAAACAGAATGGATGGTTATTTGGTTATCAATTCGTGACGGGCTGTATATAGATGCTTATATAGTCGTCAATGGCAACAGCCGTGCATCTCATGATTATTCTTTGAAAACGGATGCATCGGGGTGGAATCGGACGCGCCCTATGATATTCGGTTGGCATGACAACCACAAGCATATTTTCTCCAAGTCTCTCGGCGGCATGAATTCTTGAAGATCGCTTCGTGAAGTTGTTTGTAACAAAATGATATTTGAATATCGTAACTATTCTTCCTATATTGTATGATGCATATACATATCAGATAGACCTTATCCTTTCGCAGTATACGAAACATATCATTCAATATGCATCTCCTGTATCGAACGAATGCATTATCATATAGACAATGCAATAATAGTAGGAATTCCATGAAGAAAAGAGGTCATCACAATTAATTTCAAGCTTGAAGATTTTTGATCACATGGAAATCTTTAAAATTTTCTTTTGATTAACTCGACCATAGGCCTTACTTAAGGTCGATTTTCAAGCTCATGTTAAATTTCTCAAAAGGTCATTCTAAGGTCTTTTCAAAATTTGATGCCCCTTCCTTCCGAAAGCCTACAACTTTGATCTCTACAATATTTTTTCAATTTTTACTTTCGAGTTATTTTTAAAGATAGATTAAACTGATTCACCCTGAATAATTGAGCATAGTAAAATAATATTGCATACAAAAAACGAATTGTGTGTATGTTACGTAGTAATTAACGGTACGATATGTCGTGGTGAGTTGGTTAGATAAAACAGTCTGCCAACTTGACGAAACATTTATGTTTGCACCCTTTTCGCCATCATCCCGGTCGTTTACCGGGTATAATGTACAGGAGCAATTTGATCTAACGAGATTTGTTGTTTGTTCCATATTCGCGCCTACTTGACGTCGTCCTCCTTGAATCCTGTCTCGTTGTCGCCGTCTGCGTTCTGCTGCTGCAATTGCTCCCGCTATTCCCGCTCTCCTGTCGTCTGATCTTCGCTTGTTTGCGGTTGCCATGGCGCCGTTGTCGTGTAGCAGAAGAACGACACGTAAGTACCTCTCTCTATATATATACACGATCTCATGCAAGCCTTTATTCAATTCGATTTTATTGCTTCCCTTATTGGTCTTCAACTGATTGACGTCGAACTGATTTTCGTCACGGACGACATTCCTGAATTGTCTACCGTTTTATCCCGGAAAATGGTTTAGGGTTCGTTCAGACTAACGCGGCTTTTATGCAACGGGCACGGTACTCTACGTGACCGCAACACCAAACTATTAAAGAATTCCTCAAATTAATGACCTCAGTAATGTCAATCAGATAGAAAAATGTAACTCTTCGTACGGTTCCTCGAAGATCTTCTTGAAAATCGTTGGCGGCATTTGAAAGTAAGTTTAATTTAGCAATTTCCAGGTCGTACTAATAGGAAAGTCTTAATCAATCAAGTGAGTAATTGATTCGTGACCATTTCACTTTCGGGTGATTTGAAACGGCCTCAGAGACCATTGTATATCCACGCCCAAGTTCGTAATTTCATTACATGCACATACTTAAGTGCTTATATATATACGTGGTACCTCAGTAATAATTATGTTACGCTTGTATCGCGAAAAAGACATTAGTGGCATAATAAATCAAATGAACATTTTATTATTGCTGCTGACTGTAAAAAAAATTCGTCTTTGATTTACTAAAAGAGACTCCAGTGTCGAACTCAGTCTCGTTCGTGTGCCCACAACTGAAAAAATAATTTAGGGTGGAACTTAATTCCAAATTTGATGATATGACAGACAAAATGCATTTAATACAAAATCCCAGGGGTTTTTATTGTATCTACATACAATATATTTGAAATTTGAGTTCCAAAAGTCTACGTTGTAAGTTGTTATTTTTTGCGTTCTGAAGAAATGCCATTAAACCGTTTATAGACGTGATGTCGATTGTGAAGCCCTCCAGGGTCGTCTCGTGACGACGACGATAGGGACCGGGGGGTGAGTGAGGTGCTCCCCCAACGGATGAAGGGTGACAAATCACTGTCCAAATAAATGGGGTGCGAGAGAGCGTCGGTTCTCGAGATGAAACTTTTTCTTTTATGCCTTGCGGTTTGTTTACGTTGTCACAGACGTTTTGATAGCTTATATTGTGAAACTACGTCGAATCCTTTGTCCTTAAAAAGGAAATTATTTTATTGTTTCCCAGATTTACAAAAGGAAATTCTGTTATTTATGATCGATTTTCTACTTTCTAAAATATTAAACGGTAGAGGCTATCAAAAAAATGCATATCTATTATTTAACAAACGTGTAACATTCTAACACTGAACATATTCTATGTTGAAACGTACAGTAGGAACATAGTAAATCGGAAAAGTAAGATTCCGCCCTGCGGTCAACAGAAGCGCCAAGTGAAATATTGATTATGATACAATTCTTTCCCTCAGTCAACAGTAACGCTAAGTAAAATTTTCGCCGTGATTCGATTCCGGCCTGCGATCAACAGTAAAGTAAGGCAGAATGTTAATCATGGTACGATTCCGCTCCGCGGTGAACAGTATCGTGAGATAAAATCTTAATCATAGCACAATTTCGCCCCGCGGTCGAAAGTAAGACAAGGTAAAATCTTAATCGCGATTCGATTCCGCCCTGCGGTCAACAGCATCGTGAGATAAAATCTTAATCATAGCACAATTCCGCCCCGCGGTCAAACTGCGGTCAACAGCATCGTGCGATAAAATCTTAATCATAGCACAATTCCGCCCCGCGGTCAAAAGTAAGACAAGGTAAAATCTTAAGATTCCGCCCTGCGGTCAACAGCATCGTGAGATAAAATCTTAATCATAGCACAATTCCGCCCCGCGGTCAAACTGCGGTCAACAGCATCGTGCGATAAAATCTTAATCATAGCACAATTCCGCCCCGCGGTCAAAAGTAAGACAAGGTAAAATCTTAAGATTCCGCCCTGCGGTCAACAGCATCGTGAGATAAAATCTTAATCATAGCACAATTCCGCCCCGCGGTCAAACTGCGGTCAACAGCATCGTGCGATAAAATCTTAATCATAGCACAATTCCGCCCCGCGGTCAAAAGTAAGACAAGGTAAAATCTTAAGATTCCGCCCTGCGGTCAACAGCATCGTGAGATAAAATCTTAATCATAGCACAATTCCGCCCCGCGGTCAAACTGCGGTCAACAGCATCGTGCGATAAAATCTTAATCATAGCACAATTCCGCCCCGCGGTCAGGTTAGGTAAAATTTTAATCGCTATTCGATTCCGATCTGCGGTCAACAGTGATGTCAGACAAAATCTTAATAATGGTACGATTTCAGCCCGGATCTTTACTAGATAATAGTTTAGGTGATAGAAGCTTATATACCATGCGATATATTTGTTCATGGCTAAATTGTGCCTTCGATTTTAATGGCACCTAAGCATTCTCGGCGGAATCTTACCATAGATTTGACCGCATAGCGGAATCGTTTCTTATTTTTGATCGCTGGCAGTATCGTGCCTTGTTTATTAACATCATAAAGTCGTCATTCCATTTCCTATGTTGAACTAAATCATTGCTTTTCTTGATGGTGAAACATTCAACATATAACATATAATCTAAGTCTCCCTCTGCCCCTACGTCCACCTACTTGACATCCGTACGTACAGAACCATGTTGCTTTTTATATACCAAAATCTCCACACCATCCACAAATAGTAATGCTAATCTTTTGCTCGTGTACCTATATCGTTATATTAAAATTAAATTTTATTCACAAAAGAAGCAACAAATTCTGAGAAGCGTTGTACAAAAACGTTTTTCTGTATTTTATTATTAAAAAGTAAAAAAGCGTGCCTCTCTTTGTACATCGCTTGACAAATTTGCCTGACATTACACGCTTAACGGTTGGCTGGATAGCCAGCCCTTCTGCTACTCCGTTATAAAAGTAGAATAGCAACTGGAACAAAGTAGGCTTTTAACTTTTTCAAAGAGGCTTTTCGAGGAGGCTTTGCTTTTGATTTAAATTTCCGAGTAAAGTTGGGGAACCTGAGAGTAATGCTCTGTTTTCTCTTTTCTTCAGATTTAAATAAATAATTTGACCGTCGAAGGAGAAAAAGAAAAACAGGAGTAAAATGTCATTTATTTTTCCAAGTTGGATTTTACATTTCCTCTGATACATTTGTATTTGCAAAAAAAAAATAATAATACTTTTAACTTTTATTTGTGAACTATGAACTTTGTACCGGTAGATGATTTTCGATTATATGAAGCACATGTAAAGTGGAAATTGGTACGTGTACATGCTTTGAGGAAATGCCATCAAGGCATCTCAATTTCGAGTGTAAGATGTGCCCGTTATTGCATTTCGTGCTTGGCGTGAAGCAATCTCCTCGAAAATTCAAAGGAGCTCACGGGCAACCTCCTCGGTTTCGTCAAATTGACCCCCTTGGCTCTATCAACCTCCAGTCAAGACAGTAGCGTGACGGGGGGAAGTTAAAAGGGTGAGAGTGGGAGAATTTTACTACCCTCTGCTTCCTTGATTCTACCGCCTTCTACATCAATATCTTAAATTACCATTTTGATACTTGATACGAATATACAGAGTGAAATATTTTTTTAATTCAAGTAATTGTATCAACTTTAATCGATTTAGAGTCCCAATTTTTTCGTTCCTCAATAATCACATAAACGCATTATCTACATTTCACGGTAGACGAGTAGTAATCTGCTAAATTCATTTTGTTCAGTTAATATTTCCCCCGGCAATGTGGCGTGACCCCTCCGTCGTGTCGCACATCCCTTGTCGTAAATTGACCCTCACGTATTGGCGTCATCGGGGTGACAACCCGTAATGTTCTTTTCCGTCGCGATATGTAGTAAAGAAAGAGGCTTCGTCAGAGGCAACAACGTTCAATGTATTCCGTATCTTTATGTGTATAAAGTGGTGGAATACACGCGGAGTCGCACCCTCGTTCTCAATTACACCATTAAGCGTTTGGTTCTTCCCCGATTTCCCTCAGGACTACGGCAAGCTTTTCAGTTGATCGAAAGGTGGAAATAGAAAATGATAAATTCCACCCCACTTTTTATACTTCTTCAAACTAGACTGTAATCTGGAAGACAAAGCGGAAGTTTTAAGCACAATCTGAAAGACTTATTGTTAATCCAAGTAGAAGTCACAGTGTAGAAAGTAAAGCCCAAATTTGAGAAGACAATCTAAGTTCTAGAGAGAATCCATTAAAACGATGCCCAAGTTCTAGGCATACCGACAAGACAAAGTCCAAGTTCTAAGCTTAAGAAAAAGCTGTGGCCACACAATCTGGAAGACAGCCCAAATTGTGATCAAAATGTGAAACGTGAAATCCAAATTCGAGAAGACAACCCGAGTTTTGAGACAATCTACGATACCTAAGTTTTGGGCACGACTTTGAAAATAAGGCCCAAATTCTAGGCATATCGGTAAGACAAGGTCTTAGCTTAAACAAAAGTTATGGCCACACAATCTGGAAAACAGCCCAAATTGTGGTCACAGTGTGAAACGTGAAGTCCAAATTCGAAAAGACAACCCAAGTTCTAGAGAGATTCCATAAACAGATACCCAAGTTTTAGGCACAATCTAGAAGATAAAGCCCAAGTTCTAGGCATACCGACAAGACAAAGCCCAAGTACTAAGCTTAATCTATAAGATTAACCAAAAGTTATGGCCACACAATCTAGAAGACAGCCCAAATGTTAGTCACAATGAGAAATGTGAAGTCCAAATTCGAGAAGACAACTCAAGTTCTTGAGACAATCTATGACACCCAAGTTTGGGCACAATCTAAAAAATAAAGCCTTGTTTTAAGCATATCTAGAAAACAAAGTAAACTTAATTCAGGAAATAAAGCAAATATTTTTGGGACAATCTGAAATACAGTCCAAAGTGTAATTAGAATGTAGAAAGTAAAGCCCAAATTGAAGAAGGCAAAAGGTTCGACACACAATCTGTACAACAATGCCTAAGTTCTAGGCACAATCTAAAAGACAAAGCCCAAATTCTAAACTTAATCCACAGGATAAAGTTAAAATTCTGGGCATAGTCTGAAAGACGTTCCAAATTCTAATCGGAATAAGGAAAGTACAGCCCAAATTCTGATAAATTTGAAACACAAACTCGAAATTTTAGGCGCAATCTAGAAGAAAATACCCCAATTCTAAGCGCAATCTGAAAGATGATGTCTCAATTCTACTAGCAAAGTAGTAGACAAAGCCCAAATTCTAGGTACCTATACTATGAGAGATTCGAAAATATAATCCTAATCAAATTATTATTAATATTTAATAATCAAACAATAATAGTAGGATTGTAGTGTGGAATTTACCCCAGCTGGTGTTTCTATCGTTACCCTTATAACTGTTCATCATTTCATTTGGTGTATCATATTGCTCGTGGATACAGCCAGTTTCCCTGGTTTCGTCTATCATCCCCTGCTTCTGTTCTACACACACACACGCACATATGACACACGTCTGTCATCGGGGTGAATAATAAACATTTAATCTGTTTAACCAACCGGCCTGGCTGATTTCGAATTTGTACAATTCTCTCGCTCGACCCCCTCGCACAGGGCGTATTATTATGGTTATTTGCAAAGAGCCAATGCAACAAACCTAATTAGTTTTTACAACGAACACTGCGTGATATATGAATTCCGGGACATAATTAATAGGCAAAGGGTTAAAATAACGCAAATGCACACGTGAGTTTACCATTTTGATATCTGTTACAATAATACAAATTACGTATCTAGTTGTAAATTAAATAATGATGTCGATCTGTGTGTCCAATCAGCTGATTATTATTTATTTATACCGTATTCGGATGATGTTCACCATAACATGGTTTAATTAATATTTAACAATAATACTGTATTGTCCGTCTTACGAGCACGCGCCTCGTTTCTGGTACTCGCGCTGCACATAATCGCCATAAACCGAATGTTTACGAGCACGCGCCTCGTTTTTGGTACTCGCGCTGCACATAATCGCCCTAAACCGAATGTTTACGAGCACGCGCTTCGTTTTTGGCACTTACGCTGCACATTATCGCCCTAAACCGAATGTTTACGAGCACGCGCCTCGTTTTTGGTACTCGCGCTGCACATAATCGCCCTAAACCGAATGTTTACGAGCACGCGCCTCGTTTTTGGTACTCGCGCTGCACATAATCGCCCTAAACCGAATGTTTACGAGCACGCGCCTCGTTTTTGGTACTCGCGCTGCACATAATCGCCCTAAACCGAATGTTTACGAGCACGCGCTTCGTTTTTGGCACTTACGCTGCACATTATCGCCCTAAACCGAATGTTTACGAGCACGCGCCTCGTTTTTGGTACTCGCGCTGCACATAATCGCCCTAAACCGAATGTTTACGAGCACGCGCCTCGTTTTTGGTACTCGCGCTGCACATAATCGCCCTAAACCGAATGTTTACGAGCACGCGCCTCGTTTTTGGTACTCGCGCTGCACATAATCGCCCTAAACCGAATGTTTACGAGCACGCGCTTCGTTTTTGGCACTTCCGCTGCACATTATCGCCCTAAACCGAATGTTTACGAGCATGCGCCTCGTTTTTGGTACTCGCGCTGCACATAATCGCCATAAACCGAATGTTTACGAGCACGCGCCTCGTTTTTGGTACTCGCGCTGCACATAATCGCCCTAAACCGAATGTTTACGAACACGCGCCTCGTTTTTGGTACTCGCGCTGCACATTATCGCCCTAAACCGAATGTTTACGAGCACGCGCCTCGTTTTTAGTACTCGCGCTGCACATAATCGCCCTAAATCGTAAGTGTACCAGCACGCACCTGGTTTTTGGTACTCACGTTGCACATAATCACCCTAAACTGAAAGTTTACGAGTATGCGCCTCGTTTTTGGTACTTGGACTTGTATTGAATCAGATGTGAGTGTTTATGAGCATGCGTCTCGTTTTTAATATTTGCGCTTGTATTTAATCAAGCAGATAACTATCAGCGTTACAGAACTACGCCTTTTTCTTGGTACACACTGTATTTTACGAGCACGCGTCTCGTTTTTTGTACTCGCGCTCATAATGACTCGTCCAGGCAAAGATAAAAATTTACGACCGCGTTTTATTTTAGATAGTCGCGTGCCTAGTTTTTAGTGCTGGCGTTTGTATTCAATCGCCCAGGCAAAGGTAAGCGTTTACGAGCATGCGCCTCGTTTTTGATACTCACTCTGTGTTTTATAAAGCAGATAGTGATGAGCGTTTACAGGAATACGCGTTTTCTTGTTACTCACTCTGTATTTTACGAGCACGCGCCTCGTTTTTCGTACTCGTACTTGTAATCAATCGTCCAGGCAATGATGAACTTTTAGGAACACGTCTTATTTTTGATACTTGCGCTCCTAGTTTTAGGTACAGCGTTTACAGGAGTACGCCTGGTTCTTGGTACTCACTCTGTATTTTACGAGCAAGCGCCTCGTTTTTCGTACTTGCGCTTATAATCAATTGTCTAGGCGCAGGTAATAATTTACGAGCATGCGGCTTGTTTTTGGTACTCGTGCTGTGCTCAATTGCATAAAGGTGAAAGTTTACGAGCATGCGCCTCGTTTTTGGTTGTGGAGCTGTACTTAATCATCCAAACAGTCAAGCATTTACGAGCACGCGCTTCACTCTTGTCATGCTCAATCGACATCCAAGGAATTGGTCTAAATAATGTAGTGGATTTCGTGAGAATTGGATAGAAACTCGTAGTTTTGACGTTATTGTAAGAAACACTCTGTATGTTTCTGCGATTTCGGGCTCTTAATAACTGTCTGGAATTTACAAAAGGGCCATAACTTTTCAAACGGCAAGATTGCCGGTGGAAGGAAGAAAAATGTCCGCTTCAAAGCCCGACTAATCCGGTTTCCCTTTCCAACGTTGCGCTTGCTTGGACCGACGTCGGAGGCGTCGTTCCCGTCAGTATCAGCAAGCAAGCGGTGTAAATGGTGCACCCTCCCGACAGCTGGGGCTTGTTAGCACCGCAGTTCGTAAATATTTACATCGACCGCTCTTGCTTCAATCTGCCATAAATCCCTGGAACAGGAGGAGGCGGCGTCGCTGGCGTCGTCAGCAACGGCGGCGGTCCAACGTGGAAGGATACGTGTGTATATAGAGATAAATAAATCCATAAACAAGTAACATGCCATTCCAGAAAACAAATAAAATTTTATGGCTTCGGCTCCATCAGGCGGGAACGGTGTCGGGGACGGCGCGGCGCGTTCGTCAACTTTGTCGTTACGGTTGTTTCAGATCTTTTTTTCTTTCTTCTTTTTCCCGACAAAAACGATCACGTTAAACTAGCACATTTTGGAACAATGTCACGATAAATGGTCTTTTCAAACGAACATCGACTCATAAAACTTCCAGTGGATTTACAAGAAAGGCAATGATTTTATTTTAATGCAATGATTCGCTACTATTTTATATATGTAGTTTCAAAATAGTTTCTAACGTTTTGGTACACTGAATCATTTTCTAATATTACAGATCATCCTGGAATGTCACATTCTGGAATATTCTAAATGGGTCTCGAAAAATTAAAACATTTAGGAAAACTAGATTATCCTAAAACATGCCAAATTATTCTCAAAAAATCTAGAGCATTGTAGACATTTTTTGACAATCGCATATCGTTCTGGAATGATGAAGAACATTCTCAAAAGATCTGGAACATATAAGACCATTCTTAGACATTACAAATGATTCTCTAAATTTCGTATTAAAACACTCTAAAGCATTCCAAATGAGTTTTAAAAAGGCTGAAACATTGTAGAACATTTTTGAAAATTGCAGATCATTCCGGAATCTTTAAAAAAAATTTCTAAAGATCTGGAACATACTAGATCATCCTCAAGCATTCCAAATCATTCTCAAAAAACTGGAACGTTGTGTATCACTTTCGAAAATCACAGATCATTTTGGAAAGTTGTGGAACACTTTCGAAAGATCTGGAATATTCTAGATCATTCCTGAATATTTTAAATGGATCTCAAAAAATTTAATTTATTTTAGAACACTAGATATTCCTAAAACATTCCCAAAAAAAAAACGGGAACATTGTAGATCGTTGTTGACAATCGCAGACCATTCTAGAGTGTTGAAGAACATTCTCAAAATATCTGGAACGTACAAGACAATTTTTAGACATTAAAAATGATTCTCTGAAAATCTGAAACACTAAAGCATTCCAAGTTAGTTTTAAAAACGCTGGAAAATTATAGATCATTTTTAAATATCGTAGATCGTTCTAGAATGTAACAAAACATTTTGGGAACATCTGGAACATACTACATCATCCTAAAACATTCTAAATCATTTTCAAGGAACTGGAACGTTGTAGATCATTTTTGAAAATTGCATTTTGGAATGTAGAACACTTGAAAAACCTAGAATATCCTGGATTATTACTGAATATTTCAAAATATTCTCGAAAAAAGATTCTTGATCATTTTAAATCATCCCTAAAAGGTAGGGAACATTGTAGATCATTCTTGAAAATAGCAGAACGTTTTCTAACATTTTTGGATTATTATTCGATTATTACCTTTTCATCGAGGGGAGTCTAAGGACTATCTAACTTAACCTAACCTATAGTGTAGAGGAAAATGAGGACCCACAGAAACTCCCTGTATAAATTTTAGTTTATTATTACATAATTAAATTAAAAAAAAGAAACAAAATCAAATTATTTTCTGGTGTGTTAATGAGTTTACAGTCTGTTTGATGCAATTTTGAGAAAGTGCTTCTATAATCGCCCTCGCTATATCGGATGGTAGAAACAGATTTCAAAGGTTCCAAGTAATTATATATCTACATTAACATCGCAATTACGCAGTAATTTGGCTTAATTAAAATGCGACTTACTCACGAGAGTCTGGCACTACTTTAATTAGATTCCGTTGTGCTTGCGGTTGCGACGCCAGGCGTCTTCGTAAATCTCGCCCTCTGTGCCCTCGTCTCGTGTCTCGTCCCCGACGCTCCCCATTCCATCGGCCCTTTTCTTCGTCTTGTGATACCTCTTTTCCTCTCGCTTCCTCCCCCATAATACCGACTAAAAGCTTCGGTGAAATTCTGAATTGTAAATTGTAACTTTAACGAAAAGCTCATCGCAACGGAGCGTGAATTAGCTATTTTAGCAAATAGCAGTAGACTGTGTGGAATTTACGCCTGGGGGTCGGTCGCAATCTTCCCCAAAGAATAAACACAAAAACTGGCAAATTCAGTTGTTAGTCATAAAGGAATAGATAAACTGTCTGATTTGGAATTCCTTATATTGGGTGGTGCTTAGAAAGGATTTTTTAATATTCAACTTATAAAAGGGTTGCGACAGGAACCTTAAAAGTTTGCACAAAGGCATTAGCCTTTACCTATAAAATTGTTATTCAAAATAGCACCCCTAACGAGATTCAAGGGGGGTTAAACGTTCCATGTAAACGCATCTAGAATTTTAAATTATTTTATGGGAATTGCTGATTAATACAGCCACAGAAATCTTTAATGGGGTGAAATTGGGGTTTCAAAATAGTATCAGTAATAAAATACTAGATGGTTAATTAATGAATTCATAAGAAATTTATGTTACGTACATATTATCGATTAAATTTTTTAATGTAATTTATCTTTTCTGTAAATTACAAAGAAAGATGACATGTCTGATAAATAATCCGCTATTTTTCTGCTTGACTGAACTCAGTGTAACTAACATCTTGCGACCTCTTTATATCTCTGTCTCAGTATCATTTAGACACATCCAACGATTGTTTGTAGTGTTCCAATAAAAATGTCAGCCAGTGGAGAACATTAGTATGAGTAAATCTGTTAATTTTGATAAATAGATGGTTACAAAACGTTAAAGTGTTTTCTCAAAAAATGTTACTTGTTGGGTTATTGTGGTTTGCAGTTAGAAATAATCCATTAAATACTGAATTAATTCGTTTGCAATAAATCAACCGTTTTGAGGTGAGTTTGTAGAATTTTATATGTAGATTTTTATTTTGCTGAGACGTTTGAGATATATCTCATATTTAGTACATAAAAAGAGGATAAAATTTATTTAAATAATGAATAGGCAATAAATAATGTTTTAGAACTACATATACCTATAAAAGTTTATACCTATTAAAACACAGATATAGTAAATTGATGACGTTTTCTCGTTGTAAAAAATTAGTATTATAGGATTTAGCAAATTTTGTTTGACACATTTTGAGGCTATTTTTAACACATGAAAAAAGGAGGAGATTCTCAAGTTGACACGAATATTTTTTTAAGTGTTACCTACCTCAGTTATAATCCCATTTTTATGATTCATTTTTTTTTTTAATACACAGGACATTCTTGAAGCTGGTCTTGTTTTGTTTAAATTAAGTAATAATAGAAAAAAATGAAAATGATTGATTTCCACGTTTTTTTTTTAATAAATACATAAACCTACCAAGAAATAAAATAAATATTTTTAAGTCTTAATAATCTCCTTATAACATTAACGTGCAAGGATTAATTTTAGAATTTTAAAATCAATTTTTATGATAAACTGAAATTTATAGGGGTGTAGTTTCCCTTTACCTCGAAAAAAAAAAAAAATAATAATCCCTCTTCCTGATGCTTAGCGAAATTACCGGGTCGTGAAAGTTAGGATAATGAAATTTTATATCCAGGCTAAAAGAAAAAAGTTTGCTCTCTTTTTCGTCTTTAGGAGCTCTTTCACTCTATTATCCACTTTTGTGCGGCTAGAAGGGAGGATATATTTATATTGCCCTCGTCTTTAATGCCACTGCCACTGGCTCCCCTTCTTATAACAGATTACAGAAAAACGTGCCATTAAAGTTTATCTTAAGGTCTTTTTATGCGTCAGTTATGGTAATTTATTGGCAACGAAAAGTCTCATGATTTCACAATTTTTTTATAACAGCCAACTAAAAATTTTAAAAACAAACTTTCAATTTGTAGACTCTTAAATACTTTGGTTATAGTGAGTGACAAAGATACGTTAGAAAAAGAACAAGGGGCACTAAAATACTGTACGGAATTCAATAACGAAAAGGGAAGTTATGACAGTAGTAAACGTTCTGGGATTCGAAGAACCAATTAGAGGCATATTAGAGACATAAACAGGATAAAAAAGAGGAAGACAGGGACCTGTATTAAATTATTTGTATCTATATAAATGATGATAAAATGAAAAACCAAGTTGAGAATAGTTTACTGAGAGCAGTGTTCTCTCCTTTAATTAATTCCTCTTAATTTTTTTGATCAATTTCGTTTGCTTTTCAATTACCGGAAGTGAATTATTTTCTTCTCACAGTTTTACTTCTCTAATCCGTTTTAAAAGCATCAAAGCGTCAAATCGAACTTTAACTAAGACTCACGAGTGGACGAACTTTTAAATTATTTCAGTCTATCTGGAACTCTAATCAGTTGATAATAAGTTTAAAAATTAGTAGTACATTTCTTAAATGAGAAAACTTAAATTTCCCTTATCATTTTTCTCATCTCAAATAAAAAAAGAAAACCACTTGGAGCACTGTGAGACACCATAACACCAATAATTCAGAAACCCAATTTCCACACCCATCGTGTCATCCTCTGTTAGAGATTGACTTCAGTTTATATCTGAGGATGCCATCTTGGGTGTCAAAACGTGTATTAGATTTCAAAACATTGTGTGAAATTTGGGTTTTTTTTTGCTGTTATATAGAATATTAGAAATGTTTCTTCACTCGTGTACTAGATAGTGCTACTGAGATTATTAACTTGAAGGAAACTGGCGCGCAAATATGAACGAGTTGTCGTGAATTTTCTGTTCTCAAACAATTCTTGCTTACTAAATGCTTGTGTAACAGATTATTGACAATTTAAAAAATACCTCCTTTTGGTCCATACTGTACATATTTACTTACTATTCTGTCGTTGTTAGTGCGCGTCTTCTCATAAAATTTAAATGGCAGAATTTAATCGATGACGCGTTTCCATTCATTATAGCCGAGATTATGTTGCGCTAATTTATATTCCGCGACGCCAACGACGCCGACGACAAAGTTTCGAGGGCTTTTGTCGGCGCTACTCGAGCGTGTTCCGTGTCAGTGTGTATTTCTACCCCACTGACAAGTGGATTGATGCATATACACATTTACAATTGCATACATTTGCATGCACAAAGGTGTGTACTTTGTATTTTTCAAATGACTTTTTTAGTTTTAAAAAGGACTTAATAATTAGTTAAAAAATCAGCAGTAAATAATGTAATTAAAGTCAATTAATTAATGAGTTATTTATTTATCTTGAAGGAGCACGACGTCATTCGTTACAGGGGTGAATTATTTCGTTTGATACATAAGTAAATCCGTAAGGAAAAGTTAGGGGCGCAGAATTAGGTACGAGGTGAAAATAAACTGGGAATAAAAGGTAATTTTCGAAATTAAATTCCACCGGAATGCCTTTTCACCAAGAACTACATAACTCATCCCTAATTAAATTAAGAAGAGACTCGGGAACTTGAGAAGACGCCGGCGTCGGCCGCCGTGCCGCGCCATTGCAGCGTCGCTCTGCCGTCTTCTCCGCCTCGCGTCGCTACCACCGCTGCTTTTCGCTGCGAAACCGTTTGTCTCTTTCGAATTATACTCGGATGAAGGGTTAGTGCGGCGTCTAATTGAGCCTTGGGGGTGTGTTAGTCTCGCGCGCCCTTCCTCGAAATGTTCGCGCCCTTCTTCCCCTTTAATCCCCGTCCGCCCCTTATGCTCGTAATAGTGTAATTTATGGAGAGAGACATATTAGTTCTCACTAGTTCATCCTAATTTCCCCGAGTAACTTTGATAATTTGGCTCCTTTACTACGTATACGTGTATGTTTGTACCGCATATTTGGCTTCGTCATGTTTGCACTCTGATAAACCTCCCCGTCGTTTCGTCTCTCATATATCGTTGTCTTCAATTAAATAAACAACCCTAGTTGCAAACAAACATTTTGCAACTGTTTATTCGCCTTTTGTCAACATAAAAGAAGTCGTACCTCTTGAGGTCCGAACTGTTTGGTCGCAGTTGCACTTTATGCGCCACTTAATGCAACTAAGTTGCATTGCAGTTAGTTGCAAACAAACATTTTGCAACTGTTTAGTCGCTTTTTGTCATCACAGAGGAAGTCGTGCCTCTTCAGGTCCCAACTAGTTGGTGGTTGCAGTTGCACTTTGTGCGCCACTTAATAGTTGCATTGCAGTTAGTTGCAAACAAACATTATGCAACTGTTTGGTCGCGTTTTGTCACCACAAAAGAAGTCGTGTCTCTTCAGATTCCAACTGTTTGGTTGCAGTTGCACTTTGTGTACCACTTAATGCAACTAAGTTGCATTCCAGTTAGCTGCAAACAAACATTTTGCAACTGTTTAGTCGCTTTTTGTCATCACAGAGGAAGTCGTGCCTCTTCAGGTCCCAACTAGTTGGTGGTTGCAGTTGCACTTTGTGCGCCACTTAATAGTTGCATTGCAGTTAGTTGCAAACAAACATTATGCAACTGTTTGGTCGCGTTTTGTCACCACAAAAGAAGTCGTGTCTCTTCAGATTCCAACTGTTTGGTTGCAGTTGCACTTTGTGTACCACTTAATGCAACTAAGTTGCATTCCAGTTAGCTGCAAACAAACATTTTGCAACTGTTTAGTCGCTTTTTGTCATCACAGAGGAAGTCGTGCCTCTTCAGGTCCTAACTAGTTGGTGGTTGCAGTTGCACTTTGTGCGCCACTTAATAGTTGCATTGCAGTTAGTTGCAAACAAACATTATGCAACTGTTTGGTCGCGTTTTGTCACCACAAAAGAAGTCGTGTCTCTTCAGATTCCAACTGTTTGGTTGCAGTTGCACTTTGTGTACCACTTAATGCAACTAAGTTGCATTCCAGTTAGCTGCAAACAAACATTTTGCAACTGTTTAGTCGCTTTTTGTCATCACAGAGGAAGTCGTGCCTCTTCAGGTCCCAACTAGTTGGTGGTTGCAGTTGCACTTTGTGCGCCACTTAATAGTTGCATTGCAGTTAGTTGCAAACAAACATTATGCAACTGTTTGGTCGCGTTTTGTCACCACAAAAGAAGTCGTGTCTCTTCAGATTCCAACTGTTTGGTTGCAGTTGCACTTTGTGTACCACTTAATGCAACTAAGTTGCATTCCAGTTAGCTGCAAACAAACATTTTGCAACTGTTTAGTCGCTTTTTGTCATCACAGAGGAAGTCGTGCCTCTTCAGGTCCCAACTAGTTGGTGGTTGCAGTTGCACTTTGTGCGCCACTTAATAGTTGCATTGCAGTTAGTTGCAAACAAACATTATGCAACTGTTTGGTCGCGTTTTGTCACCACAAAAGAAGTCGTGTCTCTTCAGATTCCAACTGTTTGGTTGCAGTTGCACTTTGTATACCACTTAATGCAACTAAGTTGCATTCCAGTTAGCTGCAAACAAACATTTTGCAACTGTTTAGTCGCTTTTTGTCATCACAGAGGAAGTCGTGCCTCTTCAGGTCCCAACTAGTTGGTGGTTGCAGTTGCACTTTGTGCGCCACTTAATAGTTGCATTGCAGTTAGTTGTAAACAAACATTATGCAACTGTTTGGTCGCGTTTTGTCACTACAAAAGAAGTCGTGTCTCTTTAAATTCCAACTGTTTGGTTGCAGTTGCACTTTGTGTACCACTTAATGCAACTAAGTTGCATTGCAGTTAGTTGCAAACAAACATTTTGCAACTGTTTAGTCGCTTTTTGTCATCACAGAGGAAGTCGTGCCTCTTCAGGTCCCAACTAGTTGGTGGTTGCAGTTGCACTTTGTGCGCCACTTAATAGTTGCATTGCAGTTAGTTGCAAACAAACATTATGCAACTGTTTGGTCGCGTTTTGTCACCACAAAAGAAGTCGTGTCTCTTCAGATTCCAACTGTTTGGTTGCAGTTGCACTTTGTGTACCACTTAATGCAACTAAGTTGCATTCCAGTTAGCTGCAAACAAACATTTTGCAACTGTTTAGTCGCTTTTTGTCATCACAGAGGAAGTCGTGCCGCTTCAGGTCCTAACTAGTTGGTGGTTGCAGTTGCACTTTGTGCGCCACTTAATAGTTGCATTGCAGTTAGTTGCAAACAAACATTATGCAACTGTTTGGTCGCGTTTTGTCACCACAAAAGAAGTCGTGTCTCTTCAGATTCCAACTGTTTGGTTGCAGTTGCACTTTGTGTACCACTTAATGCAACTAAGTTGCATTCCAGTTAGCTGCAAACAAACATTTTGCAACTGTTTAGTCGCTTTTTGTCATCACAGAGGAAGTCGTGCCTCTTCAGGTCCCAACTAGTTGGTGGTTGCAGTTGCACTTTGTGCGCCACTTAATAGTTGCATTGCAGTTAGTTGCAAACAAACATTATGCAACTGTTTGGTCGCGTTTTGTCACCACAAAAGAAGTCGTGTCTCTTCAGATTCCAACTGTTTGGTTGCAGTTGCACTTTGTGTACCACTTAATGCAACTAAGTTGCATTCCAGTTAGCTGCAAACAAACATTTTGCAACTGTTTAGTCGCTTTTTGTCATCACAGAGGAAGTCGTGCCTCTTCAGGTCCCAACTAGTTGGTGGTTGCAGTTGCACTTTGTGCGCCACTTAATAGTTGCATTGCAGTTAGTTGCAAACAAACATTATGCAACTGTTTGGTCGCGTTTTGTCACCACAAAAGAAGTCGTGTCTCTTCAGATTCCAACTGTTTGGTTGCAGTTGCACTTTGTATACCACTTAATGCAACTAAGTTGCATTCCAGTTAGCTGCAAACAAACATTTTGCAACTGTTTAGTCGCTTTTTGTCATCACAGAGGAAGTCGTGCCTCTTCAGGTCCCAACTAGTTGGTGGTTGCAGTTGCACTTTGTGCGCCACTTAATAGTTGCATTGCAGTTAGTTGCAAACAAACATTATGCAACTGTTTGGTCGCGTTTTGTCACCACAAAAGAAGTCGTGTCTCTTCAGATTCCAACTGTTTGGTTGCAGTTGCACTTTGTATACCACTTAATGCAACTAAGTTGCATTCCAGTTAGCTGCAAACAAACATTTTGCAACTGTTTAGTCGCTTTTTGTCATCACAGAGGAAGTCGTGCCTCTTCAGGTCCCAACTAGTTGGTGGTTGCAGTTGCACTTTGTGCGCCACTTAATAGTTGCATTGCAGTTAGTTGTAAACAAACATTATGCAACTGTTTGGTCGCGTTTTGTCACTACAAAAGAAGTCGTGTCTCTTTAAATTCCAACTGTTTGGTTGCAGTTGCACTTTGTGTACCACTTAATGCAACTATGTTGCATTGCAGTTAGTTGCAAACAAACATTTTGCAACTGTTTGGTCGCATTTGTCACTACAAAAGAAGTCGTGTCTCTTTAAATTCCAACTGTTTGGTTGCAGTTGCACTTTGTGTACCACTTAATGCAACTAAGTTGCATTGCAGTTAGTTGCAAACAAACATTTTGCAACTGTTTAGTCGCTTTTTGTCATCACAGAGGAAGTCGTGCCTCTTCAGGTCCCAACTAGTTGGTGGTTGCAGTTGCACTTTGTGCGCCACTTAATAGTTGCATTGCAGTTAGTTGCAAACAAACATTATGCAACTGTTTGGTCGCGTTTTGTCACCACAAAAGAAGTCGTGTCTCTTCAGATTCCAACTGTTTGGTTGCAGTTGCACTTTGTGTACCACTTAATGCAACTAAGTTGCATTCCAGTTAGCTGCAAACAAACATTTTGCAACTGTTTAGTCGCTTTTTGTCATCACAGAGGAAGTCGTGCCTCTTCAGGTCCTAACTAGTTGGTGGTTGCAGTTGCACTTTGTGCGCCACTTAATAGTTGCATTGCAGTTAGTTGCAAACAAACATTATGCAACTGTTTGGTCGCGTTTTGTCACCACAAAAGAAGTCGTGTCTCTTCAGATTCCAACTGTTTGGTTGCAGTTGCACTTTGTATACCACTTAATGCAACTAAGTTGCATTCCAGTTAGCTGCAAACAAACATTTTGCAACTGTTTAGTCGCTTTTTGTCATCACAGAGGAAGTCGTGCCTCTTCAGGTCCCAACTAGTTGGTGGTTGCAGTTGCACTTTGTGCGCCACTTAATAGTTGCATTGCAGTTAGTTGCAAACAAACATTATGCAACTGTTTGGTCGCGTTTTGTCACCACAAAAGAAGTCGTGTCTCTTCAGATTCCAACTGTTTGGTTGCAGTTGCACTTTGTATACCACTTAATGCAACTAAGTTGCATTCCAGTTAGCTGCAAACAAACATTTTGCAACTGTTTAGTCGCTTTTTGTCATCACAGAGGAAGTCGTGCCTCTTCAGGTCCCAACTAGTTGGTGGTTGCAGTTGCACTTTGTGCGCCACTTAATAGTTGCATTGCAGTTAGTTGTAAACAAACATTATGCAACTGTTTGGTCGCGTTTTGTCACTACAAAAGAAGTCGTGTCTCTTTAAATTCCAACTGTTTGGTTGCAGTTGCACTTTGTGTACCACTTAATGCAACTATGTTGCATTGCAGTTAGTTGCAAACAAACATTTTGCAACTGTTTGGTCGCATTTGTTACTACAAAAGAAGTCGTGTCTCTTTAAATTCCAACTGTTTGGTTGCAGTTGCACTTTGTGTACCACTTAATGCAACTAAGTTGCATTGCAGTTAGTTGCAAACAAACATTTTGCAACTGTTTAGTCGCTTTTTGTCATCACAGAGGAAGTCGTGCCTCTTCAGGTCCCAACTAGTTGGTGGTTGCAGTTGCACTTTGTGCGCCACTTAATAGTTGCATTGCAGTTAGTTGCAAACAAACATTATGCAACTGTTTGGTCGCGTTTTGTCACCACAAAAGAAGTCGTGTCTCTTCAGATTCCAACTGTTTGGTTGCAGTTGCACTTTGTGTACCACTTAATGCAACTAAGTTGCATTCCAGTTAGCTGCAAACAAACATTTTGCAACTGTTTAGTCGCTTTTTGTCATCACAGAGGAAGTCGTGCCTCTTCAGGTCCTAACTAGTTGGTGGTTGCAGTTGCACTTTGTGCGCCACTTAATAGTTGCATTGCAGTTAGTTGCAAACAAACATTATGCAACTGTTTGGTCGCGTTTTGTCACCACAAAAGAAGTCGTGTCTCTTCAGATTCCAACTGTTTGGTTGCAGTTGCACTTTGTGTACCACTTAATGCAACTAAGTTGCATTCCAGTTAGTTGCGAACAAACATTTTGCAACTGTTTAATCGCCTTTTGCAATCACAAGAGAAGTCCTGCCTCTTCAGGTTCGAACTGTTTGGTTGCAGTTGCACTTTGTACACGACTTGATGCAACTAAGTTGCATTACAGTTAGTTGCAAACGACACTTTGCAACTTTTTAGTTTCTAGTGTTTGCGGACTTCCATGTACGTCGCTTTTGCAACAAAATAGCTGCTCAACTAAAATTGCTTGTGGACACAGAGCTTTAAAAAATATTGTCAATTTGATTTATCAATTAATTTTTAATTAAGGTTATTTAAATTGTTGTAAGTAGGGTTATAGTTTTTTGAAAACTGATAAACATTAATAATTATCTATTTTCTTTTAAACTGAATCTTCTTGAATTTGGTTGAGTCTACACAATCTTGAAGTCAGAATCTAAACCAGATTAGAGGTCTATGAAGGGAGTAGGCGTTTTTTTTGTTGGAAATCGTTTATTCATGTTCAAATATTTGAGTCAATAATGTGGACATAATATGTTCTATGTGGCGGTCATAAAATCCGTCACAGCACGAGTTTGAATTATGTCGAGAGAAAAAGCGAATGAGTGCCATCTGTGTCGAAATATATTTCGTTTTGTTTTGCTTTTGTTATGCCAGAAACGAAATAGGGGTTGGTTGGTTGGTTGGGAAACAGGGCTTGGACTGGAATGCTTGTTATTCCCCCAAAATCGTTGTTGGCAGCCAATTTCTTTATTTGCTACAGAGACAAAATTAAGGTAGACAGATAAACTGTGTGTGTTCCTAATAAAATAAGTACGGAACCCAAATCGTCTTTTTAGGGTTTAGGGGTAACTTTTTCACAAAAAATTGTAGTGTTTTAAAAACGAAAATGTTAAATAGAGTTTATTGAAACCATTTTCCACCCTTTTAGGCTCTTGCGTCCACTTACTTGCAAGTTATAATCGTACAGTCGTTTGGTTGCAGTAAAAACGTTAATGCGTCTCTTAATGCAACTAAACTGTTACGTTGCAACTATAGATTCAAATAATTTGATTACAAAACTGCAACTTTTTGTTGCTATCGATTATTGTGCAACTAAAACTAGCAAGTGGTCATAAGGCCTTATAACTTATCTAGGAATGCCATTTGAACACATATTATTAATATGTACCCCTGCACTTACTTACAATTTTAAGTTGCAAAAACGATGTGCATGGATTGTTGTGATACTGCGTTCACATACAACTGCAACCGTTAGCAAGCTGTTTAGTTGCACCTAGTTGCACAATCACCACAAAATGGATGTAAAGTTGTTGAGAATGTGTTTAAAGAACAGAGGGTGAAAAAAGTATCTACTCGTGGCCTTTGAAAAAGATTTGAATGATGACCGTTTGGAATTACATATTTGAAATTGATTGGTGTGTGAAATTTAGTGTTTGAAATAATTATTTGCTGGATAAATTTGTGAGGAATAGAAAGCAAGAATTGAGAAGAATTGGATGTGCTTAGTTGCACCCCATGTGGGCGCACAGTTGCAACTAAACCAGTTAGTTGCATTAGGTGGGCAGGTTAGGTTAGGTTATATTACCATTATGAGGGTTGTAAATTAGAACAGCGGGCTGCAAATTGCAAATTAAGTGTGATTGTATTAAAAATTTTTTTTGCCAAAATTTTGTGAGGAAAATAAGTAATAATATTTTTGTATCCGGTGGTTGTTTCTTTATTTATTTTGTTTGTTCCGTTTTACTGAAAGTGTTACATTTAAGTGGTGCAAGACTGCTTAAAATGTATTGCGTGTGCCGATGGTGTGAATTTATCGATACACTTTCTAGGGACAGAATAAGCCGTAAAAAAGTAAGACTCTTTTTATCGACAATCAAGTCGTTTTTACGGCGTCGTAAAATCCGGTAGTCTGTAAAAGGGGGAGGTTTTACAATCTTCATTAAATAAACTGTCGAAATAAACGGCATTACAAACATCGGTTCCGTTGGCCGAATTGCCCGTTAGGATACAGCTCATAATTTTCGTTAACTCATTATAAATAGAAAGACAGTTTTTATCGTTACGCCGTTCGGACGACCCAAATTGTTTGTAATAAAATGTTATTTCTTCCTGATGGAATAAAAACAAATTAAAACACTTTTTTTCCTTAAAAATACATACATACCTACCACATGTTATTGATCCATTCTACTAATTTTATTAAGGGTGCAAACGTCTTCCTTAAAAATAGACTGCGGTAATTTTACGTAACACTAAACTTCGAATATGGAAACACGTGTTAAGATAAACGTAAGTTAAGGGTGGTGGTGGTGGTGGTGACGCTGGGGCGTCGCGACGAACGGCGGGCGTCGGTGTCGACGCGCGTATTATTAGTTATTACAAGTTGGCCCATTAAAACGACAGGGAGAGTTGGGGGTGAGGGTGGAATTGGCTGAGCGGGTCGTGTGGCTTATGCCTGTTATACTAACTATGTACACACGTGTGTGTACGTGTCGGTTGTTAAGGGTTGTTGGACGAAGTCCCGATCTCCTGCTCAAAATCCACCCGCAGACGTGGTCGCTGCTACTGCCGTCCCCTGTGCTGCGGTTGTGGCCTTATAACATTTACATTATGAAGAACCGAGATAGAATATCCCTGAGGGAATGATTTACCCATCGGAAATAAGGCAAAACAGCCCAGTACAAATGCACTTTCTTAAAGGTTGTTTGTTTAATATATTCTTGTTTTAAAGCCCAATAATTTATGTCGAATTTTTATTAGGGGAGACTGATATTATAAGGGCTAATTTTTTGCTTTTTATTATGTTAATGTTTTATTTTTTATTCTGTCGTCACAACTTTTATTTTAATATGTAATTATTAAATTTTCTTGGGCATTTATTTAGGGGTGGTTTGAAGTGCATTTTGCTTTTGTCTACTTATGGTTTATATATTTTTTGTAAACGCTGGTGCATTCGGTCCATACCGTTTAATGCCTCTCTTGTTTTCCCTGAGAGATCATATCCGTCCCCTCGGCAACGGTTTAGCGGGAATATGCGGCTGTATCCCCCCATGAAAATTAATAAGGGATGTGTTCGGTCGGTTGTTTTGCGATAGGGGTCGTTAGAAGAGGGATTGTCGCGGATTATTTTTACCTTGAAGTATCTAATATATCAGGATTATTCCGGGACACGAAAAAGTGTCTCTTTATGCAATAGGAGAGAGAATACGAACAATGGGATTTGCAGTTGGTAAATGACGATTTTGTAAGTCGACCCGAGCCCAAGTTTACCGATGACTGATGATCTTGACAAAACGAATCGCAATATAATCTGCGTATAAATAAATAATAATCGGATAAAATTACATATGTATTTAAATATAAATTAACTATGTCCATAATTACTAAATTTTTTTTCTCTTTAAATTAAGGAAAACGTAGGTACTTAAAGTGTATTTTAAACGATTAGGGGTGAAAGATCAGTAAAAGCTAATCTTGTTAATGAATAATTAAACAACGTTTCGACCGTCAATTTCGGCCATCGTCAGACTAACATGTAATAACATCAATAACTTTATAATTGAGGGTCGAAACGTTGCTTAATTATTCATTAACAAGTCGTTGGTTATTGGTAAGATTAGCTTTTAATGATCTTACAATATTTGATTAATACCAACAAAATTGAATTCATATATGAAATTGAAGAGGGCGAACATTTTCCATAAAATTCGTCCCTAAAAATATCTATGTACGTATTAATAAGTGGTGAAAAAATCTAGATGTTTCAACAATTTGTTAAATATTCTGGACTGTTCTAGAATGTTCTCGAACATTCTTTTTACTTTAATTAATTTAAAATTATTAAGAATAAACCTATAAATCGAGTGACTCAGTGGTAAAGATTTTTAAGCATGACAAAATGTTTTGGAACATTCGAGAATTTTTTTTGAATTTTCTAAAATTGCTTGGAGTTTTGTAATATAAAATTCTGATTCAAAAGTTTGTTCTGAGATGTTCTAGAATATTCTCGAACAATGTTGACTCATAAATCGAGGGACTGAGTGGCAAAGATGTGCGAGCATGACAGAATGTTGTGAAACATTCAAGAATCCTCTTAAACATTCTAAAGCTTCTTAGGATTTTACACAAAAAAGTTTTGTGGAAAATTCTATGATGTTTTAGAGTGTTCTCGAATGGTTTTGATTCATAGACCGAGTGGCTGAGTGGCGAAGATATACGAATATGACAGAATATTTTTGAACCTTCGAAAATCTTGAATATTCACAATATTCTTAGATGTCCTAGAAAATTACGATGTTCCAAAATCCTCTCAAGTTTCAAATGTTCTGGAAAGTTCTTATGCTTTAGGTAACTCAATATCTTTAGGAATACACTCATACACAGAGTGGCTGTGTTGCAAAGATATTGGAGCATGACAGAATGTTGTAAAACATTCAAGAATCTTTTTAAACATTCTAAAGCTTCTTAGGATTTTGCACAAAAAAGTTTTGTGGAAACTCCTATGATGTTTTAGAATGTTCTCGAAAAGTTTTGATTCATAAACCGAGTGTATAAGTGGCGAAGATGTACGAACGTGACAGAATACTTTTGAACTTTCCAAAATCTTCTTGAATATTCACAAATTTCGTGGAATAAGTATGTATGTTGAAAATTCTGGAATGTTCTCGAGCGGTGTTGACATAAACCGAGGGACTGAGTAGGAAAGATGTACGAATATAACAACACTTTAGAACATTGGAGAGTACCTATACTTAAAATTTCGTGAAAATTTTTAGAAAATCCTCATGTTTCAAATGTTCTGGAAGATTTTTATGCTTTGGATAATTCAAATTTTTTAAAAATAGACTCATACCACGACGAGTGGTTGAGTTGCAAAGATGTACGAGCAGAATATTGTAGAACCTTCGAGGTACTTCTGGGATTTTTGAATATTTCTTAAGATTCTTTAGAGAAATCTGGTATTTAAACATGGTGTTGGAATTTCTGGGATGTTCGATAATGTTCTCGAACAGTGTTGGTTGATAAATCGAGGGACTGAGTGGCAAAGATGTGCGAGCATCGCACAATGTTCTGAAACATTCGATAATCTTCTTAAACAATCTAAAGTTTCTTAGGATTTTGCACAAAAAAGTTTTGTGGAAACTCCTATGATGTTCTAGAATGTTCTTGAAAGGTTTTCATTCATAAACCAAGTGGCTGAGTGGCGAACATGTACAAACATGACAGAATATTCTGGAACATTCGATGTTCTTGAATCTTGTTAATTTTTTAAGGATTTTTTAGAAAAATCTGATATTTAATAAGGGCATTGGAAATTCTTGAATGTTTTAGAATATTCTGGGACGATGTTGACTCATAAATTGAATGACTAAATGGCAAATATGTGTGAATATGACAGAATGTTTTGGAACGTTCAAGTATTTTCTTAAACACTCTAAAGCTTCTTAAAATTTTTCACAAAAAAGTTTTTTCTAGAATGTTCTCGAAAGGTTTTGTTCCATAAACCGAGTAGCAAAGATATACGAACATGAACGGAAATCATCTTGAACTTGCAGATAAGTTCAAATAAAAATACCAGAAATTATTTTTTCAAACAATTTCCTTTTCAATTAAAATAAAAAAACATAAAATGAGTAGATAAATATTGTTGATCTATTTCTAAATTAAAAAATAAGTTGCACTCATCGTTCCCTTTATGCTTATCTGATATAAATTTCTGTTCCTAAACCCTGTATTATTACACTTTAAATCCAGCATGTTAATTACGTAATTAATAAATTAATAAAAACAAAAGTTATCACAGCAGCCGTGACGTGACGTGACGTGGGGTGGGTAACCTTATTATTAAAATAAATTCGCCAAGTGGCACTTTCTCGTCTTAACACGAGGGTGAACTGGGGGTAGGTAATGTGCTTCTATTTTTTCTTTTCTTTTCTCTTTTCGCCTTCTCGTAATTAACAAACATCATCAAAAGGTTCTTCACCCTACGTGCGAACGCAAAGTGCGAACCTTTGAATGCTTTAAGTGAAAACGACGCGGGGGTGTGATGGTGGTTTTTGTGTGAGTAGGACGTCGTTGAAGGGTGGAAACAAGGCATGAGGATGAGGTATCTAGTTGGTTAGATATTACTAACGCCTTAATTGGACCCCTAAAGTAACGTTTACAATTTTAAGTCAGGGGCGGATCCAGGATTTTATTTTATAAAATTTGGACTTGAAATAATCTAAAGAAAAGCGTAGAGTTGTAGTCGATTGTAGAACATAATTGGGAGGATGAGGAGGGATGGGGTTACTTAGTTGGTTAAATATTACTGACGCCTTAATTGGACCCCTAAAGTGACGTTTATAAATTTGGAGGGTGACTTTACTAGGGGAGAAAATTTTGAAGTCTATCTTTCAGTTTGTATTTTTGCTAAAGAAAAAGGGGTTACTCTCCCCTATGCTTCGGACTCAATCTTTCGAAAATCTGGTTCTTTGATATTTGACTTATTTTTCCATTGTAATGTGGAACTTAGGGCCGAATTAATGTGTGGTTGTGGAAGTACGTATTCTTTTCCTTTTCCGTGACATAAGTTGTAGTTGAATCTGAAATCTCGTACACGTCGATGGCGAGGCGAAAGCGGGCGCTCAAGCACCCTATTAGCGTCGCATTCCCCTCGCCTTTTCCATTTTATTGCAGCCTTTCGTGTAATGGGTGGTTCGTTTCATAACGACCCTTACATCGCGTCCCTAATCCATTTACTCGCGCTAAAAAGCAGAGCTTCTGTTTATCGAGGCTTATTTTTCTCTCGGCAAATAACAGAAAGATCCTTCTCACCCTCGTCCTTCGTACTCCTCGCCGCACGTACGAACCGTTTCCATCGTTTCATCCCCCGATCTTTTTTTTTTGCTCTTCCCGTTTCAACTTCCCTCTGTTTGTCTCGTTCTTTTGCGCCCTCGTTTTTTTCTTCAAACGCGTCGACAGCGTCTCGTCTCGGTCGCACTTTCGAAATTTTTCTCTGCGAGTTAAATTAATGAAATAAATTGCTCGAGGGTCGCGCTCAGACGAGACGACAGAAGACTAATTTGATTTTGGCGTGCATTTTCATAATTACGGCCCTTTTTTGTTTGCCGGAGTTGTAAATGCCCGGATTTGAATCCGTAATCATCCCTCAACTCGAGTAAATCGAAAAATGAAAAGCGCGAAAACTTTTTGTGGTGACTGCCTGCCTACCTTCTCCGAAATAGCACCCGATATTTTTCCCTTTCTGGAATAAAAGAATGAAACCAAAAAACGTTTCGCCAAAATTACATAAGAATAATTTTCAATTTATTTCTTTCTGAAAGATTAAAGTTATAAATTGATACGTCCCTTTATGGGGGCAGTTAAGAAGGTAGGGGTGAGCACTGTCCACACTATAAAACTCATTGCTTAACAGTGAGTATTATAGTGTCATTAAAATCTAAAAACTCCAAAACTCTAAAGACTAAAACTCCAGCAAGTGACAGGTGTAAAACATTCATAGAAACTTCTTCCACCCTATTGCTTTTATTTTAGTTTATATTCGTCGGTAGGTAGAGAATTTCTAGAATCTTTTACTTCTATCTTTGCTTTTACCAAAGCTTTGTGTCAAACAAATTTTGCTAAAGAAATTTTCATTTCAATTTTCAAATTCTTGAAGTAATATTATACACCCTGTATTTTATAATTTTTTCTTTATGTTATTGGAAAATTTTCTTTATTACACAGTTGAAAAATAGAAGAGTTTGTGGTGAAAGGGCTCAGTTTGTGCAAAAGGGCGAAATAGTTGTGTAATGAAACTGTGAAAATTTCCTCCCAACGAGCCACGACAATCGCCTAATTCTGAAGAAAACCGTCCGCGATCGTAAATAAGACAATACAAATGTCTCTAAGAGATTCTTTCGTCGACGGGCTTTGCTTCGTAGGATGAAAATAAAGCGGGACATTAAGATGGACTGACAGCAATCCACCAGGCAAATGGAGCATCTAAATGGATTACAACAGGCGGAAAAATGGGAAAATATCACGCAACGGGGAAAACGAATGTAACTCCATTGAGTAGGTCGGTCGGAATTGAAGAAAAATAAAGGGAAAAGTGTCACATATTTTAGTCGTAACACACTGTAAGATTACACAAGTGAAAATTTAAACTTATAATACAAAAAACACAAGTTTTCAGTTGTAACATTCAATGTATGTACCTATTAATATTATCCCCAAAGTTTTTTCCAAAATTAAGTCAGAAGGCCAAAAAAAAAATCAGTTTATTATTTTTAAAGTTTTGTCAATGACTTTTGACTTATTAAAAAATAAAAAAACATCAAAAAAACCCTAAAATCATTAGGTAAAACAACTAGAATTTTTTATAAACAATAAATTGCATTTTAATCTGAAAAATTCTGACTTGGTCCATATATTTTAAGAATTTAATTTTGTTAAAAACATAATTAAAATATTTTGTATTACTACTAAAGTTATTATTATTAATAATCAACAGTAATTAATAAAAATCACTTTAATTAGGTAACGTTTCGATCTTTAATTTCGGTCATCTTTAGGCTAACAACTAGTAACATCAATAACTTTATAATTATGATATAAATATTAGCCAAAATATGATTAATTAAAGTAATTTTCATTAACTATAGACGATTTTTTTTATTGTTTTAAACTAGAATAAATATTATTTAAATTTACACCATTTGTTAATAAAAATTGTGTATAATATAATTAATATAAATATGTATATTAATTTAATAAAATGAAATAAATAGATATTAATAGATGTTTAATACTTTATTAGTTTATTGAAAAAAATGTTTATTATTGTGTAATTGTGATAACGAATATATAAATTAATTATTTTCTTGTTTTTATTTAGATAATTATGTATATAAATGTTATGTATTGTTTTTGATTTTCAAATATAAGTAAATCATAAGTAATATTTTTTTTAAAGTACAATAACTATCGTTTCGTCCTTATCGGGACTCATCAGGCGAACGAAGTAGTTCGCGACGATAGTAAAATATACTTACTTTATACTTCACAATATATACACTCCATGTATATTAAACACACTTCTCTATTAACGATGTAGATTATATTCCAACAAAATAATAATTTAATAATATCAGGTAAGTAACAGAACTTATCTATCAAATTTATAACGTAAGTATTAATGAAGAAATTATTTATATTTTAGTTTGTTGTTCAACCTTCGTATACATTAGGCTTCGTGAATTTACAGCGCCATCTATGAATGGGTAGCAGAACTTCAAATTACAGGTTCCTGTAATACATTCTTTATTTTAATCTTCTATATTTACATTCTTTATTTTAACATTTTAATCTTCTATATTTACATTCTTTATTTTAACATTTTAATCTTCTATATTTACATTCTTTATTTTAACATCTCTTTAAGAATCTGAACCTTTAAGAATCTGAACTAATGAGTCCACCCACCCACAATCCTGCCCTGCTCCGCTACATTTCCTTACGTTATAACTGGTTTGTACAACAGGTGCAAAGTGGTTTTTGCGCCATCTAGCGGGCAGTAGCACAACTATATTTTATATTCAAAATTCATCATTTTAAGCAAATTTTAAGTAATAAAAGCACAATTATTTCTTATTTATTGAAAAAATAGAAACAATATATCCATATTTACCATTTATTGCATGTTATATTCATGATTTAACACATTTAAAAATGTATGTTAAACAATATACCTAACAATACATTAAATTTACATTTGTTATTTGGTTATTAAATACTAATAGGTAACATAATAACATTAACTTTTGAAAACTGTAAGAGTTACAGTGGTTACAATTTGTACTTGAAGAAATTGAAAAGTTTTAAGTCGCGGAAAGGGTAGAAGCAACCCCCGTAGGAAAGGGTGGTTTTACAGGTTTTGTTTCCATGCCCTCCAGACAAACTTTTCGAAATTTGGCAAATGAATTTTGAAAACTGTGAGAGTTACAGTGATTACAATTTGTACGTGAAGAAATGGAAAAGTTTTAAGTCTCGGAAAGGGTGGAAGCAACCCCTCTAGGAAAGGGTGGTTTTACAGGTTTTGTTTCCATGCCCTTTAGACAAAATTTACAAAATTTGGCAAGTGAATTTTGAAAACTGTAAGAGTTACAGTGATTACAATTTGTACGTGAAGAAATGGAAAAGTTTCAAGTCTCGGAAAGGGTGGAAGCAACCCCTCTAGGAAAGGGTGGTTTTACAGGTTTTGTTTCCATGCCCTTTAGACAAAATTTACAAAATTTGGCAAGTGAATTTTGAAAACTGTAAGAGTTACAGTGATTACAATTTGTACGTGAAGAAATGGAAAAGTTTCAAGTCTCGGAAAGGGTGGAAGCAACCCCTCTAGGAAAGGGTGGTTTTACAGGTTTTGTTTCCATGCCCTTTAGACAAAATTTACAAAATTTGGCAAGTGAATTTTGAAAACTGTGAGAGTTACAGTGATTACAATTTGTACGTGAAGAAATGGAAAAGTTTTAAGTCTCGGAAAGGGTGGAAGCAACCCCTCTAGGAAAGGGTGGTTTTACAGGTTTTGTTTCCATGCCCTTTAGACAAAATTTACAAAATTTGGCAAGTGAATTTTGAAAACTGTAGGAGTTACAGTCATTACAATTTGTACCTGAAGAAATGTAAACGTTTTAAGTTTTGGAAAGGGTAGAATCAACCCCTCTAGGAAAGGGTGGTTTTGCAGGTTTTGTTCGCATGCCCTTTAGACAAAATTTACAAAATTTGGCAAGTGAATTTTGAAAACTGTAAGAGTTACAGTGATTACAATTTGTACGTGAAGAAATGGAAAAGTTTCAAGTCTCGGAAAGGGTGGAAGCAACCCCTCTAGGAAAGGGTGGTTTTACAGGTTTTGTTTCCATGCCCTTTAGACAAAATTTATAAAATTTGGCAAGTGAATTTTGAAAACTGTAAGAGTTACAGTGATTACAATTTGTACGTGAAGAAATGGAAAAGTTTCAAGTCTCAGAAAGGGTGGAGCAACCCCTCTAGGAAAGGGTGGTTTTACAGGTTTTGTTCCCATGCCCTTTAGACAAAATTTACAAAATTTGGCAAATGAATTTTGAAAACTGTAAGAGTTACAGTGATTACAATTTGTAGTAGAAGAAATGGAAAAGTTTTAAGTCTCGGAAAGGGTGGAAGCAACCCCTCTAGGAAAGGGTGGTTTTACAGGTTTTGTTTCCATGCCCTTTAGACAAAATTTACAAAATTTGGCAAGTGAATTTTGAAAACTGTAAGAGTTGCAGTGATTACAATTTGTACGTGAAGAAATGGAAAAGTTTCAAGTCTCGGAAAGGGTGGAAGCAACCCCTCTAGGAAAGGGTGGTTTTACAGGCTTTGTTCCCATGACCTTTAGACAAAATTTACAAAATTTGGCAAATGAATTTTGAAAACTGTAAGAGTTACAGTGATTACAATTTGTAGTAGAAGAAATGGAAAAGTTTTAAGTCTCGGAAAGGGTGGAAGCAACCCCTCTATGAAAGGGTGGTTTTACAGATTTTGTTCCCATGCCCTCCAGACAAAATTTACAAAATTTGGCAAATGAATTTTGAAAACTGTAGGAGTTACAGTCATTACAATTTGTACCTGAAGAAATGTAAACGTTTTAAGTTTTGGAAAGGGTAGAATCAACCCCTCTAGGAAAGGGTGGTTTTGCAGGTTTTGTTCGCATGCCCTTTAGACAAAATTTAAAAAAAATTGGCCATTACATTTTAAAAAGGTTAGCAGTTACAATTTGTATCGATTGCAATTTGTATTCTAAGAAACAGAAAAATTTGATGTCCAAAAAAGGGTGGAAGCAACCCCTGCAGGAAAGAGTGGTTCATATGCTCTTCAGACATAATTGTCAAAATTTAACAAATGAATTTTGAAAATGTTAAAAGTTACAATATAAGATTTGAACTTTTACGTCTAGAAAAGAGTGGAAACAACCCCCATAGCATTTGAAAGGAATAACATTTACATCTAAAACATCCAGAGACTTAAAATAGCAAATGTTAAGTAACCCTCTCTATTTGGGGCGCTAACAAGACAAAAATTATTAACGTAAACTAAGAAAAATTGAACAATAGACAAATTTGATGTTAAAGACCGAACACATTTTCGGCCAAAAGGTTGTTTTTAAAATAGTCTCAAAAATTTTCTCAAGTCCTTTTTCTGTACGTAACATTACTTTGAATTCGAGTTCAATTGCTCAGAAAAACAATGAATAATTACTGACATACTTCAATTTATTTTTTATACCATCATTAGTGGCTAGTGTGGTTTGTAGGCATGAATATACTCGTAAAGCTTTCAATCAGTTCTCGTAAATGTTATGCAGTGTTCATGATATAACAGGCTCGATTTTGTGATTATGGAAATTGAAATATGTTTAGCTTAAATGGATTACTCGGAATAATGAATAATTATAGTACCTCATCGGTAATAGCGGGGCATTTCGGCATAAACACAGAGATAATATTCAACGTTCATGTCCATTTGCATAATTAAATGTATTCCAGTTCCCTTTTTCCTGACCGGTGCATTTTCAAATTCCATCCGATTCTCTATCGAAATTAGTCTGACATTCGTTCAAATATTTATAATTTACATACACACTTATACTTCACATATTCGCGTACAATACAGCATGTAAATTTGGGCATAACATAACTGCAATCCCAACAAAACTTCGAGAACGCAAACGAGGCGAGCCCAGGCGAGGCACAGCTGACAAACGAGGCGAACCGAATTTTCTTGGAAGTGTCGATTCCAGAGAGTGATAGACGTTCAACTGTTTGTCGCGCCTCGTAACGCATTTGTATATGCGCCTCGCCTCACTTCGCCACGCCTCGGATTACCTCGTTTACGTTCTCGTGCAGATCTGTTGTTTAATGTTTCTTTTTACACAAAATATAGGCGTTAATTTAATGTGGCTGCAGTAGACTTAGGCCTTTTGTGGCCTTTTATGTATATCTATTCGATTTAGTCAAACACAGAGATGAATTGAAGGCAGTGGATATTATATCAAATTCATTATCAAATTACTGTTCACGCTGACGAACGAATTGATGAACTGGTCATAATTAATCTATGAGCATGGCGTTTTTAACGAAAACGGGTTTTAAATTAGTTGTCAATATTTTTGGAGCGTTAAATTTTAGTATTTGTTATAACTACCGAAATTAAAATTCCGCTCCGACCTTTTAACAACTGTTGCGTGAAATTCTTTTGACTGCGCGAATTCGTGCGTGAAAAAATTAGTGCTCTGGACTGTGAATTGATAACAAAAAAATATTATTCACATTTGGCCAACCTGTAAAAATCATGAACTGTTAAACGTTAATCGTACATCAAACAAGCATCTGTCAATACAAGGGAAACCCAAAGAGGTTTTGAGAATTTGTCTAGGGGATTGCAATTAACAAACCCTTGTAGACAAGGTTTTTAAAATTTTGTACCTAAATTTTAAATATTCTTCAACGAACAAGTAAAGCCAGATGAAGAATATTAAGTCTAAATAAGGGGTAGAAACAACCCTCGCAAGAAAAAGTGATTTTATGGTTTTTGCTCTTAGTTATCAAAGTTTGGCGAAATAATTTTGAAAATCTTAACCGTTACAATGTTTGCATTTTACATACCACGAAATGGAAATGTTTCAAGTCCGCAAAAGGGTGGATATAGCCCCCTAAGGAAAGGGTTATTTTACAGTTTTTGTTCCTATACCATTCAGTGAAAATTATCAAAATTTGACCATTTAATTTTGAAAATATGCTATGCAATTTGCGCTCTAAGAAATGAAACTGTTTCAAATCTAAAAAAAGGTAGAAACGACCCCCGTGGGAAAGAGTGATTTTAAATATTTTGCTCCTAAGTTTTCTAAACAAAAAAAGGGAAGCATGTTGCTTCAAGCACCCCAATTGGAAAAAGTAATTTTTCAATTTTGTTCTGGACAAAGATTTTTTTTTTTTTCAAAAAACTTTGTACATACTATTGTTCAATTTTTGTATTAACTAACTATATTAAAATTATTAATATTACGATCTGCAGCTGATAATACTAAATAATGATAATAATACCCCTAACGATGAAATTAGGAGTATCCAAAGTAAATTGAGAGTTATTTCCTTACAATGATCTGCTGATGGTGCAATTTTGTCGATCGATGGATTTTGTTTGTCCAAACGCAGAACACGAAGGACTTTAATTAGTACAGTCGAGTAAATACATAAACTGGCTCGGTCCTTCCCGTCTGTCCTGATCTTCCATCTGCGTTCAATAAAATGACTGGTGTAGTTGAAGAGGTTCCGGGTTTATTGCCAGACAGGGGGAAATGGGGTGACGACCACTATTACGACTGCGATGATAATAATGATGATGGGGGAAGGAAATTGTCGGTTATGTCCTTTCCAGACGTGTGACTATTCACATAAGATTAGGGAATTTAATTAAAACCATTAGAATGTGCAATGTTCCAGAGAATTTCCTTGTCTGGACGAGCTAGGTCATACTCAATTGATTCTGTAACCAAAACGAAAACTATTTTAAGCTAAATGACCAAATAAAAACAAATTCGTAGCATTACGTAGTAATATTCAGTATAAAAAAAAGAGAAGAGGGTGGGTGTGTGTGTGCCGGAAACGTGTAATGAGATATGCTGATTGTCTAATACGTGTTTCCTATAAATCGAATAAAAAATGTTTTGAGAAGCACTAATCTATCAGAGAGTTATAGTGGCGATTTGAATTGTTCAGAAATGTTCCAGAATGCTTTAGAATGTTCTTAAATATGTTCCAGGTTATTCGAGAATGATCTAGAATATTTCAAGACTTTTACAAATGTTGGGGAATGTTCTGCTACATTTTAGGATCATCTGGAATTTTTAAGAATGTTTCAGATTGTTCCAAATATGATTTAGAATTTTAGAATATTTGAGGTTGTTCGAAAATGATCTAGAATGTTCCAGATTTTCCGACAAAAAAAGTAAACAATATTCTACAAAATTTCGGAATGATCCAGAACGTTCTACAACATTTCACCATGATTAAGGATTTTAAATGAATACAATATTCCATAATGTTCATCATTTTTCAAAAATGATTTCGAAAGTTCGGCCATGATCTAGAGGATGCCAGATTGTTCGAAAAAGATTTAAGATGTTCAGCAAAGATGAAAAGTATTCCAGGTTGTTTGAAAAATATTTGTAATGTTCAGGAATATACACTAAAATGTTCCAAAAGGATCTAGAATATTGAATAATAATCTAGAATATTCCAGGACATTCACAAATGTTAGAGAATGTTTTACAACATTTCATGACGATCTAGAATTTTTAAGAATGTTTTACAATATTATAAATGACATTTTAATATTTCTGAAAACTGATTTAGCAAGTTCGAAAAGTAGTATATTCTGTTCTAGAATGTTCAAGAATGATTTAGAATGTTCGGAATTTTTCAAGAATGATCTAAAATGTTCTAAAAGGATCTGAAATTATTGAGTAATGATCTAAAATGATTTCCAATATTAAAAAATGTTACAGAATGTTTTACAACAGTTTAGGGTAATTTCGAAATATTTTGAACAAAGGAAAATAAATTTTCATCTTTTTTATACCTAACTTTGTATTATTTCGATATGTACTATTAGACTAGAGGCACTTTCCAGGATCATTATTGGCAAATTGGCAAATAACAAAAATATTTTATACACTTTATCGACAGCGTGTCCAGACTATAAACGGGCAATATATTCAGGCACAAATGTTGGCGATTTATTTGGATGTTTTTCGAAAAATAGCAATTACAAATTCCTGTCGTGTCCCTATCGTGAGATCCTAAAACTTCTGCAGAATCGGTCGCAAATGGATCGAGTAGATACAATTTATACCTATTCAAGTTTTCAAACACTTTTGTGGAATAAGTAATAAGAAAGGGTTCAATGTACTTATATATATAAAAAAATATATTTTCACAATTAAGGGATGAAATCAAAATTTCTATGCTCGTACATCGTTCATTTATGTACAAAAACATTTAACTAAATATAATTGCCATTTAAATAATATCGAAAATTTTATTTATTTGTGTTCTCTTGTCTTTCAGAGAAGCTCAATATCTCCCGCAGAACGTGAAAAATATCGTACCCGAACACCCCCTGAACCCGAACACAAAAAAATGAAAAAGGAAGAGAAGGACTTAGGCCACGTAAGTATTAAAGTATGTATATAAAAGCTTCCATTCTAATAAATGTAAAGTATTAACGTGTGTGTTGTTTGTAGGTATAGTGTAGACGTAGATGTAGCATGTAGTTTTACTAAAAAAAAAAAAAAAAATACTTACTACATTAAGGCTTTCACGGCCGGAATCCATGATGGAATTAATATTCACGTCGATGAGTTGTAGTTGAAATGAATGATCAGGTTCAAATGTTTCGTCCACAATTTCCGCAGACATCTTCAGCTGGAATTTAGAAAATTAATAACGTTTTAGTAAAAATTTATTAGGTGCATAATAAATGATTCATAAATTACTCCAAAATGAGAAAGTTCTAGGGGAGTTTGCAGCCTAATGATGCAATGTTTACACCAAATGTGGTACCATCGGGGAAGTGGTCTTAATCACCACGAGTATTGAGGGTTTAATTTCTAAAACCTGGAAAAACAGCCCCTAAAAGAAGTCAAAGTCGGAAAATCGAAATCATGTAGATTCCAAATATGACAGAAATTTTCTCCAATCTTCAAAACTACAAAACTTATTTGCCTATAAATCATAAGTAGCTTTTGAATTTTCGAAGATAAAGAAAAAAAATCGTTAATATTCCTAATCTACGTCTCTTTGGTTACTATTTTCATGTCTCATTTGTTCAACTTCAATTTTCGAGCTTCGCCACCCCCTAAAAACCGTTTCCCCAAATTTTTAGAGAAAAACTTCCATTGGTACCTTACTTGGACTGATGTAATCTATCTATCGAGACCATTTCACCAATATGGCGATATTTGGTGTAAACACTGCATAATACAACAGATTTTACCAAAAATTGATGATTATAAAATAAATTGGATTATCCATCAAATACAAAATACATTTGGAAACTGTAAATTTACAGCAGAAAAAAATTGCATCTAAACATTATCCACCTTGAATTAATTAGATTTTGAAGGTTGAAAATGGCTAAACCTAATCATCGACCTACTTTATTAACCCCAGAATTAAGATTTTTGTCTATTTTCTCTGAAACTATACTTATTCGATTTCAAAAATTCTTTCACCCTTAACTGTCGTAGTTTTTTCAAACTACGACCCTCACTCCAACTTTTTAAAAGAGGAAAGTTGCAATTAAAAAATTTTCCACCTTTCTTTAGTTAAATTATAAAGCTGAAAAATGGCTAAAGACTAATCATTGAACTATTTTATTTATCCCCAGTTTTTTGTACAGATACACCCCCAGTTTTTACAATTTTCGTCTGTAATCCCTGAAATTCTTATTCTCTTTCAAAAATTCTTTCATCATTAAATGATTTGTACTCTTGCCACTAACAGAGACTAATTTTTGGTATCTAAAATACATCTTTTTTATACCACGACCCTTGTATCTTTAATATATTCCCCTATTTTTGACGCAAAAAGACGAACCGTATGTAATGTGCTAAATCCACTTTATTGTTCGCGCCATCGTTGAATGTAAAGCAGTTCTCTTTGAACAACGACGGCATGATAGCAGGGTGTTGCTGTCGTAGCCGATGGGGTAGCGATGCTTTAAAATGACGGGACTGTCGGGGGCGCGCATTCGTCGGTGGCGGTGTGATTGCTTGCCGCGAGGCGATGGATAAGCGTCAAGCGGATGGTGAAAATAAAGGAAAACGCGAAACGCGTCATGAAGCCGACGACGACAGCAGCAGCAGCCAGTTTCCAGCCCGACATAAAGCACAATAAACTAACTGGTATATAACAGTAAACGCGAAGTGTGCCTCACAAAAGGCGTAGTTACATCAACTAATTAAAGAATTAATAATGAGCGAGATCGTTTAAGAGTTCCTACTTAACTATTATTTCTGCACAAATAAATTCAAGAAAAATTGTGAAGTCCTTTATCCATAGATAATCGAATTTCCTTTAGAAACAGTTCGGGAAAGCTCAAAGCACCGGGTATGAGGACCCATTTTTTATTTTTTTATTTTTTTTATTTGAAACGAAAGAAAGAAATGTTTTGTTGCATATTTTTACATAAGCTTGTGGTTAGTTATACATTTTGCAACTAAGTCCATAATAATTACATACTTTAGGGTTCCTTACCACTACTTTTATGAATATCCAATATAAACGGTGGTCTCTAAGTGATACCGATAGGGGTATTTCAAATACAAGTTGTTGGCAAGATTAGCTTTTATTGATCCAAAAAATTATTTCATCTTATAAAAGATAGGAGTGAAATTTTTGTAAATGATGAAGTTGAAGTAGATTTTTAATTAACGAAGCATGAGGCGTTTTGAGAGATTTGGTTTATCCAAACTTTAACTATTGCTTTAAAAAAATAAAAGAAAACAAGTATTAATTAAAATTATTTAAACTATTGGCGATATTTATCCACTTTAAAAAAAAAAAAATTAAAGGCATCTGATTTTCTTATAAAACAAAAACTGTTTACTGTTGTTAAGGATAAATCAAGTCAAAAATTTCGCACTTATCAGATTCAACAAAATTAACAGTGTCTTCAATATGGGTCCTGAAGACGATGAAAACGAAATCGATGACGTCAACATCAAAATCCTATTTAAGAAATGCAACAGCTCTGTAGAGGAAACTGATGAAACTGATGAAACAAAGCAGAAAGAAACGGAGCCAAACGAAGGTAATAAAGACAAGAAAGACGAAAACAACGAAGAAGATGTTTCCGAAGAGACACATAGAACACCGTTCCTTAACTTTCTGAAAGAATATCGCGAAAAGAATCCCGAATTAACGACAAAAGAAGCTTTGAAAAAAGCCACGGAAGAATGGCGGAAATTTTCTGAGGAGCAGAAGGCAAAATATATGAAAAAGGCAAACAAAGTTGCTCCAAGAAGAAAAAGGAAAAGGAAAAGAAGAAGATATAGTACAAGATCAACTGAAGACGACTCATCAACTACAAATTCCACTAGCTCTTCGGATGGAGAATCGAGACGAAGACGTGAAAGGTGTAATCATAGATCTTGTCAGCGAATTGTGGAAGCCAGAAGTAGAAAGAGGAAAGGTAGACAGCGCAGGAGGAAATCGAGGAGAAGCAAGAGTAAAAAGTGTCAATAGATAACACTTTACTGAAATCCGGGACTGTTTACAATTAGTTGAAGAAATAGTTTAATATTTGCAACCAATTAGACTTATAGTGCTGCTACAATTAATGTCAATCTTATAACTTTGTCTTAGGTAAGGGTGAAAGAATTTTTTGTGATAAAAATTGCTAAATTTTTTGTAGACTTAATTTGCACTATTTTTGACTGAAATTAAATTAAATGTGAAACATGTAGTTGATGAAAAGTTTTCTCTTTCCCATTTTTAAAAAACATTTAGTCCAATAAATTGATAGGAATCTTAAATAAACTTACCCACTACTTTAGGAAAACGAATAGCATGAATTAGTAAAATTTTGATTTCAATTTATAGTAAATTTTTTTAAGAAGCTATTGCATAGCTTTGAGCGCGGCGACCGAATCAAGAAATTCCGTAACGAAATATAAAAACCTAACAGCCGTGCGGGTGCGGCGTTGAAAGCCGTGCATCGTCTAACGTCGTTTCAGTTCGGCAGACTTCGGCACGGTGTTTGTGTGCGTATAGACTGTACGAAGCTCGCACGGATCGAGACGAGCTGCTCCGAAATCGGACGAATACGTAAGCAGCTGTTTGTGAGAAAGTATATAGGTGTATAGGTATCTATCATCTAGGTACTCGTATGTACAACAGTGAATAGCTGAATAGAGGATATCAAGTCTCAAACTTATGTTTCTGATTTCAGTTACCATAAACCTATAGTTTGAATGATAAAAATTCCTGAATAACCTACATGTATTGTAAGATAATAAAAATATTTTAAACAATATTAACTTCTCATTTATTCAATAAAAGAAAAAAATTGTTTTCTTATCGGTCACCACCATGTCACCACGCTCAAAAAGTGTAACTTGAATTAATATCAAAGAAAAAAAAATATTGCATATATATTATAATTGCATAAGTTGATACCGATATGTAAAATACGTTGTTGGCCAGATTTATCCACTTTAAAAAAAAAAAATTAAAGGCATCTGATTTTCTTATAAAACAAAAACTGTTTACTGTTGTTAAGGATAAATCAAGTCAAAAATTTCGCACTTATCAGATTCAACAAAATTAACAGTGTCTTCAATATGGGTCCTGAAGACGATGAAAACGAAATCGATGACGTCAACATCAAAATCTCTGTAGATGAAACTGATGAAACAAAGCAGAAAGAAACGGACCCAAACGAAGGTAATAAAGACAATGAAGAAGATGTTTCCGAAGAGACACATAGAACACCGTTCCTTAACTTTCTGAATGAATATCGCGAAAAGAATCCCGAATTAACGGCAATAGAAGCTTTGAAAAAAGCCACGGAAGAATGGCGGAAATTTTCTGAGGAGCAGAAGGCAAAATATATGAAAAAGGCAAGCAAAGTCGCTTCAAGAAGGAAAAGGAAAAGGAAAAGAAGAAAATACAGCACAACATCAACTGAAGACGACTCATCAACTACAAATTCCACTAGCTCTTCGGATGGAGAATCGAGACGAAGACGTGAAAGGAGTAATCATAGATCTTGTCAGCGAATTGTGGAAGCCAGAAGTAGAAAGAGGAAAGGTAGACAGCGCAGGAGGAAATCGAGGAGAAGCAAGAGGAGAAGCAGGAGTAAAAAGTGTCAATAGATAACACTTTACTGAAATCCGGGACTGTTTACAATTAGTTGAAGAAATAGTTTAATATTTGCAACCAATTAGACTTATAGTGCTGCTACAATTAATGTCAATCTTATAACTTTGTCTTAGGTAAGGGTGAAAGAATTTTTTGTGATAAAAATTGCTAAATTTTTTGTAGACTTAATTTGCACTATTTTTGACTGAAATTAAATTAAATGTGAAATATGTACTTAATGAAAAGTTTCCTTTCCCATTTTTAAAAAAACATTTAGTCCAATAAATAGATAGGAATCTTAAAGAAACTTACCGACTACTTTAGGAAAACGAATAGCATGAATTAGTAAAATTTTGATTTCAATTTATAGTAAACTTTTTTAAGAAGCTATTGCGTAGCTTTTATCGCGAGCTTTGTTTTTTTCTTAAACTTTTACTAATTTGTAGAGAAGAAAAAAAACCTGAAAGCCGTATATTTTTAATTAAATCACAAAAAAGACAGGGTCTTTATGCAAGGAGCGAGGGTCCAAATTTTGAAGTGAGTTAATCGTGTCATGTGGTATCGAATGAAAGGGCTTCATTGGCACAAGTTTAAACAGATTCTTAATTGTTATTATGATGTATAGGTTTTGGATACTGAATTTCGGAAAAGCTCTGAAAAAGCTGCGAGACTCGTTTCCTGAACTATTTATAATATGTCCGTACAAATTTGTACGGAACCCTTGGTGGGCGAGTCCGAATCACACTCGTCCGGTATTTTTTTTTTTTTAAACTACATAACTCGCCAAAGCTCTCCATTATCGTCTAAAGCTCTTGCTGTTCGAGGAAAATGGTGAAAAAGTGTGTTTTCTGAGCTTCAGCTTCATCTGTTCAATTCAAAATGGAACGAATAAACGTATGTAAAGCCGCCAATCGAATTTGCATTTATTTGCGGACGAAGAATTCAGAATGTAATAATAATAATACGGGAAATTTCCACAGTCGAACGGGAACGTGTTGTGGTTATAAAAGGCGGAATGTACCAATAAAGTTTATGGGCCCTAAACTTGCGAGCCCACTTTATTTCTCCGTATTTATTTAAATACTTTAAAGATGTCTCGCACTTATACCCGGTTTTACGCGCCCACTTCCAGCCATTCATCCCGAAACGACTTCCGCAAAATGTTCCACTGACTCGACATTAGACTGACTACCCACATAATTAAATATTTAAATTTATTTATTTACGTTAGGTATCTGTTTTGATAATTAAATTAACCAAATTTAACATAGGTACTTACTTGGAGATACCCATTATTGTTCTAATTAATTCTTATAGTAATTGCTTGTAGTAATTAATTAATTAATTATTTAACAAAACCACTAAGTAGGTACATAAAATCTAAAATAACTCACCCTAATACACACCTGTGTAATTTCTAAATAATCAAAACACCTTCACTAATATTTGTAAGTTTTTATTCTTTGCTTGACTATTTCTTTTTGTTAGCCCTATTTTCACATTCGTAACACGTTGGACACTAAAAACTAGTTAAGGTATTCACACGAACTTTTTCGAATTTTCCAGTTAACCTAATTGTCAGGCCGAATTAAAATTAAACGATTGAATAGAGCAACAGCCGAAAGAGACTGACTTGAACACAATTTTGTACACATGCGCTATAAAAAACTTATAACACTGGCCTTGATACAAACGTTATCAAGTTAGAAAACAACTAAATGAGATGAGCGAGCTTGAAAAATAGCTGTTTGTACAGAAAAATAAATTCCACTGAATATAGAAGAAAATAGATACCTACTTAGTCACTGCTAATTGTGGTATCTACATATTTACAAAAAAATAAAGATGTGAAGTAGTTTTATTGATAAATTAATACCAGTAATATATAAATTGATTCAGAAAAAGACTACCCATTTTTGGTCATAAAAACCGATAGTCGTAATAACCGGTGATGTTTTCGAGATACAAAATAATTTTTTATTTAGTAGTATTGAATGTGTACGAACATATAAATCCATAGATATTAATAAGATTAATATATTCATGGATAGAATATGTTTTGGTGCGTCTTATGTACATTTAAGTAACAAACTAACAGAAGAGATATGAAGCAGTTGGCTTTGATTATACTGCATGCACGTGTATTTTGTTCCTGAGGATTGACTCGAAATGTTTTAGTTTACCTTTGCTAATTTAATTGCCATTGATCATTATATTGTACTTAATCATTATACTGTCCCAGATCTAGATACTGTTACCTATTTAAATTGTTAATAAGACTACTGATCGTTGTAACAGATATAATTCTCCCAAGATATTAGTTAAATGTGGCCGTTTAATGAGGTATGTCGTAGTAAGCAATGGTGTAAAAAGCGGTATTTTTTATAAGGCGACCATATGGCATTCATCCGGAACCTATGATTTTGATCGACATAACCGGTACGTCGTTTTAAGCGATGTATGATGCAGCCAGTATTTGGCAAAACAATTATTATGAAGCTATTTTTATAAGTATGTACATTAATACATTACATATCGTAGCTGCAGAACTGAATTATTTAAGAAAAATATTTTCTGCTATATTAGCTTTAAAAGGCATTAAATATCAAGAATTTTGGTGAAAACAGCATCAAAATCGGTTAAGGAATAGCCGAGTTATCCTTTTTCTAAGATTTCATTGCTTTAGTGGCGCCTGGCCCTTTAAATAATAACAAAAAAAGTTTGTTTACATCCGCATACCAGAGGAGATTCCCGACCGCGACAGGTGCAATCCGACCTTGTTTTTTAGACGGTTACAAAAATGGCCGCCGGCGTATTAGCCAATCAGATGCACCGAACTGCATATAAGTAATAACAACTGCATTCCTGAATTAGTAAACCCCGGTGCTTGGTGGATGTAACGTCGTTGCGTTAATATTTAGGTTATAATTACGTAAATTTTACCAAAAACTTAATTTTTGAAAAATAAGTTTAAAAATAGCATTATTTAGTAATAATGTAATATATTATCTACATTTTTAACTGTTTCAAATGTTAATTGATAAATAAATCATATATACCAACATTTAAAATTTGCATTTTTAATCGTACAGTAAATTACGATAAATTTTTTAAAACAAAAATAGCCATAAGGTTGTTAATCAAAATTAACTGATTTGATTGAACTACAAGTTCAAATTTGACAATTTTTTATTTCAAAAGTAAATTCTTGACATGATACACTGCTATAGGCTTCTGCGGTCGTTGTCTAATTTATTATTATTTTTGAATCTTACAAACTTTTTTCTCGACGTTTCGCCAACACAGATGGTAAGCATCTTCAAGAGTTCTGTTCTGGTGAATAAATCACTACTGATCCAATACGTTTCCAAAATTGAAATATATACATGTACCTACATCAGTATATTTATTATAAATACAATCATTCGATTGTTATGTACATTTTCCCTATTTTCTCAAAATTTAAGGTGTAGAGGTGTTAACCCCAAATAGTTATGTGTTTAAATGTGTCATTATTAATTATTAAAGTTTTAAAATTATAATTTTTTTCTTCTTCAGCATAGCGACGGTGAAAAAAGCGATCAAGATTTGGTTGTTGACGACCAATCGGAAGATCCTGTATCACCACCAAACGGTACCACATCTCCCAGAGAAAATGGTATCGACAAGTTACCCACAAAAAAAGAACATGGGGGTCCCCCGCACAGTCCCCGATCTGGAACATCCAGCAACGCATCAACCCCTTCGGCTAAGAAATTAGAAAACGAAAAACCCACAACCCCCATATCAAAACCAGTGACGCCGACGTCGGGAACTCCGTCTGGATCAGCGGCTGGAGCGAGTGGGCTTAAACCCGTTGTGAAACCCCCGACGCTCGGACAATATCCACCTTATTTAGCCGGGATGGCTAATGGTAACTGCTATAAATGATTTATGACTGACGCCTAGCAAACACCCAATTTAAGAATTTAATTTTCCAATTCCAAGAAATAAGATTAACGGCCCATAAACATGTAGAAGTTATTTAAAATGTCATTTGCAGGTGGACCTCATGATCTCCAAGCGGCCGCCGCGGCGGCAGCTGCCGCCGGACCCTACGGCCCTTTGCACAACAACCTTCCACCCACGTTGAACAACTACCCACGACCACCTCTCCAAGTGGGATACGATCCTCACTCGCAAATGCGAGCACCTGTTGTACCCGGACTTGCCGGAATTCCTGGTGGAAAACCGTAAGTACAACCCCTACGGAAATAATTTACCCATTTATGGTACCATTAATCTTTTTAAGGGCGTACTCGTTCCATGTAAGTGCCGATGGTCAAATGCAACCGGTCCCGTTTCCTCCGGACGCCCTGATCGGTCCAGGAATACCACGACACGCCCGCCAAATAAACACCCTGAGCCATGGCGAAGTCGTGTGTGCTGTCACGATCTCAAACCCCACGAAATACGTCTATACTGGGGGCAAAGGGTGCGTCAAAGTGTGGGACATCAGTCAACCGGGGTCGAAAAGTGCTGTTTCACAATTGGATTGTTTGGTGAGTAAACTACATATTTGGTTATGTCGTGGATCTAGTGTAAAATTTACGTTAATTTTTTGGCAGCAAAGAGACAACTACATCAGATCTGTGAAGCTACTACCTGACGGAAGGACCCTTATAGTTGGCGGTGAAGCAAGTAACTTATCAATTTGGGACCTGGCAAGTCCAACGCCTCGCATCAAAGCAGAGTTAACGTCAAGTGCGCCTGCGTGTTACGCCTTGGCCATCAGTCCCGATTCGAAGGTGTGCTTTAGCTGTTGTTCGGACGGAAACATAGCCGTTTGGGACCTCCATAACCAGACTCTGGTTCGACAATTCCAAGGGCACACCGATGGAGCCTCGTGCATCGATATCTCAGCTGATGGCACTAAACTTTGGACCGGTGGATTGGACAACACCGTGAGAAGTTGGGACCTTAGGGAAGGAAGACAATTACAACAGCACGACTTCAGTTCCCAGATCTTTTCTTTGGGCTACTGTCCTACGGGAGAGTGGCTGGCTGTTGGGATGGAAAACTCGAACGTTGAAGTTTTGCATGCGGCGAAACCGGACAAGTATCAGTTGCATTTACACGAGAGTTGTGTTCTTAGTTTGAGATTTGCTGCGTGTGGTAAATGGTTTGTTTCTACGGGTAAAGACAATCTCCTTAACGCCTGGAGGACACCTTATGGAGCAAGCATATTCCAGGTGAGTGTTAGATTCTAGTAGGAAATTGAGTATGTCAAGTATGATGAATTGTTTTGTGTTTGTTTCAGTCGAAGGAATCGTCGAGTGTGCTTAGTTGTGACATCTCAGCAGACGATAAGTATATTGTGACGGGGTCGGGAGACAAAAAGGCAACAGTGTATGAGGTGATGTACTAACGAAAGTAAATGAGAAGAAGAACATCTACATTTTGGTGTTATTAGGATTAGAAGAAAAAAATATCGGCTTATTATGGGTAAAAAACGATGAATTAGTACATATTTATTAAGTTATATAAAATGTTGTGATAATAAGTGTAATAATTATAATACATAATAATAATAATAATAAAAGAGGACTCATTGTATCTACTGAGAAAAAATTACGAGAAGTTTCTCCTTTTAATTTTTAAGAGAAGAAGAGAAACGATAACGACGTTGATGATAAAGAAGAAAAGAAGAAAGTTTTTACTTTTTCAGTGATCTCCATGACATGATGTAAAATACTTAACGATGTTTTAGTTTTAGAAATCAATTAAATAAGAACAGATAAAAAGGTATCGTAGTAGTGGCGCTCAATTTATTGATAAATAATAGGCAGCTAATTTGCTTATTGTTAGCACTTATTATTAATTATTACTTATGTATAGTTTTTACTCATTACTTACTAAAATCTCCATTAATTTGTACATAGTATTTTCTAATGTCTACAGTTTATATTGTTCATTTTGTTTGTTGTTGTATAGGTAATTATTTGATCTTTAACGCATTATTAACTGTAATTAATTACTCCATTAATTATTAATAAGTGTTAGACTATATTTTCTGACCCAGAAACCTAAACAAACAGAATTCATTTGAAAGAAATAAACAGTAAAGTTCTTTTTGCAAAATTTTTCGTTAAAAGAAAAAATAAACGTCAGAATTTAACACAAACAATACCTAGTTTTCATTCAGAAAAAATTTCTAAAATATTCTACGAGTGGGAAATTAGCCCCACATAAGTGGAATATACACCATAAACCAATAATCACCCATAGGGTGATAAATGGGAGATAGAGACTATTTGACGAGTTTGAAATTTGACTATTTGACGATTTTGAAATTATTCTCATGATCACGTCGAGTGGAATAGTCTACATCGCAAATTAGCGTGGAATCAGCCCCATGAGTGCAAGCGGAATATTCTATTTCGACCAATAGTCGCACATTAATGTATACTTAACTCAAAGATATAGTGGATTGACGTTTAAAGTACATCTCCTACCTTTACAACCTTTTTACCTTTCAAACGTCCTGCAGGACATCTCCTGGATCGAAAGCTTTTCAGGATATGTCGGTACTATAATATTACTTAGATCCTGAAAGTTTCAGCCCCTAACCTGAAGCGGTTTTCGAAATTAAAAAAAAAATGTCAAAACAAAAAATATTGTTTTTCTTCGGATTTTGGATAAAGCGATTTCAATATAATTTTTATACGATTTAGATTCGAAATAAAGTTTAAAAAAATTGTTTTTAGGGTTAGTATCAATATATACGGATGAAACTTTTTCTTGGGAAGCTCCTGTAGGCAGCTAAATCGTATAAAAAATTTATTTAAATGTTTTGTTTTGACATTTTATTTATTTTTTTTCGAAAACTGCTTCAGGTTAAGGACTGAAACTTTAGTAATGCTATAGTACCGACATATCCTGAAAATTTCTACCCAATATCTTTTGGGGGGCAATTTTCATATACCCCTTTCTGATACTTCTACATATCATTTCTTAAATTAATTATAATAAATATTTATTTTTTGTATTGATGAAACTGTTATTTTATTTGGTTTGTGAATATTCAGTAAGTGCTGATTTTGGTAAATTAAAAACATTTTGAACATCACGAAAAGTCGTTCAATGTAGAACTGTGATGGGAATTTCAATTTTTGCCACCTTTTTTGTTTTATTAATTTTAACATCTATTTGAAATAATTTTAATCCGGACCAGCCAGTAGTCACAAATAATACCCCCAGTTAACTTCCACTAAAGTTGTGAGTTTACTATACTTTACGACTAGTGGACGAAGGAAGAGATTCCACGAGGCTACTAACTTTATTCAATTGCCGCCATTGTAACCGATCACTACCGAACTAAGGCGAAGGAAGGCGGAAATTTATTAGTATGTCCTAAAGGAGGCAGTTATAAATTTTTGACTCCCATTACTCCATTTTTAAGCGTCTCTCATTTATAGTAAGGTCCTGAAATGTTGTTGAATGAAATATTTTGTCTTGTTTCTATTTATTTTTTCGTAATGTCTTTATGATAAGTATTTTTTTTTTAAGGTAAAATAATTAAAGAATTAATGTTTTAACGATCACAGATTAAACTGTTTGAAATAAATCATACTTAAAAAGAGCAAATATTTTTGGATCGTAAAGTCTTTCAGTGCTTATAAAAAGATTATAACAATTTCGGAATTCCCTGAGTCTTCAATGGTACGATAATTGTTAAGAGAATAGATTTATCTATTTTATCATCCATTATTATTTTCTCCTCAATTTTATTTTGTTTCACGTCAATATAATTATTTTTTAGATATAATAAATAATTACTTGAATGTTTAGGTTTCTTGGTCTATTTTCTAGAGAGTTAGTGATTAAAAATTGGATGTCTAGTACACCTTCACAATTTTTGAAATCCAAATTCTCTTTGTACGTGCGAGACACAAGCTAAATAGTAGACCATTTACTTCAAATAAAAAATAAATGTGTTCATTAAAAATCACAAAATGATTGTGGTAGTAGTTGATAGAGAGCAAATCACTCAATACATGAAAACTTTTTATTATAGATGTCTTTCTACGTTCATGAGGTTCCACACTTTTTTTTTTTGTTGGATCTTAATTTTGTAATAATCGTCAGTAAAAATTATTGTTTGACACTGCAATAAAACTAGGACATTTATTTTGTATACCACAATGTAAGCAGAATCGATACACCTGTATGTAACAAGAAAATGCAAATTAAATTTATTTTTTGCTATTGTACGTTGTTGTGTCTTTTCCTGACCCAATATTTGATACTTTTACAAAATATTTACATCAATCTGCGTGGTTTAAAAAAGGGAGGTCCTCCGTTAATTACGTGAGGTGTTTGGACCCATTCCTCCCCTTCAATTTCACAAAAAAGAAAATAATAACTTTACACTGTAATAGTAAAATAAAACGCTGTACTTTCACAAACTATATTATTACAACAATTTTTTCGCTAACACAGTAGTTTCTCCAGGTAAATAGTGGTACGATAATAAGGGTTGTTACAGTATATATACAATGGTGAATGGATACATTAGAAATGGGTGAAATACAGTAATGAAAAAAAAAAATTTTTTTTAAAAGAACAACAAAAATAAATATAAATAATCAAATTTGTCATGAGAATTTTAGGTTTAATAAGGGTGAAAATTTTACATCTAATTGGTCATTTAACGGTGATAATTTTTGTTTGTTAATTTCTAATGATTCTCATAATTTTAATTTTTGACTATTTTCTAATACATGTAAAATGCTAAAATTAAAATCCGGGAAATGGTTAGTATGTTAGTAATGGGTAGCATAATTTGAATCAAGTTTTTGAGTTTGGTAAGATCTTGTATGTTCAGATGTTCTAGACTTAAAATTCCGGCCAGTTAATCCTATATAAAAGTGCCAGTTGAGTTAATTTGTAAACACCACTTTTTGAATCTTTATCAGTTTTATTTATCTTTATTATTTTTTATGTAAAGGCTAAGATTATTGTTAGTTTTAAACGCTATATTGATGGTACAATTTAATAAAAGTTTTTGAATTTTCAATGAAGGTTTTCCAATGAAAGTTAACATCTTAAACCCAGGATTCATCTGTTTTGTAGGAGGAAAAATTAAATTGATGGATTTTTTATAGAGTATTTGTTTATTATTATACTGTTATAGCCATTAGTAACAGCAATCTGCTTGATTAGATTAAGTTCTAAATCCAACATTTCTTTTTCTAAAGGGATATTAATAAGTCTGTGTTATCACCGCTAATATTAAATGACCAATTAGATGTAAATTTTTCACCCTTATTAAACCTAAAATTCTCATGATAAATTTGGTTATATATATTTATTTTTATTGTTAACTTTAAAAAAAATTCTTTCTCATTACTGTATTTCACCCCTCTCCAATGTATCCATTCACCATTGTATATATACTGTATTTTACTATTATTATGAATATTAACTTTCACCAAGTAGAAGCCAAAAACCATTTCAACTTTACACTTTTTTTATTGGTGATTATTTTGGTTATTTTTTATTTCTAATGAGTTCCACTTCCTTTAAATGAGCTTCGATGAGACTTTGCTGTGCCCTTTTTTATTTTGTTTTGAGATAACGTAATTAACGGATATATGTACCGTTAGAAATTAAAAATTGAAAAATGAAATTAGCCACCATTTTAATTTAATGGTTTCAATAAATTGGCATTGCAATTAGTAATTAATTGAATCGAATATGCTAAATTAGACACAAAATAATAAAATCAAATAGGTACCTACCCAAATTTATAGATTTAGTGTAGAAATTACGTTTCTAATTTATTTTTTAATAATTTATCAGAAACGTCGATTTTTCTTTCAAATTAGCCAGAAATAGTACTTAGAATACGTTACCTCATATGTAATATAAAATATAAAGCATCTGATAATAAAATTTTAAAAATTTTGGTGAAGGCGCCTGGCTCACAAATTACTTTGTTAATAAAAACGCTAACTTAAGTTGCAATAATTTCTTTTTTCTATTAATACAAGGCTGTATATATTTAACTAAATAATGAGACTGGTATATCGGTAAATTTATTAACAGAAAATTAAACTACCCATTTAATAAATTTTGGTGGAGGTGCCTGGCTCGTAACTTATTTTGTTGATAAAAACTGAATTGAAGTAACAACAATTTCTTTCTCGATTTTTACAACTTGTTTAACGTTAGTTAAACGATTCCACTGTCATATATTGTCAAATTAGAACGTTTACAAAGACAAAATATTCTACCAATTTAATAAATTTTGGTGGAGGCGCCTGTCTCATAACTTATTTTGTTGATAAGAACAATAATTTAAGTTACAACAATTTCTTTTTCGATTTTTACGACTTATTCAACGTTAGCTAAACGATTATACTGTCATATATTGGCAAATTAAAACGTTTATGAAGAGAAAAAGTACTACCATATAATATATTTTGGTGGAGATGCCGGGTCTATTTTATCTATTCAGACATTTTAGACGTAAATGGCTATTAGTTTTTAACTTTACAAACGACCCTTATTGCAACTTATTTCATCTAACAAAGTTATTTCTAGACAAAAACGATTGTAAATCCAATATTTAATTAATTAAGGGTTAAAAGCTCATCCCTCATTTATTTTTCTTTGCAGCAATTTTGTGTTTGTGTATTTCAAAAATTTGGAAGAAATGAATCTCCTATTAACCCTTTACGTCTCGGAGGGTGTCTTTTTTGACTTTCTATTTTTCCTGTCTTTTTTTTTTTTTTTGAAACGTTTCTAATTTTGTCTTTTCCTCCAACGTCTGGCACCAATAAATAGCGTAGGCAATCCGGTGTTCATTTTGCGAATTATGCTGTAGGTACATACGTATATATTTTTACTTAATAAATATATGTGGACAACACTATAGATACCCACTAGTAAAATTAATATATTTTGTTTATTTACTTATGAAAAAATGCCTGTTTTAGGTAATTAAGTAACTTTTTGTTTGTTTTATTTATAATACTCAAACATAAGCTACAAGTATTATATACATCCTATCGTTAATATCACGAATAAAAACCAAAGTTTTAGGGTGAATATTTAAAATTAGCATTTACCAACGCAACGTTTTCCTCGAAAATTTTAAAGGTCTGTCATCATAAAACCTTTTACAGGATCGAAAGCAATAAACTTTTATAATACTCATTTTGTTTGCCTGGAAATAACAATAGAATTTTGATTCGACGGAGTGTGAAGACCTCCAGCAGTGATGGATGGGTATTGTCATGATTCGGCAGAAGGGCTTAAAATTATACCTACCAAGAAATCGTTAGAAACAAATATACCCATCTATGTACCTATATCTACGGCAGGTGTAAATTATTAGATAGGTACCTGTCAATTTACTTACCTAATAGTACTGGGTAAGTAACATGTATATATATTTGATAACAATGTTAACTAAATAATTTTATCGTAGATTATTTTGTTTATATAGATAAATAATGATTATTTTATAATTACGTACTTAAATACGTTTACTTATAATTCAGAATCATTCGGCTGCTGGTCTTTGAAAGTACACGGGAGTAGGTAGGTATGTAATTTTTATACATATCTATCAAAAAATATCTTTAAAAAAAGATTTAAAAAAAAAAACGAAATACAGGGCTGTTTTTTGTCTATTTTAAAAATTGCTAATGACCTTTTATTTTTAGTAAATTATAAAAAAATTCTTAGCCCATTAATTCCTTAAACACTTATTTAAGGACAATCCAACGACGTTAGTGAGACTTCCGTAGAGTTTTATAAGAAAACAATAAATTTTGATTTAAAGTCCAATGAGTGGATACAAAAAATTAAATTCTTCCACCAAATCATTCAATTTAATTTAAGTTTCGATTATAAAATTACGACTCTTATCAAGAAATTTAAAAATTATTAAAACTTGGTGATGAAAATGATAAATATTTGACAAATCACAAAATTTACAAACTACCGTTGTGATAAAAATTTAACCTATTTCGGAGACCGCTGGAATAAGTTAAAAAAATGCAAATTCCAAAAACTAAAAAATAAAACCCAAAAGGAATCCAAATAAATGAAAAACAAAGTGAACCAAAAAAATTAAAACTATTTTTAGAATTTTTAGAACAAGTATTTCGCCATTTTTATCCACAATTTTCAATAATTTTGAAATATCTTAATAACTCATAAATTTATGACCGAAACGTCGTAATTAATTTCAATAAACAGAATGGATTGATCGAAGATCTTTATTATTTAAAATTTGATTTTTTTTAAGTGGAAATTATAGTTCTCTTTGGATTTAAAAAATACCAGTGTTGAGCCCTTAAAAATAATTTTACAGTTGAGGTTACTTATTTTCAAAACTTCTTTTTTTCTTTAATAAAATTTAAGTTTAAAAATAATTTAGAGTAACAAAATTAATAACAAAGAAACAACAATTTAAACAAAAGACAGATTTCTGGAGAAATTTTTCAAGGAAGATGTTTGAATTATAATCGAAACGTTGTGACTCTGAGGTAATTTTATAAATAAATACATAGTACGTAGTCATTTATAAAGAAACTAAAATTATTTCCATCGCCATATGTTTAATTCACACGATTTCTACGTAGAAATTTATTAATTCCCAAACCCCATAACAAAGGTTTTAATTCCTACCCTTCTGTTATCGCATCCCCCTGGCGTCGCCCTGTTTTCACCCTTTTTTACCTTCTCAGGTACATTTATAATTCGTCATCTTTTGTTATATGTTACCTACTGTATTTTCGGTAGAGGGGCTTTAAAAAAATAATTACTCAATAATTTGAGAGGGGTGAATCTTATAGCTTAATCTTAAATTTTGAAAATAATTTTGTACTTATTTCTATTATGCACTGGCAGACGAATGTACATACATAAACATAATAGCAGAGAAAACAGACTCGGTTGTACGAACCTTTTCCAATATTATAAGCAAAAACCACCCTTCAAAGGATCCAATCTTTACCTAGCCAAAGAAAAGAAGGAACGGAAATGTGCAACGGTAAGGGTACGGGGGTAGGTAGGGTAGGTTAACCTGGTTCCTTTGTTTGTCAAACGTCACTAAATCATTCTTTCCAGTTTTGTATAAGTTATAAGAAAATTCTTTGAAACGTCTCATATTGAAATGTAAATTTTGTATTTATTTTTCGCTTTACGTTAGTTGCACTTTTGTGCCCTAGACAAAAATTGTTAAAATCGAACTTCGACTGTCACAAAAATAAAAATAGTTTACACTCTCAGTCCCAGAAAAATAATTAATTGTTTTTGTTTTTATAATTTTGACGTAAAATAAATTAGGTTTTAGAGATAGAAGTCGAATTTAAGATACAATAGAATATCACTTACCAAAGGACGTTTTGATAAAAGCTGCATCTTCAAATCGAACTCTTCCTGCAATAAAAAAATTATTCGAATTATTATTACAATCTTTCACGTTTGTCTTTTAGTAAAACAAATTGTTTGTTAGAAGTGAAATTACCCCCAGCAAGAGGGTAAATACTTTAAACCCCAGTTAGAAATGTTTCCTTAACCAAATATGAAACGGGATTTGGGATATAAAGCACAAATGTTTTGACTACAGGGAATTGGAAAAAAAATATTGGTCTAAAAAACAAAATCTATTTTGGAGTTGTATCAAGTACATATCAAACTTTTTAAATAAATGAGTCATTATTGGCTCCAAATAAAACCTGATGGGGTGGTTCCATAAAACAAACAAATTTATCCTCACTTAACCCTACGAAAAACCTCGTAAAAGGGCACTAATTCCTACCCAATTGGGTATTTAAAATTTTATACATATTTACACATTTTGAAGAAATTTACCTCCTATGCATTTGAATATAACAAATGTTATTTTTTTTAAAGATTGAAATTTCGTTGGACGTTTCGCCATTTTGCAATACCTTCATCAACAACTCTCTCCACGTTGTAACATTTACAAAATAACCTCAGGAGGTTTGTGCACGACATCCTTGCGTGGTCATCCCATTTGGATGAGTACCCAAACATCCAAAAAAAATTTAATATTTCTCTTTAAAAAATCTAACACCTTTTTGTTCTAAATCCCTACGAATTAAATTTCGACAATAAATCTATAACAGAAATGAATACAAATTTATTTTTAAGAAAACTTTTGAGACGAACATTTTCAGAAATAGGATTTCAGAAGGATTTGAAGGTGACTATAAAGAAAAAAGCAACCCTTATAATCACTGGTGTGTCTGTCTGTCGATTTGTGACGGCCATTATTTTCCCTATCTACTAGACCGGTTAAGTTAAAATTTGGTGGTTCTGTGGCCAAAACGCGGATGTGTAAAGTTAATAAATAAAAGAACTTTGAATATGGAAATCACTTTTGAGGGGTACATTAGGAAATTTATGTACAAAATATCGTGTGACATGTCAAATGATAGGGTCTCCTCATAAATATAATTTTTATAATTATTTAATAAATAGTTTTAATATTTTATTTAAGAAAACAGATGAAAATTGGTCATTTCCTCTCTTATATCCGATCACTACTGAAAGTACTCCTCAAAATCATTACATTTTTGTCGTAAATCTTTTACCCTTTGAGTGTTTTATGATAATAATTTGATAATTATGTTGGATTTTTTTGGAACAAGGTATAACACCGTTATGGGGGCAGTTTATGGTGAGTTAGTCACTAAATTATTCACAAAAATTGAGGACAAACGACGTTGGAAAACGCTGCTACCCTTAAGTCGTTGATTGCATTGCAAACAATTATTGATAAAAATATTGGTTATGAATTAGTTGACCTCGCCAACCGCCCTAGTGTCCCAATTTAGCACCCAAACATTACTTTATTTATTTATTTATTCCAAAAGCTCAAAAAACATTCGTTGAAAATTGGTTTTTATAGACCAATTTTGGTAACGGTGTGTAGTTTAACCCTTCACCCTCGATTACGTTGAGCCTGTAGGTAATAAGTTGTAGAACAAAAGTATGTACCCCTTGAAATAGTTTGTTTATTTTCAAGATTAAAATTCGTAACATCTAAATCGAGTTTTCTGAAAATCGAGAACTTTGATCAGACGATAAAGGGTGGAGTTGGTGTTGGGAGTGAATAGAGATGGTTGGTAGAGAGGCTATGATAAATGTTAAGAATAATGATATTAACCTCACCGTATATGGATCTACATGAAAAAAAAGAGATAGAAAATCGGCGGTTATTCATAGTGTGTTACGAATTAAAAAGTGTTATGAAAGGGTAAAGGATATGCAAATGTAAACACACTCATCCTAAACCGTAACCTATTGCAATACACACGGACGTATTACGATAGTTTTTTGAAGCTGAAAACCAGCATGAAGATGTCATAAAATACAAAAAACTGTCGTAATAATTCCATGTGTATTCGAATAGATTACGGTTCAGGATGGGTGTGTTTACATTTACATATCCCTCAACCTTACTCAATATGTATTTTTGATCAGCATGACGCACTGTACGATTTACTTTTTTTCAAGAAAATTGGAAGGGACTAAGCTGTTGTACATAATTACCGGGAAATTTCTCTAGGTCTGATAACGCCGATCTGCAAGGTTATCGTCGGTTGCATCGGATCGGATAGGATCGGCGTCGTGTTCCACCGTGCGTAAAGTTAGTTAGTTATGCGTAATGTAGCAGGGAAATAATAAATAAATAAATAAATAAATAAATTGTTAAACTTACACATTAGAACGTACATACAGACAGACATACGTATGCATAATAGTTTATTCATAACTAATTTTAGTCTGCGACAGTTGCTATTGCTAATTATTGCGTTCAGTCAGTCAGTCAGTACGTTGCCCTACCGAACGAACGAACGAACATGCAAAAACCACGTGTTTTTCCTTTCTTTGTAATGCGCCGTCTGTCTGTTCGTTTACGTTTTTCCCCACTTCCGTTGCCGGCGAGCCGTCGATTTTCCCGAACAAACGGTAGAGGCGTCGGTCGGGCCCAATGGGGTCGCTCGGTTCGAAATCGGCGCAGGACACGCTTGCGCGACGTCTCGTATCCTGCGCACATGGACGTCGGATCGGATGGCGGCAGAACACAGTCTCGTTCAGTCGGTTACCAACAAGCGGTTGGTGTGTGTCTTCTCAGATCACACAACAACAATAATAACCTGCCCTGTAGATGTTTATATTTTTATACTACCAGTGACTTGTTGTAATAAAATAGTTCGTTGTTTTTTTCAACTTTAAGGACTCGACCGCGAGGCCGCGTTGCCTTTTCGTCAGTGGGTTGAGCCGTTTTTTTTAAAAAAAAAAAAAAAACAAAAATCACCAACGACAATCCATATTATAAACTCTTTTCTCTAACTAACTAACTAACTGTAATATCTCACGAACGGACGAACGAAAGAAAAGAAAAGTGTTTTTTTTTCTTCTTGTTCTTCTTCATTGTTCGTACCGGTCAGAATGCCCGTGTCTTGTCTATTTACCGAAATGGATAGAACAAGCGCAGACGAAAGCTTAGAGACTCGCACACTGCAGCTTGCGTACGAACTTTCGATGTTGCGTATGCCAGAGTCCTCGAACCCGGTTTCGGAACCCGAGAGTCCCTCGGACTTCGCCCCGTTACTCAACCCTCTACATACCATCGGTTTGGAAGAGAACAGGTCCAAGAAGTCCCAGAACATGACCGAATGTGTGCCGGTACCCAGTTCAGAACACGTGGCCGAAATCGTTGGCAGACAAGGTAAGTTTCAACCCCCTTACCAACCCGGACCACTCCCTTATTAACTAACGCTTTTGCACGTACGTTATTTTTTCACCCTTAAATTTAACTAAGTATTTGTAAGTACGTTATGTTCAGTTAGTTACCTCAAAAAACACGTTGGTAGAACTGGATATGTACAATGTACGCGTTCTTAGAACGTTTGAAATTACAAACCCCCCAAAGAGTATTTGTTTTATCAGTAAGTACCTAAATAGGGATAATATTTATAATATTGGCGTCATCCGATACGTTCCATCCGGAGGATGTGGGGGAGCATTGTTTTTCCTAAAATAAAAGTTGGTACCTACACCATTTGGTTTTCGGTTTCTTTTTCATTATGCAAAAGATTCATTCAATCAAATTTAAGTTTCATGCTTTTTTTTTTGTGTATTGATTGTATCTAGATATTTTTTCGAGTAATTTTTTGTTGTTTCTCTTCTTCCTCTTCGTGGCCTTTTAAACGTGATGAAATGTGTTATTTCATCTATTGAAATGAATTGCAATTATCATACGTCAATAAACTTCTAAGAGGTTAAAGCTAGTGCAACGATAGATCGGTACTGGATCCTTCGTGAAGTATGATCTTTCTTCTAGAAACCTCCAGTCATCTAGGTATCTTATCCTTTACTAACTTTTTTATTTGCTCATAAAGTTTTTTGTATTTTTTTATCTTGGGTTTTGAGGTCAAATCACCTTTTTGTACCCCAATCTTTTTAATTATGATTTACAAATGAAACTGTCTCGATCTATAATTTAGCGTTCCACATCCTGAGTGGAATTTTTGGGCAACCAGGAGATGTCTAACTTTTTTTAAGGACTTTTAACACCTATATGGGTACGTAGGTACCCTGCCAAATACAACGTATCACGAATTATGGAGACAAACAGAAAGTCTTTATTTTTTTTCTTCATCACTGACCATAATATTAATTTTACTTCAGTTTTTAAGGTCAAATCATATTTTTGTACCTCAATTTTTTTAATGATGATCTACAAATGAAATTGTCTCGATCATCGATCTATAATTATTTATCCTTCCACATCCTGAATGGAATTTTTTGGCAACCAGGAGATGATCTAACTTTTAAAGGATTTTTAACACGTATGTGAGTACACATCCTGCCTCATACAACGTATCATGAATTATTAAGGCAAACAGAAAGTCTTGATCATAAAATGATTGATTTTTTCTTCATTACTTTGACCATAAAATTAATTTTACAAAAGTACACTACACGTACGTAGCTTTATTTTATCATTTCAGTTTTTATGGTCAAATTTTCCTTCTTATGCCCCAATTTTTTTTTTTCATTATGATCTACAAATAAAATTGTATTGATCATCGATCTATAATTAATCCTTCCTGAGTGGAACTTTTTGGAATCCAAAAGAAAAGCTACTCGAGTTTTGTTTTGTCAAATCACATTTTTTTCTCATTGTGATCTATACAAAATAAATTATCTCGAACATTGATACATAATTTATCCTTCAACATCCTGAATGGAATTTTTGGCGACCAGGAGAAAATCACACATAGTTATCTTGTCAAATGCAACGTATCATCATTTATTAAGGCAAACAGAAGGTCTTGATCATAAAACGATTGCCTTTTTCCTTCATTTTTTTAATAATTCCCTTTTTGATATTTTTTATTTGGTTGTTTTTTTTATCTCTCATAAGTATTTCTTGGGTTTATTTATATGTAACTAATCTTTAATTTTAAAAATAATAAATACATAATTAAGTATGAAGGTATTTTCTATTTTTTTTTTATGGTCCTTCCATGGTTCAAATTGAGAATCAGGATTTATCTCCTTGGTTAAAAAATATGTTTAAGTACACCTCCCGTACCAATAAATGATTGCAGTTTCAAAATTGTTCCTATGGGCCTGTGCACCGTTATTTTCGAATTTTATTTCAAACTTAATAACGATGGCCTTTCTACGGGTACCCATCCATCGCATTTCCTCTGCAGCTGCTTCTTCTTCTTGCACCACCCGTACCTTTTTCTTCTTTCATCTTCGAGTACCTGAACTTGCGGCCAGCATCTACCTGGCCGAGGAGATTTTGAGAAGAATAAGCACGAGAATAAGAATAAGAAGACGAAAAAGGAGCTTTTCGGTTTGCCAGCATTATTTGCTGCCGCTGCAGATGTTAAAAACCAGACCTTTTACCGGAGACAGCAGATGCTCCTGACAAAAGGGAATATTAAGTTAACTAATAGCTATATGGCATTTTTCGGAGAACTTGGGCTCCAAACAGAACGAACCCTCAACATATTCCGTTAAGAATTAAATATAATGAAATATTCAACTAAAAAAAGAGAAAATCTCTTTTATAAACGAAATAATTTGTAGTCGAATGATTTACTGGACTGCTCTAGATCTGATCATATCATTATTTTTTTATTATTTAATCTAGTAGAAAAAAAAATTGGGGATAGAAGTGATTCAAGGAGTCATTTACAACACGTCCCATACAAAAATTACAACTCCAAAAAATAGGAGAAAAGTCACAGCATATTTTAGGTTTTAAAACTTCCCTTTTCACCCACTACCTACCCCATAAAAATTTCTTTCCAATGCGTTTTAGGCAGTATACGTATGTATAGGGCCATAGAGGATTTTTTATAATCTAGAACCACGTGTTCCTCATTATCTTTTCTATGATCTCTCCCCTATTTTTCTCCCAAAAATGAGGATCGTGTTGTAGACACCCCCTTCTTCAAATCCAACTTACATCCATCTCTCCAAGTTTGGGGACCTTATTATTTTGACATTTTCCTGTTTTTCATGTAGGTATTTTAAGGGCTGTTACGTCTATTCTTTCCCCTATTTTTCTATGAATTGTATTTCTATCCACCCCCTCCCAGGTTGAGGACTTTAATCAGACATTTTCCAAAAAGAGACCACCTGTTTTTTATGTCTTTTCTGCATTTCCTGTCATCGTTGTGGAACTTCCTCCTCATTTTCTTTTCCCAACGATATAGTGTACCTATATCTAACAATATGCAACATAATTTGTTCTTATTCGTAATTGCTTTTTTCTTTGCATCCTTTCAGGTGTTTTTCGTAATTTACATAAGTAGAATTTCCGGGTAGTTCTTTGATGTAGAAACCCATCGTTTTCTAACGAAACCATTCTAAATGATAATCGAATTTCATTCACATTGAAATGTGTCCATCTTTAACATCTTTAATGTATGCTAACAGTTCTTTTTTTTTTTTTTTTGTTTGAATTTATAAATATGCAAGATGAAACACAATGAGGAGAGTGCTAACTATACAAAGTAGATGCATGTGTTCTTTTAAATATGTAATATACCTACCTGTCTGTACATATATATGGTTCGCTTATGCCTTTTAAGATTGTATCAAATATTGTTCTGACATTTTTTTATTGGATAAACATGAGAATGGAATAACGGGTAACCATCGGGATTAATAACTACATAATGTAACTAACATCCTATTGTTTTATGGTAAAGTGGTGTGCAAATCGTATAATACAGTCAAAACCGTTTACAACGACATACCGGTTATATCGACCAATAGTTCCTGCCTGAATGCTATATGATCGCCTTATAAAAAAATACCGCTTTTTTACGACATTGCTTATAACGACATACCTCAATAAGCGACCACATTTAACTAATATCTTGGGAGAATTATATCGGTTACAACGACCAGTAGTCTTATTAACAATTTGAATAGGTAACAGTGTCCACATCTGGGACAGTATAATGATCAAGTACAATATAATGATCAAATGGCAATTAAGATAGCAAGGGTAAACAAAAACGTTTCGAGTCAATCCTCAGGAACAAAATACACGCGCATGCAGTATAATCAAAGCCCACTTCCTCATCATATCTCTTCAGTTAGTTTGTAACTTAAATGTACACAAGACGCACCAAAACATATTTTTTACATGAATATATTAACCATATTAGTGTCTATGGATTTATATGTACCTAAACATTCAATAACACTGAATAAAAAATTATTTTGCACCGGTTATTACGACCAAAAACGAGTACTATTACTTATTATTAAAAAATATTCCACGTCTCAGATAATTTAATTCTGAAAAATAATGTGAGTATATTTGAAAACTCATCAAAAAGAAATCGCTTCTTGGCATTTTTTATCGTTTATGTTTTGACTTGAATTACTTAGTTATAACCGTTTGAAATAAACACGTTCTTATTTATTTATATGTTTTACATAAGCGAATATATAATGTTAAGGTTGGTTTGCTACGGTGGCAATTGTCCACTTCGCCTTTTTTACAGTATTATCCATCCATGCCAGATAAGACAAAATGTTGTACGAGTGTTAGCAAATTGCTAGGCGCTAGTTTTGCTCGCCTGATATTTTTTCCCAACTGGTCGTGATGTATTTATACGTGCCTAAGTTAGTACCAACGAGTATAATTCATAGAACTTGACACGGGTGTTGAAACAAACTGAAAACCTACATCAACTCCCTCAGAAGTGCTTTCGTGATATGAGGCAATCAGAAATAGCAACAGATATTTTTTTCTAAATTCAATTATGTACCTATGTGTAGGTAGATTCCTTGAGGACCTAAATGTAATTGTCTGGAATTTTATTAATTTTATGACCATTGGTTTAACGATTTAACGTTTTCCATAAGAAATTACATCCCCCTTTTCTCCTTTTAGGGACAGTAGGTAGGTTACGTCTGTCTCTGGACACAAACCACCTCTGTCTCATCGTAATCGGTTCCCACACACAAAATTTCATCCCCTCATTTACCCCCTTTAGGGGTACTATCTCTATACTAAGTTTCTTCAAAATCGGTGCAACGGTTTAGGGGTGAAAGTGTATCAAACAGATAGATAGACAGACACGACTTTCATGTTTCAACCCCAACTCCACTTGCAACTAAAAATTGACTACGAACTATGAATCAGGGTTGTATAATCTTCCCCTTTGGTCTAAACCACCCCCCATTTTTTATGTCTAAACGACTTCCACTTTGTTTTACGTCTAAAATACCCCTCCTTTTACGTCTATTTCCCCCCTTATAAACATATACGTTTTTTTAACATAAAGACAAAGATGTTCCAAAACTGTGGTGATAAACTGAACTCATAAAGCTGATTAGAATAGGTTTGGTTAGGGTAACTTAGCCAACTTATTCCCCCAGTGATATTTTTCCCTAAGGCGCAAATTTGATTGTAGCCCTTTTTTTATTTTGATAAGTTTCCTATCGTCTATTGCCCAAAATTCATACAAAAATCTCAATTATTGTTAAACAGCGGCCGTGAAAGCCTTATAACCTGAATATAAACCTTTTGATGTGCGCAACTTATCGACAGAAGCCCCAGTTTGCCAGTAATATTTCCCCATGAATTTGCCGAGTGTTACAAAAGTGCATTTTGTTCGCGTTTAATAAATCATCCACTTGCAGAATTCGATATTTCAAAACAGAAAGAAAAAAAATGCATCGCTTATATATGTACCATGTACCTACGTATACCTATGTAAGTATGCAAAGCGCGAGAGTTGAAGGTTGAAAAACCGCATTATTTTGCATGGGTTCATTTTTAACTGCAGAGACGATCGTATTTCAGTGGTTACGGTCATATTGAAGGAATATGTCTGCTCGACTGTGTAAACTTTTTATTTAATAACCTTTTGTTGAGACGTCGTCATGGACGGCATCGTCACCACGATGATCCACACCAACCATACCCCTGGCTTACAACGACCATATTTCAGAAATTAAACACAACAAATATTTGCTCCTACCCCAATTTTATAATAATAATTTAAAAGTCATCTGACCATTTTAGATTCATGCGGAGTGTTGTAGAATATTTTGGAACAATTTAGATCGTTCTCAAAAAATGTGGAACGTTGTTAGCAATTCTCCAACGTTACAAATAATCTAGAACATTCTATATTATTTTCAAATATACCAAATCATTCTCGTGTTTTCAAAAATTTAGAAAATAATTTGAATAATTTCCAATATTCTGAAAAAAGACTATAACATTCTAAACAATTCTCCAACATTTCAGAGAATTCTTCAATGAGGTGAACATTTTTGGATGTTATGGAACATTCTACATCATTTTCCAACGTTTGAAATAAGTTTAGTATATTTTCATGCATTTTAAAAAAGTCTAGAACATTTTCAACAGTTCTTCAACATTTCCAATCATTTGAATAGTTTTAAAGAAATGTAGAACATTTTTGAATGTTATGGAACATTTTACAACATTTTCGGATGTTCAAAAATAAGTTTCGTATAAGTATATTCAAATATTTCAGAAAAATCTAGAACATTTTTGAATATTATGGAACAATTCTGCATCATTTTCGAACATTCGAAATAATCCTAGTATTTTAAAAAAATCTAGAACATTCTAAACAATCCCCAACATTTCAGGGAATTCTTCAGTGAGAAATCTAGAATATTTTTGAATTTATGGAACATTCTACATCATTTTCGAACGTTCCAAATAAGTTTCGTATATTTTTAAGCATATTAAACAATAATTGTAAATCATTCTCGAATAGTTTTAAAATTTTTAAGAAAATCTAGATCATTTTTGAATATTTTTCATCATTTTCGAACATTCCAAATCATTCTCGAATAGTTTCAAACATTTTTCTATAACATACTTAACAAAATCCTCCCACATTCCAAATAATTCCCAACATTCTCAACAACTCCCCCAACATTCCAAATATTTTCGAACAATTGTGAACATTTAAGAACATTCTGGAACCTTGCTGCAAGTTCTAGAACTTTTTGCAAAATTCTTTAACATCACATGCATTTACCTAAACCAAACCCCCTTATCATCGAAGGGAAGAAAAGGGCTATCTACCATCACAACCAGGAGTCGATGGCATAAAATAATCTTCAGAAAAGATGAGGACCCACAAAACAACCCCTCTTTTTTTTATGCATGTAATTAATATTTAATACAACTTACCATTATCTGCTTTAAAAATCCCAGGGGTGAAAACCATCGTGAGTTCTAGAAGATAGAAAATCTGAAACAAGAAGTGGAACTATTAATGGTGAACTTTATTCAGTATTAGGGGTTGTTTTAGTGTTTTGTGTGCTGAAGGGGGCCTAGTTAGTGTTGATACGTTATGTTGGTAAAGGTATCGAATTATAATGAAAACACGCCCCGTTCAGGGTCGCTATAAAACGAAACTGTCTATTAAGTTCACCGTAATGAGGTTGTTATGACCTCTTAGGCGGCGAAACTCGACCAATGTTACCTGTGCAAAAGGCCACTGCAAACACACACACACACACACAACACTCGTATACGTAACTATGTCTGTCTGTCTGTCCGTCTGTAGCGAGTGCACGGCCCGGCGACGGACGCTTCTGCCGCCGCAGCCGCTGCAACGGACGATGCATCTCTCTTTTGTTCTTTTGTGGCCACGCTTGAACTCCAACGGAGGTCAATCGACGAGAAGCTTTCGACTCGAATTCCCTCTTTTGTTCCGAAACAAAAAACGAAGAATTTTCGATTATTTTTCATACCTACACACGCAGACACCAGAACATTCAATAAATAAATAAATAAAACATCTGTAGGTACGCTTGTTGGTTTTGGTTTTTTTTTGGTTTTAATTTTTCAATTTTCCAGACAATTTGATCATCTCATGTTAAATTGAGTACACATACATTCATACAAGAGATATGCTAAAGTAATCAGTTTATTGCAACAGGAAATGTTAATCTTATATTTATTTAGTGTAACAATAAGTAGATTTATAATCAAATTTAGGATGCAGAATTTTTCCGAATAATGTATGACAAACCCATTTTTCTGAAAATCAGTGGCAGCTTGTAGATGAATATATATTGCGAGAAAAATAAATTGCTAACTGCACTGCACGTTACACTAGGAAGAAATTAAAAATTGCGGTCACTTTGCAATTAATATGACCTTGTTTAATGCAATTTTATCATTTTTTAATGAATAAACAACTCAGTGTTATAAAGGGGGTAAGGTACATTTCTTAATACAAAACCATACCGACGTTTCGCCTCAAACACGAGGTTTTCTCGGGGTTAGTTGTAAGGTCATAACTCTGAATTGTTAATTAAAATAAGGGTAAGATACGGATTACATTTATCGAATTACTTTCGGGTAAACTCGGAATTTCTAAAATTTGTAGTAAGTATTTGAATGTGTGCGCGAGTAAATGTACAGACACACACCCCTCACCGTAACCTACAACACCTATAACCACTTCGTCATCAATCGTTCTTTATCTAATCTACAAAATAACCGTTGCATGGTCGCAGGATTAAAATAAACACAACAATATAATTACTAACGATGTCGTTATCGCGTTCGTTCACACACACACATTGAAACAATTCACTTTTTTTTAAGTAAGTGCATGTAAAATTTTGTAATATTTGATCGTAACTGAAAGAATGACTTTGGTTATTTTTATTTGACCCTCGATCCTCCCAATTGTATTTAACAGTGCCCTCGTTGTTGCCCATAGTGTGCACTAATTAACTTAAATTTTAATTATCGTTAACAGTTCCTCCTATAATGTCTGTTTGGTGTTGTTAAAATCTTAACACAGTACGTTTTCATTACAGTATTGTTATTATTATTATTAAAGAACACATGGACTTATCAATTATTTTATTACACAAAATTAATGGATGCTCAAATTATTTCTTGAACTTTTCACGATTTTTTGTTGCATTACCTGAACTTATAATTGAATGCAAGCAGGTTTTTCTGTGTTAAAGCAGGTCACACATTATCACGGAACGGAATGGAATGGAAATTTGCGTCTTATTATTAATAATATTACACTGAATAGTGGAAGGAGCTGCGGAAATTTGCTCACTTAGCAAACCGTTCCGTTCCGGCGCCTTTCGTACTGTTCCGATCCGTGATAATTATATTTTATCGTTTATTTGAAAAAGTGTTGTAATACCTCCCTGAAGTAATATTCCCTACTCTATAATACAACAAGAATGAAGTCGATAAAAAATCGAATTGCTTAATTATCTGTCTGGTGTCGTATTAATTAATAAAAGTCATCTTAATGGAATTACTTAATTCCGAAGTGATTTTTTTTGGTATTTCGATGGTATACAAAACAAACATAAATAATGTGTGCAGGTACTTGTATAAGTAATCATGCACACTTTTAATTTCATTTTATAGCGCGTTGATCTTTTGCATTATTTATCGTTGAAGTAACTGTATATCAAGTCTATAAATGAAAGTGAATGTCGTAATTAATATTGTATTGTTTTGCAATTCCTGTATGTACCAAAAATAAAATAATGTGATTGTCGAATGGTTTTAACAAATTCGAATTCATTCGACTCTGTATTTAATTAAGTACAACACTTATGACTATATTACTTTCAGATAAACGTCCCCAAGTCATAATGCAAGTATTATACAATCACTAATTACTACGAAAAAAGTGGTAAAGGTGAAAAATCAATTGGCCCCTGTTTTTTTAATTCTACTACAAGGGGTGGACTGTTTGTTTCAAATTTAAATAGGACAAACTGCCTAGTAATTTCTATCTAATAAAAAAATAATTGAAATTGGATAACCTCATAAAAAGTTGTGTGGTAGACTAAAAATTCAATGGTTGAACTATTATCTCCTATTTTTCTTCCCTTAGGGGTGTATTTTTTTTAAATATATTTAAGTTAGGTCAACTTATTGTCTAATCTATTAATTTAGAATAATGGACGTTTTATTAGAAAGTTCAAAGTTTAAAAATTCGGTGCAGGAACAATTATTTCCTATTTTCCTACCCTTAGGGGTGGAATAATTTTTTTTAATTGAAATGAAACCTTAAATATAAACTCGGTGTAGTAATTTATCTGTAGTTTTTTGGATTTATTTTCAAAATCGAATTAATTATGTGATTTAATTCACCGAATCTTACAAGTTTATTTGATATCATATCTTTCTACGGATTAAACGATTAAAGTCTATGTAGTAAGCATCTTTTCCTATTCATGTTTATGTTTTAATATACTGAATACTGATCGTATTTTTATGAGCTATGATAAATACCAACAGTTTTTATTTAATTAGTTAAATTTATGATTTCGTTAATCATAAACTATACCAACCTGACGAACAAATTTGAAATATTTCGAACACTCATTCAACTGTTAAAAATATTCAAATTAACAAATTTTTCTTTCATTGTATTTTTGTGAAATTCATTCATTCATTTACCTATTCATGTTTTGAATTGTGACTGTTCTACTTGTGTCTCCGCATTTGGTTTTCGTATGAAAAAGAGCGTGCAGTTTTGAAACACCAGCCCACATACGTAGGTACATATGTTCGCAGTGTTGGTATTAACAATTGAATAAGTGAATTATGTAGTACAGTTTGCATTCCATTAGGGGGGAATGTTTCGGAAATAGCCGCTCAAACTATTTTATATAATGTCTCCAGTTGTACAAATAAAAGTTTTATATCTCTCGACAAATTAACGTAAGTCATACAATAATGATACTGTCTTTATGAAGTAAAGGTTATTGAATTCGAATGGTTTGTTTTAGATGAAACTTACAATTCATGGAATTTCCCTATGTTTTGTTTATGGGTTTAAGGAGAGTTAATGCATTTTCAAAGAAATCATTGTTATCAATCAAACAAATATTTTAAGTCACATCCTATACCTTGCTTAGGTACAAGTAGATGTCATCTAGATCTTCCTCTGCGTCCCTTCGTTCATGTTTCTGCTTCGCATGTGTCTCTAGTCAGCCCTTTATGTGTCCGGAGGTGTTCTACTGTCTTACGTCTTAATTATTCTCATGGCGCCATTTGATTTACTTTTCCTAGCATTTTACCATCACCATCATCATCAAAAATATCGTCAGTCCAAGGAACTAGTAAGATCCAGAATCTTATGCATCATCCTCAACCAATACATTTGCAAACAATAATCATTTCTTCTTATCCTTCTAACTCCTACTTATGCCTCTAATTGCAATCTCTAAGTACCCTTCCACGTCTCAGGATGTGTCCTATTGTCCTAATTCTTCCTTTTTGTTACTTAATTCAACAGGGCTATTTATTTTCCTACTTCACCTAATACCTCACCATCATCATCATCAACACACATCATCAAAAAGTTGTCTGTCCAAAGATTAGTAGAGTCCAGAAACTTAAGAATCCTTAATTGATCCAATCCAAAGACTACGGTAAGATCCAGAAACTTGAGCATCCTTAATTAATATATTTGCGAACAGTAACCCAATCCACATCTCCTTCTGCCCCTTCTAATCTCTTGTCCAAGCCTTAGGACGTGTCCTGCTGTTCCATGTCTTCATTTCCTCATCCACTTCCGCAGCCCTCAGTGTCGTTTGGGTCTTCTGTTTTTTCTTCTTCTAATATTTTAGCAATATCAATCATCAATAAGTTGTCAGTCCAAAGATTATACCTAGTAGGACCCAGAAACTTAACTATTTATGCCCCCATTAGTATTCTATTGTCCCACCATCCCACCTCTCCTATTCCTGACTGATTTCTGTACCATTGTTTTTTCTCCTGCCTTTCCTTAAACTTCACTATCAGCATAAAAACTATCAATCCGAAGACTTTTAGGTAACACCCAGGCTCCACGTTTCTGAGGTTGTTTTACCATCCTGTCTCTCCATTTCCTTTTTGATTCCTGTTCTGTGTTATTTCTTTTCCTCTTGTTTCTAGTTGATTTCTCACCCTCATAATTATCAAAAAATCGTCAATTAAAAGACTGATAACACACAGAAACTTAAGTGTTATTAACTATCTGCGAACAATAATCTTTTCATTTCCCTCTGTCTGCCCTTTTTCTCTCCCTAATTGTATCTCTAACAACCCCTTCATGTTTCAGAAGATGTCCCACCGTCCTGCCTCTCCTATTCCTAATTCATTCCTACAACACCCTTTGTCTTCCTACTTTTTCCAGTAGGTACCTACCTCCTTCCAATCATCATCAAAGAGTCGTTAGTACGAAGAAGGTTTTCCTCTTCTTTTTTTTGTTCCATCTTATTAAAATATTAACGATTATTTCCTCTAACGTTTCTCGTTCGTACATCGACAGCTAGTGGTGACGGTAATTTAATAAAATAAGTAAATAACAATGATGATTCCGGTGCGGTTTCTCTTTCAAATGAAAATGTCGTTGAAACGACGGTTGGTAGTTCAAGGCCGCAATGACGGCGGAGTTCCATCATCGTCATCGTCACATCACGGCCATTCGCTTTTCCTTTTGCCAGGACACGGCCCAACTGCAGCCAACTGACGCACAAAACACCATTCTTCAAACTTCATCAAAAAACTACTAGTTTTAGAACGTAGCATTATCGCGACCTTTGAACGTATAAAGTGTCATTTAGCCATCTAATCGAAAGCTATGGCTGCAGATGGGCTGCGTTCTACCGTGGCAGCGGTTTTTTTACACGGAGGTAGATGTAACATTCAAAGTTATGTACTTACGTAGACATTTATACATTTTGTAAGTAGACACACAAGTACGCGGTTACGTAGACTATTTAGCTTGTGAACTAAGCGTAACAGTTTCCCTTGACCTTCTGTAGAACCATAACCGTGTACTTAGACACTCGTGGCAATGGTCTGACTGTTGTCTTTGTGTCGACTCAAACTCAAAAGCGTCAATAATCGACGTCTGAACACATCGCTGCATTTTCTCATTGCTTGCTCTTTAAAGGGCTGTAACTAGCTGGATAGTAAAGGTACTAACCAAATGCTGAGGATGAAGTCTTTTCATCAAATTGCTTACGAATTTTTGGATACTTCAGCCCTTATTTTAGTTAATTTGTAAACCATCCAGTTGAGTTTAGAAATTGTTCCAAATTCGTGGCCTGGTTGCAAACTGTACACAATATTTGGAAAAAGTGTCGGTGCAATAGCTTTGACAGTACAAAGTGGATAATCCAGAAATGAGCCACAAATTTGATTAGTTTGCATACTATCCAGTTGGGTTATGGCTAAAGTGCACATAAACCGTACTACCTATAAAATGTGAATGTATCTTCCTGCTCCAGTTACAAATTTTGGAGAATTCGAATAATAACTGGGTAGCATCAATACTATGTAAAAATAATCACAATGGTCAAACTTTTTTGGTTAACTTGTAATGTAACATCAAGTAGGTAAAGGGTTTTCATTAAGAACTTGGTGCTTACAGCTGTGCTAAAAATAATTTTATGACTTCGTTGAGGAGCTCCTCCATGGCTTCAGTCTGGGCTAAAAATGTAACTTTGATATGTCACTGTTGTAACTAATCGCATTCTTTTTTGAACCAATTTTATCTACTGTCTACGAAATAAGGATTTTTCGTGTCTGATGTGTTTAGAATTTGCAAAAAATTAATATTAACGATTTATTTCATTTTAAAAATTCTTGTATCTATAGATGACCCTGGTTTCTGACATCGGCATTCAAAACCACAGCCTGTTAAAGGTGTATTAATTCCTCTTGGTTATTTCGAGAGGTTTTTTTTTATAATTTCCTGAGGACGATGGCATCGAATGCCAAGGTCCCATTTACAATTAGTAACCAAAACAGACGAAGGTCTCATGTTTTTCATTACTAAATATGATTTCATTTAATTTTCCTTTCGCAAGCTGAACAAACCGTGCAGTGCATCCACCTTTCGCCTTTATATGCGAAATAATTAGAATTAGCTATTAAATTGCGAATCAAGAAATAAAAAGCATTGCCATAAAACATTTACATACATATTTGTTTAACTATTACGTCTGTTTTTATTAATACGTAATACGAACGTGTTGGTGTGGCATTTATATAATATTTTACTACAGCAATACGATTTGTTTTAATTTTTGATTCTAAATATATTTGTTTATTGCGTTATGGCATTAACAAATTATTAATTTGACGGCTTTTTTTAAGAAATAAAAAGTCAACGTACTGTACGAAATTTTACACCTTAATCACACAAACACCTACATCGATATGGTGCATTTTGTTCTAAAATTATTTTTTAATTCAATCGAAATTTTAATACTGACTTAAATTAAATATTCAGACTCAAAAGTTTCAATCAATCAATCACATCGACAATATGGAATCAGAAATTGACCAACCCGCCGCAAGAAATTTAAAAATTGACCTGTTTGTGGTTTGTTTGTTTTTCTGGTTGACCTTATCCCATAAAATTTTCTCCTGAATTAATATTGTTGTTATGAAGCACCGTTTAAGTTTATTAATGGACAAAGACACTGACGACCTTTATTTTTTTCAACGCACACAGCCTTAGCTCTAATAACCCAATTCAATTAAATCAATTGATTTGAAGCAAACTGACTCACAAACCATCAACTATTAGGACGATTGTCTTTAATTAATTCACGTTTCATTTCGGAACTATTGATAAATGACAGATTTCCTTCCCCATAAAATACCTCAAATAGTTAGTAGATAGTAATCTACACAGAAGGGTAGGTAAGAATTATTTACCTGACAACTTTTTTACTTATTGAAACTAGAAAATCTAGAAATTTTGTTTTAAATTCAAATAATGACCGTAACGTTCATTCTAGTTTTGACACAGCCCATCTGTTCTATTCTCATGGGAAAATAGGAAAGGTTCGTTAGTTTTAGAAGGGGGATTCCCCATTTAGAGGGCTAAATATTGGGTGCCCAATGCCCATACAACTACCTATGCAGGTACTGTTTTTTGTGACTTTACAAAGTAATGACTATGGAAAAAATCTACCAATTACCACAATAGTGTCATTAATTACTCAGAGCTTTAAGTATAAATAACGTCTACATCCTGAAGATAGATCCATAGGTCTAATGCCCACCTTCAATTTCAGCAACTATTTGGTTGCAGTTGCACGTCGAAGCGCCAAAATGCAACTAAACGGTTTGAGTTGCAACTACGTACAATCAGTTCACTTCTTATTCTCGTGGTTCAAACCCTCTTTAATACATTATTAATTAACCAATTCTTTGAGCAACTAATTTTTTTCATTCCTTCAGCTACACAAACCAATCACAATTAAATGGTTCAAAAAACACATTATCTTCACAGTCATACAAGCATCCTGAACCTCCAAGCAATTATTTGATTGAAAGTGGACACGTTGTCACTATTTTCCAGGCGTTTTTTGGCGATTATGCAACTAGATGCAACTAAACTGCTGATGACAAAATTCAAGCTTTTAGCTGCTGTTGTATATAAGTGTTGCTCCCAAATTATTAATGCACATCTTTTTGCAACTAAGTAAATGATTGAGCAACTAAAAAGTGTTCCCTAGTTGACGTGGGGTCTAAGGTTTGACCTTAGACGAACAAATTAGAATAGATTTCATTTTGTTGGAAGAACTTTCTCGAAAATTAGTTCATAACTTTGCAATTAAGTTTCGAATTAAAAAAAAAATTGTTAAATTAAATTATTGGTCGGTGTAATCGTCCAACTATCGCAAGTACTACGACTATTCCGATAAATTGGAAAACTAAATCGGGGCATATGAAATTGTTTGCGTAATTGTTTGTAGTTTTCATAAACCGCAAGAGTTTGTAGGAGCAACCGGCTAACGCTAATGTATCGAAAGGCTGCGTTACATGGCATAGTCGCTATTACATTCCGTGTTATAGGTACGTACAAGTCGTTTGAGTTCATGGCCATTTCTAAGTGTGATTTCCTCTCGTATTTGCCGAGAAGCGATGTGAGCTTAATCGACAATATTATGGACACATTTTTTCACTTTACAAATTGAACCAAAGCACCGATCGTACTTAATCACTGGATAATGCCCGATAATCACAGACAATGTCACTGTTGGATCATAACGCCGAAGATGGTTCAACTCGGTAGCTATGTATTTTCAAAATTAATTAACTGGTCGTGAGTTGGAAGGCAAAACACAACTGTTTATCTAATGAAAACCACGTGTAATTTCTTTTTTGTAACAATTTAAGGCCCAGTTATACAGTGTGGTCATTTTAGTGTGCAACATATGGAATTTTTTTTAATTAATTGCACAACAAAAATACAAATATTTCCGAAAGTTGGTGCATGTTCGATAATCTTATTGTGTGCACATGTTTAAAATTTTTGGAAATATTTTTATTTTTGTTGTTACAAAAATTTCCGTATGTTATATAAGAAAGTGGTCCTTAAAAATGTATCGAAATTCAGTATGATGATTCATCTCAAATTTTCTAGCTCTGACTAGAATTTTCAGACACTTTTTTGACATAGTCCACCAAGCAAAGTTCTTTACTTTATCATTCAAATTTTGGAACGTAATGTCGTCTTCCTTATGTAATGTTATTGTGGCCAAATCCGAAGTTTTGTACGTGTCCACTTCCACTTCTCGCCAGCACTGATATATTAGCATAGATGTACAGGTAAAATATGCCGTCCATATTGACTCATCATCATCATCAGTGGTCAAAGATAGGGTCGGCGGCTTCTATGGCAAGTACATTGCCTTTGAAACCATAAGTTCCGGGTTCAAGTAAACAATGTTTTCCGGCCATTCTCCTTGAGCTGGTAATGGCAAACTGGCCAACTATTTAAACCAAGTCTATTCAGCATCCGAAGACGATATTGTTCCTATTTGAATAATTCTTTTTGTACTGTTTTTTTGTGCCCGAATTGTTCATAGATTAATAAGTGACAGTCGAGTGACTAAATTGCCTTTTCATTTCCTAAGTCATCTTTTTTTAGGGTTCAGTACGTCCTATTGGAAACACGTAATCCTTGTATGATCACTCATGTGTCTGTCACAGTCAATTTACTTTGAATCTACTGGAAATTCGGTGTAAGTACGTGAATTTCTGTGACCCAAACACAAATAAGAACTCTGAATGAAGGGGTCACTTTTAAGGGTCATATTAGTTTTGCAAACAGTACCTATCATGTAACATATCAAATGAGAGGTCTTATCAAATATAAGAAAATAAAAAACATTGACCATGCCCCTCCTCTCTCTATGTTAGGTTAGTTTAGCTTGCACTTACCAGTTTTTTTTTTCTTTTGAAACGTTTTACTGGTTCTGATAAATGAAAAATAAGCAATAGCACATTACGTTTTGGCCATTAAATATTGCTAAACATTGAAATGTATGTCATACGTATGCATATAGGCTTGTGCATGCATGTATTATTTTTTCATTGAATGGTCCATTATTTCGAAAATTACGCAAACACCTATAGCATTAATGCATAATATCGCAAATTGCATTAATGTAGACCAATGAATGATTTAGCTTAATAAAATAGATTAAATTTGCCCCATTTACATGAAAAGGTTACTTAACACCCTTTTACTCGTACATACTTAAGTGATAATATGTTCGTAATAATTTTAAAACAACATAAAAAACAAATAATATTTTCCATAAAATAATCATTCTAGATACTTGCATATTGAAGGCAAAATTTTATCGGTTGTTGTTTATGTGTATTTTAAATGAAACATCAATTTTGATTGACTACTAAATGTATCACAAGTCACGTGATCTATTGGCAGATTAGATAATAAAAGTTGTGGTTTAATTAAAAATATAAATATTGTCGAATTGACTGAAAAATGTTAAAAGCAATTTAATATTTACGTGCAGTTAAAATGTTTAGGGTCTCTAAAATATTATAATAATAAATATAATTTTTTCAATAGACTTAAGTTATTAAAAAAATTTTGCTATCTAAGAATCTGAACTATAAAATTCCTTGTACAGTCGTTTAGTTATTCATGGATGTTATTCGGGACTGACGTAATGTATGTATGTACAGATTACTAATTTTTATTTGAATTTACATTCCGAATGAATTTTAGGAATTATTTAAAGAAAACGTGTTTTTTTTTGTGCTAATGACCGTTTTATTCAATTAAATAATACAAACTATTTTGCGTTTTATTAATTGTCTAACAAAAAATTAATTAATTAATAATACGAAGCAATAAAAGAGTAGATTAGTAGAAGATATCTTTCTTCGCAATTAGCAACGTGGATCGTCCATTAAAAAAAAAGTACAGGAAAAACGAAATGAACTCGCTGATGGGTGTAATGACTCCCCTTGTTTTCCGCGCAATATTACGTTCATTACGTAATCGGGTAATAAAAAGCACGAAAATCGCCCATGAACCTAACAAAAAGTTTAATGGTCGAGATATGACACATGCTGAATAAAAATGAAAGGCGAACGAGAACTATTTTTTTTTTTTTCATAAAATAAGTATGTATGTATTACATTTTTATGGACACCGTCAAGAAAATCTTACTAATTATGATAGTCACATTAACCGCAAATGTCTGTTCTTTGTTTTTTTTTTAAATTATTATTAAATAAATAATTCAGTTCTGCAATAGTTCAACTTTATATACTTACTAACTTTTATATTTTTAGTTATCCATTGTGTAAAAAATAAGGGTACTAATTAATATCAAATTATTGACATCAAATCTTTTTGTTTCTATGATAATTTATTAATCGTTGTAAATAAATTAACCCCATATTACTTTGCCTTCAATAAAAAATTAGTTATTATGCTGTTAAAAAAACTTATAAGTATAAATTTTCGTTGATCGTTTTGATCTAACATACGGTCATTCGGCGAAATTAGGGTGCTTACGTTAGCAACCCCTTTAGTATGCCAGCGCCATTTCCTTACCCTCCCGAACGTGACACTGTTTCAGGAGATTCTCGCCGAGTTTCACATTACATTTGTATTACTTGATTAGTGTCATATGAGGGTGCTCAACGTCTGCATTTCACATATTTTCAAGGTAACGTCACATTTTTACAGTCCTCCAAGGACTAGGCGTTCATCCCTTGATAAACCTAATAAATCACTCTAATAATAACTACATTATTTAATGAATTTTTAGTAGCTAAGTACTTATTATATATATTTTTTTTGTTACAGGTAAGCAATTGAGGTTTTCATCCCCTGTATCAAACACATCAACGGTAAGTGATGCATCATATCAATAACTATGATAAATTGATAATCAGTATGAAAAAAAAAAAACAGTTTTTTCAAAATTTGACCTAGTTTTAAAGACCTCATTATTTTTATATGCCCACGTAGGGTTTCAAAATTTCATATGAATAACCATAATTAAGCAACTTTTTCTGGATGTTGGTGTTGTTGATTTATTGCTGGATCGTTCGAAGAGAAGCCCATGTGAAAAAAATTGGGCCTAACGGTATCTACCCATAGGACAGACATAAAAAAAACTCGTTTTAGGGTGGTTTGAACTATGACGCCTCTATAGCTCGATCAAGGGCCAGAATAAAAATGAATGAGAGTGGCAAATGGCTTGATACTGAGTGGGTATATATATAGATATATCAGGTATCTGTATAGTATATATATATATATAGGTAGAAAGAAGACCCTTCTTAATAGGGATCCGTTAGTGCTAGCAGCTGTTAGTCTTTATCAGGCAACAGGCGGCAGAATGGCTTGTTCGAAGTGGAGGTATCTATCTTTGTCTAGTATTCCAAATTATTTCGTTTATAAATGTCGAAAAGAGGCACGAACATACATATATTTTAGAAAATACAAATACTTCATAGGTACCTACTTAGTGCCAGAAAAAAATAATTAAATTAAACTGATCCAGGAATTGAGGCGACGACTCCTCCACAGCAGACTCTTCTTTTAAAGGTGCTCAATAGCCACTAAAAAATAGTCTACAGTCATATTTGTTGTTGTTATTGCGGAATATTTGCACGTACAATAGATGAGTTCATTAAAATTTAATTGACGACCCTCCGGAAATGCTACAGCAAACTTTACAATGGTAACTCAGTTGCTAGTAATGTAATAGTTGCAACCAAATTATCTATTAATACTTCTTTGTTTTGTGGGTTTAATTTCGGAAATAGGAAACAGGAAATGGAAGAAACGCGTGTAATTGAATTTATCATTAATTTTTTTTTTTTTTTTTAATTTATTGAGTATGTTTCGATGGTGTCTATGCGATAACCAGAAAAATAAACGATTACTGCCGGCCTTGGCGAGCATTTTGACTGTGATTTTTACGTTAGTCGTCTCATAACGGGCCCGCTTTGCTATTATGTCCGTAGATTAAGCGCCTCAATTGTTGAGTTGCACAGGACCGGCTTCATTGCATTGATTTAATTGACACCCTAATGAGTTCGATCGTGAATGTAGGTAGGTACTTATTGTATTATTTCAATTTCACGCATAAATAAAAAGGGCCAGAGGTAGGTACGAGTTTCGAGTTATAAAAGTGCGACCGAGGCGAGTTCCACCCGATCGGTAACGACAACAACGACTTCATAAAAGCAAGAAATGCCGGCTAATTTACCGGAATCGCTCTCAAGACCTTAACGGCAGCTCGAAGTGACGTTTACGACGGTTTTATGGTTATGAGTTCGGCAATATTATAATTGGACGGCAACTTTTTGATTTTGTCTCGATCCATGTACTGAGTGTCCGTCAACCGTCTTCTGCTTGACGCCGACAACAAAGACAATTATTGCTTCAATTTGAATTTTTGACGATATTCGGGAATTGTCAATGTCTCAGTGGATTTCAACCATAGCTTACGAATTTCTAATAGTGTTCATCCATATTCGATGATAACCACAGATTTTCTTCATTAACTCCATAATTTTGGACGCAGTCTTTTTAATTTTTAAGGGTACTTTGCAAATTTTCAAAGACCTCCATAAATATTCCACGATTTCCATGGATTTTAAGCGATATGTCGTTTCGAATGATGTAAGTTCAATTTTATCGTTTCAAAAGCATAATTAAATTACATAATTTGATGATTTCCAGCTGGAAGTAATGATTTTTGAAGATCTTCATGAGTTTTTAATGATGATTTTGGACATTTAGTTTAAGAAATCTTCCAAAAGTTCCAATTCCTCATAAGAGATTTGATGATTTTGAGTAAACTCCTCAAATTTGCAATGATAGTTATTGGAATTTGCTAATTGTTTTTTCATACGAATTTCCATCTGTGACTCCATAATTTTAGACATATTCAGTTCAATTTTCAACGATATCCACGAATTTTTAACGATACCTTAAAAAATTTCAACGAGTTCCATAAATTTTCCACGATTTCATGGATTTTAATGTACATATTTGTTGATTTCAAGTTGGAAATTGTTTTTAAAAAGCTCCATGAATGCTCGGTGATGGTTCTGAACAAATTTTCCATCTATATCGATTGAAATATTAATATCGTCAAAGATTTGAAACGACACAAGACTTTGTGAATTGTTTTTTTATTCGAACTTTTGTAATTCTGATAAATTTTCGATGATAACCATAGATTTCCATCTTAAGTCGAATTTTCAACAACCTCCATACATTTTCCACGATTTCCATGGATTTTCAGCGATGTATCGTTCTGAATGAAGTTGTATCGTTACGATTTCAAACAGGAAAAATTGATTTTTGCTTCTTCATCAAATTTTAATAATGCCCATAAGTTGTTAGTGATAACCATCAAAATTTAACGATTGTTTGCATATTTTCCATGATTAGTTCGATGGATTTTCAGTGAAATATCGTTCAAACGATTTAAGTACAATTATTGCTTCAAAATCATCGTAAATTTACATAATTTGAAGTCTTTCAGCTACTGAAAGCAATGATTTCTGAAAATCTCCAATGTATTTTGAGTGATGGTTCTGTACTTCAAGAAATCAGAGAAGTTCCAGTTTCCCATGAGAGATCTGATAATTTTGAGCAAAATGCTCATGTTTTCAACTTTGTCCATCATTCAAGATTTGAAACGATAATTTATTAATTGTTTTTTGTACGAATTTAAATAGTGCCCATTAATTTTCAAAGATAGCTCCAGATTTCCATATTTAATTCCATAATTATAGACGAATTCTGTTGAATATTCAACGATACCCAGGAATTTTTAACGATACTTTATACAATATATTTTGAACAATCTCCTTAAATATTCCTCCATCAGCAATATGTCTTTTGGAATCATTTAAATTAATTAAATTATTATTTCAAAAGTAGTCTTTGATTTTAGTGAAGGATTCAGATGATTCTGAAATAAACTTGCAATTTCTTTAACTATGTAGGTATCTCCATTAATAAGGCTATTTTTTGACAATGCCCTACACTTCAACAATCTCTCCCTTAATATTTGGAATCAATTGCCTTTTTGTCCGATGCAGCTTTTCTATATTTTGAACAGTAATCACACTGTATAATGTACTGGGTCGAGTTGATGGTATGGGAGTATGGGCGAATGGTTAACTGAACTGGCGGTAAATCAAAGAAAGAAAATGAACCAAGAAAAGTACCTATTCAATTGTTTCGGCGTAAATTGTAAACGAATTGTTGTGGTTTAACACGGGTCGCGGTCACCGTACGTGGGACAAGTAAAGCAATAACTCCCAACTCTTTATTTATGCGCCTCTTGGAACTGGAATTGACTGACTGACTTGACTACATGGGTACTTAATACGCATTACCCAAAAATTACCATTTACAGTTTTAAACGTATAGGCAGTCGAAAGAAAAAAATAAATTCGTCTTTATTACTTTTGGAAAGTCTTTTTACCTGATTATTATTGACGGTAAAAATGGATCGCGTTGAAGAGTTGGCGAACCCATCGCCAGTGCCACTGGTGGATGGGCCTATAAAAAACTCTTGGTTAGATTGAAGGTATGCCGTGCCGCAACATCCGCACTGACTGGCAACTGCGAGACGTGTCGGTTGTTCCCACAAGCAAAAGCAGCCAAAGTGCCTGGTTTTTAGACGTGAATTAATAAATGGGACTCAGGAAACAAACTGTCAGGTAGAAGAGTCCTTTTTCTGACCTGTTTTTCTACCGACCAAAGAAAGTACCCTGTTTCACTTAACTACTACACGACCATATAAAAGTAATGAGCAACTTTAACAAACAAAGGCGTGTCATATTCTTAAAAGCTCCTTTTTCGTTCTTTCAACCTTTTTCTTCAAAGACTTAAGATCCAAATCCAAAATACAGTCAAAACCGGTTATAACAACATCGAAGGGATCACCCATTTTTGGTCGTAATAACCGGTGATGTTTTCGAGGTAAAAAATAATTTTTTATTTAGTATTATTGAAAGTATAGGTGCATATAAATCCATAGATATTAATAGGATTAATATATTCATGGATAGAATATGTATTGGGGCGTCTTGTCTACATTTAAGTAACAAACTAACTGAAGAGATGTGAGAAAGTGGGCTTTGATTGTATTGCATGCACGTGTGTTTTGTTCCTGAGGATTGACTCGAAACGTTTATGTTTACCTTTGCTATCTTAATCGCCACTGATCATTAAACCGTCCCAGATCTAGATACTGTTGTCTATTCAAATTGTTAGTAAGACTACTGGTCGTTATAACCGATATCATTCTCCCAAGATATTAGTTAAATGTGGTCGCTTAATGAGGTATGTCGTAATAAGCAATGTCGTAAAAAGAGGTATTTTTTGTAAGGCGATCATATAGCATTCAGCCAGGAACTATTGGTCGATATAACCGGTATGTCGTTGTAAACGGTTTTGACTGTAATCAATATTTCTCATTCATAAAATTACATAAGTTTGATTCATACAAATATTTTTTTTTATGAATGGCTTATGAAAAAGCTTTCGTTTCGTTTTATCATTCGGTAAAAAAAAAGGAAATGTTTTACTTCTCGTTACGTTACATTTCCTCTATCATCTTCCCCCTGTCCTTCGCCCACCCTTTCGTTGAGTATTCCGTTGGATTAAGGGTTGGTTTCGAAGGGAGTGAAGCCCCTCTTGTTTTATTGAGTTGGTGGCGCGCCAGGGAAATCAATAATGTGCTCGGAAACAAGGTACACGTCGTGTACGACAATATCACGCACGTTTTTTTGATCTTTTATTGATATACATGCAAGTGTATGGTAAAAATGTAGAACATATACATATGTAGATACATATTTACCTACATTCATGTATGTCATACATTTTAAAAAAAAATTAGCTCCTAAAGGGGTGAAAAAGGGGGTTGCTTTAAAGTTTGATGTATCGATCAAGGCACATCCCAAACCGCTGAGTCAGTAAGCATTAAATTTTGCACAAATGTTCCCTAGACAACGATATAATACACTATGGAATTATTTATTAAAATAGGGGTGCTTATAGGGCGACAAGGGAATGGATATTAAAAGCTTAATTTGTACGCATGCTCTAACATTCCAGAATTTTCTACACAATTTTTTTTTCACAATAACAGAGTTGACACATGGAAACGTTTTTTTTTTGGGGTAAAACGGGGTTTCGAAAAGGTTTTTCAAAATTAAAGCCCTGCAGATATAAAATGAGGGTTTGCAATAAAATCGTGTTCCATGAGGACGATTAATTAATTAATATTATGAATAATTTTTGTCATTATTAAACGTAATATTTATTAAAACACGACTGGTATGTGGTATCTATAATCCATTTTTTTTATGATCGACCGATACGTACACAAGTCGTTTGTTGTATATTAATTTTTATTTAATTACGATTTACGATCATCGAACTCTAGCATAAGAATCTTTTCATATACCACAATCATTAATGAACTTATCAGCAATTGTTTATAATTATATCTAGTTCTGTAAGGATGAGGGTAGTAGGTCGTTGATAATCGAACAGATTGACGACGAGAGAAAAACGAATCGATTGACGACACACAACACAGTTTGTGGACCGGAAGATACAAACATATAAATGGGGAAACTATTTTTAGTCTGGCGTCATCTCGGCTGCCTCTCTGTGAAACAAACGACTGAATTTACTATCACACTGTTTTCTTTTGCTGCCAATAAAAAAGAGACGAACTCAATAACCAGTGCTGTTTCCTTGGGGCGTCAAGCAAATGCTCAATCTTTCATTTCGGAAATTCGAATCGACCAAAATTCAAATACCTATACACTCTGTTTACAACTCCAAAGAAAATTACCAAAACTGTTTCTACAGATGTACACTGGGGCCACCGGAGACGACTAGTGGATAACAGCAGACACAAGTCGTTGACGAGATATTTTATATGTTGGCTTCAAAGTTAACCGTAAGTTCATGTTGGGCCACAAGATGTGCTAGTGGCCATCGGTCGTTACTTGTGGCCAAACACAGTCGTCTGCCACTTGCACCCACCGGAAAATGAGCAGAAAAGATCATGCGACTTGAGGTCATCGCTACTTGTGGCTACATAATCGTCTGCAACACTGGTCTATCATCATTGGACACTACGTATTTTAACCTCGGGAAATGAGCAAAAAGTTTAAGCAACTTGTGGCCACCTCTAGCCACTTGTAACGGTGGTTTCAACTTAAAGGAAAAGGCCTAATTCGAGCCACAAAAGATGCTGTGGGAATGCTCAGCACAGCTACTTGTGGCAATATACAGTCGTTGGCCACTATATAACGTAATCTACGAAAATGGACAAGAAGGCTGATGCGACTTGTGGCCGCACCCAGCTACTTATAACATAAGGTGGGGCTTCAAGAAGTGAAGAACGAGCCACTAGTAGTCGATTAGTAATCGCTAGCTACTTGTGGCCTCCATACAGTCGTCTGCTGCGTGCACACAAGTCCACAGTTGTTGTCGGCCACTACATGATACAGCCTCGGAAAATGAACATTACAGTTGATATGACTTGTGGCCGCACCTAGCCACTAGCGAGGCTGACAAGTGGCGGTATCTAGCCGCTTGAAACTGCGACTGGAGGCTGCGTCCAGCCACTTGTGTCTGTGTCTATTAGTTCAATAGAGCCACTAGTGATAATAATAGATACTAGTCGTCGTCACCTGTGGCAGCACTTAAATTAAACTTATGACTACTGAACGCTGGGGTGGCGATATTGCTGCTTTAACTGCAAAGCTTTGAGTAAAGTACATGTGCCATATATGCTATGGAAGGATTCGCATATAATAGACAAAAAAGTGTTCGTTTTAAACGAACATACAAAATTATCCTTGTATCAACCGAAGTATGTGGTCACATCTTTTTGTGTGTTATTTTTAGTGCAGATATGTCTGTGTACTGGACACGTAGTGTATGCCAGCAACTAAATACCATTTCGTTTAATAGCTTGCAACTACCATAGATACTTGCACGCATACTCACGTCGAAATAATGCAGAAAAGTATGTGTGCGCTGGCAGCCGTCAGCAGGCGACATTTCGAAGCTCGGGGCAAACTTCCTGACTTCTAACATACACTACTACGTACGTATACTGCCATTTTACATGCACGCAACTACACATTCACATACGTAACTAACTGGGCTAGACCTCCAACTGCATCGATTTTGCAATGGACAAATCTGGAATGGAGAAACCAAATTAATTGTTCCACTTCACGACATACGCGATGGCTGCGGTGCTGGGCAGATTGGCTTCTGATACGATATCGTATTGATAAATTGAAATTAGACTGTCAATAAACTGCTGATACTGTAATTAAACTTATACTATCCTGATGGAATCTTCAAACGACTTGAGTTTATTTTGGTCTTGGCAAACCAGCAAATTTCCATTTTGTCATGTTCTTCCTTAATCAGTCTTGGAGTCTATTTGAGGATTCCCCAGTTGACGATCAAACCATCCTGATGGAATCTTGAGTCTATTTTGCCCATGGTCATACCAACCTAGCAAATTTCCATTTTCTAAAGTTCTTCCTTAATTAGTCTTGAGATCTTTTTGAGGATTCCCCAGTTGATGATCAAACCATCCTGATGGAATCTTGAGTCTATTTTGCTCATGGTCATGACAATCCAGCAAATTTCCATTTTTTAAAGTTCTTCCTTAATTAGTCTTGTGGTCTTTTTGAGGATTCCCCAGTTGACGATTAAACCATCCTGATGGAATCTTGAGTCTATTTTGCCCATGGTCATACCAACCTAGCAAATTTCCATTTTCTAAAGTTCTTCCTTAATTAGTCTTGAGATCTTTTTGAGGATTCCTCAGTTGATGATCAAACCATCCTGATGGAATCTTGAGTCTATTTTGCCCATGGTCATACCAACCTAGCAAATTTCCATTTTCTAAAGTTCTTCCTTAATTAGTCTTGAGATCTTTTTGAGGATTCCCCAGTTGATGATCAAACCATCCTGATGGAATCTTGAGTCTATTTTGCTCATGGTCATGACAATCCAGCAAATTTCCATTTTTTAAAGTTCTTCCTTAATTAGTCTTGGGGTCTTTTTGAGGATTCCCCAGTTGACGATCAAACCATCCTGATGGAATCTCGAGTCTATTTTGCTCATGGCCATGACAACCCAGCAAATTTCCATTTTTTCAAGTTCTTCCCTGATTAGTCTTGGGGTCTTTTTAGGGATTCCCCAGTTGACGAACAATTCAAATTTCCTGTCCAAAATCAAAAGTGCTTTTCGACTAATGTACATCAATTTGTCTTCGTCTTCTCATAACCAAATATCGCTCAATAGTAAGATCATAACATCCTCCTCCAATCTACGTTAGATACATTGTTTGATGGATAAGCCTCCACCATGATTAAAAATCTGGTCCCACTTTCAACAAATGGTGTAGAAAAAGTGAAATTCGGTGGTGGTTTTTTCTTGTTTCGTTAAGAATTATTTTTAGTCATGTTCAAGTTTACGGAACATTTTAATAATTGAGTTGGTGTACTGTACACTTGTTCGACAATTAGTGCATGAAAACCTATTCCATTGATCAATAATTAAACCTTCAACAATAGTCCTGCACTTGAAGCAAACAAAATTACAATTTAATTGTATCGGAAGCACTGATTGCGAGTATTTTATAAATTACCAAATCACCAAATCGAAAACTAGAAAGTGAAACTTATCGGCAGATACTTTTTTAGAGTCATTCATTCGTTTAGTGCGTCAGTCATTTAGCCTTTGAATATGAGACAATAACATAACATCATCGAGTCGCAGGTAAGAAACCTTTTAAGTTACATAACGCGTACTTGGGCATGTAATAAGAATAATAAAGCCTTCGCATGTATCCAGTGACACATGACCATGGCAAGTGTAATGACTAGCATGTCCGGTGGCCGACGTCTCTTACACCTCCTCCTCTTCTTCTTCTTTTGACGGACACTACCACTCTTGGTTCATACCATGGCAATGCCATACAACGCAGGAAGAGAGGGAATTCAAAGCGTGAAGGCCAAGAACGATGTATGCTAAATACCTAACCAGAAGTGGACGAACCTTTTCATTAGAAATTCCAATTATACAAGGTTAATATGTAGATGGTGCGTTTAGGAACATCAAGTCCCACCGTTTAAAAAAAGTAATGGGGACAAGTACTCAGCCCCCGGAATGTTTATCCAATTAATGGAATGAATTTCTAAAGAAAATTGGAAAACATATTATGAAAGGATTCTTGATTCAAGAGAGTAAATGAGTCTGTGATCTCAAATCCTTGGAATCATCTGTGATAATGATGTACGTTTTCTAAATCTGCTTACAATCCAGTGGAATACTAACGCCCTAGAGGGTTTCAACCCTAAAGACCCTCTATGAACAACTAAAATCCAGTTTCATTATGTTCCAATGTACAAATTGAATTTCTTTTCTATTGTACTTTAGCCCAGCAGTCTTGAAAATGAATTTGAAGGAACCAGTCCACTTCCAAACTTGCTGGGGTTTTCTCAATTCCATGGAATCACAAATAATGATGTACGTCTTCGTAATCTACTACAATCCAGTGAAATGTTAACGCCCTAGAGGGTTTCAACCCCCTTAGAACCTGTATGAACAACTGAAATCCATTTTCTTTTCTTGAATCCTTGAAATACATGAACAGGCATTGAATGAACTAATCTATTTCCAAACTTGATGAGATTTTCTGAATTCCTTGGAATTATCTATGGAAATGATGTACGTATCCGAAATCTACTACAATGCAGTGAAAATTTAACGCCCCTGAGGACTTCAACCCCCACAGACTCTGTACGAACAACAAAAAGCTATTTCCTTTAGGTTCCAAATGTAAATTCTTTTTTTTTTTTTTGATTTGACAAACCCTACAGTATTGGTAACGAAAAAGCCCATCTATTTCCAAATTTACTGGGATTTTCTCAATTTCTAATTTTATAGCAATGGTGATTTTCTAGAATCTACTAGTTTTTAGAGAGTTTTAATCCTCACAGATCCTACATCAACAATTAAGAGCCATTTTCATTACGTTTCAAAATGTAAATTTAATTTCTTTTCGATTTCATTTAAACCCTACTTTCTTAATTCGAGGAAATAAATGAAAATGTATAGAAGAAACCAATCTTATTTCTCAATTTGTAATTCTGTAGCCATGACGAGTCTCCAGAGTCTACTGTTTTGATGCCCTGGAGGATTTCAACCCCCACTGATCCTGCATTAGTAACTAAAGGCCATTTTCCTTAGGTTCAAAAATGCAAATTTAATTTCGTTTGGATTTTACTCAAGTTAATATCTATCCAAATAAGTTTAGAAACATTATATTAAATTCAAAGTCAATGGCCCATTATGAGCTTTTTTCCACATCTGTAAACTACATACATCTGCACTTGTAAATGCGTAATTAGAATTTAAATATAAATGTATACCAAATGTGGCCAAAACGGTTGATTAATTCTTCGAACTGAGCATTGAAGAATAAATCCAAAGAAACGATTAATTCTTGGTAAAATTAAACATTGTGAATTATGAAAGAACACGTATACGTGTCAAAGAACTTCACTGAACAAACTGACATTGATACGTAACAACGTAAATATGTAGATAATTATTGATAAAACGTAATTGTTTATTCGCTTCTGAATCAAGATGTTCATTCAATTAAAGAGAAAACTCTTTCGACAGAATAAAAACCATAGAGGAGTCGAAGCGTGTTGCGTGAATTACCCTTTCATTTCATCGATGTGTACATCCGTTGTCATTGAACGCCGCGTTCCGAATTATTAAGAAGAAGAGTCGGTTGATGGCGTCTGTGACCATCATTTCATCATTATCAACATCATCACATCACAGCCCGTCTTTTGTTTTGATCAATATTTAATTACATACTACAATCGAGTTGATCACTTTAAGACGCGACAAACGGATTAATCAACTTGATCAGTTATTAATTATTATTTAATTGTTTATTTACTAGATGTATAATTACAGCGTTTCATTTATATCAAGATAGAAACGAGGACACAATGGTGAAAGATCTCTTTTTTTTTTTATTACTCGCTTTTAAAAGCCGGAAGTTGGACGTAAAGTGCGCAGTCTCTACGATCATTAACTTTTTTCTTCGATTTTAGAAACAAACGCGTTGTTTCGTTTCTCTTCTACAATTAGGCCTAGTCACAGTGGCGTCTCGTTTACTAAACTAAAATTTTAGTAAGCAAATCATTCCGAGAAATACAAAAAATCCTAAAAATATAAATCCTGTGGGTCTTAAGGACACGAAGTTTCTATTGCTCGATTAAAGCGTACATTTGGTCAGTTGGAGAGCCGTAATTTTCATTATTATTGCAAAAATATCAAACGAATCCGAACTTAACCAACAACATGAAAAAATTTAGGAAAAGAACACCATATCCACAGGAATCGAACCCGGGACTCTGTATCGTTAAGGACACGCTTAAAAACGAAGTTGCTACTGCTTCAATAAAGCGCACATTTGGTCATTTGGAGGGTGGTAATTTTCATTATTATTGTAAAAATATCTAACGAATCCGAAACTCAACCAACAACCTGTAAAAAAACCAGGAAAAGAACACCATATTCACAGGAATTGAACGCGGGACTTCTACGTACGAGACTGCAACTATAAGGGTGGTTTTCTCGAAAATGGCTGGATAGTGCGCCCTCTTACTCACGTATGATAATACCCTTAAGGTGAGCTTTTAATGGCACGTTTAGAGGGCTGCACTTTTCCATCTTTTTAAGGCGCTCTCCTAGAAAAAATATTTCACCGTATTAACTATTTTAGTTGTTACTTTAGCCCCTGACCCCTGCCAATTCGTAAAGTGTCGTCGATGTTTTATAATCGTAAGAGCAAAACGTGTTTTGTCACACGATGTTAGTTTCGCAAAATGATCCTTTGCAATTTCATCTGCCCTTAGAAAATGTTTAGAATAAGGAACAGCAAACCGAAACAATTTTATACCTGGCTCAGGGTTGGCAGGTAATGGGGGTATTTTTGATTCTTTTCAAAACGGTTCCGCTCCACAAAGAATTCGATTTGGAACAGGGAATAACAACAAGGGTGGATGTACGGTACGATCATTATCGAAATCGGATATTAAGGCAGGCTTTTTGGGGATATTATTTCGAATGAAATAGTGCAGAATATTGGAATAGATTTTTTTGTTCTTTTCATACTACGTGAATAATAGTTCCAAACAATTTTTTTTTTTAATGAAAAAATCAATCGTCATCTACTTTGGTCATCGCTTCCTTCCGTCTCTTTTACGTATCTTTATAACTGTAGCTTATAAGTCCTGTAACCCCATTTTACTACCGTTATGTCTCATATTATCCCTGATATTACCGACCTCGTTTCTAGATTGAACAATAAAAAAAAGCTACAGTATAAAATTCGGTCTGGGGCAGCTACATGGTAGGATTATTATCGTAAAATTTGACTTCAGCCTAAAAATACAGACGAGACGCCCGTTATCACCTCATATTCCTAGTCGAAATTACCATTTTTATGAATCGAAAAACTCCGTTGGCCATTCGTTTAAACTGCTCTGATCCATCGCCAATCTATTTATGTTGTTTATACTCGATTATAAATTTTATTGAAAAAATAAGAAATAGAAACGACTGATAGATTACGTGAAGTTTTCGTTAATAGTGTAAATTTTTAGTAATGCAACCCTTTGGTTGCATTTAGTTGCACAATTGTCACAAAATGCATCAATAGAGATGACGCGCCCACTTATAATCAAAGGGCAAAGTATTTTGGGGGATAAGAGTATAAACTGGAAAGATTCCACGTGAACCACAAGTGAACTACAGATAAATCAACGACCTAAGGGTAAGTCAAAAATAAAAATACGAAAGAATTATGTAACTGATTGCATGTAGTTGCATCATTTGCAACTAAAAATTACAAGTGGGTTCTAGGCCTAATGGTCTTTTACTGGTTATATACATAAATATATAAAAATTTCCAACGACCGCCTTTGCGTTTAATCATTTATCGCTAATAAAGGTCACATTAACCTTTTGGTTGTCCTCATACGTATCAACTTTCGTAAATCACTGTTTAAAATATGAAACATTAAGTCGTAAATAATTTTCGAAGGGTCACAGACAGTAATTTTATAAGTATAATAAAATCAACTCGAATATGGAATTTCCTGTAAGGACTAAGGACTCGTGTTGAGCAAACTAATTAAAGTTAATGTTCATTGAGCAGTGATTTTCATAATAACTTTTAGGTAAAATTTAAACATTTACGACTGTATTACAATAATAAATGATGATAATAAGGGAAAATTGCTTACCAATAGGTAGAGTCCAGTAATAAATTGAAGGTATATACATCTGAAAAGAGGAAACATTTATTAGATTTCGCAGTATTTTTAAGTACTTGAAAACAATTTAGTTAGGACTTTACATTTAATAAAGAGAATATAACGAATTTAATTAGCAATTACATGTGTGGTTATATTGTTTCCTTAAAAGATGTTTTCCGTGCGAGATATTCGACCAAAATACATCATATTTACTACTAAAATAGGTACCTAAATGCCTTTTCTAGAAACCTAAGGCTAACGTTAATTCAATTTAAATGTTCTAACGCGAGCTTTGTATGAGAATGAAGCAGATGACTAGCACTCTGTGACACCCACACGTGACGTTTCTTCTCAAGGACGAGCCTATTCCTCAGTATACATGTGTACAATTTAAAAGATTAATGGCCTGCTCCAGACAAGATCGGGATAAGAGGAAATGTCGAAGATTAAAAGCAAATTAAGCAATGAACGTACCAAAACGTACCTAATAAATTTGGGTACTTGCACAGCGATTTAGTTGCAAAAACGACATGCAATAGCTAGCAACTAAATATGTAGTTGCAAATTGTTGTATGATTGAAATGTACCCCCAACTGTTTAGTTGTATTTGGTGGGCGCACCAAGTGCAACTACTGAAACCAAACAGTTTTTGAGCTTCTAAAATGTCTTGTATTTGTCTTCAATGTGTATGTGTACCAACGTGATAATGACATCATCAGTACTTGTATTGTTGTGTTTAATTAATCTTGCGACCATGTACTGATTATGTTATGATGAGATTAAGGAACACTTGACGAAGGATTGTTTATATTTATACTAGCGTACTACTACGAGTAGGTTATATGGTGTAGGCGTGGACGCGTGCATTTACACGAACCCACACCTAATACCGCATAACCTAATGGTTCGTTATCTATCTTAAAATAACAAATACAGCATGCGCCCAATTTTAAAATAAATCAACAACACAACTACTGATAAATGATGCCATTATCGCATTGGTACACATGCACATTGAAGACAAATAGTGCACAAAGAATCTACCTATTACAAAATCATCATATTGTTTACAAAACGTATACCTAATTTCTTTTTTTTTTCAGGTAAGAATCGGATAAAATCCTGTACAAAAATCACCCCACAGTACTCTCCATGGACTCAGGTAGGATAGTTTTTAATAATTCGATCCTGATTCCCGCGTAGGTAAATATACATATTTATTTTATAAAATGGTTCCAAGTTTATTATCGGGCCTTGACATTCTCAAAGGATTTTTATTCATTGTTGTCTCGGTATACGGCGATCGTCGATTAATAGAAGCGGACTGGCGAGGAGAATTCTTTTGTTTAAGGACCTTTGAATCGTGACCGTGACCGCGATGGATCAAGGACCATTTCTCGCTTCGACAACACGACGACGGCGGATGATGATGCCATGCTTGCATGCATTCGTGGTGGTTGGTGATGATGCTACCATCCATCCCATCACATCTCATCATCTCGTCTTCCTCTCGATTAATCCGCGTAGGTAATACAAACAACTCGATCATTTTTTTAAATTCTATCATTTAGTTCAATAAAATGTCTGCATTCAACTGTTATATGATGGTAGATATTTTCTGATATCGTTCAAGTTCGATGGTTCTTTCTACGACTTCCACGGTGTCTGCTACCGTTGATTGCCTTCCTCTTCATCGACCCAGACAACAACTACGTATGTGAGCAAGCACAATAATCAGCAGCAGCTGCAAAACAGACATCTCCGTTTCTTTAGAAGTACGTTGTTGTTACTCCTATTCGAACTCACAATCCAGGTCCTTTTGTGATCACGGAAACGAGTCGGCTATCCATGAACAGGGTGACCTTTGATATCAATCCAATATCGTCACTTATTCTTATGTGACGAAAACTTTCTTCAATTTCTTTCTAAATATCCATCCTTAAAGGTCAATTTCTGTTGGGTTGAAATTCATAACATTAAAGTGGTTGGTGTCTGTTGTTTTTCTCATGGTGCAAATTTACACCCTGTATAGGTACGTGCTCATTTCCTTCAACAGTCATGTGGCCGTCTTCCGGCCAGCTGTCGTCCTTAGTCCTCCACTTTGGGCTTACGAAGCTGCCTGGCAGCCAGTCAGCTAACGAACCCAGGCAGCTCTGACCCCAATAACCTTTTCGTCCCTTGACGGTGGCTATGTGGTGCATGTTGACGACCCGATCAAATTCCCACCGTCTGCAATTTTTCAGACCGTCTACCACCTCATCAAATAAGACGCACATACTGAGCGTTCCTTCTTTTAGAGCCCAGTTTTCATTCGACATTTCTCGAATAGAAAATTATAGATGCTCATAAAACTTTTTTACATTATTTTTTTTTTTAAAATACTGAATGATTGTGAAGATCTATGTGATCAGTATTTTAGTGTGGAGTTGAAATTCCGAACGCCCTGTGTTTGCGTAATACCCAACGACCGCCAGACGTAAGACCTGCTCGACAAACTGCAAACAATAGTCTTCAGAACCCTTAGGGAGGACGATAACACCAAGAGACCCCGTCGAGGGTTCTTTGACTTTTAAAAAGAAAAACTAGTTCGTTTCTTTTTTGTTGTATTTTTGTACTTGAAATTATTCCACGTTCAAGGTACTGTGAACCCTCGGTGTGTATTATGATTGGAAATTGAAGTCTACCAGTTCAACAGCTCATAGGGGAGGCACAAAATAAACGACGAACTAATCGCAGTAAAGATCGTTAAGAGTTTATAATGATAACGAGTTTTAAGAAAAAATATTGTAAGAAAAAGTGTGATAAAAGTTTTGTCATTCAATTTACGATTTGATTACGTATTAGTTTATGTTTAAGTTTCCTTGAAAAAGGATTTTTGACATGTCGAATAAAATATTGAAGTAGGTTAGCGTAGTTCAACAACCAAGTCATTCGTCGTTCAAACAAAAACTAACGATTTTTTCCGGTATTAAAGGCAGTTCACAAACAAAAAGTTGGATCGAATCTTTAAGGTCGTTTACCTACGAACGCGCATTTGTATGATGAATCCAAAAAAACACGAGTGGGAGATCATTTAAGTTTGAATCCAATTTATTTCAGAAAGGGGGTGATTTTCTTTACTTGGATAGTGTTAAAATTTATTTACACAAAACAGGATTTCTTTCTGTAGTCAAAAGCCCCCTTTTCCATCTTCTGCGTCTACCTGATTGTATCAGATTTATAATATAATTTGGTGGTGAAGGGTGGTTAAATGCAAAAAATAGAACTTATGTAAGTGAACCAATTACCCAAATACTTTAATAAAATTTCATCCCATAACTTTTTTCCTGAAGGGCTAATTCCAACTGAAATATCTTTGGGGTTAACCTCCCCTACAACTTTCACAAAGCCCCACTCCCTGCGAGAATGGGATGGTAAAGTAAATAATTACCAAAAATTTCAAAAATGTCTTGTATTTGTCTTCAATGTGTATGTGTACCAGTGTGATAATGACATGATTAGTACTTGTATTGTTGTGTTTAATTAATCTTGCGACCATGTACTTACTGTTTATGTTAAGATGAAATTAAGGAACGGTTGACGAGGAATTGGTTATATTTATACTGGCGTACTACGTAGGTTATATGATGTAGGGGTGGACGTGTACATTTACACGAACCCACACCTACTACCGCATAACCTATGGTTCGTTATCTAATCTAAAAATAACAAATACAACATGCATCCAAAATTAAAATAAATCAGTAACACAACTACTAGCAAGCACGTATTGTTAGATCATTATAAAAATCGTTTTTGAAAATTCGACCATTAAAGTTTCAAATTTGGAATTCGCCGTAATGAAGAAAAAAAATGTTCGGTTCATTAAATTTCTGTGTTTTTTGTTGAATTGGTTCCCTGGTCGAGTTCAAGAAATTATATTTTCGTTTTAAGTTCTAAGCCCTATATTTAAAGTCTTATTGTCGTCGTCGTCGGTTGTTAACAGCTGTTATTTTTATAATAACGAGCGTTAAATAGGAGATCTGCTGCTGCTTTGCAGAGGCGATGCGTGTCATTTGAGTATACATATAGATAGATCATTTTTTATCGATAATGTCGCTGACGACGAACCACGCGCTTTTCGGTATGAGGTCTCGCGTTTTTTGTTAATCCGTTTCGAACATCTGCACTTATGAATTACTTGCATGCGTTGCCTAAGAGACCCTCGGAACAAGCTCGTTGACTATAACGTCCCAAAGACCATAATTCACCATTGAAATCATCACAAAAACCTAAGTTTATTAGAGACTGTGGGTGAAACACAAGAACGTCCTCAAGAATAATAAACCGGATGGTAATTTACCCAATCCCACTTTTTACTTTACTTTACCATTTAGTTGAATAATATCAACATTTTGTTTTTGAAACTAATTTTCGTTTGGTAATATTTAATTGGCATCCTCCAAAAATTGGGTCGTTTTCGGTGCAGGGTTTCGAAACCGTCCGTCTTAAATCAAAGCAAGCCGACGATAATATTTAAATAATTTTGTGCATTCTTTTAATTGGAATTTCTGGAAATACCTTTTTTTTTCTGATTTATATTCGTCGAAATATTTTTTGCGAAAAAGTTACATCGCGGATTGATCATCAACTTTATATTTTTAAAAGAAATATAAAAGAAGCCGATGATGTCATTAAAGATTATTTAAAGTCTAGGTTTATATGTTATTATAGATATTCAGTTTTCGAAAAGTTTGTTACTACAGTAAATTGATCGATTTGGGTTAAATAATAAGTTTCGTAAGTAAATAAGGTTCTGTAATTACTCGTAATTTTTAGTTGCAAAAAAAAAACGTGCATTGATTACTATGAGAGTGCACTCATATGTAACTACAATCGCTACCAACCAAACAGTCTAAATTTTATTGCATTTTTTTAGTTGCAAAAACGATATACATAAGTTATCGCGAAAGAGAGTGCACTGATAACTAACTGCAATTGCGAAACTAAACAGTTTGAATTTTATAACGATTTTCTAGTTGCACGGCCGCTTAGTTGCAAACACGACGTGTATGGATTAGTATGAGATTGCTCTCATTTGTAACTGCAATCACTAACAATTAAAAAGTTTGAATTTTATTACAAATTTCTAGTTACACAACCGCATAGTTGCAATAAAAGATTAGCATGCGTTGCTATAAATAAGAGTGTAATCGCTAGCAACTCAACAGTTTGAATTTTATTACGAATTTCTAGTTGCACTGCCGCTTAGTTGCAAAATCGATGTGCATGAGTTACTATGGATAAGAGTGCGGTAATATCTATCTGCAGCTAAAGAGTTCGCATTTTATCACAAAATCTTTGGTTGCGTTTAGTTGCATAACTGCCACAAAATTTGTTGAAAGTTGAAGGAATAAATTAGAGAGACCACATGTAAATAAGCAGTGAAGTAAATAATAATTTTGGAGAATTGTACAATTAACTGCAACTAAGAAATTTTTAGTTGCACAATCGTTTAGTTGCAAATACGACGTGGATCGTCGTTATGGAGGTACGTTCTTAAACAGCTGCAATCGACAGAAAATAAGCAGTTGCAAGTGGTTTGCTTATGTCTACTTGCAATGCAACTACCTAATTGGATTATATGAGCGCGCTAAATGCAACCTAATCTAACAAAACTGTTTGGTTGCAAGTGGGCTCGGGGTCTTAGTATCCGTAGCCGTATTTTTCTTGTTTTGGGTATTGAAAAGGTAAAGCTAATTGCATGTTTCAGTTCCCTGTACCTACTGTTTGTTGGTATGGGTACGTTTCGATTTGCACATTGTCAATTTTGATAGACTCTCGGGTACCGAAATAAGTCTCGTGGAAGCGTCCCGATGTCGTCACTCGATAGTAGATACCTGAAATAGGGTTTTGCTCGCGTTACGCCGACATGTCGATCCCATTCGTTTAGTTAAAAGTTGAACGAGCTATTTTAATTGGTGTAATAAACATGGCACTAATGGCCTCAGACGGCAACGGTGTTTTGTTGCGGAGATTCCATCGTCGTCGTCGCATTGCCTATCTAGGGGTGGGCAACATTGCCCGTTCGCAGTTGCATTTGCAATTCTGATCCGCCGCATTATGCCACCGAACCGCCGATGCCTGCCGCCGGCACGGGGTCTTTTTCCATCCAATTCCGAGAACAAAGACGGTCGCCGTCTACGCGGTCACAGACTACGCCGCGCCGGGCCGCACCGCCGCCATTACGTCGTCGTCGTCGCGTTCTCGTCGCCGCTTTCAGTTGCATATTTTTCGACGATGATAAAAAGAAACACCCCGAGATTTTCACTGGGAATTGCCCGGTCGCACCAGCGATCACAACATCAGATATTTTCGACATTGTACCTAGGTATATCTGTAATTTTCTACCAAATCTTGCGCAAAGAAAATAATGCCACAAAAGCTTTTGAATTTTTCCAGATTTTTTTGAAGTCAATTCAGCGAGCTACACGATCTCAAAGTTGTGATTTTTGATATTTTTTCGTCATTTAATGAATATTTTAACTATTTTATTTCTAAACGATTGTTATTCGTAGAAATGGTAAAACATAAAAAAAAAATTCTTGTACATAATTCAATTTCAGGACCTTTTTTTCCTTTGTAATGGACACCACCAAGTATTTTTCAACAATATAGCAATACTTGTGTCATAGTAACCTACTTATTATTCTTGACAAAACAGCAACTATAAACTATTGTATTTTAATTTTGTTTACGTACCTAATACAAAATTTCGAAATTCTCAATCCGTATTCGTTTTGAATACATAATCGACTTCCTTTTCACATTAGAACGGACGAAGGACAAGCGGCATTAATCTTGGTCCTATTTTTAGAAAAGCACTAATGCAATCTGTCATTTGTCCATTTTCACAAAAACCCCAAATATTATTATTATACAGGAAGACGAGATGGGCAAAGGCCCCGCCCTGTCCTGATTTGGCCCCATTTGGCATAACTTCAGCCGACGTTTCTGAACAATTCCTGAATGTCATTGTCAGCTCTGCCGTGCTGCTTTGGATTTTTTCTTGTTCCTTCCACTTCCAGAGCTTTTATGTCCTCATGTCCACTCTATAAATAGCTCCACGTTGCCTGTATCTATTTTTTTTACAACGTTGCACTTCATTTTCTTTCGAAATTTCTATTCATGGATAGTATGGGTATATTTTTATAACCACCCTGTCTGTAAATGGAATTATTTATCTCTTTGAGCAACCCCATTTGATTTTTCTTTTCATGTTGTAATTGAAGTAATGAACTGTTTGTTTACCTTCTTTGGCTCATAAAAGTGTGTGTGTGTGTGTGTGTGTCTGTATATGTGAATGTGTTTGTAATGCTCCAGCAGCATCCAACCAACAGACTGGTTGGCTATGGCAACGCAGCTTGGTGATATTCTTCTTATAGCATAACCTTGGGCAGATCAAACAAAAATCCAACTGATCTCTCAGGGTAAAAGATAAAACCGAGTGCGTAGACCCAAGTAAGACAAGACAACACCAGCATCCATCCTTCTTTCTCATCTATTTATATTTGCCCATCTTTGGCACGCATAACGTATATGTATGTATGTGTTTATATCTCTCATTCTTCGTGTGTACACATGTGTGAGAATTTTTGATCGATTGCCTTATTTTTTCCCTTTTCTTTCACTTTTTCAAGCAAATAGAAATTTGATCGACTAGTACGCCAAATTTTTCAAAAAAACTCATACAAATGCAACGGAAATTGGTAACAGGAAATTCAGAGTACATGCAAGGAAACACCTACTGATTATGTGAAATCTCATCAATTCTTTTTTGTTTTTTTTTTTTTGTTATAACTTTGTTTTCATTTTATTTAGAATCGTCTTTAATTCGAAAAAATCCTCATTTGTAACAGTACGAGATTGAAAATAATGTCAGTAATATTTTATTCTATTATCGTCATGCAACCCCCAGCCAAGCCACATCGTTAAGATCTGGAAGATTAGGGAAAGGAGAATCCTCGGAGCGCGATATATCATCCTTAATTTATCAATTTATCATGGTGTTTTATTAACCTTGTTGTTACCAAAATTTTTACTGAATTATGATTGATTGCCACATCGAACTTCGCATTCGTCCATTTGCAACTAAACAGTTGCACATTATTTGTTTGCAATACAACTGGTTAGTTGCATTAAGTGGGCGCACCATTTGCAACTAGGCGCATGGACTAATGCAGCTAAACAATTATATTTGCAACTATTTAGTTGCTAACGGTTGCAGTTGCATATGAACGCACTCTCCTAAGAGTCGATGCTTGTTGCTTATGCAACTAAAGGACGTCTATAGCTTCCTACTTGTAAAAGGTATGAAAGAGAGACCATCAGGAAGATTGTGTTATTTTATGTTTTGGTAACGACGCGGTAGGAATTTAGGATCGAGGGTCTAAATAAACCAAAAGCGTCACGTTTTAGCAGAATTTGGTAACAGGAGCGGGTAAATGCTTCGGTGGAAGTTATTTTATTACACAAAAAAAAGCGGCCGGAAACCGAAATGCACGCATTCAAGAATGATGTAAAGTAAATATTTAAAGTAACCTACCGAAGATAAACATTTGGGAAGGACATACGTAACCGACTAACCATCACAGGCAATTCCAAACAGGTCTTTCTTTGTAACTGCCTGGGTTACTTTGGTAAGTTGGTTTTACAGAAGAATGGACTTATGTCCCATACAATTTAAAATACAAATGGCACAAAATTATTTGTGACCAAAACTAAAATGAAAAATCTGGAGGAAAATGAATTATTTGATCGACATGAAATTTTGCATTAATTGAATTGGGACTTAAGTTTTGGAGCAAGACCAAAAATCAGGCACTTAACATAAAATTCTTCTAATAAAGAAAATTTCCCATTGAGGTATCTACTCCTGAATGTACTCATCCTCAAATTGGACATCCATGGTCGCAATCAAAAACATGTTTTTTCTTGTGTTTACGTTGCTTTCACTTTTTCATAAAACGATCCCAAATATATTGAAATCTGGACAGAGGAACGTCTATCAAACCAGGTAGTTTTTAATAATTTTTTAATAATTTCATATGCCTGAGTTTTAAAGTACCAATGTCGATTATTTTTCTGGATTACAGACATTAAGGCCTTGTGCTCACTTGTAGTTTTTAGTTGCACAACTTTTTAGTTGCAAAAACGACCTGCACTGATTTTATTATAGCTGCAACTACTGTAAACGGTTGCAAATGCTTATTGTTTAGTTGCATTAAGTGAGCACACCAAGTGATACTGCAACCAAACAGTTGCACAACTTTTTGGTTGCAAATGTAGAGCTTTGCCCATCTCTCCCACCGAGGTATTTCATCTCTCCTGTTTATTCCTATGTACATTACTTATGCATGCATGTATGTACATCTATCTAATTGTTATTTGAAGAAGTTTATCAATTAATTAATTCTACTTTCACACTGAATGATTGAAGCTTTTCTTTACCTGTACATGTACGTATCGTTGTAAACGATTGTGTGTATGGTTATAACGGTATCGAGATTGTTACGCAAGCGATAAGGGGCGAAATTGTTTTGCACATGACGTTCTGGGTAGATATGGTAATATTAACAAGAATTTATTGTTCAAATCGAAAACATAACTTTTGATTGGATGATAATTACGTATATGTAGCAGGTACTTCAGTAGGTAACAATTATTGGCACATGGAGAGACCCATGTAATTATATCGTACATAATTGGCAATTGGTAAGGGTACCTACCCTTAAATAAAAATCAAAATAAAAAAATTCCATCCAGTGCAACTTATACAACTAAAACAACAATAACTTACCTCTGGGTAAACATGCCCTTTATGATTCCTTGGATTTCTGTTGCTCGCACTAAATTTTCTGTAACAAAAAAAGAAAGCTCTATTAGGAGTGCAACTACATACAATCAGTTGTACAGTTCTAATTTTCTGTTTACCCTTGATTCGCACTGTCTTCGTGCATTCTCTCCAATTTATATTCTTATCCCTATTATTCACCCCTGAGAAAATTCTTTCAGCAGTATTTTTTGTCAATTTTTCAACTAGATGCAACCAAAGAGTTTATGATACTTCAGACTATTTAGTTGCATTTCCCTTGCAACCAAAAATTGAAGGTTAATCTATTGTTACCTACTACCAACCCTTCATTAGAAATGATGAGGGTACCTATTTCTTACAGCTTTTTCCAACTTGTATTTAATTACTTATCATCTCCAATTCAAAGCTATATCTTTAGCCACCCCCTATTTTTTTGTAACCTGTGTCTGCTGTGAGAACGTGTTTTTTTGCTATATACGTACTCTGTTTTCCCTCGCCTTAACTGATCGAGAAAAATTGGTCTCGAAACGCAGGAGGTGAAAAATTGTATTCTGATATGTGGCACACATGGATGTACAAAACAAAAAAGAAAGACCACCCACATGGGGCCCATAGTGTTTAGTTTGCTGTAGTCTTATATATGTGCGTGTTTTAGTCTCGCCCAATGCATAAATGCGTATGGGGCCCATATAAAATTTCGTGTTGTTGTAGGTCAATTCACATGAAAGATGATCGAATATTTTCGAAATTACACGCACAATCAGTCGATTGCAACTTGAAACACATTTGCACTACCTACCGACATATACAACAAAATATAAATTATTATTACAGTAGATATTACGTTGCAGAACATTTATGTGTGTATGTACGTGGTAATCGGTATTGATCTATGGATTAATCGATATCGATCTATGGATAAATCGTTATTGATTTAGGTATTTTATGGAAACTGAAGTCTGAAGTGATTATCATTATCTTTGATAAAGTCGAGGATTAGTTCAGAATTGAAAATCAAAATCATTGTCAAAAAAATTAATTATTCTCTGCAGTTGATTTTGAAATTTCTCGTTACATATTAGTCGTTTGATTTAAATTTTTGAATATTTACCTTACGATATAACAATACTTAATCAATTAAATAATTAATGTCGATTTGAAAACACTTTCTGATTTTGTTAGTGTACCTATAAAGTTTTCTATGTCATTATACCACTGCTAGAGGGGTGGTGTTCATGGATTCACCCCTGAATGTGTACACAACGATACACTGCTTCAGTTAAGACATTTTCGTAATCTAATGAAAATATTTACTTTACATTTTCAAGGAACATGAACTCGATCAAAATTTACATATGCTAGCAGTGTCATATTATGAAGCAAAAAATGAAAACTGTTAAATGTAGGTAATTATATTTTTTCATAATTTACATTTAAATTTAAATGTTTATCATACCTACAGCCATTCATATGAAACTTTGGATTTTGCATTTTCTTTGTTTTTATTTTGACTATGAATTTAACAGTTATTGTAGAAGGTTATAATTATAAATAAGAACAATGGTGCTCTGTGTGATAACATGGATAACAAGTAGAGACACAAACATTGTTCTAAAGTAAAAAAAAAAATGTAATTTAATGTAAATGTAACAAATGTTTTTCTTTGATAACGTCAAAAAAATATATTTTTCGTGATGAGAACTGCTGAAGGTACAGCCCAGTTTGGAAATTGCGTTCACAAAACCTTCAAGCTAATCTGCACCGTATTTATGATTTTTTTTTTGTATTTTTCATTAAATTTCAAAATTGTCCAAAAGTTTTTCGCAATCAATATATTTTACTAACGTCATGTCGGTCGGTGTCTTGGAAACGAAGTTGTGAATGGAAAAAGCTAGAAGCCTTAGAATATCTAATTTCAACATTTAAGTGTACACAATTACCGCAGACCAGACCACATTTTAAACCAATAAATTTATTCTAGTGAACTGCTTCTTACATAAACATTTACGTTGTGTTTCGAAACCTGGAGCCCATGTCTTCAAACGTCTTCCTTTTTTACTATTCCTCTCTGAGCTAGGTATGTACATAGGTACATTTTGAAACTCCTGTTTTTCGGTTATACAATAGTTAGTTAACATTGCATCATTTAATTACCATGAAAAAACGGTCTAGGAAGGTCTGAATAAATAACGAGGAATCAACAAATTTCACTCTAACTATTTTTAGAATTAATATGGTCTTCGAACAACGTGTCCCAAGTTTTTTTTTTATTTTCTTCTATCTATGAATGTGCGAGTTTTAGTTGCAAGAACTACGTTCATGGATTCTTATTGGAGTGCGCTCATATGCAACTGTAGTCGCTAGCAACTAAATAGTTAAAATTTTTGTCAGGAACTTCTTGGTTGCATCTAGTTGCACAATCAGTTACGATTTATTGAATTTCATTCAAAATTTTTGAAAACTTGAAAGCAATAAGGATAATAACAATATACCCATGTTTAAGATCTTATAATCCTGTGGGATAGAAAGAACCGAAGATGTGTTCTAAAAGCTGCATTGGACGGATGCTTATTTAGAAAATGTACCCAACTGTAATAATACGTACACACAATCCAAATTTTACACTTTTGTAGTTGTAAAATTTAATGGACGTGCTTTTGTTCAAAAAGTCTTTAAGAAATCCGCTTTATGTTTGTATTTGTACAGGCGCTAACGACCCTTCTTCCTGGAATTTCAACCATAAGGGTTTACCTACCATCAACTGACTACCTGTTCTCAAGGACCTTGTAGAAAACTTTGGTGAACATGAACTGCACTGTCCCACAAGAAATTCTTTTATTATACTTACAAAAATGAAATAAACTTGTCAATAAAATACCCAAAACTCCAATTAATCACAACACTTTTAATTGACGCGTACACGTGTTTTGCTCACGTTAAAAACATGTGTCCGGGTTAATTAATAGTGTTCTGGTTTAGTTTTGTTTTTAATTAGCACATATGTTGTTCATCATCTCAGAGTCTTCAGTCCAAAGGGTGGTTAGGTTAGGTTGAAACCACAAAATTATAAAGTCCTATTTAGTTATGGGTTACAGAATAAATTATATATTTTAATTAAAATAAAATATTTTTCAGGAGTAAAATTTGATAGGATTTGGCTCAAGACATGACCAAAGCTGTAATTTTATTAATATGCAATACAAAAATCAATTTTTTTATACCAAATAAGAGGTTATTATAAAATATAAACTAACAATATACAGTAATTAGCTAGATATGTGCATGTAAAGATTATCTGATGCCGTTACACAATATTTTTCCTGTATATAGTACTTGTAGACTCGGCGAACGTGCGATGTAGTAGAGATAGTGACAGAGAATAAATGTGGACTTGGCGCCGAGTATCTACCGGATACCTACTCTAGATTTAGTATTTTGAAAATTAGGGGCTGCAATTCAAAATGTTCGTTCTTCAAGGTTGAATACCTGGGCTAGTTTTATCATTTCACAAATGAAAGCGGTCATGTACCTGGCCATCCTTAATTACACGAGTTCACAAAAGTTTCCCAAAACAGGCCAAAGATTAGATACGTTTCAAGAGGTGTGCAAGGTAATCTAATTATTGTAAAAGCGAAGGTCTATCTTCTTAACATGGGCTAAATAATAAGCTGCGAACTTGTATAAGGGTAGATATATCTACCTACTATTTCTTTTATCTCAACCCCAGAAACACCTGCCTCAAATGTGTAGGTACATTTTAAACCATGACAAAATTTCTTGGTTATTAGCAAAATTAGCTTGTATTGATCGTATAAAGCGAAATATTTTAAGAAAAATTTATTCGATGTCTTTGGAAAACATGTTTTTGTTTTGCTTTTCATTATCTAATAATAATCTCCATAACTTACATGAGTTTGACTTGAAAACTTATTTTGTTTTTCCCGTTATTTTTTGACAAAGAAATAATGTTAAGCGTGTACAAAATAGTGGTTGAGCTATTGTGAAAAAAAAAAAATGTCGCCCAAAAGTCGTTGACTCGCTTTAGAAGCAATCGATCCGTTAAAAAATTGACAGCTCCTAGATACAATCTTCTCAATCCCATTAAACTTGCCGAATACCTGACCACTTATAAACTACGACTCCTCAATTAAAAATAGTCAAGTTTTGTCCAACGTTTGATAAAACATCAATAGTATAGGTACTATAGTATGTATCATCTGCAGACTGTAAGGTATAAGAATTTTTCATGATTATTAAAAGAACAGAAGAATTTTTAACGTAATCAGTGTGTTGGAGAAAGGTAATCGCAAAATATCTTGAAGGAAGAGAAATCCGGAAGCAAAAACAGTTTGAAAAAGGATTTACTTTAAGAAAGTCCTTATAATAAATTAAAAAAAGACAAATCGTGGGTAAAGGCCTCTATGCCTCGAATCTAATGTCATTAAATTTTTTAATGGTTTAAGAGCCTAAACCATAACGCTAAAACTTGTGCAAAAGACGTCCAAAGCTCTTTTGGATAAGCAAAGTTATTTTCACGAACTTTGATTACCCGAATTTATAGACAATTTATCGAAAAATACTTTGGACGTTCCTGTCAAAATTTTGGAGTTGGAGTTTGGGCTCTTCATATCAAATTGACGATTTGTAGTTTTTTGAATATTTATGAGACCCTTATTAAATTAAATCCTTTTTCAAAACTTTTTGGATTCTGGATTTGTTTGACCTCAAGATATTTTGGTAATAACATTTCTCAAACACTCACACGTTCTTTTATTAATTTTGAAAAATTCTTATACTCTCCTCTCTGTAGATGACACACACTTGAATATACTCCTGATGTTTTATCAAACGTTGGACAAAACCTGACCATTTTTAATTACGAGCCATAGCTCACAAGTCGATGTCCGAAGAATTTTCAGGAACACAGTCACCAACTTCAGGGACTGGCGAGAACTTTCCAAAAAGCTCTTTGGAAGTTTTTGTCAAAATTTTGAGATTACTGCTTGAACTGTTCAGTAGGTGTTGTAGTATATGTCCAAATCCACAGTTCTCCAGTCTTCTTGATGGAAATATTATGTTTTAAAGGTTTTTGGGTATCTTAGCTGTAGGTACTCCTTTAGAGCTTTCATGTTAGGTTGACGTAGTAGCTATCTGTTTTGAGAGCTAAGTCTATCTAACTCGGCCATTTTAAATTAATTTCTATTCCAAAACTTTTTTGGTTTTGGATTTTTTTATCAAAATTTTGGAGTTACAGTTTGAGCTTTTTGGTATATGTTATGACACCACCAAAGTGCTCCAGTGTTCTTGAGGGAAAAAGTATGTTTTGAATTTTAAACAGCTCTTAGTGTTTCATGTTCTGTCTATTAGATCAGATTGGTCAACTAAGCCAACTCAACAAGGGGTTGCCAACATCAGTTCCATATTTGATTTCGTATTTCTACAGACTTGTTGGAATGTGTCGAGAATAAAGCTCCAAGCACAGACGACAAATTGAATATTGACGCCCTTAACAAACGTTTGGCCCCTAAAGAGTTCCAATTGGTATATTGTACCCTTAAATTTAAAGGCAAAACTAGTCCTAAATTGGCAGTCCTGATCGTGCATTCGAGGATCGTCCTCGGATGCCTGTGCTTGTTGCCGGCTCTCGCCTGCTCACATTCACATCAGAGCTAAGCGCATACACGGGCGTAGGAGCCTTTAATAGTAGTTCGTGAATAGTGGCGTAGGTCATGGCTGACCGTGGTGGCAAGAGACATCCGCCGCGGCCGTCCTCCCTTCTCTCTTCCCTTCACTCGTAGCCGTCGCGGTTCTACGTCGATTGCTTGTATTCGCGACCGCGGCTCTGTGGAACTCATACTCTCTCGCAAACATGAAACCTCGATGTATGCATGTGTTTGGTGGTTTCGTTCGTTTTCGAGAACTGCATCGGAATTGATGCACGGTGCAAGCGCAGCATTTGAACCGGTCGGTCGGTTGGTCGGTGGACGGCCGCGAAGTCCCCGACAGGAGCAGCGGGTTGATTATGGGTCAGCGTTCGATTGTTTTGCCGGTCGATTTCGCTGCATGCGGACATGACCATGTAGCAAAAGAAGCATGAAATCCAGGGTGGTAGCATCTCGATTTAAAAGATTTCTTAAAAATCTGGTAAATTGGTCACAATTGGTCATCTAGTCTCATCAATTGGTCAGCAATACGAGATTTGTAAAAGCAATTTAGAGAGAAGTTAAAAGAAATTAATAGATACCTAACAATCGGTAGGCTTTAAGATGATAATGATTGGTCAACTGTTATTAATAATTGGTCAGGCATATATAATTAAAAAATAAAAAGACCCTTTTATGACGATACTCATGCACAAACCTTTGGAAAACGTTTCACCCTGACAGTCAAGTCGATATAAATAAATTGGTCATAATTGGTCATTTAGTCTCATCAATTGGTCAGCAATCCAATATTTATAAAAGCAGTTTGAAATGGTTATAATTGGTCAGCTGTTATTAATAAAATTGGTCAGAATTGTAATATTAAAAAAATAAAAAGACCCTTTTATGTCGATACTCATGCGCAAATCTTTGATAAATGTTTCATCCTGAAAGCTAAGTCGATATAGAGAAATTGGTCATTTAGTCTCATTAATTGGTCAGCGATACGAGATTTGTAAAAGCAATTTGATTTACTTGATACGGTTGGCACCCATTCAGAGAAAAATTAAAAACTTTTAATATCCAACAATCAATAGAGTTTAAGATTATGATTGGTCAATTGATATTAATATAATTGGTCAACCATAGAAAATTAAAAAACATCAATAAAAAGGACCCGTTTATGACGATACTCATGCGTAAACCTTAGATAAATGTTTCATTCTGATAGCCAAGCAGATTTAAAAAAAAATAACCATAATTGGTCATTGTGTCGTCAATTTGTCAGCATAGTAAGAGCAATTTGAAAATTTTAAAGGTTATTTAAAATTAAAATTTTTTAATACCTAACAATCGATAGAGTTTAAGATGTTGATAATTGGTCAGCTGTTATTAATAATTGGTCAGACATAAAAAAACAATAAAAAGAACCTTAGGTGACTCAATTATCAGCATCTGCAAATCTATAATTTTTTTTTATTTTCTCTCTAAATATGTTGCCAAAAGTTCAATTAATGGGACTAACTGACCAATTTCTGGCATTTTGGATCCACATATTTCTTAACGAAATTTTTGAGAAGGAGTGCTAGATCCTGGAGCTTAAAAGGGATGGGGAGCATTAAAAACGCATCCATCGAAACCTAATTCAAAGTCCGGCCTGCAGGGAAACTTCGCCGTGCACCAGTCAGTGTAAATCCTATTTTGTTCCAAATTTTTCTTTTTTTTTTTTAATCTATGCTGAACAAGCATAATTTATCTAATTATAATATTAGTAGATAGGTACAAATTAATATCCACCTTCTTTGTTACCGACTCTACCTACTGAAACTAAAATTATTATAATGACAGGATTTCTTTATCTGATCGTGAAAGGAATCTAATTATCCTTAGCCAGTCCACGAGTAGAATTCTTATTTACTTCATCCAATTAATTTAAAGTTAAATTTCTTAATTCTTTTTCTTTCAAAATACTCTAATTTCGGAATTGTTTGTCTCCAAAACTTCAGGTTAAAAAGTTTCCAATTACAAAAAAGTAGGTATAAAAAGTTCCGAAAGACCTTTCGGCACCAGAACTTTATATATTAGAAGTAATATTTTGCTGATTTCTTCGAAAATTTCAATTAAGTCTAGTTAATACTTAACAACGAAGAAAAAGGAGTAGCGAAAACGAAAAGCGTCTGTCTGTTCAAGATTCGAATTAATCATTCGCGGAATAAATAAAATTGTAGACAAAACATTTTTATTTTTACAGTTGATTATAAAATTAGTCCTTGACCGTAACAAGAATGGATTGTGTTTAGCATCTTTACTAACCTTACTTAACTGTACTTTCATTGTTATAAGTCGGCTTACACTAAATGATTTATTTATCGAGTCCTGTTTCCCGGTTATCGCACAAGTTCTCGTTTACGGATAACTTTTCAAAGTGTATTCAAAATACATATTTACATTTTTAAAACGTATCGCGTTGGTACACATACACATTGAAGAAAAATACAAGACATTTTCGAAAATTTATAAAGTTTTTTCATCTTATTGTCGGCATTTTTTGGTATTTTGGACCAAAACGACATTACTTTTTCTTAAATAAACATGAAAGTTTGAAATAAATTGGATTTGCAAGACCTAATTCGCTTTAATAAACATCCGAGTGCAGATTTAAATGATCAACGAGCTTTTTTAAAGTTGTTGAAACTAAATTATTGACGGAACGATTAATTAATTATTATTAACGGCTTTAAACTTGTTTCTAACGTAATTTAAACATTTCGATTGCAAGATTAATTTAATTTTATTGTTTCAAAGACGAACAAGGATTTTCAAGAAGGTAAACAATTTACGGGAGATTGAGGAGGGAATTTTTTACCAAATTTGGCGTATGTGGTCATATCTATTAAAAAAAGGCGGCACTCTTTTGAAATGCTGAACTTGTTTATATTCAGAACAACCAACCACTTCATCTCTTTTTTGTTCGCACCGCAAAATTTAATCACTGGCCTTGACTTTTATTTTTTTATGTTATTTCTGAGACAATGGAAACTGAGGCTATTATTATACATAATTAAGTCGATGATTCGAATGTTGCATTTTTTTTTTGCAGTTTCAAATTTCTGTCTAGAACAGTCCTTTTGCTCTCCTTGGATATTGTTCGTCTTTGAGATTTTTTTATTATGCATATTTTGCAATAGATGGAAAATTACACAACCACTCAAGCTAATAACAAATTAGATAGTGGGGCATGTTTTTGGGAAACATCGGAGAGCTTACTCCAAAATGAAATTACCAGTATGGTCGACTTTTAAGGGTGCTTCATTATTTTGGCCTGCGCTCCCATGCACTCTTTCCTATACCAAAAATGTCTCACAGTGTCTCACAGTTTTACTACTAAGTGCCTAAAAGTCTCCACGAGAATCTGCGATTCAAAATTTTTATTTTTAATCTAAAATACATATATCCAAGATAAAATTTTCTAGCTACTAAACAAACGTGTCATAACTTCACAGCTTTTGATGACAAAATTGACCGAGTCGGTCCGAATTTGATCCAGCTAATACACCTTTAGAAGCTTAGCCTCAAAAAATGCCCTTAACGTTACTCCCCATTGTTTTATTTATTGATTTGTATTCACAATAAGCCATTAAATCGATCTCTAAATAAACTTATTAGTTCCTCATCTGGTACGTGATTTGAAATGTACACTTGTCGATCAAAACCCATTATTCAGGTCTGGTTCACACATGTTTTTTACGCTTCGATATCAATATTCAATGAATTATTTATACGATAATGTTTTTCTACTGTTGCACAGGTACGTGTCAAATCAGGTGCAAAAGTAGACAATATTTTGACGACGATTTCCAAGAAAACCCTGACCTTTTTGGCATTGACCAATTTCAATAGCGACACAGTTTTTGAATATGTAAAATCGATTAGGCTTTTACTTGTTGTAACTCCATTTTCACAATTAATGAAACACGATCACAATAGTTACAAAATTTTATTTAATTAATAAATCCACAATAATTATTTCGCCATACAATGGCTTCTTCAGGTGGAAGAATGCATGAAATAATTATTGTGGATTTATTAATTAAATAAAATTTTGTAACTATTGTGATCGTGTTTCATTAATTTTGAAAGTGTCTTACAGCCTCTGTCACGTGCATAAGAGTGTTTTTCTGAATCCGATGATGGTGGATTTTTCAAATTTTTAAAACTGATCAAAAATTCTGATCCTTGAAGTATGAGTACTGATCCAAAAAGTATAAAGATTTTAAAAAGGACGATTCTTGAAGGTTTGATCATCCTCAACCTTTAGCGTAACTGGAAAGATTTCTCAGGGAGGCCAGTGACAACTGTAGGATGGACACTAGTCACTCTTGACCTTCTTTAACCACCTTTAACGACCCATGTCTTAAACTATTAAAAATTTTATTTTTGGTTTACTTTCATTAGATCTATCAATCCAATTCCAATAGGAATGGCTGCGTCAAATTTGGATTCCAAAAAATTGCTTTTGTGATTCAAATATCCAAAAGATTTGTTGAAGGAAATGGTTTTATTTGAGACAGAGATAAATGTATGTATAATGAATCTAATTTTACCACGGGTTGAATAACATTGGCTTGAAGCAAGTTTTGTTGCAAAAGAAATAACTGGCACCATTCCCTGAACATGTTCACATATAATGATGTGGCGAAGGAGAGAGCTCTTTTGACAACGTGTCAAACAAATTTAGAGACATTTTTTATTATTATCTAGAGTTATTGCTATTATTATTAATAATTCTTTTAGCTATTGCTTCAAAATTTTTAGTCCTTTGCCGCCTACACTTCTAAAAATAAAAAAATAAATGGAAAGTTTATGGTTCGTAAATGACACGATGTTCGTTCCTGATTTAGTACCACTTCACGGTTTACATGAAATTATGTATTGGCATAGGGTAATTCTATGGGCTTTGACTTGGGTGTACAAGATCCATGGAATATGATTTTGGAAATAAAAAATTAACGACCATTCCCATTACATTCCATTAATTTTAAGCGTCTGTTTAGGGAATTTGATGCTTTTTCTTCCGTCAAATCCTTAGAATCTCTTTGTATGGATTCCTTATCTATTTTTTGGTCAGCATCAGCACAATTCCTTGCTTCTGTCTTCTAGCTTCGGATTTATCCTTTCATCGTCATCAGCAATCGCGATCGTGCAGTTTAACGCGTCGCGGCATGTCGAAAGTGAAATGAGTGAAATGATTACAGATTGCTCGCTCTCTCTTTCATTCGAGTGAAGCAGCCAGTTTTGGCCGTGAGCAAACTCTAAGTAATAATTTCTTTACCGATCGTTACTTAAGTTATTTTTTACGTACACGTAAGTCTGTTGCGCTTTTAATGCCACATTACTTAAAAATTTCAGATCGTTTTACCTATTATTTATTATTAAAAATTGGTTGACTTGAAGAAAATTGGAAAAGCTTTTCCTGCAGTGGAACGTGGACATTCACTTGACTGAAAGATTTGGACACTTCTATAATTAATCCGGAACGAATACGTATTTGGACAGGGTGTCCATAACTTCTCCTGCTTCGGAAACCCGAAAATATTAACGGAACACTTGCTTGTCAATATGATGTAGAAGACCCTTGAATCAGTTGCTGCGTATAAGACCTTTCCAAATTGTTGGGGAATACCTCTACGTATTGGTGATCACTGAAGGTAGTTTGGGGTTTGGTAAACCCAGTATCAGGGGTTCTAAATAATTCCCATGACATTTTCCTTTCTGATTTCATAGAAGACTCTTGAATTAATTGATATGAATATGGCCTTTTAAAATTGTGGAACACATAAATCAAGTTGAGAAACATTTTCGTTTCTGACATCATAGGAAATCCTTAATGAGTTGTTATGTATAAGGCCTTTCCAAATTGTTACCGAAAACCTAGGAACTTGAGATCATCTGAACGTAGTTTGAGAAACTCCTAGGTATTTGGGGTCAACTGAAAATAGTTCGGGAAGCCCTGTATTAGGGGTTCTAATTGACTCTCATGACATTTTCGTCTCTGATATCATGGAAGACCCTTGAATGAGTTTCTGTGTATAAGGCCTTCCAAATTGTGGAACATCCAGGAACTGAACACAGTTTGAGAAATTACGTATTTAGAGGTTCTCATCACCTTTTTCGTTTCTGATCTTATAGATCCTTGAATGAGCTGATGTGCAGAAGGCCTTTCCAAATGATTGAGGAACTCCTGAGTATTTTGGGAGTAACCTGGTTCTGATAGATTCTGAGCCCATTTTCGTCTCCAACTTCAAAATATGTAGCTGTTAGTCATACACTTCCTTGGTGGGTGACTTCTTGCATTTCATTTTCTTCGTGGTATGGTATGTCTGGTGTCTTCTTCTTTTATGATCGCAGACTTCACACTCGTCTGCATGCACACGCGTATACCTGCATACGTATGCCGTCATTCAAGCTTCTTATTAGACTTCCTGGGGCAAAGTCGAGGAGAAGTAGCGCTCCGCAGCAGCATCATCAACAGTACCATGAGTCGCGGAGTAGCAGCCGATGCCGCGGGCCATGTGCGCGGCGGATATTGAACCAAGTCCGTCTCAAGGCCTCGCTCCTGAGAACCAACCTTCGTATATGTACGTGGTTGTGTACGCCGACGTCGTCGCGCGCCTGCAACAATCGTGCCGGAGGCAGGAAACGGTGGGAGCGACGTCGTCGGAGACGGACGCGACCATCGAGTCGCGGGTTCGTTCGAACAAAGAACTAACCAGCCACAACACCATTAATTTCGTTTAATCGTTGGGATCGGAGGGCACATAGATGTCTTGCTTCTTTTTTTTTTCGTCTTATTTTCGGCGGAAATGGTTGCGGTTCTCGTTTTCCTTTTTTCTTTCTTCTTTTGTGTTGGGTCGGAAAGGTCCAGCCACCAAACCGCACCGCATCATTCGGTCGATGGTTCGCACCATCAACGACCGTTTTGTTTCATCGTGGCGTGATGGTGCCGCCTTCCACTGACCTGGAAAGCGGGCCTCCGGTGCTGGTGGTAATAATATTTCGGGGGACTTCTTTGTCGCGAAATCGACAAGAGTTCAAGGACCATTTGCCGAAGCCTTTCGGTTTCAACCTGTACCTATACCACTAGAATTCTTGTTTTTAAAACACTCCACGAAACTTCACTTCTTGTGTATTGAACGTTCCACATCAACCGTTCAAAGAACCAAATCGAATCATTGAGATATTTTAATCCTTTCGAAATTAATTATGATAATCGGTTCGTTGACACAAAGATTCCACTTCGTTTAACTTGCTTTTTTATTGACCTTTCTTTACCTTTGTTGATCAATTTCTTGGTATTAAACAATTCCAAAAACCACACCATTCATGTGATGCTTCCATGGTTTGATCAGGGTAATAAACTCAAGTTTTCAATTTGTATAATTAATTTCTTCCGTTTTTTCTTTGTATTAGTACTAAGACAAATTGTTGATGTACATTCGCGGTTAATTTGATCGTTTAAACATGCATATTTTAACGATAATGTTTATTAATACCATCCTGATCGATATCATAACGATGACCGAAGAGGAAGTTGACGGATTGCACTTGGAATGCTTCAATTAAGCGGAATTGGTCGCGACAAATCCATTCATGGTGCAAGTGTCACTTCCTACTTTGTCCTTTTTCCTCTTTCACATCCATGTTCCTCTGCTACTTTTCGACCCACAATACGATGACGCCGCTGCGGCCGCAATGACCGACCGCAAAGGGAAGGTATGCAGATGAATCGACACCGTGCGAAGGTTCGCAGCAATGAACTCCGATTTTGCACTCTTTTTTTTTTAATCGAAGCAGATTGAATAATTTCGACACCAATTCACTTTTTCATTATTTAAATACGTTGGTAATTAATCAACATTTTAAAATAATTAATCGGTAGGATAATAGTTGTTATCAATTAGTAAGATTCAGTGGCGTAACGGGATATCTCAGCTTTCCACAAGTGATTTGGAATGTCAGAAAATGGTTTGCAATGTTCTTTCTATCTTGGTCCAGAATGTTCTAGACCTTTCGAAGAACGTTTAAGAATGGTCCACAGTATTTCAGATTTTTATCGAATGATTTGGTACCTATAATGTCAGAAGCTGGTTTGGAATGTTCCAGCTTGGTCTGCAGTGTTCTAGATTATTCAAAAAAGATGTGGAATGTTTGGAAATGGTCCACAATATTTTAGATTTTTCTCGAATGATTTGGCATGTCAGAAACTGGTTTGAAATGTTCCAGCTTGGTCTGGAATGTTTGAAGGAATTTTTTGAAAAAGATGTGGAATGTTTAGATATAGTCCACAGTATTTTGGATTTTTCTCGAATGATTTGAAATTTTCGATAATGGTTTGAAATGTTGAAGCTAGTTATAGAATATTCCATATATTGTTCGAGAATGACCTAGCTTGAATTCTTCACTTTTTACAAGAATAAACTTGATTTATCTAGAAGATTCTAGAATGTTCCAGACTTTTCTAAGCGGTTTTCGTAAGTCATAACGAAATGACGCACAGCCGTTTTCAACTACTTCTGAATATTAATTAGATGAGAAAAACATACGGATTTCAAAAAAAAAAACATGATAATTCTCATTCATTCTATGGGAGCAGAAACGTCACGTGAATCTCAACGTTCTTTTTCATTTAAATTTCTTCTTTACGTCCATCGTACGTAAGTGGCGGTAGCGAACACGGTCTTTGGTCTTTATTAAAGACGGTTCAGTTGGGGCACTTGTCGCCGCGTTTCTTGCACCTTCATTCTACGAGAGCGCAGCTCATGTACCTGCAGACACAGACGCTGCTCCGCGCCGCGCCGTCCGATTGATGGGCTAAGAGAGTAAGTGACCTGCGGCACTACTGCATTTCCTCCGTGCTAACGGGTAAAAGAAACCGCAAGTAAGCGCGAGGCGCAGTGCGGACGATGCGATGCGATGGCGGTAACTCTCTGGCGCCGAGCGAGCTTTTCATTGATGAGAAAATTGCACGCTTACAGGCGGTTATGATAATAACGCATCTCATTAATCTAAGTCACAAATAAATAATTATAATTGAACCAAGTAGGTATCACAGATACACATAGTAGGACTGATGATGTGATGATATTTACAACTAGTCATTTTTGATGAACCAAAAAATATAGATTCAGGGTCAAAAGTTGTTGTTAATTATGGTTAAATAATATGTAGCCATTTGTTACTGTTATTATTAAAAACTTAATTGTAAAAGTAGTTGTTGCGAAAAATAAAACTACTAAATCGTTTTTCTGTTTGTCCTCATTTCTCTCTATAACCACCACAATGCCTAACCTAACCCATAGCTCTTGACCTCCCATAGATAATAAGAGAAAATAATCGCGGTAAGTGACAATGGGTGGGAGTGGGTGACAATGAGATAGATCTGTTTGTCTTACACAAAATGTACGAAAATGTTTTGGGGATGTTTTGTGTAAGGGAATGACACTTCTGTATTAGAATTTTCCAGAATTTTTGAAAATTTCCAGGATAGCTTCATAATGTTTCGAAAATTATTTGGAATATTTGAGAATTGTTTACAATCCTCTAGATTTTCAGAAAATGATGTGGAATGTTGAAAAAAAATCTAAAATGTTTCATATTTTTGGGGAATGATTTAAAATGTAAGAGAATTGCCTGAAATGTTCCAACTTTCTCCAAAAGGGTTTTAAATGTTCCTGATTTTTCGAAAATGACCTAGAATGTTCCAAATTTTTTAAAAATCATTCAGAACATTTCGGATTTTTTTAAAAAAGAGCACAAAGGAATTAATTTTATCAAAGACGTGGTGTGTACTTGCCCACTAGGCCTTGCAGCTAGTAATCTAACAAAACTATTATGACCATAAATTCAAAAGTTTACATATTTTTGAAAAATACAAAATAATGGGTCAGTTATTTTTGTTAATGTGTTATACTTACACAGATCTATTTATTGTAAGGCTGAGTAAAATAAACAATCAGATAATTTGATAATAGCGGTAACAAAAAAAAGCTTAATCAAGGAAGATAAGGATTCGACAGTTCAATGACATCTTATTTAATCATAAACATCTGCAACAGTTATCGGGCGATTATATCTATTAGTAACCTCGTTTGTTTTGCACTTGAGGAAAAGCAACAAAAATACCTTGGGCCCCTGTGACGTTTTTTTCACGTTTTGATAACCTTAATTAAAACTTGGCCTGTGATTAGGATTTCTTATTCTTACTCCGTTTCTTTTAATACGTAGGTACTTAACTGAATTTAAAAAACTTTTGAATTTTTTACTCTTACCTTAGCGGTAGAAGAATTATCGTTGGATGACATGGAGACGTATGAAGTCTTATCTGAAACAAAAAATTAAATCAATTGCAGACAAATTCTTGATAAGCGGACACCGTCAGTTGCTTACAGTTTGTCCACTTATTGGATGTGTCAGGTAACAGGAAAAACAATATTTTATTTTTATATAATAATATAGAAATTTTGATCTCCTTTTTGTGTAAAAAGTTCTATTTGAAAAAAGTTTAATAAAGAGAAATTCTTGCTCTAAATTTTCAAAAATGTCTTGTATTTGTCTTCAATGTGTATGTGTACCAACGCGATGATGACATTATTAGTAGTTGTGTTGTTGATTTATTTTAATATTGGGTGCATGTTGTATTTGTTATTTTTAGATTAGATAACGAACCATAGGTTATGCGGTAGTAGGTGTGGGTTCGTGTAAATGCACACGTCCGCGGCTACACCATATAACCTACGTATTACGCTAGTATAAATATAAACAATTACTCGTCAACCGTTCCTTAATCTCATCTTAAGATAAATAGTACATGGTCGCAAGATTAATTAAATACAACACAAGTACTGATGGTGTTATTATCGCGTTGGTACACATACACATTGAAAACAAATACAATACATTTTTGAAAATTTAAAAGCTCAAAAACACCATGAACATACTTTTTTTTCAAGAAAGTATAATTATTTCGGAAATTATCAACTCATCACTAAAATAGAGTTAATTAGTAGTTTAATTAGGTGCCTATTTATAGAGATTGTACTGATATGTACGAGGTAGGTAGGTAGGTATTATATTTCTTTCAAAAAAAATATGTATATCAAATTAAAGACTATTAAGTTTTTATTTATATGCAGATATGTCTGTCTACCTGGTCATTGATTTACAAACGAATTATGATGTAAAAATCCATGACTCGGACGTGTCATAGCAGATGACCTTGGTCAGAGCGTGAGAACAAAAGAAAAAAATTGCTACCAAACCAACTAACTAGCGTAAGCAACATCATTTGCCTGATCTAAACAAAAAGAAGATCGCTCGCTGGCTGTAATTGCTATACGTTCGTTGGAAAAATAGAATATAATGTCATTATTCAGGATTTTATGGTAAATTAAGACACAGTTCATTGTTTGGCAAACATTTCCGCAGGTAACTAACTAACAAACTACGTACCTACGTATTTATACAAACTTACTCATAATACAAGGTTAGGGAGGTCAATCACATACATACTCTATTTCAACGAATTAATTGCGCGCATTAAAGCAAATGTACCTACTATTTATGTAAGTACTTGTTTTTTTTTTTAAAAAGATTATTTAAAAGTTAACCCCAAAAGGAATGAAACATGGGTCCAAAGTTTAGGGTATCAATCAAGGCACAGCCAAACAACCGCCAAGTCTGGAAGACCACTAAAAAATTATTTTGCAAAATAACACCCCTTATAGAATTAAATGGGATAAAATGTTTTAATAAAAACTCACATTCTAGAATCCTTATTTATTTTTCAAAGTAGCACCCCTAAAGTTCAGATTCCTAAAATTTGTTAAAAAATCAGTGTGAAACCCCTTAGATTAAATGCGTGCTGATATTACATTTAAAGGAAACTGAAAGTGTATTAAAAAAAAAAAGTATAATAAACAATCGTTGGACTTGTTTAACTCACGATTAGTCCAGTTTTGTGAACTATATTTAGGTGGTTCGTTAGCACTTAAGACGTCCTTTTTAAGCGAATGATTAATTAGTGATTTAAACAACATGAACATGGGTTGAAAGCGCTATAAAGAGATGATAGTCAGTGTAATTCAATTCGGCAGGTGCTTTCAAAATTAACATCACACTACATCGAGTTTAACAGGCAAATAGCTTACGGCTTATAATTACAGCAGCTGTTCGGTGTAAGGCCCATTTTCGATAATGTTTTCGAGGCCCCTCAAAAGGTGTTTCTTTTTACAATGGATAACTCGCGAAATTGACTGAAACTTCGTGGGTACGACGCGACGTTCTTAACTCTTCATCACCCAAACGTTTAGGGTTTCCACTGGCGGTTGCTTTTTTATTGAATATTTCATTTCCTATTAGATATTTTGAAACATGAGAAAATGCTTTATGAAAGTTATTTAAAAAAAAAAAAATTTGACTTAAAAAAGAAAAATACCGGACAAGTGCCAAGATTCAGTACAAAGTTGTAGGTAGGTACATATTATAAATAGTTAAGGAAACGAGTCTCGCAGCTTTTTCAGAGCTTTTCCGAAATTCAGTTTCCAAAATCTATACATCGTAAAAACAATTAAAAATCTAGAAAAACACGAAAAATAGTATTATTACTCTTGATAATGATCGCAATTCGATCGAAACAATATTGTCGAGTTATCGAAAATAAATTTATGTGAAACATATTTCGTGTTTTTCTACGTTTTTAACTTATTTAATTGTTTCACAAACTCGATACCTCCACGCGATCCCTAGATAAAGGGCCTTGACAAACAGACAGACAGACAGACGGACAACAAAGTGCGTTTTTTCCTTTTGAGGTACGGAACCCTAAAAAACGCTTTCTTAAATCTTCAAGTCACACTTTAAATTATTTTTTTTAAGCCAATTAAAGATTTTTCTTCAAGTATAAAAATGGTCCTTCGAGCCGGATAATTCGATGCACATATAACAGATTGGTTACAGTTATTTCGCTTACTGGGCACATAAAATTCATCCCAAACGCGATGTGGGAAATGTACCGTAACATTCACAACGTAGGTATACCAAGTAAATATTTCGCGTATTGTCCATACCGATATGTATACCTACCTACATTATTTTGATTTTATGTAAAAGAATTTTGTTTTCGTCGTCATTCCGAGCCGAGAAGTGTCTACGTGCCGCGATGGTTCGTAATATAAAAATAATTATTTTTCATGTATTTCGTAACGTGTTTTCTTCGTGCCGGACGTTTATTTATATTCAGACATCAGTTCTTCTTTTGTCTTTTGTCGTTATGATTGTCGAACGCGACCATTCTTCTGAATTATAAACAAACAGACACGGAAAGTGGTCGAGTTAAAAGGTGTCGAGCGACAGGAACCGGCAATTAGAAGTCTCTCGAATCGACATTAGAAGCAACTAAATTTAAATTTGCGACGCCGCCCAAATAACACACTCAAACGTTTCTTTTGAACCTTCGAAAATACAGGGTGTTCACAAAAAAAATAGTTATACCTACCGGAAACTGTCGTAAAATATTAGATATAGTCAAAACCGTTTACAACGACGTCGCTTATAACGACGTACCGGTTATATCGACCAAAATCATAGGTCCGGCTGATACCTATATAATCTTATAAGAAAATACCGCTTTTTTACGACATTGCTTATAACGACATACCTCATTAAGCGACCACATTTAACTAATATCTTGCGAGAATTATATCGGTTACAACGACCAGTAGTCTTATTAACAATTTGAATAGGTAACAGCGTCCACATCTGGGACAGTGTAATGATCAAGTACAATATAATGATCAATGGCAATTAAGATAGCAAAGGTAAACAAAAACGTTTCGAGTCAATCCTCAGGAACAAAATACACGTGCATGCAGTACAATCAAAGCCCACTTTCTCACATCTCTTCAGTTAGTTCGTTACTTAAATGTACACAAGACGCACCAAAACATATTTTATACACGAATGTATTAATCCTATTAATATCTATGGATTCATACACATTCAATAATAGATACTAAATAAAAAAATTTGTACTTCGAAAACATCACCGGTTATTACGACCAAAATTGAGTGGTCCCTTCGATGTCGTTATAACCGTTTTTGACTGTAATTTAAAAAAGTGAAGAACTGCCAAAAAATGAAGATTATCGCTAATTTGTCGCAATTTTCATAAAGACCCCTAGTGAACTTTCGTTTCAAAAAAATTATCTATGTACCTATGTATGACACATGTCTCATGAATATTAAAAAGAACTTCTAACAGTCAGACACCTCGTACAGCATCTTCTACTCCTAATTACGATTTATTATTAGAATTCTGAGCGTCAACGTCCTGACTACTTTGCGCCCCCGCCCTGTGTCCCTAATCTGATGGAAAAGAGGTAATTTCCTAGCTGTCAGCAAAATTAGGACATTAGACATGTATATGCCAACACAACGAGAACTTCGCGCTTCGATACTTTCGTGACGAAGTTGCTGGGAATGACTCTGTACTATCGCACACTTGGCGTTAGATGACTTTCGATGATTCATTATTGTGGCGGCATTGATTTCGAAAAGCCACCCAGTCAACAACAGATCAATTCATCATCTCCAGATGAGCTGACTATGGCGGCAAACCGAAGAAATGAAGTTACACTCTAAAAATCCCATTGTTATCATCAAGTCATTTTAAAACGAATTCATAAATTTTTTAAAATTTCTTTAAAATTACATAAACAATATATTTGAGACCCTCACAACAAGCCCTTTCGTTTGAAATGTCACATGGTATATACTTTACAAAACCTTTTTATTTATTTTTTAATAATTTGCCCCCAAAACCTAACCTAACTATTTCAATTCGAATGTACGTAATTCTAAAAATGAAGATATGGTACGTCCTGGTTGTAGGGTTGAATTGCTGCCAGAAGTAGAAGTTTTTTTTTTATCGATTAACAGCTTCGACTACTTATAATTACACAGTAAAGTAGTAAGTCTTCAGCAACTAATACGTTCTTTTTTTTTGCAGGTAAGAATCATTTCCATGAATACCCGTGCTTTGAAGTGTTTCTAATCCGGTTAGGGGTAAGTAAGTACGTACTTAAAGAAAAGGGTTAACCCAAACCACCCGAGCGTTACTTTTACACTGAGTACACTAAAAATATTTTACTGTACCTACCCCAACGTATATAATAGCTATATACAGCTATTATTTTGTGGTAAACTTTGACAGACGTTGCGTTAACTTCCGATATTACCCACCGGAAAAAGATGAAGAATGAAAATTTTCCGGTAGCTCACCGATCGATTCGATTGTGCATAATCATATTAATAGATGGTGGTGTAGTGCACAGAGTAGTAATGCAGTTTTTAAATTGCAAATGCGTGTGGCTGCTGATGAACTCCTTAATGCAGGTCTTTGAACCTGTAAGTCGTATCTGAGTCATACGTAAGGAAGTATGTATTAATACCTACAACTACTTCTTTATGTATATACACACACATTATATGCATGTGCAGAGATATACGGTCACTTGTACACATATCGTATTTGCATACCACACCGGCATTGTGAAAATATTGTCAATGAAGTGAAATTGACTATAGCAAATGCTACAAACGCTTGCTTTACTACAATATGTGATCATTAATTTTTCCTCTCCCTGGTATTATTGTTAATATCAGGCCTTGGATGAAATTATTTACATACGCATGTAATTCAACTTTATAGCCACTGAAAGTGTGAGATGTTTGAATAAAGTGAATAGAAGTAAGCAACGTCAAGGACTTAAGAAGTCATAATTCCCGTACAGGCTAAACTAAAGTTTGCTGTTATTTAAATAATGAATCAATTAATGTACACTGCTGGTGTAAGTTCGCGAAGTGCCTATAACAAATAGAACAAGCAACTTGCAGTAAACAGAGTTCGATCTGATTGGCTCATTTTTAACCATGAGTTACGTAATGTATAAATTATTCGTCATAAAACTGTTAACTGCTAGTAGAAGTGGACGAAGCGCCTATAACAATTGAAACAGACAACTTGCAGTAAAGAATATTGATTGATTTAGCTTTAACAGCCTGTTACGTCATGAATACTTATCAATCAGATTGTACTTTGTTAATAGCCTATAGAAGTAGACGAAGTGCCTATAGCAATACTAAGTATTATTAGCCATTAAATTGACTAACCAACCAATCAAAGTGCATCTTGTTAACTGGTAGTAAAAATAAACTGAGTGCCTATAACAATTGAAAAAGCCAACTTGCAGCATAGAAGATCTGATTGATTCATCTTTAGCCATCGGTCACATAAAGTTTACTAAGTTATTAACTATTAACATAACTAACCAATCAAAGTACACCTTGTTAACTGCTAATAGAAGTAAACGAAGCGCCTATAGCAATTGAAACGAGCAACTTGCAGCAAAGAGTCCGCCTATAACAATTGAAACAGGCAACTTGCAGCAGAGAAGATCGATTGATTTAGCTTTAACAGCTTGTTACGTCATGATTACTGGCCAATCAGATTGTACTTTGTTAACTGCCTGTAGAAATAGACGAAATGCCTATAGCAATTAAAACCAGCAACCTGCAGCAAAGAGGATCCGATTGATTTATCTTTAAGCGTCAGTTACATAACGTTTACTAAGTATTATTAGCCATTAAAGTAACTAACCTATCAAGGGGCTATTTGTTAACTGCTAGTAGAAGTAGGCGAAGTCCCTCTAACAACTAAAACAGGCGCCTCGAAGCACCGAAGATCGTATTGACTTATTTTTAACCCTATATTACACAACTTTATAAAGTCATTAACCATTATAGTAACTAACCAATGTCCATTTCGTTCACTGCTAATAGAAGTAGATGAGGCGCCTATAGCAATAAATTGAAACAAGCAATCTGCTGCATAGAGGATCCAATTGATTTATCTTTAAGTGTCAGTTACAAAATGTTCACTAAGTTACTAGCCATTAAAGTAACTAACCAATCGAATTGAACTTTGTTGACTGCTATTAGAAGTAGGCGAAGAGCTTAAAACTATTGAAATAGGCGACTTACACTAAAAAACATTCGATTGGCTTATCATTATCCGTCAATACTATAAGATATTCGTCATTAAAATAACTAAACAATCAAGATGCACATTGTTTATTGCTATTAGAAGCAGACAATGCGCCTATAACAATTGAAACAGGCAACTTGCAGCAATGAGAGTTCGATTAATTTATCTCTAATCATCTGCTACTTAATGTACTAAGGTAATGGTAATTAAAATTACTAACCAATCAAAGAGCAAATTGTTAACTGCTAGTAGAAGTAGATGAAGCGCCTATAGACAATTTGCCTCAAAAAAATTAATTTGTTAATGTTGCTTAAATTTGAATTTTCTTCATATTTGGAATATTCGTTTTAATATTTCATGAAAAATAAAAATATATATCAAAAACATCGAATTCTTGTAAAGGTCATTCTCTGGAAGTTCCTGTCGTCAGTCGCAGTTGTGTAAACGGTTCGTTATCACCGCTGTTATCATTCACCTCGAGTGGTTTGTTGCTTGTTAGTAAAATATTGGCTTTGCATATTTACACGATCAAACAAGAAATGAACAGCCCAACCAACGGAACGTTAAAATGGTAAAATTTATTAACGTCAGTTTGACATTAAGGCCTGGACTGTATGATATTTAAAGGTTGTGGTTTACGTGTGTGCAAGAACAAAGTAACGATTGCTTATCGTGAAGCCATTTGACAGTTGTCCTTTTAAAGGTTTTTGTAACCATACCACATGAATTTTACAAAATAACTGCATGAATTTAGTTAAATATTCATACATACATAATACATAAGTAATTAGCTAATTAAGATCTTGGATATTAAATACGAATATTGTGTGTGGGTTTTGTAATGTTATCACAAATGGTAACCAAGAGAAGAGAAAGAGACTCCTGTTAATTTTGATATTGTTTTATAACGATAATTGTTTCATTCTTACCTTTACAAAATTGTGTAATAAACTACTGCTATCATTTTATTTAATTCATTTTAATCTTCGACCTTGTGGTGGGGCCTTAAACGGTTTACAAGGGTTCCGTTAGACTCTTCGAAAGTTAAATTTTGTAACCCTATTCAATCAAAATTTCAAATTTCTTTAGTTAAATAATTTTCAAGAACTTTTTGTAAGTTGATTACTAATCGTAACTTTTGGTAACTGCTAAGTAACACTCAGGAAAATTGAAGTTTATAATTTAATACTATATAATAGCTAAAATAACTGACGTTACTGGATAGTAGATTACAAAGCCGCCAAGACGAAAAAATTGGTATTCTAGAAAATATTAAGAAGTTTTTTGAGAACACCCAGTTATGTCATGAGTCCCCTAATGCTTCTTAGCAATGTTGGTGTGGAGTGTTTCAAAAAGTTCCAACGTTGGTCCTTCGAGCCGGATATTAAAAGAACTTTTAATAGTTAATGAGGGTTACGTTCTTTATACGAAACTATTGTGTTAAGGACTTTCAACCACCCATCCCCATTCTTGTTGATGAGTATTTCTAAATTTCTTTGAAAAATTCTGGAAAATTCGAGATGTTCTAAGACGTTATGTTATGCTTATACCCTCAGCACTTTCAGTTTCTCAGTTCTGAAAGTTTTTGGACATTTAATAAGTAATATAACCTAATTTAACCAAGGGCTAAAAATCGTGAAGATTTAACAGAATTTGTGAGCTGCTTGCGTCAGTAGATATGGTTCTAGACGAGGGACGACTGTATTTAATTACTTCAATTTTCAGTAATTAATTACGTCATTCTTGAGTGAGTATAAGGGCTTGTCATAACCATACGAACACTTTAATAAATCTAAAACTACATGAATTTCTTTCGAACTGGCTTTTATAATAATTTATTATTAAAATAAATTACCAATCCCATCGGTATAATACAAGGAATGATTGTTTGTACCTATTTTACCTTTGGTTGTTTATAAACGGTAATAAACCTACTTCAGTTTTTGAAACGTCAGCAACATCTTCGTTAAGATGTTTTAATATGAAAAGTTGGTCGGTTTCCAACAAAAATACATTTGAATTAGGATTCGACCTTAGGGAGTTTTATAGCGAAATTGCGAGCTAGGAAACACAAACACTCAAGTTATTTCGACGTGAGTCCTTATGCCAATGAATTAGTAAACTATTCTTGAAGGTTCCTCTTGTCTAATCAGATAGGTACTTTGTGTAATATTTACAATACTTTGTGGGCATAGATTGGATATTATGTATAAAGATAAGGTCGTTGCTGTAGCTCATAAATTTTTGAGGAAAGGTAGAAACGATAGCTTCAATAAAATATTATAAATTAAATACAAATATGTACATAAAATAGAAATATTAAAAATTTTGCAGTAAATCTGCTCTTTGTACCTAAGTCATTTTTTATTTGATAATCAGGTTTTTGATCTCAGCTAAATATCGTTCAACCGTAATCCGATTCTGAATCAACCTCTTTCGAATTGTTCTTTCTAATGATGGTTAAAATTGTAACCTAATAATGACGGTGGCGGGGGTAGTATTTCATCCTGAGGTCAGTTGTATGATGCTATCACGTCCAGAATATTAGAGTGTCATTAAAATCGAAAGCAATTTTCCGCCTTGAAGAAATGACGTAAGGACACTTTACACTCAAGTCATTTTACCCCTTAAGACATGTCACCCTTAGGCTATGAATATATGTACAATATATGCATCAGTATATTCATAGGGGTAAAAAATTTTACCATGTACTTATTTGATTGAAAAATTATAATGTTGGATTTTTTCTAATCGAAATCAAATTTAATTGTTCATTTGATTTATTGAAAAAATTAACTAAAGACTGATTCGATTCAACGAGCAAAAAAGCAGGTGCAAATGGGCTTATTGTAGTAAATAAAACCGTGCTAATGACATTTAATTAGATAAACGAGTAAGTGAATAATGTACAGGTTTTTAGCTGGTTGTTAATTGTTACTGCACATTTGTAGGTATAAGATCCTTTCGAATATGTGTCGTGTGCCACACTGGCGTTATCAATATCAATACTCATTTATGGCTTCTGCCTAAAGGATTTTTGCATCGTACCATGACCCCTTTACCTTCATGGAAATTAAAAAAAAAAACCTCCCTTAATAAAGCCCTCTATCAGAGGCGAAACAGCTGTGGTTTTTAAAAAATAGCTAGAATAAGGTTCTAAATTTTCAAAAATGTCTTGTATTTGTCTTCAATGTGTATGTGTAAAACGCGATAATAGAACCTTTATTTAAGCATGGTTATTTGTGATAAACTGATAAAAATCACGTTCGGTAATAAATGTGAAATAAAAAAGAAAAGAGAAGACGTGAAAACTTTTGCCTTTGAACAATATTTTCATTACAACTACCCTTACGATATTGCACATCAAAAATTAAATTGCCAACAATAGTTTGATGTTTGCAAAAACGAGAAGACCAATTACAAGATTCTTTGAATACTTCACACTTGACGTGCTACTAATAAGAAAGTACAGCGTTTGATTTGGAAAGTTTGTTAAAAAAGAAATTTTCAGCAAAAAATTTTTTTTTTTTTCTAACGTTCAAATCATGTATTTACGTATGAAAACATTATCGGCTGATAGCGTGACGATGAGTAAATATTTGGACGAAGAATTTGAACAACTTTAAGCCCGGTAATTACTATCAATGCTAGAGGGAACCTAAAATAAATAAAGGTGAATGATAAAATTAGATCGCGTACTGGCAAAATTGTGGTTGTAGTAAACAGTCGTTTCTATGTATGTATTTAGATTCCTATTTTCGACTACATTTTTACCGGCTTTAAGGTCCCATACGTCCGAAAGGATAAACGGAATAATAGGGTTAGATTAGGTTTTGGGGGGCAAATTCAAAATCAAATAAAAGGACTGGCAGTAAGGATCTCAAATACGTATATGTATTTAAAAAAAAATTGAGAACTGACCATTTCCTGTAAGAACTCTATAGTCATTAAATAAATCCAGTGAACAAAACCCTGTTTACGTGAATTTAAATTCTTCTTAAAAGATTTCCAAAAAATATTGATACAAATAATCGACAACAGTTTGGTCTTCCGCGGACGTAATTGACAAGAGAATTCAAGAATCTGAGTACGAATCGACGTTTCATTCGTTGATAACAGAGAACATCTTCAGGACTCGGGTTATATTTGTTCTTCTATATAAAATTGCAAACCCAGAACCCTGAATAGATTGGGAGAAATTTAAATATTTTTCTTAATAAATTATAAACCCATAAAGTTAATTACTGGTGTATTAAGCGTGTTTATTCATAACTTTATAATTTAATTATCGTTTGTTCGAGTCTAATTTGACGTAAAATTACATAGTCTATTTTTGCATTGGAGTTCTTTCATAAGGAAATCTATTGTTAACGAAATCCCATTCAGGGTTGTTTCGTGCATATTGCATTAACTAATTAACTGGGTTTCATTGTCCTGGATACACTTTTTTCTATTAAGCGAAATAAAACAGCAGACGAGGCAGATCTGTATCCCAACTAACTAACTGGATGAGCCACATCAAACCATTGTTTGATCCATATTTTATAGTCTAGAGTTTTAGTTATAAGCTAAGGGTGTAATTTGCTCAGTCGCCAAACATCTGTATATTAAATTCAGCTGCTGAAAATGGGGAGGCGAAAGAATATGTCTCTTGTTAGTTGTTTTCGATGAATCGTTTTGAATATTTTCATCCCCTAACGCTAAATGGTAGAATTATAATAATTATTGTGGCCAGTTATGGAAGAATATCTTTGCTCTGAGTATAGACGGAAAGTGTGCTATTGCATCATTCTATTCACGTCGTTCTCCAAGGTAAAAAGAAGGGAGAGACGCCGCCGCGTCGTTGTCGTCGCGACGACGGACGGCGTCGGCGGGTAACGGCAGCGTTTGGATGCGTAGCCATAGAAACTGGTGCAGGCCCATTGGTGGGGGCTCTGCAGACATCACGTGAACGCTGGGCGAGAGCGTCGCACCCTCCCAGCTCACCCCCTGTCACAGTTCTTCTGGGCATCCCGACGCAGCCGTCGACCCCGGCAGTTTAGGTTCAATAAGAGTCATTGCCATCGCCCTGCGTCACTTCCGATATCCCATTATTTACCCTTCTCTCTGCATTACCGGGAGGTTAAAATCCGGCTTGATAGGGTGTGGTTTATGCCAGTTGAGACCGTTCGAATTAAAAATTGAAACAATAGCCATTAGCTGGCTCCGTTTACTCATTACTAATTTATTTTATGATTCATACGTAGGTACTTTGGGTACCTATAACTGTATTGTATAATTATCTTAAACCGTTTATTAAACTTTTGTCTGTCCATTAATTTTTCATGCAGTCTGGGGAACAGACAAACCCCCTCAAATACATAATTCCAGATGTAAACATTTTCTTTATTACTGTGCACAAAATGTTTTTTAAGGACTTGTATTCTTACACTTTCTATGCCTGGAGGCCCAAATTTGGGCCATTTCTTCTATGGTTATTTGAATATTTCTCACCCCACATTTTTAATGCCTCCTAATAGTGATTCCTTCGTTTCTTTTTTCTTGGACAAATTTATCCTTGTGTTGTAAACAGTTCAAATGACGATGAACGAAAAACTATCTCATGACGCAGGGGCCTTGTCGATACGATAGCGTCCTTGGTCGGACGTTAGCAGAGCTGGCTAATATGGCCTCCGGATGAAACCCATTACCTACGCCTACGGCCGACAGATCGTTTGGCGGAAGTAGCCTCTGTGCCTCTTCCAGAAAATCATTTATCCACCAGTTGTATAGTTTTCCTCGTTAAAACCTTATTATTGGGGGCTAAAACTTTGGACTTCTACCCCAATCGTTTGGGTTGGTCCCCAAATTGTATCATATTATAACATTGTCCAAGTTTAAATGAATATAATGTCCCAACTGAAGAAGAAACTGTTGTTTTTTTTTTTTTTTTTTTTTCTTCTTAAAATGATCTCACAATCAATAGAATTCTGAATGGATTTTGGTCTCCAAAGTTTCTCGAATACCCCTAGATTTTGTGTCCTCTTCTGGGTTTTAGATTTTCTGAATGAATATTGAGTTATCACGACTTGTTCAACTTCGGAGGTTGTTATCACCCCCTCCTTAACCATATTAATTGTTCACTATTAGATCTGGTGTTTTCTTCTGGGTTTTAAGTTTCCTCAAGGAATATTAAGTTATATTTAATCGTTGTTGCATTTCAGTTATCTCAACTTGTTCAACTTTAGGGGTAATTCTGACTCCCCTCTTGATCTCATAGATTGAGTAGTGTCTTACAATAAATTTGTGGTACCTAAGTGTATTGGGTGCAGTGATATTGATCGGCCCTTTCATTTTTCATCGAGACTAATTATAAGTATGCCGCTAAAATTTTTTATGATTCTGAATGGCCCCGCATTACGAAGCAGATTCGATAATTAACGGAGCTGGATCGGATCCAAATGTTGTTCACGGACTAAGCCTTTTTGAAATAAATTATGATACGGCCGTTAAAGTTTCGACCATTAAGATTTAAGATTTGCTTGAGGAAGCATGGAGTGGAAGCGTTATTAGTTAAATGGTTCGCCTTTTATTTACAATATGTCGTAAAAATTTGTCGTAGGTACATTATTTATTTACCACGGAGGTTCTATAATACGTGTTTGATGTGGCTAATTAAAAAAAAACACTTCGGATTTTACCTACGTGCATTATAATTTTGGAATGAACCTTCGGAAGTAAAGGTCTTTGGTTGAGTTGGCAAGGGAAACGTTTCCCTACTCGTTCGAATTTCGGAAAGATAGTTAAATTTTTATGACGACAAAGTCAACCATCATTTGAATTATTTTCGTAATCAAAACGATTTACAACTGGCGTGGTCGTCTCATTATTTAAACAATTTTGAATTTCAAATCGCTTCTTTTTTTTTCCAAGTGCGATTAAAAATTCACAAACCTAAAGGTTTTGCATACATTTTCCAGGTAGTTTATTTTAAAAAATTAAAATTTTAATTACTAACGCAGTCTATTTGAATGCTGGTTTAAAATTACATTAAATATGCAGTTGCTGAAAAATGCAACTTTCGGATTTGCTTTAATTTCCATAATAACTAATTTTACTTCTCCATTAAACTAAATCCACCAGACCAACTTTACAGATGAGACCCCTGACTTCAAAAAATCAATTATTATAATAAAAATTAATTTTGGAAGTTTAGTTGATTAATTTACTACATAATTGTAGTTCTTTGGTATGAAATGAAGTACATATAATACATATTACCGAAAATATAATGTTCAACTCGAGGGTGGCTAATAGCGAAGTCGATAAACAGTTGCATTTCGAACGTGAGCATCGCGAGTTCGAACCCCGGACAAAAAAAAAGTTTCTCTACAAAAGACGGTGTAGCTAAAATTCGATAGAGTAGTTCCGTTCATATGATGAGGTCAATAGATTTAATTTGAGTGGTTAGATTAGGATCATAGATAAAAGTAGTGTCAAAAAAATAGGGGAAGCAAGTTAGATTTTAAACCAAACCAGGTACAAGTAGAAGTAGGAGGGATAGGTTAGGATAGATAGAGTGGTGAGCTTGATAAGGTTGTATTTGTCTGGTATAACGAAATAATTGCGTCAGGGAGGAGGGACAGATTGTTTCTGATCAATAATCAAAAAATCAGATCGCTTTGGACAATTGGAGATTGGATCGATTCAATTCCAACGCCACCACGACGATTTATAGGTTTTAAGTGGTATGTATGGAAAGCAAAGTAATGTAAACCGATTGTATCGTGAATACATTAACTGGTGCTAATGAGTTAAGTACATACATAAATACGAAGGTACTATGTGCATAGTGTATAGTTATGAAAGCGTTATCCACCGCCGTCGCGTGATAACTCATCTGGTGCGTATCGCAACCTGTTTTCTTAGAAATCTGATCTTTGTAGAGTTACGCTAATCGTAAAAAATAAATAAATAATTGTCTGCCAACTTCATAAACACCACTTTTGTTGTTTCACAACCACAACACATATTTTCACTACAACGGTTGCAATATTTGCTGGTTCAGTTATCAACTTTACATCTCTATTCATTATAATTTGTATCATGGATGATGATAACAATCCTAAATGTATCTTAGGGACGAAGAGCTTTTATTGCTTGATCAGAGCTTACGTTAAAACTCCAATATTGCGAGCCATCATCAAAAACACACTGTAAACTTTAGGGGAGGCTTTCTCAAGATTGACTGACTATTACGCCTTCTTATTCATATGTTAACACCTACCCCAAATGTATACTATATGTATCATAAAAAATCTTTTCCTATAAAAATAAGTTTTTCCGTTGTAAAATGATTTCGTAAGACATTTAAACAGCTTCGTCCTTGCAAATTAATAGTTCTAGATTTTCACATTCTTAACATCCCATTTTCATAATTAACAACTTCTTATACCACTCTAAGTAAATATCAGCTATTATTGCTATTCTCTGTCGAAATTTTGTACTTGACATTATTTGTATTATTAACAAGTTTTTTAAAAGTCTCAACTACAAAACATTCCTTAAGAGCTTTCTAAAATAATTGCAAGGCATATTTTTCAAACGAATAATTTCTTCGAAAACAATTGCAACGTTTTGAAATACGTAGAGACAGAAACAGGAGTAAAGGGACGCAGGGCGAAACTAGATTAGATTACTCTTCGCGAATAGTTAAGGATTCTAAAAAAAAGTTCTTGGGGAAGGACTGATGACTCCACCTTATCGTGACTATTACCACAGCCTACTAAGTTTAGGTAGTCCCTTATTGTCTTCCTTCAATAATGTCGTTGATAAAACCGCCAATTCATAATGCAAATAGTATACGTTGGTTTTAAAGTGTGGAGACAAATGCCAAATAGTAAGTACTTCTAATAATGTCTTCTAGTGCCTCCAAAAATAACGTGCGCCATCCACAACAAGGATCATGCCAAATTCATTACGTTGTAAACAACATTTGCAATGATTCTTTTGCGACTGGTATAGAAACGTTGGCAGAATTATTGCACGGTTATATTCGTATTAATGTCATATAATCAATGCAATCATCAGTTATTGACCGCAAAAAAATTTACTTTCTGATCTAACAGTATCAATTTTCCGAACTGTACACGATTTTTCTGCTGCCACCAAAAGGCTTTCAGTCTTTTGTGGTCTAGTATTTTCTATGTAGGTACATTTGAAAAGAAAAATCCAATTTTCTGAAATAGGTCTTAAGGGATGATTTATTATTATTAGTGTGCATTATTTTATTATTATGTCTGTAGTTGACCATGAGTGGTCTGTTGTGTATCTTGGAGGACGTTTCCCAACAAGTAAAATATAAAAAGGCAAAGTTCACGTGCTTCATGTCTTATTAGCTATTGTGTGGTAATAAACATGAAACAGAATGTCATTGTTTGTGTGTTTCTTTACCTAATACGATTCATTTGTTTAGACTTTTGCAGATATAAGATACCTTCTACGGCATGATAGTACACAAGGCTTGTTTGTTTATTTTTTTATCAATCGTATCAGTTAAAAGAAGCTGCATTTTAAAGATGGCCGACTAAAAGACGAAGAAGTCGTAGTGGTAAATTTTTTTATTTTTCTCACACCATTTATTGACGCGAAGACTAATGTTTTGTTTTTGTAAGTCGCCTAGATGACAGAAGATAATGTTGGAAGTATCTTACTTTTGACTCATTAGTGCCACAACATTGCAGAGAATTCTCTAGAACTAGAATTCACTACGTAGATATGATGTCTCTTTCCGCATACCAACCTATTTTATTATTAAATCTCGAAAATCGTACTAGGCCACTAGCAGCACGTATTACGTGTCTATATTTACTCCTAAGTACATTTAAACCTATCGGAATGCAACTTTATTTTATAGAAGGTAACTTATTTAAACTTATTATTATGAGACATGGCTGAATTGAGCTGTATATTCAATGTTTATTATACCAAATGTGGCAATAGAGAGAGGGGACGTGGTATCAATTGATAGGTTACATCGCCCACAGAAAGGTTTAAATGGGATCTAGAGATTTCTCTTGGGGGAGTCAAATTCGAAAAATCGAATAAATGGGACATCAAAATATGGAAGAAAATCATTTTAACTTCAAGACTTTAAAGATATTTGGAATTTATTACAATAAAACTAATAATATTTTTTCGACTTTGACGCCCTCAAGAAACTGGGGGATCCTCAGGTCCCTAGTTTCTAAAGTATTGCCTTTATGTATGTATATCTGTTACACCCACTCAGGGCCAACTACCTTTGGATTGATGAGCCAAAAAACAAAGCTAAATACCAGGTCGAATGTAATGTTAAGCGTAAATAGAAAGCACATTAAAATGTTTCATGTTCTATCTATTTTTACCCACTTAAAAATTTAAGTATAAAATGTTTTTACCGGACTAAAAATTTATATCTACTTTTAATTAATTTATTTAAAATGAGTTGCTATAAATACATATATAGTTTGTGTTAAGATTGCCTTAAAAGAATTCGCTCATTGGACACTGTACTTAATGAACCTCTTAATACTTAACTTTATATTTTCACATGATCTTTATTACATTATAAAAGGGCAGTATATAATCTCTATAAATATGGGTTTTAATTAATGTGTAGTCTCGGAGATAATGGCATTTTCAATTAATGATTTTGAAATGTCTTCAAACCAGAGTGTAAAATAAATACGTAGCTGGTCGTTAAACTGCTAAGCTTGTGTAGTTTATAATTCAAGAATGAAAAAATCACTTTTATTGTGAACACATCCAACAAGGCGAAAACATTGTATCTTGAACAATTTCTAAGAATAGACACAACAAAAATGTCAATTATATGGCATAGTGAAGACAGCATATAATATGTAAATATTATAAAATATAAAGACTGTATTTTATTAAAAAAATGAAATAATTAATAAAACCAAGAATTTTAAAAATGTCATTATTTGTCTATAAGGAAAATAGAGCACCAACAAAAGGTACACAAATTATTGTTACGTTGCCCCGATATTTAATTAATTTAATTACCTAACAACGATTTTCGTAAAATAAATATTTGACAACAATTTTGATTAGGAAATACATATATTTCAATTACTGTTTATTTGATTTGTTAATGTTCAAATAGAGTCTATTGAAGTGAAGCGGTTTTTGGAATTGCTCTTCTAAATGTTGTTTACTCAAAGTTACGTCCAAATAACAAAAAAAAAAAACAAAGAACAAAGTACATATTATAAAAAAAGCCGCCCTTTATAATAAAAGCAAAAAGACATTAAAGTGTCTTGTGAAATATTCCAGGAAAATGATAATTGCTTGTATAAAGTCTTTTGTATTTCGTTAAAATAACTGAGTTTTCAAAAAATTATCCGGGATAGGACACAAACAACTAAACTTGTTTGTGAGCAGTAAATTTCGTAAAATTTATTTACCCATCTCTACAGATTTTGATGTTTTCGAAAAGTATATCCCGTTTATCCGATTACAGGAACGAAGTAAGTGTCTAATTTTGCTAGGGAATTAATTTTGCTGATATACCTAAGTCGACTTTGTGTTTGTCGATGTGCCAAATAGCAGGAAGAGTTCACGTACTTCCATATTATGTGTGTATGTACATGTGTACCAAGTTGCGGCGAAAATTTACAGTTTGTTTAGAAAAAGAATGTCAATATTTGCCCAGCTCTGGCCCAGTTTCGTTAACATTGTTTATCGCAGGTAACAAAATTAAAAAGCTGTCTGATCTAGGAATCCGAATTCTACTCTTATCGCCAACATTAAATTAACTACAGTCGTTTCACCTTATCATGCTAAATTGATAAAATACCATCATTCGTTTATTACACCCATTAAACATCATCCACATGGTGTTGACTTCAATTTATATTTTGAAAATAACAACCATTACATCTTATTTATCTTCCCTATTTACCTGTCTTTGTGTTTAATATCTTCACACAGTGTGTAAAGTACACCCCTATAGACCCCATTTGATAGGAGGCCCAGTCCAAAAAGTTTACCAAGACACAAAAAAAGAAGGACAATAAAATACATCCTCGTTTCTAACCCTGTGCATCTCTAATTCCGTTGCGTTATCTGAATTTCTAAATAGTCAAAAATCTTCGGCATCTTCTAGTTCCACGTCTCCAATTTTGGTCTTAGTTCTAATTTGACTTCCAAAAATGTTTGTGAGAGATGAACACTTTGTATATGCTCTCAGTTAGTTTCAATGAGCTGATAAGGCTCTATTACACCACCAATCTCAGAAAGAATCACTTAATTTGCCTGCATTTTTTCTACATTACCGGAAGTCAAAAAGATAAGAAGTTAATAGCAGATTATGAGTCTATAAATGTTATAAAATGAAGTAGAAGTGTAACATAAATAGAGTAAAGTATATCGGTTTTTGTGAGAAAATAATTCAAGTGAATTCCAAAATTTGAAAACTCAGTTTTTTCTTGGACCCCAGATAATTATTATTCATCGAAAATAATGCCCAAAACGATTTCTGCTTGAAAGTATTTAGGAAAATTTTTAAAACTTTCTTTGGCCGCCGGGAAAACGGACACCCTGTATAATCAGACTTGCACAACTCGATTGTACGAGTACGTCGACATACCATAGTTTCCCGCGGGAGATATTTCTGGACGCGTTTTCATCCCGTGAGCCAAACGTATTAAAAAAAGAAAATACTAGTGAGGATCATAGTTGCCGCCGCGCCGTTGCTGTACAATAATGTTTCGCCTCTTTGGACCGTCGCCAGAGTTGTGACATTTCCACTGTTCATCCGATGGACTAAACAGCAGGTGCATCCCGCCAATGGAACCGGCGCTGCTGTTACTAAAAACGGATCAGTTCTTTTGACAAAAAAACTTAAAACAAAAATCGCGGAAAACTTTCGTAAAATTCTATTTTCGTCCATTGGTGGTCGTCAACCAGAACAAAAAATAAATCTCTTTGTGAATTCACAGTTTACGCGTTTCTATAGATACCATTTTAATTTATTGGGTGCTCACAATAACATTTCATGATTTATTTCATACTTCTTGTATTTGCCTTCAATGTGTATGTGTACCAACGCGATAATGACATCATCAGTACTTGTATTGTTGTGTTCAATTAATCTTGCGACAATGTACTGCTTCTATTAAGACGAGATTAACGAACGGTTGACGAGGAATTGTTTATATTTATACTAGTGTACCTACTACGTAGGTTATATGGTGTAGGCGTAGACGTGTGCACGAACCCACACCTACTACCGCAGAACCTGCGGTTCGTTATCTAATCTAAAAATAACAAATACAACATGCACCCAATATTGAAATAAATCAACAGCACAACTACTGGTGAATGATGCCATTATCGCGTTTTACACATACTCATTGAAGACAAATACAAGGGATTATTGAAAATTTAGAAGCTCATAAAAATTGATATTGAAACCTCAGGAAATCACCCTAGTTACGCCAAAAGGCTTTTGGTGTATGACAGCAAATGTTTTTTATTTTGTTTTCGGGGAAAGAAAATATTTTTTAAAGCAGAATTACGTACCTACGTCAGTGATAAAAGCATTCTGCTTATATCCATTAAATCGCGGCGAAAATGGTATATGACTCGATTACATTAAATCTACAATGGCCATGACCTAATTTTATTGGTTACACGACTCTTGTTTTATTATCACATCCTCTGGCATTCCCTTCTTGGGTTACCGCAAGGAAATCATTGATAAGCTATGACAAAACATAAAAATCCTGACAGTTATTTATGTATGTATATACTGATTACCGATACTTCTTCGAATTTATATACTTAAGGGTAAACTAAAAATTTTCTTCAAAATATTTTTATTTTGTCACTGAGTTTTGAATTTATTTAAAAAATATTGGAAGGAAACTCCTTTGTATAATGGTGGTGATAGAACGTGTTATTGCCCATATTTAAGGTTACTTTAATAAAGTATGACCACTTTCTGCCAAAGGACGTAGTGGCTATTCCGAGAGAGAAGAAGCAATCCTTGAAGGCAGGTTCTTCAAGGATAACGGCGTTCTTCTTTTCACATTAGCGTTCTCATGGTTCGTCAGTTAAAAAAAAAGTAGTAGAAGAAATCGCTGACAATCTAGGTGTACGATTGCCTTCTTTATTTAATAAAAATAACTTTGATTGAACCACAAGTAAGTATGAATTTTATCCCGTCTTTCTCACACATACCTACATTTACGTCCTTGTTTTCAATTAATACTTGTAAATATACAGGCACGTACTTACCATGAACTGGTTTGTTTAAATATAGAAACGTCGTTAAGTAATGTTTTGTAAAGTATCTGGATAATAAGAATTTAAAAATATTTTTACATCAGTCATAAAATGTTATCTGAGATGATGATGGCACTACGGCAGACAATCTGTTTTTATAACAGAACCATAATTAGAATATGTAAGGACATTGCTACAAAGCTGGGATTAAAAGAAAGATTAAAACAGCCGGTTTTGCAATTAAACTATAAAAAATTGACCTCGTGTGTGAACTCTAGGAAATTTAAAAAAGAATCTCTGGATTTTGAAGCTGATAGTGAAGGCCAAAAAGAACTGTAGAATCCTGAGTAGTCACATTTTATTAGACGTAAAATTTGGATCAAAAGAAATCTCAAAACAACAGGGTTTGCAATTAAACTATAAAAAAATGATCCCATATGTGAACTCTTGAACATTTATTTAACAAAGGATCTCTGGATTTTGAAGTTGACAATTGAGGCCTAAAAAGACTGTGGAATCCTGAGTAGTTATACATGACTTTACCTGAAATTAAGATGAATAGAAAGACCAAGACAGTAGCTTTTGCATTGAATCAGAATGAAATATTGACCATTTCTTCTAACTTTTCAAGTACAGTTTTCTAAGAGGAAAAGGAAATTAAAAAAAAGAGTCTGAAGGTCAAAACATGGGGTAAACAAAAAAGGAATTTAGAATTTTGAATAGCTAGACATAACTACAAAGATGGGATTAAAAGAAAAACCAAGACAACAGGTTTCGAAATTAGATCACAACGAAAATGTTGTTCTTGGAACTTTCCAGTTCAGTTTTCTAAGGAAAAGTAAGAAGTCAATTTTTAAAGCACGATAAAGGCCAACAAGGATTGTAAAATCTTAAATAACCAGACTTTCTTTTCAATAAACTTCTACTGTACCAAAGAAATTCAAGCTATAACAAGGGCGTTAGTAAGTTATTTATTGGTGAAACTCTAAATGTACTGTTCTCCTCCTCAATATACGAGGTTTCTTCAGGATTAAATTTCAAATTTAATTGATATTCATGTAAAATGTTTCGAAGTTTTTGGTGTTTTGCTTCAAACTCAATATTTTAATTAACTGCTAACTTGCCCATGAGGAAACCTCGTATGTTGAGCAGGCGAATTTGAAATTTGGAATTTCGTAAATAAAAACCATTTACCCTTGTAATATCTCCAAGTCCTCCTTGGGTATGTTTACTTATGTCAGCAATTATTGATCAATAATTTGAAAATAGAATTAAAAAATAAGTTGCGTTTGGTGTCTTAGAAAACCATTTGTATCCAAATTTGTCTTTGATGTCAGACAGTATTATTATATCTGTACCATAATAATTTATTTATTCATATAATTTTCTGTCTAACTGCATTTTAGAGAAAGTGGCTGCATTATGTACTGAGTAATGTCACAGTTTAATTATGTAATAACATTCTGTCGCAACAAACGCTATCAATGACAAATTGCAGAGGTGACTAAGACATGCTAAACGTTAGATATAGGATATAGTGAGTGCCATTCATACTCACACTTTATGAGTGAGTACCTTCTGAGTACACACATCGTTCACGACCATATTTTATAAAATGCGAGAAGGAAAGTGTTCGATGTATATAGTTGTAAATAGTAGTTAGTGGTGGGCCCCCGACGGACAAGCCCATGCCCCACGCTTGTCCTTGCCCTCTTATGTCCGTTATATTATAATAAACCGAAAACTCATTGTCTGTCACCGACTTCATTAGCCTCTGTTAAAGTCTTCACCTAAATTTCGACGATGGTCTTCTTACACAATGTATTTTGAAAAATAATTATTACTCGTCGCAAAATTGGTTAAACCAATGTTTAGTACTTTCAATTATCAGTAAATATTCGTATGGATATATATAAACCAACATGGTATCTGGAGTAACCGGGCCTATCAGCGTGGGTAGAACAACACGGTATATAATCAAACGAAATTCGCTTCTCGGTACAATGCAATATTTCGATATAAATTAAGTGCCTTTTGTTAATAAATTATTATTGCATTTAATATTGCTTCATTCTAAAACGCTTTCTCCTTAAGTCCTACTCGATAATTGAAATATTCACAGTTTTCTGACCGATTTAGGTCGCAAACTAACGTTTAGAAATGCAGCTAGTGCAAGCCAAAAGAATTACCACATGTTACCATATTAACTTCGAGCTATTTCTAAAGGCAAATCATAAGAGATCATCGAGAGGATTTTGTTGAGAAAAGAGAACTTCATGTCAGTATTGGAATTATGACGACCTAAAGTAAAGATTCAATGAATTCCTCGTAGAAAAGTTTTTGGTAGACATCATCTCATCTCCAGGTAGTTCTGTGGTGGTCCATGGAATCATCTTCCAATCGCTTTGCCATTCCTCGTCCACCATTCAGTTTTAGTCAAGTTAACAGTGAACAACAAAATATTTCAAAGAGAAGAATTCCTTGGATTCATGCTGCAGAACTATAATATTTGTCTTTTGGAAATTCTATGGACCTTTTGGATACCTGCTGAAGCATATAAGGAAGACGTGTTGCAAATGATTGTGAATGACAGTCGTAAACCAAAATTAAGGTTCTTCAGAAATTTGTAGAATTCTTCGGCTTAGACAACCTGTTGCAAGTTACTAGTCCATGGCTCATTTAAATTTTTCAATTATCATATTCAATGATAATTTTTTGGTGAGCAAAGGGAATGGATAATAATTCTATGCAATACGACAGAACTGCATCATAGAAAGAAGTTTACAACCAAAACTTTGCCTGCAAAGGATGAACTGAAGAGAATTCGATGGATCCATGGAACACCACAGAATAATGAACAACCTTGAACCAACGCTAGTAGCAAAGGGAAAAGAAGTACAATATCTGTATTTTTTTGGCCTCGGAAAATCTATGAATCCTTTGGATACCTGATAAAGGATGTGCCTAAGTTCAGTGTATCAATAGGAGGAAGTCCTTCTTCATTTTCATACACGTCGATGGTCATGTTGCAAATGGTTGCGGATGTTGCTTACGTCATTATATCTGTAGAATGTTTCGGATTAGATGACCTGTTTCAATTCGCAAGTTCAAGGGTCATTTGAATTCTTCTTCTAAACGATTGGTCGTTTTTTGCTTCCTAAATCTTCGATGATAACTTAGATTAGCAAAGACAGTGCAAGATAATTCCATGGAATGCAACAGAACTGCTAGGATCCATGGAACAAAGTTAGTAGCGAAGGCTGAAGAAGTACAATATCTGTATTTTCAATGAATCCTTTGGATACCTCCTTAAGGATGTGCCTAAGTTCAGTGTATTTATAGGAAGAAGTCCTTCATTTCCATATACGTCGATGGTCATGTTACAAATGATTGTGGATGTCGCGTCCTCGATATATCTAGAAAGTTTCGGATTAGATGTCGTGTCTCAAGTCCGAGTCCTGAGACATTTATGTGAGAACGTTTTTGAATCCCATTTCCCGCAGAACGTAATATTAGTGCTGTTGCGAATGCATTTTGAGCAAGGCGAGTTTGTAACACCAATAATAATCATCGAGTGAATGATTGAATCGTTTGATGTTGCTCGAAACGAAGATCCGAGTTAATCCGTAGGATGCATGCTGCAAACTCACTCAGTCACACTCACGCTCATACGTACGTACTAGAAGGCAGTCGACACTAACACGATGGACTGCTAAGTGGATATTTGTTTGTCTGTTGCCTTTAAATTTTCCTTCTTTACGATCGCTGTCCATTTACAAGGCATAAAACCTTCTATTCGTAAAAATTGTCCGTTTGCACATTCGCGTAGCCTGTCGCTTGTCGTCGTAGGCTCCAATAATAATAATAACAGAGGCGCTGCACTGGCTTTTGTAACTTCCTTCTTGGCAACACTCTCCGAATGGTCGCAGACGATTCAGATTTTTTTTTTTTTCGATTTACTAAAATTAATATCGTCTGGTTAATATTTTGAATACACAGTGCACATTTAAATGTAATATCCCAACACTTCAAGAAAACTATCATTAGGTATCAATTTTTTTTTGATATAAAGCTCGGTTCAGCTCAGTTTCATTTACGTGAAGACTCCAAGTAATTTTTGGCTCATAATTTTTTGTGATTATAAAGATTTTTCTTTTTTGGTCATTTCTTTTTATTGAACCAAATGTCTAAAGACAATTAAATTTTTGGACCTCTACAAAAATACATTTTCGCCTAAAATTTATTTTGTTTTCTTTTTTCGTCCCACCAAGTTATAAAATGCCCAAATTTGACATCCAATTGCCACTGGGATTGTATTGTCTGTTTGTGCTACACTGTTTTTCTATTTCATTTATTTCTACCCAAAAGGTGTCCTTCCTGGTCTTTTTGCCATTGAGTTTTTGGAAACATCAATCCCCCCCAAGCAAAATCAACAACAAAATTATTGCTAGATATCTATTTTTTTGGCATAAAGGCATCACCTTCGATTAAGCTCAGCTTTATTTAGGCGAAGATCCTTCAAATGGTTTGAGGTGAAATGTCCCATAATTTTTTGTGGTTACAAAGATTTTACCGTTTTTGGCAATTTCTTTTATTGAATTGAAGCTCTAAATATAATAAAATCTTTTGACCTCTATTTTTTCACGTCCCACCATGGTCAAAAAATACCAAAATTTGACATTCTATTGTATTCTCCATTTGTGCTAAATTATTTCTACTTATTCCATTTCTACCCAAAATTGGTCCTTTCTGATATGTCTTTGGGAAACATTAATTCCCAAGCAAAAGCAATACAAATTTCAATGGCATATTTCGACTATAATCCCAGCATTTTCTTGTTGTATTTTCTTTGGTAATTTGGTATCAGTTAGACGTAAAATAGTCTACAATTTGTAATTTTCTTACAGTAGGTTTACTTGTCCTTCGTTAGTAGATAGATACATATGCGCAGTGGAGTTTTTAGCACCATTTTAAACCTTGCTTTCCAAGGAGTTGACTTGGTAACTGGGCAATCTATTATTCTTTTTCCCCCATTGTTTCATTGGAATCAATATTCAACATCTACCTCGCAATTAATTGAAGTTAGGAGTTCCAATTTGCAGGAATATTGTCGTGTTGCTTTTAAAATTGTCAACGAATAAAAATTAGTTCCCCAAGACGCAGCATCCGGATTGCTCGTCGTTCCACGTTTGTTTCTATGCAACGTAAGAGTAATGGACGCAGAAATCCTAAAGATTCTAATGCTGCTGCTTCTGCCGATGATGCTGTTAATTCCGAGCCTTCTAATTAACATATCAATTAAAACGTGCACTGCAGCAAGCATTTTAGGTGTATGTTTAAAGCAGCGAGATTGTACTCATTAGTACGGAAAACGTAAAATATGGTTTTAATTAGTGGAAAATAATTGCAAACGTGAAAAGGATTTTCATGTGAACATTAAAATGTGAACGTGTGCTTTTCATGTTTAACATTTTTTTACACAAAAGCTGGAGAACAAAACGCGTTTTTTTTTGTCAAAAAAAAAACAAAAAAATTTTATGTATACCTATACGTAGTACCTATGTATGTTGTGAATACACATACGTACTTCTGAAGTCTGTGCATATACATACGTAAAAAAAGAATTTCAAAAAATTGGGATCCCACAAGGGAATTGTTTCCGACAGATGGCAAAATAAATACGATATGTATTCAAATACAATGTTTTATGATTTATGGACTACGTGATTTGTTTTTGGAAATGATATAGTTTTGATGTATGTATATAACGAATTTACATGCGGACGATGGAACTTCTTACAATATTTTGAGGGTGGTTTTTTAGAGTATGAATGAAACATGGGAAAATGCTACATTTTCTGAAAATCCATGATTATGATGCTAAAAATATATATAATAAGAAAGAATTCAAAGGACATTTTTTATTAAATATTGTAATAAACTTTTATGTACTTTGTAAATCTCAAAACTGATTGAAAAAAAAAATCCCTACGAATTCAATTCGGTGTGGTCGAAATGAACTCTTAAATCTAGACGTTTCGTCAGCGACTGCGACTGTCATTTTCAGAGGATGCAGCGTTCTAAGCGAAGCCACTCAAGTCTTTGACGAGACTTCAAGGTACACCCTTCGCTCAGTCTAGATAGCGTAACGGAAGTATGCGTTACGGAACTAGCGCTGCCACTTCGATATGCTTTCCCCACCTATCTTATACTGAATGCATAGGAAAAAGGAAACGGATGTGTGTGCTAAGTCATGCTACTGCTGACGCCATTCAGGGACAGCAATGTTATTATAAATATTACTAGATTTATTTATTGAATATGCATTTTAATTTTTTAATTATATAAAATATATCATAAATGGCGTATTGTAATGTTTGCAGCTCACATTTAGGCGACTTTTGTTTCTGTGAAAATTTACTTCGGCGAAATCTTTTTTTGTTACGCGTTTACCCAACGATTTATTTTGATGTCTGACCCTGTTAGCGCAAATTTTCGGAAAGTTTCTTTTATTCACAGTCAATTTGTATCACGCGTTATTTTCGCTTTATATACTTGGAACGTCTCAACTTTTTTTTTTTTCTTTCATTCCATCGTGCAAATTGGACAAAAACCTTTCGAAAAATATATAAAAATTGTCCCTGATAAAAAAATAAACGTGAAATGATCTGAAGAAAACCAAGGTACTCAAATTTACTTTAATTAAATAATAATTAAATTATGAGTCAATTAGACTTTACCACTTCTTTGTTTTTTAACCGACTTGGTAAGAGTTAATTAAACTACAAATAAAACAAATTGTACGTATGGTATGGTACAAAACAAAAGGAACGATGTGAAAACATTATTTCTACTTCTTTATTGTTGAGCAACTTAAGGTTGTTGTAGTTGTTTTGGTCTTGGAGGAGATAGGAGCTCCAGAGTGCGATGTCCAGCCAACCTTGGGTTGCTGCTTGCTGGAGAATCCTTCACAACTAATTAATCAATTCAATAGAACAAAAGGAAATGCTAACGCTGAGAAAAAAATCCCTCTTTTTTTGTTACAACCCCATTTCGTGTGTATTTTTAACTGTGTATCAGGTGGACAGTTTCTTCTCGTAAACATGTTAACTATTAACGGAAAAACAACCTTTTTGCTTCCTAGCAAATAATAATATGTAGTGACCGTTTCAACCGCAAACATGCACATATCCTGTCCGTTATAAACCACCACCACAACATTCGTTCACCACCTGCTTTTGCACCTGTGGTCAGTAGCACAGGTAACATGTGTACTAAAAGGAAGTTCTTGTAGATAAACAAATGATACTTGTTGGTGTAGGTGTCGATTTACTAAAAAGAACTTTTTTTTTTTTTAGTTCCAAATTTGAAATCGATAACTAATAAAATCTTTCACCGTTCGTATTTCTTTTTTGACCTATGGGTCACGAGATACCTAATTGTGAGATAAATATCGTCGTAAAAAGGCGGTGTCCTCTGACGCCCTTCAACCTGTGCCGCCAGGTCAGCGAGTTAAGAAGTAGTGTGGAGGGTACCATTCACCTTGTGTGCGGGCGATCAACTGCTAGACTGCGTGCAAATTCCGTCTTTGTGCATCCAGTCAAGCTTGTAATTGTAATGCACTCCGCAGGAGAATAAAGAAAAAGAAAAGAACGAAATACTGAAAACAGAAAATAAAAAAAAAAAAAAAAGCGAAAAGGAATGAACGGAAACTCTTTCGCGACCGAAGCTGTCGTAGGTACTACCATTAGTTCATGATTATTACTGCGACAACGGCCGTCCAGAAGTAACAAGAACTTAAATGGAACTGCGCTGCAATGAACTCGTAACAACTAGTAATAATAATAAATGAATTGCTGATAGATATCGAAAGAGAAAAGAAAAAAACAGAGCAGATCCAAGTCTTGGTGATGCCATTTGATCACTGAATTAAATGGTCTAATTAATTAGTCAATTAATTTTATTGGAAGATTTACACTTAACAGTTGCGAGAATTCATCTCTGACAGTGAGAGTGGACTTGGGGAAATTTATGAAATCTTACTAAATGTCCCAATTTATCACTAAATGTTTCTATAATATAATAAGTATTTGTTGTAAAATATGGTGTCACTATTTGATGGATCAATCTCGAAAAATTCGGATCATTCCAGACTATCCTTCAACATTTTTAGTTATTGTCGAAAAATACAGATCATTCTAGATCATTTCCGAAAGATCCTAAACATTTAGAACCATTGTCGCTTATTCCAAACTATTTTAGAGCATTTAAAAGCTTTCTGGAAGAATTTGATATATTTCCAACCATTCCCGAACATTTCGAGTCATCTTAAAAAAATATGGAATATGCTAGATTATTCCCGATAAGTCTGGAATATTGTAAATAATTTTCTAATATTTCTAATCATTCTCGAGAAATATAGAAATCTCTAGATTGTTTTCTTAAAATTTAGAACATTTTAGATCAGTGTTAGGCATTTGTATTGTATATATTGTAAATGATAACAAATCATTCCTCAAGAATTTGGAACATTTAAATCATTCCCTAATATTTCCGATCATTATCAAAAAATTTGGAACGTTTCAAATCATTTTGGAACATTTTCCAGTCTTTCTCGAACAATGTGGAACATTCTGGATCGTTCTCGAAAAATCTGGAACATTTTGGATCATTGTTGAATATAAAAAGATACGAAATCATTCTCGAAAAAATTCGAACATTCCCTAATATTTTGAGTCATTCTCGAAAAATCTGGAATATTCTGAATCATTCTCCTAAAATTTGGAACATTATCCAACTTTGTCAGTCATTCCCAAAAATTTCCGGTCAGTATCGAAAAATCTGATATGTTCCAGACTAGATTTGCTTTTATTGATCTTACTTTAGTTCATTCTTGTACAGTCTTGAACATTCTAGGTCATTTTTTTTAACATTTCCAATAACCCTTAAAAAATCTGGAACAATTTGGTTTATTGTCGAAACATTTGGAACATTCCACATCATCCTCTAATATTTTCAGTTATTATCAAAAAATTTTAAACATTTTAGATAATATGGTCTAACATTTCAAATCATTTTCGGAAAATTTAGAAACATTCTGAACTATTCTCCCAATTTCTAGAATTGATTAAAAAATGAAATGTATCCTTTGCTGGTAAATTATTATTTATTCGTTTCTGATTTTAGGATTATATTACATATATTAGATAATAGATATGTATACCCAAAAATAATACGATAAAGGAGAGTATTTCTGTCATTTCTAATTGAATTTTCATTTTGTTTCAGGTTGCAAGATAAAAGCCCTTAGAGCAAAGACAAACACGTATATCAAAACGCCAGTGCGAGGTGAGGAACCAGTATTCGTAGTGACAGGTCGCAAAGAGGATGTAGCTAAAGCAAAACGCGAAATATTGTCGGCCGCAGAACATTTTTCTCAAATCCGCGCGACACGTAAAAGTAACATCATCGGCGGTTTGAACGGTAGTCCACCAGGTCCGCCGACTAACATCCCCGGCCAAATAACCATCCAGGTTCGCGTTCCGTATCGCGTAGTGGGTCTGGTCGTCGGTCCGAAAGGAGCGACCATCAAGCGCATCCAACATCAAACCCATACGTACATCGTGACGCCCAGCAGGGACAAAGAGCCCGTGTTCGAAGTAACTGGTATGCCCGAGAACGTAGAAAGCGCCCGACGCGAGATCGAAGCCCACATCGCCCTAAGAACCGGAAATGGCACCTCCATCAACGGACTAAACGGACTCGGAGGTCTCGAAGAATCCGCGGATCTATTGGCATCGTTGTACAAGACTGGTCTCAATTCTCTTTTCAATTACATCGAGTCACCGACAGATCCGTTCAGTAATATGACTTCGTCGACCGGAAGTACCGGCGCCTTTTCGAGTTCCGGCTCGTGCTCGAGCAGTTCGTCGAGTTCGGGCGGCCGGGCGGATTTGGGCGCGATCTGGGCCCCGAACGATCGCGACGAAGGATTGGGCGACTCGCCCAGCTTCGACAGTTCGACCGCACTCTCGAGCATCTGGTCGTATCCGAGCGTGAGCAACGGCAACAGCAACACGAGCGCCCCGAATCGCCCGTCGCCCCCGACGAGCACGAGCCCAGCCGATTCCCTGCTCAGTTCCGCGAAGTGTCTAGTTTGTCACGAAGCTAAAGTCACACACGCTCTGGTGCCGTGCGGACATAACTTTTTCTGTATGGAGTGCGCAAAGAGGGTGTGCGAGGGCAGTGACGCACAGTGTCCCGTGTGTTCTTTGCCCGCAATGCAGGCAATTCGCATTTACTCGCCCAACCCCTAGGTCGATCTAATATACCGCTGTTATTATCGTCGATCTCTCGTTCACAACAACTGCAACGTCGTCAGCGTCATCGTAATCATTATCATCAACAACAACAACAACCTTCCGCTGTCTCTTTCACTTGTTCTCTATTTCTTTCTCATCCATACAACATACATACACGATAATACTATTAAAAAAAAACAAAACAAAACACAATATTATTATCGATCACTCATTCACAATCACACCCCACAACCACCACCACCACCAACACCCATATGCTCTTCATCGTTTGTACACATGATGTATGTCACATTCCCTAACCGCGTCCTGTGTTCAGCTACGGTTTGTCCCGCATTCGTGTGACCGTTTATCATACATAATATATAACGAGCGCGTCTGTCTACAACGAAGAAGAAGAAGAACAGTATATTATATTATTATTAATAATATTATTATTTAAGTGTGTATTATTGTACGAATTACGTTTTTGTTATTTTTTTACGCTTTGTTTTTGTTTCTATTGATATATTCGTTGTTTTATTAATATATTTGATGTTCTGGTATAATAATGACACACACACGATGCGGGAAGACCTATCAGCGCATATTATAGTCGTTCTAACGCCAGTTTGCATGTTTTTTACGTTATTTTTATTATTATTATTAATATTATTATATATACCAGTTGTAGTCGTAGATTTTTGTATTTTGCATACGTGCTTGCATATTATTCAAATTGTCTCGTGTGTATTTACAAGCAAAAAACAAAGACATTGCGTGACACGGTTTTCAAGGGATGAACCGCTCGTTCGCCAAAGAAACTCAGTCAGTCTCAAATAATCTGCTGGACAATAAAATTGGGACACTTAATTTTTGACATATTAAATCTTATTTTTAAAGTAGGAATTTATTTTTTTTTTTTTTAGTGCCCAGAATAATCATAATTTGTCCTCGAATCTCGAAATAAATCGTTACAACAAAAATTTTCCCAAGTGTCCAATTTTTTTGTCTAACAGCATATTTATTATTTTTGCTTAACCATTTTCTGAAGCCAAACTTGCCAATCATACCAACAGATTTTTTATCGACATTTGCATTTATTACGAAACATTTTTGCTCACAAAATGTGCAATATTTAATAACAATAAATTATTGCATATAGTCGCCGAATTAATCGGGATTTTTCTTGTTCAATCTACAGGGCGATTGTTTTACCGACACGTGTTACATATTTGCATTTTCGAAAAAAGTACCTAAATATAAATAATAGATATACAGGGTGTAAAATAAATAAAACTGGTACGAACGAGTGGCGATTCCGTTGAACGTTTTGTTGACAAATACATAAAATATGTATTACATAAATGTATTTTTAAGTTCTCTTTTTTTTTTTTCGGCGGGTGTCACGAAACTGAAGTCTGAGTCAGCAATTCTCAAAACGTATTTTTAGTATAATAAGCGATTTTGATTAGAAAAAAGGATAAAAAAACGTAAAAAAAAAAGATTCGCGTGTTGTAGATGCAGAGGCAGGGGGCTTTTCGGCTGTGATTCAACTGCCACACTTTAAACACAAAAACAAACTCACACAAATCCAAATTTCGAAGCCAAAAGACGGAGTTGCACAATTAAAAAAATAATACCTACTAGAAACTACCCTAACAAAAAACATATCTTCTCCCTCTATTATTGTTATCTTTTGTTACGTCATGTGATATGCTACAGAATATAAATTATTATTGAATTATAACTCTTATAGTTTAGAGAATTTCTATTACTTAGTTATCGGTTTCGTTTGCAGCAACGTCTTTTAAAACCCAACTTAACCCTCTCTTCTTCTACCAACCCTCATTACACAGCCACCCCTTAAACGGCGACGTCTGTACTATAGTTGGTTCAGCCCCCTCCTTGAGCGTAAGCCTCTTTTTTTATTATATTATATTACATAATATATATATATATATATCTATATATTAGAACAACTTAATAAATCGGTTTTTCTTTTTTGAATTGAAATTGATGCGGTTCAGTTGGATTATTATCATTATTCAATTGCATTTTACTTATTACATTGTTTATTACATATTATTATTTCATAATGAAGTGTTATATTTATGTATGAAAAGGAAGTAGATGATGGGAAAGATAGCACGTCAGCGAAAGATGTTAACAACAACATCGCAGGGGGGAAGCGCCCCTGAAAGATTTTCTTTTAGTTTTCATTTTTATTTTTTGTCCCAGTGCCATTTCTCATTCTTCGTATTTAATTAATTTCACGATTAACGTCGAAGAATGGGGATGTAACGTAAGTATGTAGGTAAGATAGTGGTTGGTTTTTTCGGTTTTTTCTTTTTCTTTTTTAGTTTTGATGGACAGCAGGTGTCTCTGATCCGTAGTAGGTTTAGGAATTTTGTAGTTACCTAGTTTAGAGTCAGCAAAGGGCGTTAAATAAATAATATTAAATAATTTCGTTGGATAGGGTTCGAAAACAGGAAAAAATAAAGTAGTTGAGTTTTGTTTTGTGGTGCGCACGGATGTTGTTGTTAGCAAAGGGAAGCGAACGACGTGCCGACATGAATTAAGGAAAAGGTAAATGATGTACCGTACCCCCTCTGACCCTGTTTTTTAGAAACTGACACTTTCTGCTCGCTCCATATTATATTTTCCCAAATATTTATAACGGAGAATATTATGTATTTATTTATTTTTATATTGTAGATTTTGAATATAATGTTATTAAATTGGTTTTTTATATATATATATTTTATGGACGAGTTCGTTTACTTCAAAAAAGGAGAGTTTGTGTCAGTTTCGACATTGAAGATTGTCGCCATTTATACATATATGTATTTACGAAACGCAGGTTTGCCTGCCGACTTAGTTTGTTTATATATACGTACGTTATATTATAAGTTGTTGTTTTGTAGCTTTTAAATAACATATAAATAATAGTAACTATTTTATTTTTTTACCTATTTTGTGAAAATATTTAATAAAATGAAAGTAATAATACATAATAATAATGTTAGTACAATGTTTGCAGTAATGTATTCGTAATACAGTGTGCATGACTGTTTTTTGGATAAAAGAAGAATTAATAGTTTAATTACTTTTGAAGTTTAAATATTATATTTATATTATTATTATTAATATTTTTACTTGTATAAACAAGCTGTGGTGATTCTTTTTGTAGTTTTGTATTTTTTTATTACTTTTTTGACTCTTAAATATTATATAAGTGTGTTTTCAATTAGAAATTTTAAATTTAAATAACGGTAGACGACCCACGCTTACTTATAACATATTATTATTATTATTATAATACCTATTATATTTCTAGGTCGGCTCCTTTTCTTTTGTGCTGCAGAAGTGTGCGTTATAGGCTTTTAAATAAATAATTTACCTGTTTTTTACAATAAGACTTTCCTATACGTGTACTTTTGCTACGAATCGAAACACTTCAGATATTATAAGGATATTCATTAATTTTTATATTTTTTATTTACCAAATACGCTGGAATAAAATTTTTCTTTTATTTTCTTTTCGTTTTATTTTATTTCTTATTTATTTATTTAATTCATTTTATTTCAGTTCATTTTTTTTTTCGCTTGATTTCGTTTCCAAATTTTGATGTCCATTGTAATCGATCATTGTCATATACATACATACACACATACATACATACATGTAGTGTTTTTTATGAATATTGTAGGTACTTCAGTCACACCCTAGAATGACACCCTTCATATAGGTATAAACAAAAGAAAAAAAAAAAGAACAGATGGCGTTTTATATTTTTTAAAATATAATAAGTGTAACTTATATAAATATTTTAGTACATACTCGGAAAAAAAATGGTGTATTAGTGAAAATTACTACTATTATTTTTTAATTGTGCTCAAACGCTAACATTTATGTATAAGATCGTCAACGAAAACAGTGTTCTTTTTTCGATTAAACGGACTTTGACGTAATAATAATAATAATAATATAATAAAATAAAAATTAACACTGTTTCTCAGCGATTCGGTGCGCAAAGTAATATTTTTTGACATCAATAATAAATAACCGAACACTATATTTCTAGGAAATAAAATTCGATGATCGAATCATTCGATTCAAAGTCGACTAAAAATATATATGTCGTCTTACGCAGTTACCGAATTCGGATATTGGAAGAAAAGTTTAGCCAGAACACGTTGTGAATTTCATAAATTTCCCCCATTACGAATCAGGTAGGTCCTTTCTGTAATCCTACATACAATTCGTTGAATTTTATCAAAAAAGGACCTACAGTGAAAATACAACGACCATCTTAAACAGGACCATTTTCGGATTATGGGTAATACAAATACTCAAAACACAGAATTTCGAATGTCATAAAAAATAAATAGTAACATAAATTTTACATTTTGGACCACAGTCATAGAAAATGTACCTACTGAAATTGTAATGTGAGAACTTTACGAAATCCACAACGCGCTTTGGGTAAAATTTCGGTCAGTGTCCGTATTTGGTTATTCAGTACACGTAGATACAGTGCAATAAGCATTCCAAATTGTAGTGGTTGCCATACATTACTACTATTGTAATAATTATTACATAGTGTTATAAGTAACCAAAACACTCTGTATGTGAGCATATTTTTAAAACATAAATTGATATCTATAAATAATATGCTGGCCTAACTTATTTAAGTGAAAGTAAATAAAAAAAAATCAATAGATCTATATTTCGTATAAGAAGTATACAGAGGGTGGTTTTTAAGTAGAGTAATGAAATTAATGTTTTTAACGTGTACATTTCTTTGCGAATGTCTATCTACGTATTAACTGTCTCTCCGCAGCCTCCTTGATAATATTTTATGACAAATGCTTAGGGTCGCGAGACCCACTGTTACGAGAATTTTCAAATTTTCCGATACCATCATCGAGTCATAAATTTAACGACTAAAGTCGTTCAAAGATACATACACTGAAAACCGAGTTTATCTACGTATATATATACAAAAAGGGCTACTTTTCGCCAAATTCACCATCAATCAATACACGTTTCTGTTTTTCGATCAATATTATACTTCAAAAGTCACTCCTCAGCTTTAGAAACATTTTTGTAACTGAGAAGAATAATATTTTATAAGAAACAGTGTAAGTTTGAAAATTTTTTTTTTCTCTGTTGTCTTGGTTGGTGGAGGGTTTCGAGAAACCGCGTAAGTGAAGTTTTAGTCTTCTTATTGTAACATAAAGCAATAATGTAACGAATAACTAGTAATTTTATATATATAATTGTATAAAAAGAATATATAAGTAGCCATTTACAATAATTCTTAAGATAGAAACTACATACATGTAGCACCAAAATGACGCTAGGGTCTCTAAATCGCGACGTGGCTAACGACGAATGTATTTAGGGGTAGTCGCCACCCTTGTGTATCATCCGATCGCATATTTTAACGATTAATAGAAAATTGCCTCGCTAGTGCCATGATAGATCGTTCAGAAAAGTTGACTCCTAATGACTTACACCCCAAAGTCTCTAACTAAAATAAAAACAACGAGCAGGAATTTTAGACGGGGGATAAATTTTACAATAGTAAAAATGATAGGAATGAGTTCCCACTCTTAGGAGTCTGATATTGATAATAAGGGGGGATTTTTCTGAACATAAAGGGGGATGAAGAAGGCTTAATGTAGAGTGTAGCGAACGGTAGAGACGTAACAGTAGGTAAACTTACGACCCGGGCGAGTCACCGCTCAGAAGTAAAAAAAAAATATGTAACATAATAAAAATATAGTTAGCTAAAATTATGGAGTATAATATATATTATAAATATATATATTTCTATGTTATAAATGAAATCGTGTGAGATGTCTGAATGTAAAATGATATTTATAGACATTTTGTGTAAAAACTGTACTGATGTCCCACACCTAAACTTTATTGCTGTTGGTTTTTATGTTATTTATATTTATTGCTTTCACGTTTTGGACGTAACGAACTCGTAACAGCACCCCTACTACTTTTTATTACAATTTTTCCCTGTATCTGGGTTTAATACGAAACATAAAAAATCGAATAAAATAATTAATGTCCATTCGCGTCAATTCGTATCACACATTAAAATTTAAATTAAAATTATTAATAAATTTCAATTAATAAATAACAATGGAACGAAGACTGAACTATATAAGACCCTGTTAACGAGGGTATTAACAAGTCGTTGGAATTAAAAAATTATTCATTTTTGATTCAAAAAAATTAATTTCCTTACTTGTAGTATTAAAATATTTGTGTTTCGAATGTAGTAAAAATCGGACAAATAATTAAAGTAACAAAAGAGTAGGTAAATTAAAACCAAATTATTATTGAACCCATAGATGAAGGTCCGGGATGGAATTATACCATCATTAATACATGCGGAAGCGGAAAAGATACGATTAATAATAATTATTTGTACGATTTGTCCTATACGTTCGCAACGCGACTGTTTCAAATAAAATTTTGGTTATTTTTGTAGTAGGAGGTGCATACAGGACGTTGAAAAGACATAAAGGAATTGAGAAGCGTTTTTTTTTTTGTTTATAAAAAAAAGTGTAAGTTTCAAATTCACATTCCATATACTTTGATATAGGTTAATAAAAGAAAAATAATGAAAAAAAAAAAGAAGTCGCAGCGGGTATGATGAGAATGCTGGTACGTTGGAAGTAGCAACCTAGCACAATAATTGATCATATCAAAGCTTTACTGTGATTTGTAAGACTGAAATAAGTGTTATTTTGAGAAAAAAAAAATCTTCCCTGAATTATTGACATATTATTCACCAAAAGTCTTTTTCGTTCACTTACACCAACAGCTGTAAAGTAGCGATGATAAAGATATAGTATCTTATAAGCGTGTATATTTTTGCAGTTTTTCAATATATTATAAAAAGAAAAAGACACTTAAAGTTTATAACGAACTTTATACGCCGTATACTTACTTAATTACTTATTAGAAGTAAACGAAGGAAAAATAAAATAAAGCGTCGCGTCGCTAGAAGCTCTGCTACTGCTTTTGAATTACCTACACGTTTCGCTGTTTAATTTTTGTACGGTCACAGTAGCGATATTTAAATTAATAAAAAATTTAAAGCATTTCCTGGAGTTTACTCAGAAAACGAAATTAATAATTAATTCGTCACGAGCTTGAAATAAGACTGGAACGAGTCGAAGCCAAGATTCGAAAACTGCATAGTGAAGGAAAATACACAATTACTTTAAATTTAAAAAAGTATATTTACTTAAACCATCATCTCATCTTCTCGGAAATTAAAATAGTTTCTGTACCTACAACTTACTTTTCATTAAAATATTTACATCTACACATGTAGAATCTTCGAAAATGCTGCATCAAAATAGTACTTCTGTTAGCAAATAAACTATAATACGCTATCTAAAGTCTCAGCTCGCCGAATAAATGTGGCGAATCGTTCCCACTGGGAGAATTACGAATTCGCGTGGGACGAGCCGGCTTAGAGCCGAGTTTTTTATTCTCTCCCACTGCGCTAAACCGTTACCATCGTTAAAGAAGGCCAGGGTGCTGATTTGTGACTTATTATACAGGAGTTCTCGTAAGAAACTGTTCTAATCTAATAGCAAAGAGATTTTATCGTCCAAAAATTTTTTTGATCGCGGATTCTTATTAAGGAAACTTAAAGGAGCATTTGTTGAAATTTTTAAACTGCCAAATAATTGTTGCCACCTTTTATTTAGCGTTAAGTTTTGCAAAACGTGTATTTCGATCTTTCGACGCTTACGTAGCCCAAACCGTGATAGATACGAAAAAAGTATAAACAACTTTTTGTAGATAATTGAATTTTATATAAAAAAAAGTTCGTGACAGCACCCCTCTTTTACAGGTCAAGGTCAAAAAAAAAGCAGTACTACAAGAGCGCTTAGGTGGTACATTATACGTTGAAACCCTGTATATTTTTACCTGCAAAAGGTAGGTAGGTGCTGTTCCGGACTTTTTCTATTAAAAGGCCTATATACTTTTTTCATATTTATCACGGTTTTGGCTATGTACGCGTCGAAAGATCAAACAACACGTTTTACAAAACTTAACGTTAAATGAAAAATAGTAACAATTATTTGCCAATGCTAGCAATTTTCACAAATGCTGTTCTGATCTTTTTCTACAAGAATCCGCGATCCAAAAAACTTTTGCACGATAAAGTCCTCAGCTATAAGATTGAAGAGGACCATCTTATATGACGTTGCGAGTTAGCTCTTTGGCCTTCAATAACGATGGTGACTACTAAATTCGCCAAACTATGCGCTCGCCCCCATTAGATGGCGTTTTATCATTTCTCTGCTGCGATTTTGCTAACCGCGAAGAGTTGAACTTATTTGTTATTGAAATTATAAAAAATCGTCTTGTGTTCGTAAAAAGTCATAAATGTTCAACGTTATTTAATGTATTTGTTTGTGTTTATGTAAAACTAATTGGCTAAACGCATATTAAAAACGTATTGGGCTGTTGTATTTGGCTATGGACTGTAGGCACAAAATTATTATCGTAATAACTATTATTAAGTGTAGTGAAATTATACTTGAAAAGTGTATCCCAATTGGCATGATTATTAGGAATAGGTAACTGTTCTATAATCTAGAATAATTTCGTTTGACATTAAATTTAAGTAAAACGTTTATAATTTTTGATCAACCGAAAGTCCGGTTTCAACGAGGAACAAAATAAAGAGAACGTACTAATTTCAGCGCATGCTAGATAGAGTAATGTGTAATTAAACATAGTTTAAATTGAATTAATTAACAATAGTCATTATTATTAATCTATAATCGTTCGTTAAATATAAATATTTATCTTTCGTTAATATATGTACTACTATTACAATTTATTTTGCGAATTGAATTGAATTGAATTGGCAATTAAAAAGTTTAATGCTACGTAATTAATAATAATTAATTAATGAAAGAATCGACGACTGAATAAGTGAAAATTTATTTTTATTTTTATTTATTTTCTTCTCTCTCTCTCTCCCTCTTCTATCTGTGTAAACTCCACCGGTTTCTATTACTCTTATTATTAATAACTAACTACATTACATATAGTTAAAAGAAAAAAAAACAAAAGCTTCACTTTAGATGCACATATTACCGATAATTAATTAATTGTAATTAAATAATTGGGGGATCATTCCATTCGTACATCGACAAAACAGTTCATTCTAAAAAGCAAATTTTTTATAAAAACAAAGTTGGTGCCAAAAAAATGAAAGTTACTAGACAAAAAATAATAAAAATAAATAACAATAAACTGTGCGGGAGATCGAGAATATATTATCGTCTCAACCCTTTCGATTTTGGTAGGAGACATCACAATCACCAAAGTTCAAAGGTTCGAGAGAATCGGGCGTTCGAAACTATTTTAACAATAATATAATAATAAATAATTAATAATATCGATGACCAATGTTTTGCTAACTTATCGAAGATGTATAGCAGTCGATATTTGCCGGTTAGTACCTACTGATTTTAAACTATGTCGATTTTTTTAAACGAATAGTTCTGCACCACCACAATTGTATTACCGTATGACCGCTTAGAGTATTACAGAGAAGCCTTAAACAAACCGGATACAGTTTTGAAATAAGCAATTGAAATTATCGGCATTTTGATTAAACGATCGGTACTTCCGGTTTAAATGAAAGGTACCACTGAATCTTCGATGACTCGGGATCCGGAAATGGTTTGGTACGGTTCGGTGGGACGCACAATTTATTATTATAAATAATATATAGGTCTTTCAGTGCCTCTCGATTATAATAAAAAGAAAAAATTAAAAAAAAAAGGGAAATGCAAATTTTCTGATCTTTCCGAGCATCTGAAGCCGAATGACGTACATTATTTATCATTCAGTGGTACTATGGTCGTATTTGTTGTATTTCATAGCTGATCCTTACTGTTTGTTCGCATTGAAAATTGGGATGTTTATACATTTTTTTCAAAATACCTACATTTCTCTTTACCCGAATACCAAATCTTTATTGGCTTATCTAAATCCCAATTGAAGAAACACCAATTTTGCATTTGCAATTTTCTTTGTTCGTATAATACAGCAAGGGAGGGTCAGCTTTGCGTGAAATTGTCCATTTTTACATATAAATTTTTAATATACAATACACATTAGAGAAACAGTACTCGAACCTAAAAAAATGCGCACCATGTTCCAACGTAAAAAAATTATTGCACTTTCTTTTTGAAAAAAAAAAAAAAAGAAAACTACTGGTATACAACAAGTATAGTTGTAAAAAATTCTTTTCCTTTTGTTATTTTTTTCCCCGTTAGATTTATTTTTGCGTTATGAAGACGTGTAAACTGTAAATTAAGTATCTATTTATAATAATTAAATTATTATCTACTAAGATTGATAATCACGTAAACAAGATGTATTTTATTATAATTATTGCAGTATTTATTTTCATACGATGTTCAAAAGTTCCACTGAACGTGTTCTGGAGCATTTGTTTAGTGTCCATGGTGTGTATTAGTGACCTTTAGCAAATTGTTCCGACATTATTTTTTTGAACGGCTCTGATAACGGTGTTGTAGGTACAAAGCGAATGTCAGGGGCTTCAAAGAAATCGAATTCGGCTAATGAAATTGTTCAATTTTATAAAATAAGTCTTTAATTGACTCCTTACTGTTGCCCCCGTACCTACACCACTGGATCTCCCCGCTATTATGCAGGCGACAAAGAAGCGATTCTCGGAGCAGTTTGCCACGGGATATTATTGTTTGTTGTAAGGGTGTTTGTAAAAACCTGGTGCATGTCGAGCATATTATATTATATACTATAATATCCTAACCAAGTTAACCTCCCCTTATATATTTTAATAATAAATGAATTATACGTAGAGTATGTTCATGTAGCAGTATTTTTTACAAGTACACGTTTTTCAGAAGTATATAATATATTCTCTACTTAATATTATTCTTTCTACTAATTGAGAACATATATTAAATGTTGCTATAATAACATTATATTACGTATTTTATTTATTTTATCATACACATATAAAAACATAATATATAATAGGATTTATTCTATATCTTTAGCGAAGTATGATAATAAAAGCGTATTTGTATTGCAATTGTATCTTATTTTACACCCAGAAACCAAAAATTTTCCCAAAAGGACACCAAAAAAAAAAAAAAAACATTGAGCAACCAAAAAATTAGAAAAGAAATCTCTCAAAATAAGAAGAAGGATAAATGCATTCATGATATGAAATAGTTTGCGTCACATTCAATTACAAAAAAAAAAAAATATGAAGATTAATAAAAATCCTAAAACTCCATTTGGTGGGGCATTAATTAATGTGAGAGTTCCCAGTCGTTCTTGTGTTCGAGTAAGGAATTTTTTCCTTGACGTTTCATCAACATTGGTGGTGGTCATCTTGAGGAGACCTTCGATTAAACGAAATATAATGAAGATCTTTTAAAGATGATAGCGTATAGCTTCAAAGCTTGAAGATGGTCGAAGCTTTCGCGGTCAGTGCTTCCAGTAATCGTTGATTAGCCGTAGTCTTCGTCGCCGATGTTTCGTTCACTAGTGGCGATCTTCAGAATTGAGTCTACAGCGAGACAACTACATTCACGAACTCATTTCGTAAGTAATGTAATTAAAGTAATGAGCGACGTAGAAATTGCCAGACTATTGACTATTTCCTGAGGATGTCGACCGCACATGTTGACGAAACGTCAAGAAAAAAACTTTTTATTCGATGATAACCAGAGAGCCCACAAGAACTTAGTTTCACATAAGACCACATTTTAGGTGTAAAAGGTAAGTATACCCACAGTAAAATAAAAAAAGGTCACTTTGCCTCAATTAAGTATTTAACCAATAAATCGATTAAGCGATCAATTCATTAAAACAATTTTTTTTTCTACAACAAACTTATTTATTTCTTACAGTTAATTTATTGTACAAAAACAAAAACTATGTATGTATATTCTATTCTCGTTTGGTTTCTTCATATTTGTCGACTTCATTAAGGTAAAGAAAGGATTGTTCTGGCTCAACGTCGATCACTTCTTCATCATCGTCCTGGTCATCGAGATTTTCTGGTTCTAACTTCATCTCAAGCTGTTCATCTTCCGTAGCTTGAAGCATTTCAGCTTCCAACATTATTTTTGATATTTCCATTTTCACCAGCATTTGCCTTTTCCTGCTGAACGTTTTCAACGTTTTCGAGTAGCTGAGGAACAACAGGTCGTCCGCATCGGTGTCTTGTAAAAAATAGTCGTTTATACCATTATCGAAGTGTGAAAAAGACGAAGTGTAACTCTTTCCGTTTTTTCGACGTTTTGAATTTGAAGGACCTTCATCAGTCACTTGAATTTCCATACTGCCTTCTTCCTCACTAGGAGATTCATTATTAACAGACGATCCGCCAGCTAGTTCAGGACTAAAAACATTAAAGTCTTTATTTAATACGTACTCAGTTAGTTTTTAATGGGTAAGAATTTAGTACCATCTACTGACAAGAGTGGGCTTTAGGAACTCCATTTGTTCAGCCCATGGCCAGTTCTTGTACCGTTTATCTTTACCTTTGGTACCGTTGCGGAGATATTTCACATACGAATCCTTTAGATTTCGCCATTTGTTTTTCGCTGTGAATCCTAAAAGTGGCAAGTATCCACCATAAAAAAAATTTGTTGCATAATTAAATTTTTTTTACCATTTTCAAGTCCTAGTTCGAGAGCCATAAGAGTCCAAAGGCTGTTTTTCTTTTGTTGGTCCTTGAAATCCACATGCTGCGAGTTATACAGTTCAGGGTGACGTTTCACCATCGATATTAGCTGGTTCATGATTTTTTGCCGGCTCAAGAAATCCGTACACTTACACAAACCGCAATGGTACTTAGACTTGTTTCCACGCATCAGTTTCTCGGGTACGCTACAGTACCATTAACGTTGTTACGATAATTGTACAATATTAAACGCAGACGATAGTAAATAGATGTACGTAAAATTAAAAATGAAATTATTTTTTGTTTATATAAAACGAAATAAAATATTTATTGTGAAATCGTAGCGGGCAAAACCGAAACGCGTTCTCGACGATCCGATCGCTGCGTTCTACTGCGACCGTACTGCGACTGGGCGAGACCGACAAGGGGCCCCGCATTGCGGACAGAGTGTTGCGTCTCTCCCGCCAGCGAACGCGAACGATTCGTGTATCGTGCGGTTCACTACGTACGTACAGATCGTTCCGTAACCGCAAACGGCTTTCACATTTTCTGATAATTTTCCGCATCGTTAAAAAAACAAAACAACGAATGAATGAATGAAATCCAAAATTAATCAACAACATAAGGGGGGAGGCGGATAGGCCGTACCCACCCCAGAATGGTCTGGTGCCCACCCCAGGATTTTGGATTAGAGATTCATTCTTGTAAATTTAAACAGTTGTTTAGATCAGTGGCGGATTTAAACTATGTGATGCCCTAAGCACCTAAGGACCTAAGGGCCCTTTTCTGTTTTCAGTAAATTTTTATCTCGCGAATATAAATATACAGTCAAAATAAAAAAGTTATGGGCAATTTTCAATTTTGAAAGAAAATTGAAAAAATGCATTAAAAATTTCTCAAACATTGAGCTCATGACATTTTGTTCTATCGGATCGGGAAATAGGTTTTTCTTGTCAAAATAGACCAATTTGGCCCATCGCGTACATATGTATTAATTAAGTTAATTACAGATAAATTATGATGCTGATTGGGCCGACTTACAGGACATCACCGGCCATCGCATCTCTCCCTAAAAATAGCCCTAGATACAACAATAGAGAAAACGCTTGAGCATACAACTAGGCTGACCATTCGACCCAAATTTTCCGGGACAGTCCCAATATACCTCATTAATTAATTCACAATGTCCTGAAATAACATGATTCATTACAGGTATTTTGTGGACTTTTTAATATTCCATTATACGAGTTGGTATTGATAAGTATTTGGCCTACCATTTGGCCTATCACAATATTTTAAAACAATTATTCATAAAGTAACTCTAAACCCTTGGAAAATAATTCTTTACGATAAAAATTGTCACCCTACTGACGACTATTGAGAAAAAATCTGAAGTCTATCAAATAGACTGCTTACCTTATTCGCAGGTAGTCTGATGTCAGAGGGTAGCTACTGGTCTACCGATATCATCCTGGAAAAATAAGAAATACATATTAAGGGGATGTATTTTAAAGAACAGCCTAAAGTACAGAGGTTTTACCTTTTTAGTAAGAAAAAAATTAATTCCATTACGTTCTATCTGGCGACACGTTAACGTACTTCCAATATGTCTCACATTTTGTGACGTAATGCATCGTTTTTTTTTTTTTGGAGGATATGTTAAATTATGAGAACATATGTTGCGATTTTACACATAATTTGAAATTATAAAAAGTATATTTATGGTCTTCATAACAAGCACTTTCATTTGATATGTCACACGGTACAATTTGTTGAATTTGTACCTATCTCAAAACAGGCCACCATATTCAAAATTTATTTATTTACAACGACCAAAGATGCCACGAGAGCGACATCTGTAGTAAACGCTAGATTGCGCTATCGTGGCACCTTTGATCGTTGTTGAATCCACCTCTGGCAAGAGGAGACTCTATTTGGTCTGTAATTCTGTCGGAATCTCCTACGACACGCTGATGAGAGCCAACAAGCTCGAAATCGCGATCTCTGTCTGGTGGTTTCGACAGAATACTGACCAAGAACATATTTTGTTTTATTTATTTATGTTGCAAATTTACAAAAGTTCATGTGTGTACTAAATTTCAACTTAAAATTGGTCCAGTAGGTTCAGAGGGCAGATATACCGTTAGGGTTCTGTTTTTTTCATTCGGACTAATGGAACCCCAAAAGTTACTGTCACAATTTATAACAAAAAATAAACCATTCATGAACATATAAAAATTTATTAGAATTCTTTGTATATCAGTAACATACTATTCTTAACATCTAGGTAACTATTTAAACTTAAGTATTCTATTTCTGGGTGGTTTCGGCAAAGTCGTCGTCCTTATCAAGAACGAAGAAACTGGGTCCTGACTCTACATTTATAACCTCCTCATCGTCGTCTTTATCCTCTACATAAATTTCTGCAGGTTCAAATTTGACCTCCATCTGTCCGTCTTCCTCAGTTTGATGCATTTCAGCTTTTAGCATCACTTTAGCAATTTTCGACTTCACCATCATTTGACGTTGCTTATTGAAAGTCCTAAGAGTTTTGGAGTAACTGAGAAATAGTAAATCATCTGCATCCGAATCTTGATGTAGGTAGTAATCGGATAGATATCCCTCTAAATTTTGAGAAGTTGAAGGAATCGGTGATTCTGTACATCTTCTTCGTTTCAACTTCGGAGGTTCTTCTTCGTGAGCAACTGTAATTCCTCCTTCTTCATTTAAAGGATCAGTATTGTATGGTTCTGGCTGCTCAGGCCTAGAAACAACACTTTTATGCTTACCTTTTTAAAGGAATAAAATGTACCTTACCATTTACTACCAATAAAAGGTCTCACAAACTCCATTTGTTTTGCCCAGGGCCAGTTTTTGTAACGTCTGTTACCAGTTTTACCGTGGATGGTACTATTTCTAAGATATTTTACGTACGAATCTCGAAGGTTTCTCCATTTGCTTCTGGCGGTCTCTCCTTGAAATAGGTACATAATTACGGTTCATAGTTAGAGGTAGGTGGTACCATGAATTTTCTAGTTTGAAATTTTGTACCTCCTGAGGTCTTATTATTGTCATTTCTTACCATCTTCAAGGGCCAATTCGTATGCAATTGTAGCCCATAAATTGGCCTTCTTCCGTTGAACCTTGAAATCCACATGATTTGGGTTGTACAATTCGGGATATTTTTTTATGCACTCTATGAGATGATTCATGGTCAACCTGTGCAGAGTACCATCAAAATCCAACTATACGATAAGAAAGTTGCTGACGTTGGTACCGTACACACATTAACATATATATACGTTTTTGTATTCATTAAAATATAAAATGTTATTGTTATATAACGTTAGTTTATCGTTATGTCTACGATAATTTTTCAAGACGCGGTCGTTACGTGTAAGCAGCTCTAACAGCGTGTGCACAAAAGACTAGGGACCAGGGGCCCCGCATTGCGGCCTGGGTTATATCGGTACGGTCGCTATGCCGGCGACCGGCAGTCGTCGTCGCGTCGCACCCGACCGTATACGATGGCGTCGTCGGTCGCCTCGATGCGGTCATGCCTCCGATCGGACCGGCAAGACCCCATGTTGTCATTTTCCGTTTCCGCTAGGTTCACACTGTTGCCAGTTGACAGTTTTTATTTTCTTTTTTTTGTAATTTATACTGTCTCATTTTCCCAAAATGTTCACTTATCAAACAAACAAAATAAATATTTATACAAAAGAAACAAGTAAACTGGGAAAGAGAGGAGACACGAAACTCGTATGGCGAGGCTGGGTCGAGCTCTGTGAAATAATTTTGAACTGACGCCATATTTTGATGCCAAATATTGCGTTAGAGCCAGTCATTAACATTCGGAGCTTTTGTGACTAATTCGGTTAAATGTTATGGTTTCTCTGCATTTGATTTCATTAAATCACTCCAAACTGTTCTTTTTTACTTTTAAAAATAAACTATTCAAATTCGTATACCGCTTTCTACAAAAATTAATTAATTTTAAGCCCTTCTTATTACTAGATGTTGCGCTACTGAGCTAAAGGATCTGGTGTCAAAATATCACAACTTGTATTCGACGATTATGCATCCCATCTCTTTCCTACTTATTGAAACAATTATCATATCACATCGTCTCCAGTTTTAATCTTCCTAAATCTGATTATTAAATGGTGATAAATTGGTGAGATGTCAGTTCTCAGCCAAATTCAGATTTTATCTTGCCCAGGTCACTTAAGCAGTATGGAATCTGGTATTACCCTGTTGGAATATCTTTTTTTTTTTCGATTGATCAAAGAAAACAATTTTTTGATGAACACTGATTGTACTCGGTGAAGTTGTTCAGAATACAAGTTGGTTTAATCCTGTTCCAAAAACTCATAATAGACAATTTTGTTTGCTATCCTCCAAATCCACAGTTAAATCTTGTTTCAATACAAGGAAGCTTTAGGGGTGTGTCACACTGGATCTTTCTGCAGCTACTGGACAGGGCACGTGGTCCTGGAATTTTCCCCTAGATGGTCCTTCATCGGTCAAGCTGAGATTTTCCGAAGAAAATTTCTTGAGCCACTTAAGTACTGTTCGATCACTCATGACATCATTCTTACTTTCGAAAACTATTCCAAAAGCTAAGTACTACATTAATCATGTACCTACTTGGAGGGAATCAATGCACATCCTGTATATAGATAAATGTAGAGTAGAGCAACGAATTTATTTCTCTAAAGAATCACTAAATTAATGTTAGAAGCTCCGCAGTATTCATATACGATATGTACCTAAATCTGTAAAGTTTACTTCAGTCATTAGTCACTCAGTTGGGATTTTCATTGTTTCATTATTTTCATCATAAAATAACGTGTGACAATTAGGCAAGCAACTTAGTCATGTTAATGTTGTTTTTTGAATAAGAATTCTGCTAGTATGACAGGCTAAACTGGCAGTTTGCTTTCGTCGTATACATATACTATTTTACTACTACTACTACTACGACGAACGCAGCGGCTCGGCTGTGCCACCCCATTTGCACAAAGCCACCCTCCATGTAGGAGATCCCTTAGACGGGGCAGTAGCCCCAGCAGTGAGAGAGAACCCGTCTTCTCCGTCGTCATGGGAACCGTGCCCATGCTGCACTGCACAATTTTCATTAAATTAAACCTTTGTACGAACTGCAGCTACATTCGTTCAACTTTAAAATCGTCTCGTTTATAAGAGAATCGGAAGTTAATCTCGTTTTATTAAAAAAAAAAAGGCAAATGTAAAGGACGATAAACGATGATAGGGATGATCGCCTGCTCTCTTTGTGACTTGCCCCCGGATTAAAACTGACTTTCTTGTTTGAAAGCCACCCCTATCACCCTAAAGAAGATTTCTGGATCTGGTCCTAGTATATCCCAAATTTTTAAAATTACAAAAAAGTCATACACCTACGTATGTGTCATGTGCATCTAACTTTCTTATTCTGCAATCCGAATGATTGATTCCATGTTCGAAAGCTGATATTGCATCGTGCATTGAGTGTATTTTAGAGTGCTATAGAACTCCCTAAGTGCATCCATTTGCAATCTGGAACTTGGTACGTTGTACGAGTACAGCATTTTATTTTCGTTGTATGGGCAGATAAAGATTTGATTTCGAGATTACTTTTGTACAGGAATTTGATATAAGATCGACGCTTGTTGAAATTTTCAGATGAGTTAACAATTTATTTAGTCCGATGTGACTCGCAAAAGGGGTTGTAAATTTCAATTCAGTTAAAAAACCAATGGGAATGTAAGCGAAGAGAAGGTAATCGAGCACATGCAGGGAAAGGGAGTGGAAAGTATCGGAAATGGGCAAGTGAATGAATAATGGAAAAACAGAAGCTCAGAGGATATATGGGTTCCTATTTGATCATTGTTTGAAGAAGTTCGATCGTTCTAATCGAAACCATTGTGGAGTTAAATTGTATTAATAAGAAATTTACAAATAGGGAGATGTTTCATTTACGAAAATAATTTGGTACATCTGAGATTTCTTCAAGCAGATTCCCGACAAAACTTGTTTGAAGATTCTGTTACTTTTGTCATTTTTAAAAAAATCTAGACATCTAAAACTTTCTGGAACATATTTTCCTTTTTGTTCATTTTTGGTGCTCATTGAAAGCATTTTTATCCATTTCATAAAGGAGTTTACTTCCAGACATTCTGGAATATTTCCAGATTCTTCATAAGAAGACAATGGGTTAGAAAGAAGAGCTCGCCTCTAGTCTCATCCACGAGCAGATACTGACACTAAACTTTTTTAATACCAATAACAGACCAAGGATTATCTACCACTTCATCATTTTCATTCACCAATACACTTCATTTTTGAGTCCATGAGTCTACTACAAATATTTTAAGTTGTAGAAAGCATAAGAGCTTTCAAGAACATCCTGAAACATCCCGAAGTCTTCAAAAATTTTTAGAAATTTTGAAAAGTCTCTTCAATGTTCTGAAACTTTTTGGATAATTTTGCTATTCTTGTAAATTTTTTAACATCCACCAAAGCACTGTTCTCTACTTCATTAAGTTTACTTCTAGACATTCTGATACAGTTCCAGATTCTCCATAAGAAGACAATGTGTTGGGAAGAAGACCTCATCTACAGTCCCATCCACGAGCAGATAATGACACCAAATTTTCTTTTTATCAGTGGGAGTCCAAAAGCTATCTACCACAACATTACTGTTACTCACTAGTATACCTACTTCATTTTTGAGTTGAGTTTTCTCTTCTTCACTTCTTTCTTTTTCATGAAGGAATTTGCTCTCAAACATTCTGGGGCATTTCCAGATTTTTTATAAGAAAGAATGTACTAAGAAGAGGACTTTACCCACGTTCAGATACTGACATCAAACTTACTTATTACCAATTGGAGACAAATAATTACCTCTACATCACACCATTGCCATTCACCAGCAGTACATTTCACTTTTGCATCGATGAGATCTCGAGATCATTCTAGTTTTCACGGATTTTTTGAAAACTCTCCAGAAGCTTCTCGAAAGTTTTGTGACTTTCTGGAACATTCTTTCAAGTTCGTACGCCTTTGGCATCCACTAATTTACTTCTTATTGTGGTTGAGTAATTAATTTTCAAACTTTTTGGAATGCTTTTGGCCTTCTCAAAAGAATCTTCACCCACGAGCAGATACTGCTATCGAACTGTCTTATTAGTGGGGTAGATCAAGGGGTGTCTACCACCATATGACTGTATGTCGAATATAAAGTATTGGGATCAAAGTTTTGATGAAGTTGGAGTATGTATAGCAAATATTTTGTTTCTGAATTGACAATGTTTCAAAGCTGGTATGTATGATCTTCGTGTACCAGTTTTGAAACATTTCGTTTGGGGTTGTTGGATTTGTATGAGTATGAGTTCAGTAAGTTTTTACAGCATCCACTTATTCTCGAGTTACGTCAGACATATCCAGAGCTTTATATACAAAAGTAGTAAGACTGTGGATTGTCTGTCTACCTACCGACTGGTTGTAAAATCGCAACAATGTAAATAAATGTATCGGGAATAAAACGGTGCAGTATGAAAGACAATATTGACGAGACAGAATTGTATAATAAAATTTGCGGTATGACAACGTAACTAGGCGCATTTGGACGATATATTGTGGTTTTGAGTTTCCTGTTTTATGAAGTACCTGCCTGCAGGGTTTAAAACGGCAATCAAACCTCCGTTAAAAACTCGCCATTTTATGTATCTACCTATAGTAATTTGTACGTAAAATTTAACAAAATGTAAAGAGTAAATGGTTTTATTTGTAACATTTGGGAACAAAGGTTTTTTGATATTATTTTTCATTGAAACTACGATGGTGACTGACTTCAAGGCGAAATCTTACGGGTTTCTTTGCAATTAAAACTTTAAATGTCAATGCGAGACTGAGCCTTTTAGAAAAATCCTTGAAGAAAAAATGAACGGGTGGATGGCCGTCGAATGCGGCCATTATCCCTTGGCGCACGTTGGTCCAAAATGGTAAGTAATTTCAATTTATTTTCATATAAAACAATAACAAACTATCCAACTTTTAAAATGGGAAGTCTATAGTAATTATCTCTTATTGATTGCAGGGCATATTATCTTTGAATTTTAACGATGTTTTTTAAAGAAAAAAAAGCAGTCTATGGTAATTTTTGTAAGCTAACTCCTTTACAGACTAGAAGATATATTGAGCTTCAAATTTAAGGATAATTTCGTTGGTATTTCCAAAATTATATCTCAAAAGTTCATTAAATTTTGTCTTATTCAAAAAGCTTTGACATTCTTCATAGAAAGGAAGCAAAAGCTGGGGTAATTTTTGCAAAGTAACTCCTTTACAGTTTGGAAGACGTATTGGGCTTCAAATTTAAAGCTAATTTCTTTGATTTAATCCTGCTATTTCCAAATAATATCTTAACAGCTTGTTAAATTTTGTCTTATTCAAAAAGCTTTGATAATATTTAAAGAAAGGAACGAAATCCGGCGGCAATGTTTGAAGTTTAGTTGTTTTACAGATTAGAGGACCTATTGGACTTCAATTTTAAAGCTATTCATTTGAATTAATCCCGATATGTATATATTAATTTGGATTATTCCAATAAATTCGATTTTTTCAAAGAAGGAAAGTAAAGTCTAGGGTAATTTTTGCAATATAACTACAGACCAGAAGACTTATTGAGCTTCAATTTTGAAGCTAATTCCTTGATGAAATCCAGGTATTTCAACACAGCGCCTTAAAATATTGTTAAACTTTCTTATTCCAAAAACTTTTTTTCAAGGGAAGCAAAGTCTAGGGTAATTCTAGCAATATAGCTGCTCTATAGATTAGAAGACCAATAATGTTCGAATTTTGAAGAAATTCCTTTAATTTCATCCTGGTATATATTGAAATATCGTTATCCAAAAACTGATATTTTTCAAGAAAGGAAACAAAGCCTAGGGTAGTCTTTGCAATACAATTATTCTAGACATCAAAATGAGTTTGAATTTGGAAGTTCTTTCAGATTACTTCTTTGTTTAAATCCTGGTATTTAAAAATTTGGTTCAAACTCATCTCATTCTAAATATGTGAACATTGCATTTGTCGTATTCAGTTGCAGAGTGCCTTTTTTGATTTCGTTCCACCGTGCGACGTTTCGAAGCTGCGATACAAAGGGCAAGAAGATGATGGTTGAGATCGCAGGGTTGGAGAGATTCAATCCACTCCAGTTCTGTCTATGAAACATTCAGTGTTGAAAGAACACGATGAATTGCCTACTAAGATCGATTTTAATTAAAACAGAGTAGAAGTTACGCGTATAGTTCGAGTCCTCGTTAGTTGGAGTGTTTACATCTGAATGGCGCACCTACCATCTACCCTCTACCTTACCCAACCTACCCGCCAAAGTCAGCTAGCTATACAACCCCCTCGACCCCATACACTTTACAACTTCGCTACCAACAAATATTTACAGCTTATGAACGCATTTATGCTCGTAACTACAGGGTAAAAGCACAAGCCTCGCTTACAACCATCTGATTAACAAGAACAAAATGAAAAGAAAGTTTTATACGTAGCAGTATCAATTTTAGTAGGTATTTGAAAAGAAATAAAAATTTTCACCACAAGCACAAACACGACGCACTCAATAAATAGCTTATAAATTACATATATAATTATTAATATCATATCGTCCAATCTTCACTTCTTCCTAACCTCAACTAAAACTAGTAGGTAGGTACCTATTCATGGAAAAGTAAACTATTTGTGTACAATAATCAAAACTAAATTCCATACTGCCTCTTTTTACCTCTGTTTCTGCCTCTAATGTGCCTTTAAACAACTCCTCATGTCTTAGAAGGATTTCCACAGCGGGGCGGCGTTTGTTTTTTTAATACTTTTAGGGTTCCGCACGTTCTAATGAAAAAATGGAACCCTTAAAGAATTTCTCTCCGAATCTACTACGAACGTGCTAAGTAAACAAATGAATTTTGAAAATGGGAGTCACTTTTGGGAGGAAAAATAGAAAATTAAAAAAAAAAAAACAACTTTTTCAAGAACTATAGTGTGTGGACTAGTTAAAGTTGTTAAATGTTTCTCTATGCACTCTACAGAGTCGTATGCGGTTTGCGGTAGGAGTTTGAGGGATGAATGAAAAATTCCACGAACGTGAGCTTTTCTTGTTCATTGTAGGCAACGATTTCAAGCGTCTTACGATAGATCTTGCATGGCATCTAAGTACTGGTAGTATTAACGAATAACCTTCCGAGGAAATTGAAATGAGCGTTTTCAGGATGCTGGAGTGCATTACATCATACGACTACATCTTCAGGTAGGCACATCGTACAGAAGCATGGTAAGGAGAGACAGTAAGTTATATGTGCACTTAAGGAGTTTAGGGACGTCTTATCGACCTACTGGATCTTGTATAAGATGTATTGTATTATCGCAAGGTTTTCTACACACGAAATTTTAAATCTAATAGATATTAAAAAAAAAAAAGAACAATTGTACACTTGATAATATCGACTAGGGTATTTTTTCTTAACAGTAGGTTAGAGTATATTATAAAATGTTTAGAATGTAGATTTTGTAAGAAACCATGATATTTATCAGATTTAGAAGTCCAAAATCCACAAAAAATATGTATTCAAAATTTTATTTGGAAAATATTTGATACTGAACCGACTAAATTACGGTGTTACTATATTTTACTATAATTATATTTTTTATAAACAATTAGCAAACATAAAACTTTCTGGTTTATTTTTTGTTACAACAAATAAGCAAATTAGAAGAATGTTTTAAATTTTATTTAATTTTATTTATTATAGTGTAAGTTTGAGCTAGATTTTTACATTTTTTTGTTATTTCCTCCCTTGTTCAGTACATTAATCCAATTACATATTTAGTAAGAAATTTAGATTGATGGTAGCACTAGAACTACTGGAATTAGAACAATTTTTTGAAGACTGAATACCCTGTATATAATAAGGGGAAGTTTTTTGAATACTAAAATATGTTAAATACATTCCACGTTATCGAAGGGATGAGGGGTGAATATAACAAATAATAATTTCGAACCGGATTGTTACCGCAAAAGGGAAAATTTAATTAAACCCTACTTGAACGGACTCGGCCTCAGACGGAGTGTGATTTTCTGTCGAAAATTGAATCAGCCAACTTGGAAATATTCCGAAGGCCGTGCCGTGATTAAAAAATGAAAAATTACGTTCCATTTATTCGCGAAATATCGAGAAAAAAAACTTTCTGTGTGAATTTTCTGTTGCAGTGAAGAATTTTAAGATCATAAAATGCTTCTATGGATACAGGTTTATATTAAACTTTCAACCACCATACCACCCCTTTAGAAGAAGGAACCTTTGTACACAATTTTGTTTTCTGACTCAGACGACTCTTGACCGATACATCAAACTTTGAACCCCATTGCAGAACGAAAATCAAAGCTGTTTGGGGTAAAACATTGCTTTATTAAATCATAATCGACATCCTACGTTTCGTCTAATTTTTTAAAGCTTCTTCAAGGGTAGATTAAGACGTCATAGGCATGATAAAGGATAAGAATGACATTTCTGAATTTCATTCTGTGTTAAATATTGGTGGAGAAGATCTTTTGGTACATTTAACCCCATTTTCGCCCCTTTACTGGCTGAATGTTATAATACTATTTCTTGGTGTCTGTCTATACACCTTAAAGAATATTCCTGGACGAAAGTGGAGACAAAGATTGGATCCCTTTTTCTTAAATATTTTTCTCAAAAACTTTTCACTAGTGACACATCATTGCTAATAAGAGATTTCATTTGATTACTAAAACACAGAATGCCCGTCAGTCCAAAAAGATTTTTTTTTCGTTTTTGGAGAGTCAGCGTACGAACATCCCTATGGGATCCCCAGGAGCATCCACCCGAAACAGCCAGAAAAAATTTTTTCTATCTTGCCCATCTGGCACACACCCAGGGCCCTAATCTATCAGGCCACGCAAGTCTCGCACCCTTCTGTCTGTCTTCCTTGCTGCCAAAAGAGAGCGCGTAAAAGAGCGTACCAGAGAGAGCAAGAGAGACGTAAAGAATTTGTGTTTTGTACAACGAGCTAACAACGCTCCTTCTCACTAAAGTATGATAAAGTGATTCGGAATAAAACAAACGACAAGCGGCCGAGCCGTGAACGTTGCCATGGAAACGACGGCGACGCCGGCGACGACCGACGTCTACTGTGCAGCATCGCGACGTCGATCGGGAAAATCCGTCCGAACGTTCGTTTACGTGACCACGGAAAAACGTTTAGGATTTGAAAATTTCACAAGGAGAAATTTGAAACAAGGGCGCGACATGATTCACGAAACGTCAAGAAGAACCGAATCTAACCTAGCTTAACCTAAACAGCCTGTTATTGGTACAAGCTTTGGAAGCCACAAGCCAAAAAATGAGTAGGAATTAAAAGTCCAAAATCAAATTTGGATTTGGAGGAATATAAACCATGAAACTAAATACGAAATTTTCTTAAAAATTAGTACAAATAAATTGTAATTAAATATTTGTGAAACGACTAAATTAATATTCTTCATCAACATTTTATTTAACAAAATTTTATGGGTTCTTCAGTTCTGCAGCTTCTAACAAACATTTGATACAATCAGCCTCCCAATTTTACCAATAAGTTTTACCCCAAAATTAATTTGGTTTTACAACGAATTATATTTAATTACTTATATCTCGCTTTTCATCTATAACGTAAATTGAAAATTTATTATTCTTACGTATTCAGGTACTTTTACAATTAAATTTTAATGGTGTAAACAATTTATTTATATAAATAAATAATAGAAACGACAAAATAGAATTATAGAAAAAGTTATAAAGTATTTAGGTACATGTATAGGTCAAACTGGAAGAACGTTTGAAAATAGAGTTAATGAACATTAATTAAATTAAAGACAAAAAAAAAACGAAGCACTATACGGGGTGAAGGTCTTTTTATTTTTCATACGATCGACTACCTACGTTGCGCCCTTTGTGTGCTTTTTCAAGTATAGAAAACAGGAGTAGAAATTATATGAATCTTATAGAACAATAACAATGTTAAAATATTGATAATTTTAGAAACAATTGAGATAAGAATCCTTTGAGAAATCAAATAGAGAAATTGTGACAAGTAAAATTGAAATCGTATACGCCCCTCTTGTTGTCGTTATGTGGAGCAGGTACTTTCCCCACGTTAGATAAAATTTTCAATGTTTTATAGAAAGTATTAGATACTGAAAGTTTGTTAACAATTTCTATTAATTAAGTTATTTTCCCATAAATTTAGTATAACAAAAACATTCTACGAACCTTTAATTCGTGCTTTTGTTGGACAAATATGACTTCGATTTTTTTTTCAAGTCGAATAGAGGCACAATAACGAAAATTCAATTTCTTCCGTTTATTCAAGCTGCTTAGACCATTGTAGTCATATCAAATTAGTTTTCTTTCTTGGGGTGCGGAGAGCAGATCAATGAAGAAAGTTTAAGGGCAAGAGTGGGCAACAAGGACTTGGTTCATAAATCACCTCTCCGTAAGCTGCGAAGGTTCAAATAAAAAAAAACTCTTCCAATTATTACGAACACAAAAAGCACATTTTCAGCATTTTGATTCGACAGATCCGATTGCCATTTGCTTTCGCGCTAGATATGACGGAATTTCTCCAGAAAATAAACAGGAGCATGAAATATAAATGAAGAAAATATCATAGGGAAACTTTTTACTATCGTCCAAGAATCATTTTCGACATTCTGTGGTGAAATTTAACGGAAAAGAGAACATTAATATATAATTGTGCACTTTTTTAATAAAAAAAAACCAGTGGCGTAAACAAGACACCCCACACGATAAGGATAAAGAGAAAAATCAAAATAATAAGATGCTTTCAAAAATCAGATCTAAACTGGCAATGAGTAAAATCCTTACTTTGATCTAAAAAATCTCAAACTGTGTCTTAAGTACTACAAAGGAATCGTTATTTTACGAGAACGAAAACAATTTTTGACAATATCGTTGTAACCCCTGTCGTACGCCACTGGTGCGCAGTTGCACTGGTAAAATTGTTCTCACTGGCAGGTTTGGGCTCGAGCTCTTCACCCATTAATTTTTATGGCTTTGAAAATATAAGAAATTGAACTCGGTCTATGTAGACCAATATTAGAATCAAAAGATCAGAATAAGATCATTTTACCGTAAGAATTTTTGATTTACAAATAATGGAAGTTAAGTAATTTAAAAGCAGATGATTAAGTAATATACGTGAAGAAGCGCAGGATATAAGATTTATTAATTACAATCATTACAATTCCAATATCCGGTCAACGAATACGTGCTAAGTATATATGAAGATACTTAATTTTCATTCCAGCTGGTTTATTATTAAGTTATGGTACTCAGGTACGCCCATTTCCTCAGTTTTATCCATTTATTCGTCAAGTCTTTAAAATTTAACTGTATAGGTGGGTACCCACATAAATAAAGCAAAAAATATGAACTTAATAAACTTCATAAATGCAAACCAATTTTTTAAGTCATTATCCATGGAGTCATCAGTCGGAATCTTCCTAATAGTAATTCCCAAGAACGAAAATGATTAACATACTCAGATTTTTACCAACGATTCCCTTTGTTCCCTTTACTTCTTTTTTCGACTCCCATAGGTCTCTAACTAACCCTTTCGGTTTCTGAAGGTGACCTATCACTCCTTCTCTCCTTTCTATAGAATTTATTCGCTTTTTGATCTCCTACATTTTCCATGATATTTTTTATCTTTCTTTTTCTGTTACATCGCGCCCATCATCCACGTTTTGTACCAGTTACAGAGCCGTGCTCATAACATATACCTTTAGAAAACAGTTTCGACTCACCATTTCTCAATCTCTTCAGAGTCACGACCCATTAAATAACTAAAAAAACTGCCAAAGAAACGGTGCGACTCCCTTTTTTCATTTTCCAAAAAAAATTGGATTTTCAAGTAAGTACAAAAACATACATACATATATAGAATACATGGATACTTATTTTCCAAATGTGTGGGCGACAAAAATGAATGAAGCTATTTCGGTTTTTTCATGCACGCATACGTAGCCAATAAATGGAAGCCCATAAATCGAAGACGGCTTAGGGGGAAAATAGCATCAATCTTTCTGAGAAATAATGCAGAGGACAGACAACTAAAACGAGCACAAGAAAAATTGCATCAATACCTATAGAGAGATGAGAACATAGGGAAGATATTTTTTCTTTTAAAAAATTTTGGCTCTGGAGAATTGGGGAGCAAACGTTTGACTTTAGTATCCTACTTTCAGAGAAATATGTTTGCCAAAACCATAAAAGTTTTAAATGTAAAACAGAAATGTAAAAAATATGTCGACTACCTAATCTTAAATCAACATTAGGTTTAATTGCCAAAAGTTGCAATTCTTTTGGTGTGGTCTTCAAACTATGGCAGACCTTCTTCTAACAAGCACTGTATTTACATTTTACGTAGTACCGGCCAGCTTTTTAACTATTTCCTTTTTAACTTCCGTGAGCACGTTTCATTTATTTGACCCATGCCCTTTTCTTAAACTTTGGAATTAAGAATACTACGTTTGAATGACATCGTCATTAAGGAAAGACAAAGACATTCTTGGAGGAAATTAATACTTAGATATTCCGTTGATTTTAATAATTACTTCAACGTTCTGGATAGTAAAAAAATATTCTTATCAGAAACTGAGGCCGTAGGTGTGATAGCGTCATTTACTTTTTGCCCCTACCCTCAGGGGTAAGAGAGTCCACAAAATTGAAGCCATCGTACAATTGGTTTATCATCCATTTATATTCACGTGGATTAATTATTCATTCTAAATAATGGATAAAAAATTTTTGAAAACGAAAGATTAATTTTATTTTTATTATTTGGAGATTACCCCCAACATTCACACTTCATCACATTAGTGAAGACTTCGTGATTTCGCTCACATAAAATTGATTACCCTTTCATCATATGTCTATTTCTGATATATGATATGCCCATTTTATCTCTATTTATGACATATGACAATGAATTTGTTCAATCCCTCACATAAAATAACATACCTCTCAAGCAAATTAACACTATGATATATAGATTTTTATTTTTACATGCACTACTGATTCACATAACATACCTCACGAGATAATCAATACTGACCCTTTATGATATGTCTCTTCGTCTCTAACTATGATATATTGACATATGACAATCAATTTATCCACTCACTCACTTAAATAACATACCTTACAACCCAATAGACATTGATCGTATATGATATGTCTATATGTCTCTATTAGTCTTCACAAGGTAAGCAATACTCACTCTTTATGGGATGTCTCTTTGTCTTTATGACATGTGACTATGAATTTGTTCACTCATTCACTCAAATAACATACCCTACAACCCAATAGACATTGATCCTGTATGATATGTCTTTCTGTCTCTCTTTTTCTTCACAAGGTAATCACCACTGACCCTTTATGATATGTCTCTTTGTCTCTATGACATATGACTATGAATTCATTCACTCACTCACTCAAATAACATACCTTACAACCCAATCAACGTTGATCGTATATGATATGTCTGTATGTCTCTATTAGTCTTCACAAGGTAAGCAATACTGAGTCATTATGGGATGTCTCTTTGTCTTTATGACATGTGACTATGAATTTGTTCACTCATTCACTCAAATAACATACCCTACAACCCAATAGACATTGATCCTGTATGATATGTCTTTCTGTCTCTGTTTTTCTTCACAAGGTAATCACCACTGACCCTTTATGATATGTCTCTTTGTCTCTATGACATATGACTATGAATTCATTCACTCACTTACTAAAATAACATACCTTACAACCCAATCAACGTTGATCGTATATGATATGTCTGTATGTCTCTATTAGTCTTCACAAGGTAAGCAATACTGAGTCATTATGGTATGTCTCTTTGTCTTTAAACATGTGACTATGAATTTGTTCACTCATTCACTCAAATAACATGCCTCTCAAGCTAATTAACACTGATTTTTGTTAGGCACAGTTATATAAAACTTGCTTGTGGACATAATTTTTGAAAACAGCCAACAAACCAGTGTGTGGAAGGGTTGGGATGTGAATTAAGGCAGAGACCATATGTTATACGAACCAATTTACCAGAATGACGTAAAGCACCCGTACAAATACATATATAAATCGTTAAATTAGTAACGCGGTTCGTTTTACTTGTCATTATCACAGTTGAATCGACATATGGGGTGCGTGCGTTATATTTAAGTAGGTCGATGGCTATTGAAACCCGCTTCTTAAGACGAACTTCGAACTCTTTTCTTTTTTTAAAAGGTTTTTCGAACTTTCCTCTAATTATAGGACACGCAGCCAAAGGCAAAACCAAGTAACAATTGAACAGAAGATGGGTTAACATTATTCTGCCTTTTTTCTTTTTAATGCGTCACCCCTTGGTATCATTGAAGTCAAAACTTCTGTAGACATACCGCGCACACTTTCTTGGTCTACGTCATGCTTTCGGGTGAACTCGGAAGAGTACACATGAATCTATTTGATAATTTTTTTGAACAGTCACCTTCCATTATCATCAAAGTTTTAAAAGTTGGTTACAATATTATTTTGACACCTTTATTACCAAATTCGCATTAATTCAGTGTTCCGCAAACTTTGAAGAATATGCCTCTTTAGATGGAGTTTTAGTTGGCTGGAAATCGCCCGAAAAGTAAATTAGAAGGAAGAGTGAGAAAGGAACTTCATAGAGAGGGAGAGAGAGACCAGGCTCGGTCTAATCTTTATGAATCCAGTTATTAGTCACACTACAAATTGTTTTAAAGCGCATTCTCACCCCTTCGGCTTCCTGCTCGAGCCATTAGAATGGAGATAAAAGGGAAAAGTTGAACAAAATTTACAGAACCGTATTACAGCGGCTACGAACGATCAAAGGAAGAAAGGGGTGAACAGTGCGAAGCCACCCGCTTTGATACGTTCGACGGGACCGCCATTCGATACTTTGTACATTAATTAAACCTCGCAACCTCCATTTCAGGACGTCACGAAAACAACATGGACTTCGTCTACCCCAAATAGCATTTACGTAAAAATAATATAATCAAAATATCTATAATTATCTTGACAAAAAAACTAAAACTTCATCAAATCTGTATTTAAGATGGGAATAGGTCCCAAATGTAGGTACCACCACTGGCAAGCATGATCAGCAAATTTAAGCTGACGACCCAATGTTTCAGTTTTATAATTTTTAAAGAAGAAGACTGAGTGAACACATGCCTCAGCTTCTTTTACCATCAACTTTTTGAAACTAGAATTGTTCTTCTTTTAATCACCGCCCGCTAGTCATTTTGAAATCTTACAAGGATTTCGAAATGCTCCACGGTTTATCTTTTTGACCTTCTATAGTTTGGTTAAATTGGATATATGTGAGGTTTTCTGACATTTGGAGGAAATTCAAATAATGTTCTGCTGAAGGTGCAATCTCATGATCCGCATGAATTATTTAAGTCTATCAGATCATCTGCCACACAGTAAAGTGTGATGAAATTCATATTCTTTCAACGTTTCTTCAACTGAAATACCTGGAAGTTGAAGTTCAGAACATGAACTCTTTCACCGACTTTTCTGTTCTTCTTAATTTTAGATCGTCATCTGCTGCTCATTTTGCAATGATTTTGACATGCCCCTCGTTTTATTTTTTCGATCTTCCATTCATTCCTAAGATTCTATCTATTTGAATACGAATTCTGACATTTGGAAGAAGCACAATCGGTGTGTCCACCCTTGAGGATCTTGCTCAATATTAACATTCGGCACACAACATCATTTCTTTTGCTAGTAGTGCAGTTTCATTCGCATGAGTCTACCAGTTTATCTGCCATATCAGCAGTGTGTCCTGTGTCGGAAAATTGATATTTCTTCAACGTTTCTCCAACTGAAACACCTGGAAATTGAAGTTCAGAACTATTAACGATTTCTTGGCCATTAGAATTTTTGAAACCAAAATAGTTCTTTTTAATCTTCGATCATTGTCTGAATATCTCGAAGTGCTCCTCGTGCTTCCATTAATTCTATGAATTCCAGATTTTTGGAGATTTCTTCCATATCACTAGTGTGGTCTGAAAATTCATATTTCTTCAACTGAAACACCCAAAGGTTGGATGTTCAGAATTCGAACTCTATTACGGATTCCTTGACCATAAGATTTTTTCACTACCAACTTATTGAAACCAAAATTGTTCTTTATAATTGCTGATATTTGTCTGATATTCCCTTTGAAATCTTTCAATGATCCCAAAGGGCCCCTCCATTTTTTCTTTTCAGCCTTCCATCCTTTTCGTAAATTCCGGGATATTTGATGTCCAATTGATGTTAAGATTCTCGAAAATTTTACTCAATATGAATTCTTGGCAACACAGAATCGTTTCTTCTGCTGTTGGTGCAATATGATCCTTATGAGTTTGTTTAAATCCATCAGTTCATCTTCTGTATCAATAATGTAGTCGGAAATTTCATACTTCTTCAACTGAAGTACCTAAGTGCTGAAGTTCGAAACTTAAAAGCTTAAGAAACTTTACCGCAAATATAAAATTCCAAGAACATTGTTACAAATTCTAACATAGATCCCGACGAAGCAACTCCTAAATGAGTCTCCGTTTACGAACCAGAAATATATTTCAACCTTGAGGCTTAGTTAATGTGTAGCTATTCGTCGTCGAGACCTTACTGGGGTAATCACTCACGTTCCTACGGGCATTTCACAAACACCCGACTTTAAACAAACAGACTTACGTTTCTAAGCTAGGATATACACGAGACTGATTAATTATTCAGGACCTTTGTCATATTTCTTACAGGGCGACTTATGTATATGTTTTTACTAAATGCAAATTTAATATTAGTTATAGGTATCATCATTATCAAAGAGTTATCAATTCCAAGACTTAACTGAGCCAATCTTCAAAACGGAAACATCCAGCAACCTTAATAGGTCTCTGATAAGTCTTTCATGTCCCATTGTCAGAATTGGTTCTTTTCTTGTTTGACTTCCGAAAGACTCAATTTTTGGTAAAGGTGATTACCTCGAAATTAGTTGGATAATGCACCCTGTCATTCATGGTGTTGTTGGTCACTTCTTGGGGGCGCAAAAGATAAAACTTGTATAATCCCACGGGACTTAAACCCGTCTAATACAAAATTGAAAGGGCGATGCCTATTCCCCTTTCCTTGGCCTTCAGATTCTTTCACTATCAACATTTTGAAACCAAAATTGTTCTTTTTTCTCTTCAATTTTTGCCTGCTGCGCTTCGACACTTAATGGGAACGATGTTCCAAAATTGTACCCTTAGAAACATTATAACAACTTAATTCTGATTTTGTGGTCTTTAAGGTTTCGTGAGTACTAAATTTTAACTATCTTCTTCATGTTCCTGTTTCTGCGTCTAATCTGTCTATGATAAACTTTCATAACCCATTGTCAGAATTTGTTCTTTTCTTTATCGCCTTCTAAAGAATTTGACTCAATTTTTGGTAAGGATGATTGATTACCTCGAAGGATTTTAACTTCAAGATTTTGTCGACACAACTTCAGGAAAGGATCCAGGTTCGATAGAGCCAAGTTGCGTGTTCATAGAAGTTTCGTTCCAATAAAAAATAAATATTCAAATCACGTTCCTGTTTTCTTACTGATTCTAATTTTCTCAATAATAAAGTTTTGGAACTTTTCATGTACTTTATGACGTCATAGAGCAATTTGTGATAAATAGGGTCTGCTTCCAAGCGCTTATTAATAGTAAGTTTCTATATAATATACAAAAACAATTCAACTCTGACTTGCGATAAATTTACATCCAATTCATTACCAAGTTTCCCCAAAACGGTAACCGCTTGCTGTGAAAAAATAAACAGAGTATAAAACGGGATCGATAGTTTCCTGTTCCTTTGCTAGGGCCCTTCCGTGCCTGGTACATTCTTGCTAAATGATATTTCTACTTTTAGAATGGAACATCCATTAAATTAATTGATTAGAGAAGGGATCTCATCGGTGATACATTAATTCTAACAACGCGACATGATACTAAGTTTATTGTAAAAGCAAAAAAAAAAAACAAACAATAATTTAAATTTTTATTACTATGTATTAAGTACAGACCATAGACAATAGGTATAAAAATCATTGAAGTACATAAAATAATTTGTAGGAATATAAAATAATAAACATATGTTTTTTTTATAAATTTGCAATAAAAATTATTTAAATCTTTTAGAATGGTATGCTGTCCATATTGGTATTTTTGTGATAGCAGTGTACCAAAACTTCAGGTTTGATTTTGAAAAGGGCGTCTCTGGGACCAGGTAACTCTGCCGAAGTCTCAAATCCTATAACTTTGTATTTGGATCCTTCATAAGTTAACTGTGGCAGCGAAATGGTTTTTGCATTCTTGAATTTTTCGGTGGATGTGGATTTGTCCAAAAATGGTCTCCGCGAACAAACGTTCTGTCCCTTTTGTTTGTCTCTTCTTGGGGGCACAGAAGACAAAACTTCGTTTTTTATGTATAATCCCACGGGACTTGCAACGTGTCTGAATCTTTTACCCGTCTGATATAAAACTGAAAGGCGGTACCTATTCCCCATTCCTTGGCCTTCAGATTCTTTCACTATCAACTTTTTGAAACTAAAATTGTTCTTTTTAATCTTCGAATTTTGTCTGCTGCTCACTTTGAAATCTTGCAAATATCTCGAAGTGCCTTTCGTTCTATCTTTTCGACCTTCCATCCTATCTTTAAATTCGAGATACCTGATGATTTCTGACATTCGGAAGAAGTCCAATTGATGTTTAGACCCTTGAGAATCTTTTTCGGACACAGCATCATCCCTTATGGTGATGGTATAATCTGATCCGTATGAGTTGGTTAAATCCATCAGTTCATCAGCCATATTACTAGTGCGGTCGGAAAATTCATATCTCTTCAATATATCTTTAACTGGAAGTTGAAATTCAGAACTTGAAAGCTTCGACACTTCATGGGAACAAGGTTCCAAAATAGTACCTTTAGACGCATTATAACAAGTTAATTCTGATTTTGTGGCCTTTAAGATTTCGTGAGTACTAAATTTTGAAAATTCAGGCTTTCCAATCTCATAAAAACTTAGTTCAGGTTTTGGTATCAGAATTTCGTGGCTACTTATCTCTGGAATTGTGGGATTAAAGGGTTTATGAACAATTTTTTCTGGAATTGATGATTTGAGATCCTGATGGCAACTTCTATCAAAACTTAAACAAGCAGTACATGATTTCAATTCTATTAGACTTGGACATGCGTTTTTGTTTTGGATTTCTAAACCAGAGTTCTCATCAATGGTCTGCAAATTAGAAAATTGTTCTACCAGCCTCTCAACCATGTATTCTTCTATCTTCAATCCGCTATCCCTTGGACTTAAGCTTTCTGATATGTTAATGTAAGTGACTTCAACATCAGCTTCGTTTGTAAGATTCTCAGACCACAATATTTGTTCTTCCATGTTCAAATTTATGCCCAAATGCGAACGGGAGTTCGGATTTCTATTTCTCAAATTATTAACCATTTTACTAATTTTTTCACGATTAATATCTTCGATTTTTATCACACTTGCAGAACTACCACATTTTTTACCCTTGTCCATTTACAGCGTAAAAATTTCGAACTGAGAGTCTTTGAATGATACAATTATCGATATAAAAACTGACAAATAATGTCAATATCGTTTTCATAAATATGTATATATTATCATAATAATACGACGCCTGCTAAAACTTTAATGGTAGCTATTAAATTAACTTTTGAAACTCATGTTTCATTTGAGTTTCAGGACTTTGGTTGATAATTCAAATGCACCTGCAGATGCAGGAGCATACTTTGTATCAACTTCTGTGTAAACACTGTAATAATAATGTGCACTACGTAACGATGAAACCCATAATGCGGTTTATAAGTCATACATATGAGGACGAAGTTGAGTTTAATTACGAGTATACACTAAGGAATTATGATCTGCATTCCCAAGCACAGTTGGTTAAGTATGTCTATACTTGATGACTGCGAAAACCTCTAACAGGCAGATTAAGGGGATAACTAGTAATTTTATCCCAAATAAAAATTACAATAAAATTAAATTCATATAATTGTTACTACTGATGATGGTCATCATAAATAAAACTACGGAAGTCTATTCGTCGCCTAACTGGGTTTATTCGTCCATGTAGAAGACGTGACTCGAAGTTTTTGTCAACAAATTTTTGGCAGCTATTTGAAAACGACCAGTCGGACCTTAATTTAGAAAAGGGAAAAAAGGAAAGATTCTCAACGACCGACAGACCGACTGCAGCCACGGCTGTGGTTAAAAGAGCTCGTGACTGCCCCCTGGGAGAGACGTGGGCAACGGTAAGTTCAACCGAAAAGTACACATTAATTTATAGGGTGTAGCAAAGAGAAGCGCGGCGTGGTTCAGTGGATAGAGTTGTGAGTTACGAAACTCTGGCCGATCATAACTTGAGGATTTTGTAATAAACGGAGAATTTAAATAAAAACTAATGAATAATTTGTCTGCCCATGAAATAATTCCTACAGGAATAGCTACTAATTAAAAAAAAACTTTAAGGAGTTTCAGGAGATAATTGAAAATATGAAATCAGCTTGAAGTTCTGTACCAGTCAAGCACTGTTCAAATATTGTATTCAAGTATGTTGGTCCCCACTAAATAAGCGTTTGCTACATATAACAACAAATAAACCAAAAAATCTTATATTGACTCATTATGTATTATAAGACGCTAAGTTAACACTAATTAAGTAGTAGACTAAAATAACTTGATTTTGTATTTTAAAAATTTTTCAACATGCAATGAAGTGGTTTTTACTATTTTCCTCGAAAACAACGTAAGTTACGAAGAACTATCAAGACGCAAAAAAGTTGTACTTTTAGTTTCTCAATGCGAAAAAAGCATAAGATTTTTAAAAAATTCAGTGGCGAACATTTTTTTGTCAATATTATTGGTAAAAGACCGCCCTTCTAGACGCCACTCATAATTATCATAGTTACAAACAACTAGAACTTTTCTAGTTGAATGTGGTTGAGGAATGCACCCTTGGAATTGCGACCTATCAACAAGTAACACCCTGTACATTGTAATATTATTTTGTGATTTTTAATTTTTATCAAATTCATTTTCGACATCTAAAGTGCCATCCTCAGAAGCTAATCTTTGATATTTAGGAACGATATTGATAATCAATTTCGCGTACTCAATTAATAAAAAAAAAAGTAGTAACATCAAAGGTGCATTCTTCTTAAGGTGGTGTCCGGTTTGTTAGTTAAATTTAGTTGTAATCAGTGGAGTTGATATTGGTCAGCGGAGAGCGGTTCGAAGTGGTCGAACACCAGGTGATCATCTACCATACCACTGACCGCTGACACCTGCCATTTTTTATTGCTCGAAACGGGCACAGTCTACAAGAACAACAACAACAACAACAACAAGAGCAACTGCACCCGTCACATTCACCACCATCACCATCATGGGATGCCGATTTTGTCCACTTATTACTTCTTCATATTACCAGCGAGCGAAACGTGGCATGGGTTCGTGGTTGAACGTCCGCGAGGATAATTTGTAGGCGCACAAGGATCTCGAGCGTACCAAAATGGTTTTTAAGTATTGGAGGGTGGCCATTATGTGCCTCCCCTAGGGTCGATGACATTAGGCGAACGAGCGGTGGTAAATTATTTGCAGCACGTAAAAAAAACGCGATGAGCCTTGCTCTCGTACGGTTCGGTCATTATACGTAATGTCGCAAATGTTTTACCTACCGAGAAATGTGAGGATGATCCCTTTTGGCTTACGATTAGATGTGATTCTAATTTCCTGTTGGCAAATTTTAAGATCCAAAAAAAATTAACGAAGCCTTAAGCACTATTCAATACTTACAGTCAATAATTAATTACCAGAGACGGATTATTTAGCAAATAATTACTCTTCAATGTACGCAATAAGCATGTGACCTTTACGTCTAAACCTCGGGAGTAAGCAATAACTACTTGAAGTAATGAAACTGGTCAATTATTTCTAAATTTAACCATAGAGGAAGACAATCATAAGACCTTAACATGCCACACGACTTGATACAGGTCATACCTATCTTCACGTTTCACTAAGCAACTCTTCCAATACAATCAAAATCAATTTTGCAACTAAATATAGGAACTGTAGTTAAAAGGCTCTTCTTAGTGCATCTGTGACGAAACATTTTTGCAAAAACTCGACATGCCTACAGTAGCTTATTGGTGGTATCTTTTGTCACAAACTATTTGGTTGCATCTAGTTGCAAAATTGCCATCAAAAGTGTGAAAAAGAATAATGACGCGCCAACTGTAAATGTTTGGAATTATTTGAATGTGAAATTTGGCAGTTGAAAGAAATAAAAGAATTATTTTCTCGAAGAATTTTTCAGGAATTAATGGGAATAATAAATTGGCGAACTAACAGTCAATCGAAAACAACTGTATGTGAGTCCACATTCAGTAACTAAACCGTTTAGTTACATTAAGTGGACGCACCCATGTACCATTGCAACCAACTATAGTTATGCAACTAAAAATTGCAACATCTTTTTGCAATAAATCTAAAAATTTTTGTGAATATTATTAGTTCTTTGAACGTACTGTAGTGTCTAATAGTTCTCTAGTTTTAACCATCTGGTTTTGAATGGAGGGTTGGCGCCGATTATTATTCAAATTAGGCTGCCGCGTGGGGGCTTAAGGGGACTTACACAGGCACGTGGCTTTTCAGTTTTGGAACCGACAATAATTGGGACTGAATAACATGAAAATATACTTTATGTGAAATTTAATGTACCTACATAATTTTTCAAAATTAGGTACCTAAGATTTATTGACAATTCTGACTTGTTTGTCGTTAGTAATTTTGTTAGGAAATTTTGTACAAAAAGGAAATCGTTACTAATGATTAACTTTTCGATTATCAATAACGCGGCAAACCGCAAAATTAGATTAAAATTTTTGAATAATGGAAATTTGTTGTACGTACATTGCAGACACCACACTTATTTATTAATTAATTTGGAAAGTTTGTATGGTGAAAGATTATATAATAATAATATGGCAACTAATCTGAATTATTTTCAAAATACATATACTGAAGTTTTTTTTCAAAATTAATGTTTGTAAAAATTACTACAATATAATTCACAAACATTTCTCTAATTCTTTGATAATCCATTTTGAGTTTTTTTTTTTGTTCGTGATCGTTTTATGAATTTGTGAAATCTATAAATAAAGTGAAAAAGCGAAAAAACGTAAGTTATATTATAAAAATTTTCAATTTTTCAAAATTTTACAACCTAACCCAACCTGATTCGAAAAACTAACATTATAACAACATTTGAAACAGAAAATTAGCTACGAATTTAATTAATTATTTTTTAACTGTAAAGCGTATAGGCATCTATATTCATATTCATTTTTGGGCACACTTAATGAAGACAAAGTGATACGAACGTGCCGTGGTTTTGAGACAGGCCATACACCTGCTTCGAAGGTATTTTGATTTTACCAGCTGTTCAAACCACACTCTTTCTCTTTATGAAGTGTTTTGGAAGCTGCAAGGAGCAGGTGTGGTTGTGGTCACACTATTTAATTTTCTGTTGCATCATATCAGTAAGTAGGTACATTGGAGGTTTGATACAGAGAATGTGTTGCACCAAAATACCATTTTAACCACAAAAGTTTGTCGTAAATGCCAAACAAAGAATAGACCGTTTTACAAAATTCGAAAATTTGCAAATAAAAAAATCCTACCTTTGGCTGATTTCAGGATTCAGGGTGCCTCGAAGAATCAGAACTCTTGGAAACATTTTTCTTTAAATCTGTAACAAACACAATAGTTTATTGTTTGCAAATTTCAATAAGTAAAATTTTTAGATTAAACTTGGGTGGTCATAAAATAAGGGCTGCGTATGAGGTAAAAATAAATACATAAGATTGTGATAATGGACAAATAAATTACAATAACTTTTTTTGTGATTAAACGAAAACACCAATTAACAGCGTCATAAAACGTTTAATTTATTGTAGAGTCGTAAATAACCGACATTGATTGCAAATTAAAGTTGCTATTGTATCTACACAGTGTATAAGTTCTTGTCTCAAACAGTAAATTTTCATGAAAGTGACTTCTTATGTTGCAAAAACCAAACGACAACAAACTATTGTAAAGAATCCCATTTAGCCAGCCGGTGTGCGTTAAAACAATTAAAAGCACAGTATAAACCGAAATAAATTGATTCAGTAGAAACAATTAGCTGACCTCACAGGCGTTAGACACAATCTAAATTTCAATTGTTGTTTGTGACCGTCTTGTGAAAAGCTACTGGGAAGGATTTTTGCGATTTGTTTGAATTTTTTTCGCCATGGACACGATTCTTTTTTGAAAAACATTCCAAGACTAAAAATACAAGATATACTAACTTCTATCGTTCGAATTATGAGTTATGGTCTTGAGTTCATGCAAAAATAAAGATATTTTCAGTTTTTCTCAATTTTCTGGCAACTATAGAATTATATTGAGAGTAAAAGCACAAGCGCAGTTTGTAATTTTTTTTTCTGGGTTACAGAAGACTACAAATAAAAAGTGTTTCATTTGTGTTATCAAAGAGTTGTTATAAGTACGTCCGAAGAATTGTAAGTTAAATCGTTTTGACTGCAGCCAAGTGAAGTGAGGATAAGTCACATCATAACTAACATAGAAACAAAATAAGAACTTTTTTAAACTGTTTAAAGTTCGTTATTAAAGCACATATACATATTTATGTATGTTTGTATGTACGTATAAATTTCCTGTAAGTTCAGGCCTAAATGAGAACAAGCTTTTGAAATGTGACAAATGTCGTCAGATTTAAGCGGGACTTAGATAACTGGAATAATCCTCGCAGTTTCGCTGTCATTCCCAAACAAACCAAAGTCGAATTAATCATGAGGATAGGCATAGGGGAGGTTTTCCGAACAAAATGAACTGTAATTTGTCAAATAATCGAAAACGGCTTTCCGTGTTTTAAACAAAATACGTTCGAAAGTTTTTATCTCGGTGCAAGAAAAATCTCTACTTAACAGATAATAACGCAGTCAAATCTCCATTTACTAACACGTTCAAAAATATCTGAGAAAAATACACCTCAAGATTTTGAGTAAGAAAAAATGCAAATTTGAGATTATATTTTACGATATTAAATGTGATTTTTTTAATTATAAATATGTAATATACAAGACACCTTGCATCTCTAATCCTTCTTAGCTTAAAGGAAGTGAAAGAAAGCACCAAGGACGTGAATGCTCTCGTTCATCAAACAGTCTAAACACGAATTTACAATTTCTCCGATTTATTTTTTGGACAGGTGCCACGACAGGGACGTACTAAGGAATAATTTAGTAACTGTAAAGACATTGATGACCAATAAATGTAATCCAATTTAACAAATCTTTGCGTCATTCGATAACCTTTATCTTGAAGTGTTTCCACCCTTAAAAAATAACTTCCATCAATTGTGTAGGTGCTTATTCTTCCTACTTATGTTTCATTTTTTTGAATTATCCTTAAAATTAATATTAAAGTAAAATTGGTAGAAACAATTGGTTAGGAATGATAATTCGTTGGGTCATCTATGAAGTATCGAAGAGTGTTTTTTTGAATATCTGTGACAATTTTCTCAAAGAATCCGTCTCTGGAGCGCACCTTGCGCCCTGACAGGCATGTGCCTTGGTACGTATAAGTGGCAGCTGGTGGCCTGCACATGTTCCTTCGGCCTTTTCCAGCATCGCATGGTTGGCCTTTTTGCGCCACGGTGGCGAGCGACAGGCCGCACACGGCCACCTGGCTTTTCCACCATCCAACTACTTTACCGTCATCATCAAAATCGTCACACTGTTGCTGTCGCTGCTTGATCTTGCACGTGACAATCGTTGAATCGTTGCTTCTTTTTATCACACGATTCGACCAACGACTTGATGCATGTCCTTTTCGATGCTTCACGCGTCACGTCCTGATTTTTAATGTTCTTTTTGCTCAATCTTGAAATGTTATCATCACGGAAATCCTTGTAACATTTTTCTCTGCATTTGTATTAGTTTTCCAGTAGGAAATGTTAACGTTTAAAAGAAGTAACTATTTCGAATATTTTGGAAAATTTGATAAGATTAGGTATTGAAGGTTCGGTAACTATATTGAACTTACTGAAAAATTCGAGAAATTTCTCGAAAGTTAAGTAACTATTTCGAATATTCTTAAAGATTCGGTAACTTCTTTGAACCTCCTGGAAAATTCGAAAAATTTCTCCATAACTTTCTTAAATTTTCTGGAAATTTCGAGAAAGATCGATCTTTCTAGAAAATTTAGGAAATTTCTCGAATGTTCGATAACAATTTAGAAAATTCTGGAAAATTCGAGAAAGTTCTTAAAGGTTCAGTAACCCTCTTAAACCTCCTGGAAAATTCGCGAAATTTCTCCATAACTTTCTTAAATTCTCTGGAAAATTCGAGAAAGATCGATAACTCACTGGAAAATTTGGGAAATTTCTCGAATGTTCGATAACAATTTAGAATATTTTATAAAATTCAAAAAGATTATTGAAGGTTCGGTAACTTTCTTGAATTACCTGGGAAATTCCAGAAAGTTAAAATGTCTGGGAATGGTCTAGATCTAGATATTTCGACAAAGATTTAGAATGTTTTTAAATATTTCAGAATGACGCAAAATCTAGATTTTTTTAAGAATGGCTTGAAAGTTTACAGAAAGACTTGGAATTTTCGTGATTTTTCCAGAATAATTTCAAATATTCAAGAATAATTAGAAATATTCCAGATTTTTCGAAAATAACTTGGAATAGTCAAAAATGATATCAGACAGAAAAGTAACAATTTCATCTCATATATTACGCAAAACAATATTAGCTAAAATGTATCCAATAACATGTAATTTTAAGAACAATTTTCACAACTAACAAGATGTTTTACCTCTGAAAAGCGAGCTATACTTTACTGCTGCTTTGAATGCACTTTTTGATAAAACCCATAAATTTTATGGTCATTATTCTATGGATGTAGGTCGGAGCAAGGAGTATCTAATCCTGTTACTTTGCAGAGTGGTGTAACTAACACGGTTTTCGTCTGACGACAGCTTTTATGTGTTACAGACATTAATTACAACAATGTCATGTCAACGACATACTCTCTATTATACCGTGGAAAAATATAGGTTTCCATCCTGGCCAACAAGCTTTTACATTATAACGAAATAAATCTTAAGAAACAACAAACAATGCCAGCCAGGTACTCTTATATTACCTACACAAATTATTCTTTCGTAATACAACCTTCGTTATTAAACAAGTAGAGGGTGCTAAACATAAGATTTCAGTTTGTATAAAAAAAAATGGACGTGTCTGTGCCCATATTTCCCTCTACATTTAAAACTACACATCGTAGACAAATGGTTTTTGTCTGTGGTACTAGCCTACCATATCATGCTGTAGGGGTGTGATGATACGGGGGTTGAAAGTGGTTTACTTTGAAGTATGGCTTTGGTAGAAAAGATCCTGTTTTTTTGAAGGTTCCAGAATTTTGAAGAAAATTCGACTCCGGTATCAGAAACTTTCAAGAAAAAATTGATGAAATTTCTCGAAAGTTCGCTAACTATTTCGAAAAATTGGAAAATTCGAGAGGATTATTAAAGGTTCGGTAACTTTCTCGAAATGCGAGAAATTTCAAGATAACTTTCTTGAACTTCCTGGAAAATTCGAGACATTTCTCGAAATAATCTAAAAAGACAGGTAAATTCCTGTTACGTCTAAATAATTATATGTATGTACCTTCAGATTCAATAGTGTAATCCAATGCCGGTAGGGGTATCAGCCCTCGGAGTAGTTGTTTCTGTTTTTTCTAGTTAGTCTTGTTATTTCTCGAAAGTTCGATAACATTCTCGAACTTTTTAGAAAGTTCGAGAAATTTCTCGATAACTTTCTTGATCTCTTTAGAACATTGGAAAAAGGTCGATAACTTTATCGAACTTCCTGGAAATACAAGACTCAGATATGAGAAACTTTAATCTAAAAAAATCTAATACTTTCTCGAAGGTTTGCTAACATTTTCGAATATTCTAGAATATTCGAGAAGATTATTGAATGTATGATAACTTTCTTGAACTTCCTGGAGAATTTGAGGAATTTCAATAACTTTTTTGGAAAATTTGAGAAATTTCTCGAAAGCTCGGTAACAATTTCGAATATTCTTGAAGTTACTGTAATTTCCTTAAACTTTCTGGAAAATTCCAGAAGTTTCTCGATAACACAAATCATTCTTTCATAGTATAACCCTCGTTATTGGACAAGTAGAGGGTGCAAATTATAAGATAAAATCTAGACGTTTCGCATATAATATAGCACCCAAAAATAAAAATAACCCAAATTAACTAACCCATTGCAATTAATTATTTAATCTACGTTGCACTCTGCCCCTTTTTACTCCTGTTTCTGTCTCAAATATGTCTCTAACTAGATCTTTATATCTCAGAAAATATCCTTCCATAGTGTCTGTCTACTATTATTTGTTTGATGTTAATGTTTTGCATAAAAATGGATCGCCCCAAACGCCCCCTTAAAAGTTATCCGTTGTAGTAATTAACTAATTTCTAGAAAATCATCCTTAAAGTTTACGTACACGCATTTTCAGCAATTTCTTTTAATGGTTGTAGGATTATGGCTGACAATAGTTTCTATACGAATGAATGGATGAATTCATCTCAGCAATGGCCTCACTGGTGATCTCTTTCGTTTCTGTTTATGTAGGTATAGTATTAGAAGTGATTGTGAGTCCAGTGCGAAAGTAACAAAAGATGCTTTTCTTTGCAAAATCTTCACAGAAACTTTGTTAGGATTACAGAATGTCCATTATTCCCGAGTTCTTTGTCAGGAGCTTTTAAAATTTTTCGTTTCAAATGTTCAATTATTGTTCGAGGATAGAAATAAAGAAAGAACATCAGAAGATTATTTTTCCTCGCTACTATTACACTATTCTTTCGCTTATGAATGAAAACAAGACAAAAAAAAAGAACAAGCGGACCATAACAGTTCAAAGCCGTTCATTCCTGTGTGCTCTAAATTCTCAAGCAGTTTTCAGTTGTTCCCTTTTCTTTAAAGTAAATGAAAAAAGTATTTTTACAATTATTATTAACTTTTACAAAAAGAAAAATGCAATAGCAAAGGCCTTGAATGAATTTTACATGTTTTGTGGTTGAATGCAGTAGTAGAGGGTCTTAAAAAGCAGCTTTCACCCCTCAGTTAAAAGTTTTCTTTTCAATCGCTCAAATTTCTCCCCTTTAAAGCGTAGTTAAGAATTAAGGTTTTTATTTTTATATAAATAAATATTTTTTTTATGTTGTTACACATCAAAAATTGTTATGTAACGATCCTGACGATCTCCCTTTCAAAAATTGCCCCGTTGCCTTTCGACGACACATTTTCGCTTTAAAATCACACTCACGACCCCAAACAAGACAATCAACGCCTCGAAAAAAAAAAAAAATTGAAAAAGCGGCGCCGTTACCATCATATTACGCGAGAGGGTTGAACGCCGTTACAATGAATATTGCACAGGGGGTTGTGACAACGTAACATTTATAACGAACGAATACATGACGACGCTTGACGCTCATAATAAAATTTCAAGGTAATTACCCCAACCGTCAGAAGAAAAGGACCGCGCTGTTAACGACAAAAAAACGCTTTAATGTCTGTAGGTATAGGTAAATTGATGGCGAAAAATTACCCCTTACACATACATGTATGTGTGTGAATATATATTTACCACCCTCGTAAAATGGTTTGATATCGAACGTAGAAGACTGCGATTTCGTAAAGTCATTATAACTGGTAGGTAGGGGTTGCAGAATATATTACAATATTTTTTAGCAAAAGTAAAGAACTTGATATTAAACACAAGTAATTTTTGGCATTCGTTACAAAAGTGTGGATAGCAATTTTTTCCAGGCTTGATTGCCTTGGTCTATTTTAGTTGAAAATCCAAATGGTCACGTCGTCAAGTGTGGAAGACCCATCTATAAGAGCCACTGAAGAAGTCCTCGGCAGTGAAAGACGAAATAGTTGCGATTTTATATTCACTAAAGATACTGACACATTTGATTTGTAGAAAATATCTACGGACATGGATATTACCATCTTATTACATTGGTGCTTTTCAGTGTTTGCTGCAAAGCTGAGTTACCTTGGTCTATTTTGGTTTAAAATCCAAATGGTCTCATCTTCACTTCTGAAAGGCATCTTCATTGGTTCCACTGAAAAATTCTTCGGCAGTTAAAGGCCAGATATTTGGGATTTTAAACCATCTGGAGGTACTCTAACATTAATTGGAGATGTCTGCATAAACATATTACCACCTTTTCAAAAGTATAGACAATAAATAGCTCCAGGTTGGGTATCCTTTGTCTATTATGGTTTAGAACCCAAATGGTTAGGTACGTCTTTAGCACCTCCATTTCTTCCTAATATCCTTAACCAAACTTCACACTTCCCAAAAAATAAGTAACATTCAACAATCTTCATAATGTAGTATGTCTTTGAAGGTGTCCTGCCAATCTATTTTGTCTCTTCCTTCTGTTTTGGATATGATTCCACCATTAAAGAAGGTTTTTTTCTTGTTTTGAACTCGATCAAATATATTATACAAAGCTCAAAAACTAATGAGATTCCTTAGGAGATTTATGGAGACTGCCAATAAGGATCCATAAATTCAGGAACATTTTAAAAGTAGTACTAAATCTCTGTACAGTATTAGTATTATAAATTGGCTTTGTTTGTAGAAGTTTTATCAAATGAGAGCAGTAAAGGCCAACAAACAACTTTTACTGAGCTGTGGTTGTAGTTGAACAAAAGAATTGGAAGCACTTGGAAGCTTTTACGAAGAAACTGTCATTTATACCTAATGTAGTTGAGTATAATCTACAGCTTACTTTCTTGTGGATTTCCCCTAATACTTCAACCGAAGAAAAAGCTTGCATACATCCTATTTATTCATATTTTGGAGTACATACTAGGGATTTACATCAGTTACATGTGCAAACCCCGTATGTCACCACCATCAAGCTTCCTGATGGTATAAAAGGGCTCTCGGTTCGAGACAGCATGATAAATTTCCCTGTTTTTTCATCCGCCGCTCTTTCATTCGACAAAAGAATTCCCTGTAATTCTTTTTCCTCGGCAAGCTTTTCGGAAAAACATTCGTCAGTTTTTTCTTAGGTCAGACCAGAGGCCTTAACTGTTCGGTCTGACGCCTGCTTGCGCTGCCTGCGCACGGTATGTCGTCCGTTTGCGAACGACGAAATTATTGATGGCAATCGGAAGTCGTAAACTACATTTCTAACGTTCCATTGTACGATAATATTGCATTAAATATGTTTTTCATGTCGATTTATTGTCGTATGCGATTATTTTCCCAACGACCTCATAATAAATAATAATGGCGACGAGGGGATCGTTGTTATTAATCAGGAATCGTGAAAATACGGAACTAAATGGGTGGAAAAATAAGAAAAAAATGAAATGATTGAAGCAATCGGTTCCACATCCAGACTTTCTACGGGTAAAACTGATTAATTGGGAAAATTCAGGATGTTAGGAGCGGGAAAGTCCTCAAAAATTTGTGGACTTTTTTCTTGTCTACTCAAATAAATGCTGAATTGTGATCTTTCGAATGCCCAAGGGAAGGAGGGTGTTCGGAAACAAAGCTCACATACCTGTAAATCCGCCACTGATCCTCAGAATTTATTTAACGTTGTGGAAACCATTTAGTTTTTTTTATTGTTCCAATTTGCCATGTAATAAAAATTATTTATTAATTAGATCCTAAACGTGAACAGAATTACTCGGCAGAGCAAAAAATGGTTTAATTTTCCTTTAAATGGAGTAATTTAGGTAATTAACTAGTTAAAAAGTACTCTTAGAACGTGATCCCTGGTCTTTATGATAAGCCATTAGTCGAGTGAAACGGCTCGAAGGTCCATGGGGCATCAATTACGGCCCTCGTTTATTTTTTTTTTTACTTTTTCGGGCAAACAGGGGTAGTTCCATCTTTCAAATTAATGACTTGGACATTCATCTCTCAGCCGTGCATATTTACACCTTAAAATAATTTCCTCTGTTTGCGTTACCGAGGGTGAGATGATACCAGATAAGTCTGATTGGAGTTACGGGGCGCACCTCGTCTCCTCCACGTCCCCCTTTATACTCCATCCGCCCACCACTCGCCTTCCTCCATCTAGCTGAGCTTTAGTTGCTTCCTTTCGCTTTCCTGTACCTGACATTGATGAATGTGCTCCTTAACCACATTTAGTCGAGAATTTCAACATGTTTCGGGAAATAGTTACTAGTCACATTTTCACCACTCACACTCGTTAAATATATGCAGGAAAGTATACAAATTGAAAAATACAAATTTTTGTATGGAGGAGGATCTTTGAAAACTTAAAGGTGCTGTAGAGGACTGACTAAAAACCCCTGAATTGGAGATGTAGGCATTGGGGAGGCATTATAGAAGATGTTAGGAGTACGATGGACACGAGAACTCTGTGGAACTCATTAATGATATTTATGGAAAGGATGGTAGGACACGTTGAGCTCTTTATAGTTATATTAGATGCAGAATGAGGATACAAATGGTTTAGTTGTAGGAAGTAGTAGTGTAGGTATCATTTGGTTATTGAAACGTGATCCAAGAGAAGCTGGAACATGTCTCTCTAGTAAGAGATATGAATCATTTTTGAGTCAATGAAGAAAGAAATGATGTAACTCAGTTTGCTTGAAATCGCTTTTCCACAAATTTTCCCTTTTACCTTTTATAAAGACATTAATTTTTATGTAAGAACGAGAGGCTTTGTTTCCCCTTTGGGCTTCTCTATCTGAACAGCACGCACGTGAAAATATTCATTGCTACGACATCCAAACACGACATAAAAAAAAAACGTGTAAAAATGTTCTGGAACATACACAAATAATAATACGTATGTGTATGTGAATAAAAGGAAGCTGTGTGTTCGCGAGCTTCGTTTAATTGCTGTATCGCGGATTTCTGGGATTGCGTTGTATAACGAGCGTGAAGAGTAATTAGAGGATAAAGATCTTTGAATTATGATTCTCCTCTACCAGCACCTGCTGCGCGAATCGCTCTCTCGACGTGTGCCATACGCGTACATAAGCACCTCGGGGTGGTAATTTCCAGGGCCCACTCGTACGGCGCCATCCAGCGAGAGAGCGAGCGCTCTCGTGGTAGGTGAACGTCATTTTTTTTCTTCATTCTTCTCGTTTTTTTTTTTTATTCTTCCTACCGTACGTTCATTCGCTTTTTAATGCTACGCCGTCATCTAATAATGCCAGCAGCGTATTTCACCTTTGTTTTTGTTTATTTTTAATGCGTGCGAGTATTTCATAAAATTATTATCGTCTAATAATTATTGTCGATGTCGACTATAGGGTACGAGCAACGCTAATCGCAAACGACTTCTAAATAACTTCACTGACGAAATGCTTTAGGACGGGTAGTAGCTAACAAAAATGTCCGACAGCCACGTGACCAACGTGTGCAGGCAACCAACAATACAATGCGCGACAAATTAATTCAAATGTTCCTAAACTATTTCTCGCAAATTCCAGTGGAGGCGTTTAAAGACATTATAAAAAAGGCGTGAGTAATGATTAGCTTTTGAAATAAGGAACGTATTTTACGATCTTTAATCGAACATAACATAAGAAGAAACAATTAATTGACAAGCTACAGTAATTTTTGTTACTAACTAGTAACTAGATTCAGAGTGCAAATCCCAAATATACTGAAGGTTACTTAAAACGAAAGTTAAACATTTATGAAGGCCCTGTATATCATTTTATTTAAAGAAACACTCTTAAAAGCAAATTTGTCCTAAATTGGCCCTGCAATTACTTCAACTTGATGAAGTGAAGTAATCATTATTTTAAATTTTAGTTTAGTTAATTCTGAATATTGAATTAAAGAATGCAGTTCATATAACTTATTTTAAATTGAATTAGCAAACGATCCTCTTTAACTTGTTCCAGGAAGCCTTTCAGAATTTAAAAACTAAAAGTACCTATAAAATCAGAAAGTTCTACAAAAGTTTTCCCTATTACTGAAATTGATGTGTAGGTAATTGATAATTATTGATTCATAGAATTGCTTCTAGTCTAAAGTGCAATTTGAATGCAATCAAAAGCTCTGCATGCTCAATAAGGATGTCAAGGATTTTTATTTAAAAGTCACCTGTTTATCGGGTTCTTGACACGCTTTCACGAAAATGACAGTATGAAAAACTGGAAGAAAATGCACGAAAGAAAATCTGCAGTTTAAAATTTTCAAATCGTTTAACGATAGGCTTAAAATTTAACAATAATCAAGTAGTTGCTTTAGAAAGGAACACAGTGCTTGAGACAGGTATTTCACATTTCGTATTAACAATGTAGTGGAAACTGGAAAATACTGAAAATCCTTGGGAAAATGATCCAGGAAAATACTCTTCATAATTATATGCTGAATCACATACATTGACCACAAAAGATTAGAATTACAACTACAACAGACCCAAAGGGGTGAAAAGAGGGTACGAAGTTTGATGTATTGATTAAGCCACAGCTCAAACTAATGAGTAAAAAAGCTTCCTTATTCAGTAACTGAATGTGTTTTTGAAAATCCAACTTTTAAGGGGATGAAATGATGTTTCCAAATTTCGACGAGTACCAGTTTTATTTATTCAAAAAATTCCTGGGACGCATTAAACAACGTATTTAATTAGTCGGTAGTAAAATAACAAGTTAAAGCAATAAACCCCTCCGGTACACGGAATTGTTGTTTTAATGGTACGCGAACAAATGCAATATTAAATTTTGTCAATGAACAAATTAAATTCCAATTCCCAAGATAAATTTGTTCGCGATGCAGACCTTGTTTTCGCGCATCGTTTACAAATATTCAACGTAATCAATTGAACGATATTATGTAACAAATTTGCTGCTTTGAAAACAAGATTTAAAAAAAAAAAACATTTTTGTTAATATTCGAAAATAGCTGAACGTTTTAAATATCACTACAAATGCAGTCACGATGAATCAAAAAGAAAATATTTTGAAAACATTGAACATTATCAGGTTCAATAGTAGCTCATTTAAAAATGTAGAAACTACGAATATGTATTTGTCTTCAATGCGTATGTGTACCAACGTGATAATGACATCATCAATAGTTGTGTTGTTGATTTATTTGAATATTGGGTGCGTGTTGTATTTGTTATTTTTAGATTCAATAACGAGCCATAGGTTATATGGTAGTAGGTGTGGGTTCGTGTAAATGCACACGTCCACGCCTACACTACATAACCTACGTAGTACGCTAGTATAAATATAAACAATTCCTCGTCAACCGTTCCTTAATCTCTCTCATCTTAACATAAACAGTACATGGTCGCAAGATTAATTAAACACAACAATACAAGTACTAATGATGTCATTATCACGTTGGTACACATACACATTGAAAACAAATACAAGACATTTTTGAAAATTTAGAAGCTTAAAAACACCATGAACATATGTATTCTTGATTAGTATTTTTTTTTTTTTGAAGAAAATCGAACTGAAAATTCTGACATTTTCCGACCATCCTTACATTTCCTGTTTTTAAATTGATGGCACAATCGAATAATATTTTTTCCAAATAAGTCATTTATATATGGATTATAAATACATCCTCATGTTATTTGATTAAAAATAAATTCACTTCAAATATACCGAATAGACTACGTAGTTTTGGAGACAAGTCGTACAAAAACGAAAAACCTGACAGTTTTCCACGACATACCTACCATCTGTAAGGTAACAAGGGTTAGTATTGGAAATGCAGGTTTATTTTCATGTTTTATTTATCCCATCCTATCTCCATCTCTTTCACATGTCGACAGAAGAGGATAAAAGCAAAAAAGTCGAATTTTATATTGTCAGGATTATATTGTCCATCCATTTTGCAAAAAAAACCAACCAGAAGCTTACATACAAACCCCTGAAAATACATGCTGATAACGAACAGATCATGTAAACACCATAAATATGTTTTGATCGAGAAAATTTTAAACCATATGGTGTTGTTGTTTCAAATTTTCAACGATCAACAAAAAAGTTTACTACGTGATAGATATTTTGTGAATAATGAGGCGAGTGTGCCTTTGGGACACGTTGAAGAAGCGAAGCTTTTGTTGCTTTATTAGAGCTTTAGCTCGAAGTTACAAAAAAAAAATAATGCACGATAAAAAGTAAAAGCAGTTTAGATTCAGGCTTCAAGAAATGAATCCTATTTCAGTAGAGCTAACACGCCTAAGGAAGCTCGCTTCAAAATATTAATTTATTAGCATATTTTTGGAAGTACATGACAAAAAGATCGATTCGAATAAGTTTTTGATCCCCAACAACATCCACAAATAATAGAAATAATGACGAGAGCTGCGTATATGTATGTATAGTAAATATGCGGCGGTCGAGGCCGTTTGAGGTGATCGTTCTTGATTTTCCCGATGCGAACGCGAGCAGGATAGCGAGCGTCGCGACGCGAGGCGCAACGAACGATACGAGAGAGCTGTGTGCAGAGCTTCTCCCGCCCGTTCTAGTCCGGTCAAAGACCTGGAACAGGGTACGGGACCAACAGAATCCAGTTTCCCGACAGAACAACGTCAAACCCACGTTCCTGTTTTTCCCAAGCTGAATGACCAAACACACCCAACTACAGGGACGTATTTAAACCATTTCACTTATTCTTGTTTTTCACAAACGAAACGAAAAAATTAAATTATACAACGTGAGATTATATTTAAAGAGAAATTAAGTTGTCTTTGAAACTAATTACATAATTAGTACACTTATATTTCTTTTCCTCTCGTCTCAAACACCGAAGCACCAAAGAATCATTTCCTGTTACCTATTTCCGTTGCATGAGATATGTTACACCATGTCAATAAGTAGTATGGAAAACGTGATTTTAGAAAAAGAAAATATATAAAAGTACGGTTCTGGTAAAATAAATGGATTTTATTCCCCGTTTGTGTTCTAAGAATAAGATCAAGAACCCCGGATAGTCGTTTATGTTGACTCTGATTCTTTCGACCATTTTATATCTGTTTTTTACTACTGCTTTATTATATAAATGGAACAAAAGTTTCATAAAGAAAAGCGACCGTTTCGCTGACGTTTCTGGCCAATAAGTACGAAAATAGGAAGAAAATTTCAAATTACTTTCATTTTATTGTGATTACTCTTAATTGTTCTAACGCTAATTATTCAAAGGCTTAACTCTTTGTCTAATCCTCCATTTATTATCAAAATCGCTCGCGCAAATGATGCGCGGCTGCCGCTTACTTTCCTGCGAGGGAACAGGCAAAGTTTCTTGAACTTGTGTTGTAAAATTATTTCTCAGAAAAGGTTCCTTTACTTTATGGGGATAATAAACAACCTATGACCATTAGGAAGGCCCATTTGAAATATTGACGAAAGAATTTTTGAAATCGGATGAGTACTGAGTAGTACAGGTGAAGAGCTCTTACATATGTATGTTATTAAAAAGGAGGAAAACCTAACCTAACTTAATTTAAATTGAATTTGAAATAGTAAGATAATGTTACATAAAATCAAATTTTAAATATCTGTAGTATACACTTCACTTTATGAACCTGTGAATTTTGTGTGGGGGTGGAGTAGAGAAAGAATATAAAGGCCCCAGACTCAGGACTCAGGCAGCTACTCCCCCTTGGCCACCCTTAAACGACGCCTATGCTCAGACTTGATATTGCGCGTAAAATAAATCAGTACAAAGCCCCCTGTTGTTACTAATTAACGTATTAATTTTATACCACCCCCAAACCATCAGAAAAAAAAAAATGATTTCCTCCGAAAGCGTATTTTTAATTGTAAGTTGGTTAAATGGATGATTCTTTCAACTGTACTGTTTTAATTGGATGCATAAGCTCTGAATCCTTTTTTTTTCTCTCTTTTTGATAATATTCGAGCAAAAGGGCACAAAAAGAGACAGGGAATAGTTGCAAGTTGTGAGTGAACATGTGCCTATATGTATTTCCGCGTTATACGAGATTAGTAAAACAACCCAGACAGCGCGGCGTGATGTTGTACTTCCCTGGGGTTTCCCAGAGCTGAGCTTTAGTTTTATCGGCTGGCAGGTTTGCTTCCATGGGCCGCGTGGCGCGGCGTGGCTGGAATGAAGGGTGGAGATGACGAAGGGGTAAATTCCACCCCCATGTACTTCCGCATATTTTATTCTACATTCATTGGAAATTAACATTTGAAACGTTCCAAAAATAATTTTTATGTTCTAATGAAGAAAACTGTTAGAAACGAGTATCAAAAAAGCTCGATACTGAAAAGACTTCATTCAGCATTTGGTGAACGAGCAGAAACTTGTTATTGTAACCACAGAAATGATATTTGTTATCTTTTAAAAAGACAAATCAGGGATGTGTTTGGGGGTTAAAATTTTAATTATGTTTTCAAAAAGAATATGCTCACCGAAGGCATGACTGATAGATTGACAATTTCGGAAACCCCAAATCTTCGATCTCAAAATCGTGAGGATTGACATTAAAAGATTATTTGGCAAAAATCAATGAAAAACGATTGAGGACGTTTAGTAGGGAGGGTTGTAATAGTGTGGAATTTCCACGTGTCCTGGGGTTATAGAGCCCGCTGCCTCGCGAACTAGGGGATGATCAGGTGAATGACCGAAAGCAACCCAGACCGACGGTGGCAGTAACGTCGGCGTGACGCGGACGCCGACACCACCGATGCCGATCGCGATGACGGCAACGTTGAGGGTGGTGGTAGTGAAAATCAATCCTTACGGTCGTTCCTGCTGCACCCGGCTTGCGCAATGCGCATCCCCAGAGTTGAGGGTAGGTAGGTACATACAACCCGGTCGCAGCTCCACTACCACCAACATCACCGAACAACGACACATACGTATACAGATACGTGTGTACATGTACATCCGAGAACAGGTACGGATTTAACATTATTCCAAGGTTATTTCCGGGTTCAAATTACGCCGTCGACCTTCCCGAGAAAAATGGAAACTCGCAGGCCTCCGGTTCTTAACCCTTGACCCGTTCCAACCCAAAAAACCGTTGGCACTGGTACATGACTAAGAAAACTCCCCTTTTATTTTCCTCCTCCACTGGGCAATTTGTTAAAATGTTCACCAGTGGAAAGGTTAAAAAATTATAGACGCTCAAAATTAAGTATACAAACAGGGTATAAGGATGGCGGTTTTTTTGGAAATATACCTAAGATATCAAAACTGGAAAGAGATGTGGAAATTTTATAAGACATAACAGGGGTGTACTTATTGGAAGGTGTACGTCAAGAAATATACAGATTAATAAAAGAAAAACTGAAGCAGAGATGAGGATTCTGAAATTTGAAGAAAAATGAAAAGACCCACTGTGGGTTTTTTTATGAGAATATAGAAAAGAATGTGGCAAAAATGAGAAACAGAAGGCAAAGATAGAGATATTTAAAAAATTACTAAAATAATTAAGATTGGAAAATATAGAAAATTGAAACAGGGACAGGTAAAGGAGAGAAACATACCAGAGATATGGATGAAAAAAAGTAGAAGGAAAAAATGCGTAAAAAAAAATAAATGAAAAGATGTAAAAATCCAACCACTCTAAAAAATAAAATAGGTGGAGCTAAAAAACCTAAATACCTAAAAATAAAATATGTTGTAGAGTTCGTCATGCTAAGTAAGAATTCATAATAGTGTTTTTCAGCCTTTAAATTTTCAAAAATGGCTTGTATTTGCCTTCAATGTGTATGTGTACCAACGCGATAATGACATCATCAGTTGTTGTATTGTTATATTTAATTAATCTTGCGACCATATACTGTTTATGTTAAGATGAGATTAACGAAGGGTTGACGAGGAATTGTTTATATTTATACTAGCGTACTACGTAGGTTATATGGTGTAGCCGCGGACGTGTGCATTTACACGAACCCACACCTACTACCGCATAACCCATGGTTCGCTATCTAATCTAAATTTAAACCAACTGATAAATATTAAACAAGAAAAAAGTATATACCATATTTTACTCCTTAATGTTTTTTTCAGATACAAAAATAAAAACAATTACATATAGACATAATTTTCAAGAACCCACGCAATTTTTCATTTTCATTTTACTTTTTCTTCGATAGTTTTTCCTCAATTTATATTCGATAACGTACGCAAATTGAGAAAAAAGAAAAAAAAAACAAAAAATGGCCGTTGAGAGTGTTTTTTTTAACGAGATGCATCGGAAAATGCTCCCGTAGGTACTTTCCCGCCTTATATCCACAAACAGATCAATACGCGGAGAGCTAAGAGAGCGCACCTTGAAACTTTTCGATTTTCCTGTTACGTCGCGTCGTGTAAATGTATACGTGTAGATATATAATGCGCTGCAGTCGCGTACAGGTACGGCTTTAACTTAATTTTCAGGCCATTTCCCGATATACACAAGGCGAATACGTAAACAATTCCATGCTATTTCCTGTATCACTTGTAGGTGTCTTTGAACTTCAAATACATACTTGGAAAATAACAAACCCAAACAACCCCAATAAATTAACACGTTTCTCTAAAAATAACTAACCAAATGCAAAACGTAGCACAGTTAAAACTTATTATTATTTTAACGGCTCCAAAAGATGCTAAACAGTGAATTAAATTTGTATTTAAATTTTCCAAAAAGTTCTAGAATCTACGGGAATGTTCCTCAATTTTTAAGAATGTTCTTTAATCGTCTAAATTGTTGGAAAATGATCTGGATTGTGCTAAATTTCTCGACTTTCCGGACTTTTCGAGAATTATTTTGGAGTAATCAAGAATGATCTAGAATGTTTAAATTTTTGGAGAATGATATGGAATATTCGAAAATGATTTTAAATGATCTAAATTCTTCAAAAATAATTTGGAATGCTCGTAAAAGTTCTAATATGTCCCAAAATATTTAAAGATATTAGCGAATGATCTACAACAATATTCCAAGTTTAAAAAGTGATAAATGTACCTAAAATGTTTCAGCTTTTTCGAGAATTATTCGGAATGTTCGAGAATGATCTAGAATATCTCACTGCATTAAATAATGTTAGAAAATGTTTCATAGCATTCCAGAATGATCTGTAACTTTCGTAAATGATCTAGAATGTTCCAAATTTTTCGAAAATGATTCGGAATGTTAGAAAACGATCCTGAGTAATCCAAATTTTTCGAGAATGATTAGGATTGTTCGGAAAGGTTTTAGATTGTCCCATAATATTGAAAGATTTTAAAGAATGATCTACAACAATTTTCCAATTTTCAAAAATGATATATGTACCTACAATATTTCGGCCTTTTCGAGAATTATTTGGAATGTTCGAGAATGGTCTAGAATATAGTGAGATATTCAATCATGTTAGAAAATGTTTTATAGCAGTCCAGAATGATCTGTAGCTTTCTAGAATGATCCAGAATGTTCTAGATTTTTCGAAAACGATTCGGAATGTTAGAAAATGATCTTGAATGATCCAATTTTCGCGAAAATGATAAGGATTACTCGGAAAAGTTTTAGATTGTCCCAAAATATTCAAAGATTTTAGAGAATGATCTACAACAATTTTCCAATTTTCAAGAATGATTTGCAATATTTCGGTTTTTTCGAGAATTATTAAGAATGCTCGAGAATAATGTAAAATATTCCACGATATTCAAACATGTTAGATAATGTTCTACATAATTTTAGAACGATCCAGGGCTTTCAAGAATGATCTTTAGAATTTTAAATAAGTTTTATGAGTTCCTACCTTTCAGGGTTTCCACAATTTCCTCTATTGATTGCAGAGAATATTGGTGCAATCTCGCATTATCAGCAGTTTTTGGATCATACGAGGACCATAATTTGAAAACATTATTCTGTAATAAATAAACAAAAATATTGATAAAAACTAACTGCATTTGATTTGAAACAGAAAGTGAAGACAAAACAACAATCTTTATCAGAAGTGGAAAAGTTACGGTAGCTTCATTATCAGAAGTTATTTTTTATCTTCCAATTAAAATAATATATGTATGTACGTTCAAAGCACTCTTTTTAACTCATATACGCTCTGCATTTGGCTAATATGTCATTACACACTTTATATTTGAAATATGAGCTAGTTGAATCCGTCCTAATTTGGACGGTGCTGCATAGCATTTAAGACAAATGTTCTTACAATAGAATATAGGCAACCCATTTAGTCGACGTAACCACCCGCCTCGACCATGCAATTGTTTCCATAAAATCCGGACTTTTAATTACAAATTCTGATTAAACGATTACAAAACTTTTTGAAAAATGGTTATTGTTGTTATTCAAATTAACGAAAGTTACTTAAGTACATCTAATAATAAATCTACCCCTGGTATTTGTCTTTTGAGTAGAATTTTGGTGAATAATAATTAAATTGTAAATTTGAGTTTGAATTTGGGTAATTTAATAAAGGTGACAACGATCCATCTTGATAAAGTGGATTGTAGCAGTTAAACACGCCACTCAAGCCGTCGTACGGTAATCGTAATCAGTCAGGGGGTTGCTAAAATTCGGTTCAACGAAATTTCGGCCAACTTCCGGGTTCAATTGCCGTTCGTTCCACTTTCTCCTTTCTGGAATCTAAAGTGACGAGGTGGAAGTATCAAACACCCTGGCCAACCTAATTTACCGGAAACTGATGTTATGTATACACCAAATTTCGGTACTCCATCAAAAGACGAATGTACACTTTTATAAATTATTCAACATTTTTCAAAAAGAGCAAGGGCATAAATAAATAATTTTTATTCGACACTATTTTAGCTACACGATTCCTGTTTTATTGCCCAATGCCCTTATAATATTTTACTACTGTTGGGGTAGTTTTAAATGTTTTTAAAATTATATTGAAAATGATTTTTTAAATTACTAAACATTTTTAAAGATACAAAAAAAAAGGAACTTTTTCAGTTTATTTTTTGAGACAAATTTACATATGTAATCCAAAATTTGTTATCGCCTTTTCTTTTCAAATTATATACAAAAGTTAAAACTTTCCAGTCACGTCTGCAAATTCACATTTTGATTTTTTTGGAAAACAAAAACAAGCTATGCCTTAATACAGTAATACATCAAAAAAATTATCCACTTCAGTTTTAAGTTTTTCTTTAAATATTATCAGTTAATATTAATATGCCAGAAAAAATAAACATAAATTTTTACTTTTTTGTCTTGATTATTATCTATAACTTTATTAAATTTTAAAGTTAACTTTTTACAGTGTCATTTTGTTAAGTGGTTTGAAAGAGGTCGTTATATGGTGACGTTCAATATAATTTTGGGGTTAAATCGTAATTTTTATACGAGTATCCCTATTTTTGACCATGAGTTTGCAAAGAGCGCCAAAATTTATGTTGAAGAAATTTTTTGAATGACTTTTAGGGGTTAATTTGAGGACGAATTGTTTAAAATTATTTAAATTTATAATTTTTAAATTGTCAGACAGATAAGCAATTTTGAAGATAGATATAGGTTTTTTGATTTTTAAATGCGAATATTCTTCTGTAAATAAAAAAGTAGGTAATAGAAAAATTAAAAATAAGTTAAAGAGATGTTAGTTATGTTCCTGGAAATGTAATTTATTATTAAAATTCAGGGATGGTTCGCAACTTTTGAATTTTAACACAAAATGCTGGACACGTTCCTTTCCGATAGCATTCAAAGTCCTGCGCCAAATCGTTTGGCATTATGAGAAAAAGTACTTTTCAGATATTAAACTCAAAGGAAAAACTTGGGGAAAATATCTTACCACTTTACGTAATTGTATTTCAGAAAAAAGTCCCCAGAGCATAAAACCACAGAGAAAAAGGTTAAACGGGCAGGTTCTCAGCAATATACAACAATAAATGATTTTTATTGTTAATCTAAGTTGTTTTAATTCCTGCACTAATAATAAAAAATTTTTCTTTGTGATTTCCCTAAACATTTCGATGAATACCGAATAATTTATAAATCCCTTACAAAAAGCACAATACATACATATAGCATATTTTGCGGCTTCAAAACCATATGGCAATTTATTCAGCTACTTTCATGTCCTCGCATGAGTTATGAGGGGTTCCCGAAAATTAGTAACCCCAATGGAGAAAAAACGGATTTTCGATATACACAAACAAACGTTCACGCGTTCACGGATGTAGGGATCAATAGGTTTACGTGTTGGACAATAAAATTGTGAATTTGCGGTTATTTAAGGGATGCAAAAAACGAAAAAGGTTTTCATATACGTACGTATTCGGTACATACATGAAAAATTAGTTTTGTCAAAAAACAAACAAAAATAAAAAATAAACTGATTAATTTTGGTACAAATTCGATAAAAATGCTACTCTGAATATTGGGCTGTATAATGGTTTTAAATAAATTCTTAATAAAAAATAAACTAGTTAAAAAATATAATAAGTAATTATTAAGTGGGGTTCCAAGGAGAGCTTCTGTAGGGTGGAAGTAGATGTTTCAATGTGGGGAAGACAATTTTTTAAGAGTAAATTAATTACTTACAAAAAAAATAATTCAAAAATTACATGAAGAATTTCTAACTTTGTTTCATTTTAAGTGTTAAAATAAATCTTAATTAAAAAAAAGAAAATATTTTTTGTGATAAACATGATAAATGTAACGTAATCTAGCCAAACACCCCCTATACACACATACTTCAAATGATTTCATTTAATCTACTACTGCTTTCAATCTGCCTATTCTAATAAAATAAAATAAAATAATTTTTTGATATGTGTATGAAAACTAATGTATTAAGGGTTGTTTTTTAATGTCCTATGTAAGAAATTATTTTCTTCTACATATTAGTATAACATTAGATCCAGAGCAGCAGGAGATTAGGTGAAGTAATTTGAGACATGTGTTTTTAAATCAAAAAAAGATCTTTTTTATAAATTCACCTTAAAAAACACGTAATTCTACCCAGTAAAAGAAGAGTTTCTAGAGGATAAAAATATTTTGGAGTGAGTTTTTTAAGTAGGTACCTATGTTTAATCAAAATCAAGACAATATAAGATTACAAATTTTTTTCACATGTTGCTTATTATTATAATAAACCAATTTATCTATCTCGTGGAAAAAGTTTATCTGTCAACTAAGAGAAATCGAATTTTCAGGAATAAAAATCAAAATAAATATAAACGTTTCTGTTATTTGTTACGTTGGAAATCAAATTTTTATTTAATTCGAAAGACAATTGACAAAAATACCCAAAACATTAAAAAAAAACTCGTAAATTCAAAATTTATTTGATTAATTATATTATAGATTACCTAGGTGGTTCTTGGAATTAAAAAATATTTTTAAACAAGTACCATTGCATTAATTTCAAAGTTTTTTTAGGTAGGTAAGTATATACATACTTAATTTTGTAGAAAAAAATTCCACCAGTTTAAAATTTGGTTGCATTACATAAACAATGCCAAGGTTAATCACAATGACCGTGATAAGGAGCATGTGTTACGAATAATAAATAGTTAAATAGTCAGTTGGTTAAAAAAAAATTATGTAAATCCCAATTGCTTTTTATAAAAGTAAAAAAATTCGTACAGCTCTAATATATGTTCTAATATTTGATTTGCATAATATGCTGTGAGTGAGACAGAATGAAAGAGACTGTGTGGCGTATGTCGACGATTAATTCGTCCACACGCAATATTATAATAATTTTCCTGAAGTAAAATAATTAAATTCCCATCTATATATTTTCTATTGATAATACAAACTAGCATTCTATTTATTATAAAGTCTACATTTGCGTTCCTCTCCCATATTCTTTGATAAGTTTTAGTTCGAAAGTCAAAAAAGAAAAAAATAAACGCCTAATAAGGAAAATACGTTGAAAAAATTGCAAACTGTACGTAATTCTAATCAAACAAAATTAACACTTCAATCTCTGATATTTTAGTAAACTTTTTTTCATATCTGTTCTTATCAGTAAAGTAATTACTATTTGTTAATTATAAGTACTCAAGTCGCTTAACTACGACTGATGACTAAAATGTAGGTAGGCAAATTTAAAGTTGCACAATAATATGTAGGTACATCTTTTTTTTTGAGAAACAATAATTCTAAATCTTCGACATATTTTTTAAGATTATAAATAGTCGTAGATAGTTAAAGATATTATTATAGGTAACCCTGAATGAATCGTAATTTTACCTTACCTTTGGCTAATTAAATTAACACGTTTAAAATAGGTATGCTTGGCATTAAGGTAGGTAAAGGTCAAAATCTAAAGTATTTTTTTGCCTGACAAAGGAGTTTGAAAAAAAATTCCTTATTTTTCGGTTAATGCTCATGAAAAATAACTTAGCGATCCTAATTTTTCCACAATTTAAAGATAATTTCTTCATAGAAATTTTTAATTTTTTGATTTATATTTATAGAAAATAAGAGACTTGAGAAAATTTTTCAGCCATTCTTTCATAACACAAACAATCTTTCGGATCAAACTTTTTTGCAAATTTTTGTAATAAGTAGTAAGAAAATATTTAAAATTTGCTGTTTTTTCTTTAGATGATTTTTCGATTAATTTTCATAGAAAATAAGAAATTTTGAGAACAATTATAATTTTTCATTATCTCTGGGCTAAACAAATTCGTGGTGGTTTTGAGCTTTTAAATTTTCAAAATGTCTTCAATGTGTATGTGTACCAACGCGATAATGACATCATTAGTACTTGTGTTGTTGTATTTAAATAATCTTGCGACCATGTACTGTTTATCTTAAGATGGGATTAAGGAACGGTTGACGAGTAATTGTTTATATTTATACTAGCGTACTATGTAGGTTATATGGTGTAGGCGTGGACGTATGCATTTACACAAACCCACACCTACTACCGCATAACCTACGGTTTGTTATCTAATTTAAAACTAACAAATACAACATGCACCCAATATTAATATAAATCAACAACACAATTACTCATGAATGATGCCATTATCGAGTTGGTACACATACGCATTGAAGACAAATACAAGACATTTTGAAAATTTAGAAGCTTTATTCAAATAAACTGTACTCATGTAAACCAACCTTTAGTAAGGCGATAAATTTCTATTTTAAAAACGGTTCTCCTGAAAGCGAATTGAATTAATTCAAGGTGAACATTGAACTTCAAGTTGCCTCATTCTGATATCATTCCGAGTTTACAAACTGAGACATGCGGTTATCATTATCAGTAAGTCGAGTGAAACAATAAAAAACAAATCTGTTTTTATGCAATTCAACAGTAGTGATTTGTTGTTCGTACCGTAATAAGTAATAACATTCTGCGAAAATGGAAAGCCAAAAGTTCGATTCCAACTGTATGACCCTAACCAGATTTGTGTTGGCTCAACAAAAAAATCATCCCGAAGCCACAGGGGATCTAACGCAACTTTTAACAGCCCTACAAACTGCCGTGAAAGTCGTTAGTTGCGCTGTAAGAAAAGCAGGAATAACACAACTGTAAGTTAGGCATACTTATAGTGTTATGTATAAATTTTCAAAAAGTGAAAAATTTTGAAATTCAAAAAAGTATTAAAATATGTATTTATATTACACTTTTAACCCTCGTTTTAGGGGCGTTAGATTGAAAAATAATTTAAGGTTGTAGGAAATTGTTGTTTAAGTAATTTTAAGGAAAATTTCAAGTTTGGGCTGTGGGTTGATATACCTATATAAATGTACCTATCAGTAAGATATGTATGTCCAACGCCTTCACCAAAACAATCGTTGTACATTTATTAAATTATTTATAAATTACTTAATAAATTATTTATACGTATAGCGCAGCATTTTTTCCAAAAAATATTTGTGATTTCGTGAGGGGTATTATTTAATTTTTTTTTTAATTAATCAGACGATTATTTTTTTGTACAGCTTACTACTTTTTCCAAAAGTATATTTATGACTTTATCAGGGATATTATTTGTTTTTTTTTGTTATTGTATAAATTATTATTTTGTTTTGTTACAGGACATTGACATTAAAAAAAAAACTTTGAACTTAATTTTACTGATAGTTACTTACATACGTTATAAGAAAAATATTTTTCTAAATGTGGCAATTCCGTAAGATAATTCTGTGTCAAAGTTCAAATGTACAATAAGAAAAGAAGATATATAAATATTTTGTAAAATGTGCAACAAACTTTAATAACATAATCACAAACCTAAAACCACTATTTATTTATATTATCAGTAGGGTACAAGAAATTATTTATTCTTGCCATTAATAATTTCTAAGATTTTTATTAAATTCTATGTTAAGTACTTATTAAAAATATAAAAAAACAACCGGCCCTTGAGGTCTTACTAGAGTAATTTTCATGAAAATCAAAAATTTCAACACATTTATATGTTTATAGGTCACTACAGTATTTATTTATAAATATTCTTTCAGAAGTTTATGTGTGTTGTAATATTTAGTTGCTAATATCGATATTTCATTGTTAATAACACTAATTTATTGTCCTTAACAATATAAAAATGTTGTGATGCTGTGCTCACTTTCAAATTTCAAAATAGGTATGTTGAAAACCGCGTATCCTATATACCTATATTCCTTTTGAATTTTATGAATACGATCAAATTCAGGGGTAGTACTGAGCGAAAATATCGATATATCGGCAGTTATCGAATATATCGATAATTATTGATATGTCGATAACGATAGCAGCAACTGAGAATCTATCAATAACAATAATAGCATCTGGTAACTATCGATAGTTATCAATAATTATCGATTTTTGGATAAACATATGTGATACATCAATATTTTTAGTTATTGATGCAGATGACTAAAATCAGTTATCGATCAAGACTAATCGTAAGCAGAGCTGATCTTATCTATTAGTCATGTGCAAAAAAATCGATTTATCGATAATAATTATTATGTCGATAACAATAATAGCAATTTATAACTATCGATACATCGATATTTGTTGTTATCGATACCGATAACTAAAATTAGTTATCTTCTAGGTCTATGCATGGATATAAATAAATAATAAACATATAAATATTCATATCAAAACCACAAAAAAATCGACAGATAAAAATTATAAAAATATGTATGTAGCAAAGAGTCTAACTACGTAATTATATTCCAATGTATTGTTTTTTTATGTTTAGATTTGGTACCGTAGGAGAAACCAATGTACAAGGAGAAGAAGTTAAAAAACTAGATGTCCTCTCTAATGATCTTTTTATTAATATGTTAAAATCTTCGTTCACAACATGTCTTTTGGTTTCCGAAGAAAATGATAATGTTATTGAAGTAAGTACTTATTTTTGTTTAGAAGAAAAAAATTATTTTATATATACATATTTCCTTCTTTTAAAATTTTGGTTCTATCAAAATTATTTTAAACAACAAAGTTTATCTTACTATAAAAGCACAAATATTTTTTATAAACAACAACTCAATGAGGGACAACACAAACAATACTTCCCTACATCCTCACACTCCCTTTATTAGTCTACCAAAATTCAAAAAATTTCTATATTATAATATTTTCGTTTTTGTATTTGCTAATGCTTAAAAACAGTTTTCCTAATTGACCCTTTTTTTTAAATGTAAATTCTAAAGGTTGAAACACACCAACATGGCAAATATATGGTGGCATTTGACCCATTGGATGGTTCGTCCAACATAGACTGTTTAGTATCAATAGGATCAATTTTTTCGATTTTTAAAAAAGACACTTCAGGCAAACCCGTAAAACAAGACGTACTCCAACCCGGAAACAAAGTAGTAGCAGCCGGATATGCCCTATACGGAAGTGCTACCATGATGGTTCTGGCATTAGGGGACTCAGTTAATGGTTTCATGTTAGATCCATCGATTGGTGAGTTTATACTCAGCGACCAAAACATGAGAATACCAAACAGGGGAAAAATTTATTCTATCAACGAGGGTTATTTCCACCAGTGGGACCCAGCAATTAAAGAGTACGTCCAAAATAAAAAGGATCCCTCTAAAGGGAAAGCTTATGGTGCTAGATACGTTGGATCCATGGTTGCTGACGTACACAGAACCATTAAATATGGAGGAATATTTTTGTACCCTGCTACAGCAGCAGCCCCAAAAGGAAAAGTAAGGAATTTGTCTATGAAAAATGTTTTCTATACAGGGTCGTCAAAAACTGAGTGGTACATAGACGTTTTAGGGAAACTAAGCACGTTAGAGATTTGATAATTTGCCAAAAGGGTGACTTTTCTAACTAACTGTCCATCACTTCCGGTAAAACCCAAGTTGATGTCAACTTTATTATTTTTAATGGAATGTTATGTATTTTTTACGACAAATTCGCATTAAACACAAAATTTTAAGGTGACTTTAATGACAAATTTGAGATAATTTATAGGTATAGTAAAAAAAATTGGTACTGCAGCCCAAATTATAAAAAATCATAACTTCCACAATACATATATGATTTAGAATGTTAAAATTTTTACCAGTTATAGCTGAACCTCAAAGTTAATGCCCTGACAAAATTGAACTCCATAATGTATACAGGGCATTCAGAAAAAACTGCAGTTTAAAAATTTCAAACACAAAACTTTCTTTTTTCAAATTGCACCTATCGTATTTTGTTTTTTCATTCGATTTCTTTTTTTACCCTCTTTCGATCCACATGTAACTTCCTACTGTTTTATTTGAAAATTTTTGAGTAATTTTGAATTTTTAGTTAAAATAACTAATTTTAAAATTTTTCATTCAATTTATTTGTATTACAAAGATGTTCGAGAAAAATGTTTATAATTAATATTTCAGTTGTTTTTGTTTTGGGTCATTTTTGTAACAGATATTAATCAAAAGGACAATTTTTGGCTTGATTTAATTATTTATCTATTACCCAAGGCTCACTTTTTTATGAGAAAAATATTGAAATTAACAATTTTAAGTAAAAATTCAAAATTAGCTCAAAGTCGTTTTTTTGTTGAAGTTATGATTTTTTATAATTTGTGCTGCAGTACTAATTTTCTTTTGTATAAATTAAATTATCTCAGAAACCGCTCATCGTAGATATACAAAATTATCAACAAAGTCACTTAAAATTTTGTATTTAATGCTAATTCGTAGTAAAAAACCATAGAATTCCATTAAAAAAAAAGTGGCGATTTCCGGTATTAATTAGTTAATTAATACATAATTAATGATATTTGCTACATTTTCAAAACTCTATTGGAATTACAAGTTTAAAAACTTTTAACAAAAGAATTACGTGAAAATCCCCTCTATATCTGTTAAATTTTGGTGAAAACCGCATTTGAATCGGATAAGAAACACCGGAGCTGGCTCTTTTTAAAATTTTGTTAATCTAACTCGCAGAATGAGTGGCGCCTGGCGCCTAACCTTCGCAATCACATTCCCGAGGGAATTCCAAACAAAAACAGGTGTAAAATTTGCCCCAGTTTCCTACTGGATATTAAATTGGCGCCGCCAGTAGCAGCCAATCAGGTGGCTCGAACTTAAATGCAATTCCTAGACAAAAGATAGTCACGCGCGGTGCACGGCAGGATAAACGTCGTCCCTCTAAATTTTTTATTACTCTTAAGTAAAATATATTGCTTTTTTTATTGCACCCTTATAACAGTCATCATTTCCTTTATTATGCACTTACTTCCCTGTTTCAAAAACGCTTACGTACAAATAGATAAAATACCAATTAAAAAAAATCATTAACCGTACATACATATAATGTAATTATATGTATGTAATTAACACATAATTAGTAAGTCAATCTAAATTAAAAAAACATTTCTTACCTAACATTTTCCTGGTTGCGAGTTTGACATTGTAGGTTAACTTCTTACTTGGTTTTGTCAATCTGATTATTGCAAATCGTTTCTGAAAGACAATATTTAATGATTGAATGATTTAGATAAAAAATTAACAAGTACAACAATGACTATTAGGTATTATTGTTCGCAACAATAGAGAAATAATAGATCTACTTTCTTCTCATTAGATTTTACGTACTATCTAAAAATATCCAATCTTATTAATCTATGGGAAATAGCGAATTACAGGAAAACTAATAAACTCAAGGAGTGTTATTAAAGGAAATCAATAATAAAGATTTAATTTTGATATTACACACATACACACGTTTTTTATTTTTAATTATAGTTTTAATTAAGGCCTAATAGTAATATTATTACCTATAATTTTGTCGAATTATATGAGCTTATCACTTCACAAACACCGACAACACACGAATATTAAAAATGGCCGCGAAAGTACATTTATCCAATCCAATCCTCCCACCAACCAAAAATAGATGACACAATACTTGTTTAGATGTAACAAATATTGCGTTTATATAAACTAACTTCTTACCTTTTTAGAATTTGTTGAGTCCATTTCTTCTATAATTTACACTTCTTGACACGTAAAAATTATTAATATAGATCAAACTAATTGATTTCGCATTTGTTCGATACAACAGATCGCGATTGTTTCTAAATTTGTACTGATTCTTTTGCACCTCCTCTCCACTGATACAATAGAACTGATATTAGCCATTAAAGACCTGAACAAGATTCAACACGTCTTTTTTGATGCTTTCTGATAGCAACAAACGCAGGCAGAAATGTAAAATCCCTAGCATTATTTGATATGTGGAAGATAAAGGTGATTTAACACGAATTTGTTTCATGTTTACAGCTACGTCTATTATATGAATGCATCCCAATGGCCTTTATAGTAGAAAAGGCTGGAGGATCTGCAACTAATGGTAAAATTCCAATTTTGGACATACAACCCCAAGATATTCACGACAGGAGTCCCATTTTCTTAGGATCTAAAGACGACGTTTCGGACGTTTTAGATGTTATAAAGAAATATAATGTTTCGTAAAATTACTTGTAGAAATAAATAAATAGAGAGTAAAATTTATTGAGACTTTTTTTCAGAGAACATTTAAGTTTTCCTTATAGTTAACAAGCCAAATTTCCGAGAAACTTCGAACTTTCTAAAATTTTCTAAATATAGGAACGGGGAAGAACCCATGCATTTAGGGTCTAAATAAGCCCAAATCATGTTCTCTGTATTAATTAATGTTTCAAAATCTTCCTGAAAATTCTGATATATTCTACAGTTTTTTCGCAAACTCCAATACTTTAAATTTAAGACAATCAAATAGAAAAGGCATTCAAATACCTCTTTATAAACTTTCAAATCTCTCTTTAGAAACTTTCGAATCTCTGTTACATCTTCAAAAATTGGTTCTAAAAGAGATTTGAATGCTTTTTTTTTTTTAATTTGATTTCGAGTTTAAATTCTCCTTTCTAATAATTTTATTTGATTTTGTTTCAATAACTCAAAAGCACACAAAAACACTATCCTCTTGTACTGAAAAAAAGTTCGGTATTGTTTCCTAAAAATTAACAATTGCTTCAGAAAATTGAAATTGAAAATAGTATAGCCCAAAAATCGAATTATTTCAACAATCCCTGAAGTTTTTATTGTAATATACTTTTGATTGTGTAGTACTTAATGGGATTTCCCCACATATTGTACGAATTCAGTGATTATGTCGATTTAGCTTTTAGCGTCCTCTATGAACATAAAGTATAAACACAAAATACGCCATCAAAAGTCATATTACAAACCGTATTAGTTATTGTTCGTTATAATTAATAAATAACTAAAAAAACTGTCTGTAATTTGAGAGAATTTGCTTTAAAAATGTATGATTACAATGACATCGTTAACTAAAATTATAGTTTTCTTTTCTGTGTCTGTTACAGTCAATTTGCTGGACTAACTAAATTTAAGTTTGTTGAATTTCTGTGACTCAAACACGCACTTGCAAATAAAACAATTTAGAAAATGTGGGCCACTTTTGAGAGACCAATTAGGAGATTTAAAGTTAATTAAGAAACTACTCATATTATTCATTTTTATTTATAAACTGTCACGGTCATTAAATATGAATAATTTTTATTAATTTGTTGTCTTAAAAAATGAGTATAATGAAATAAAAGCATTTTACGTAAGTAAATAATAATAAAATCACAATATATTTATTTATCAATGGGCACTCTTATATACACAATAGAAATCACAATAGAAAAATACATCTCATCTGGCTACCGATAGTAATCACAATCACGTAGCATTAGTGATATAGTTAGTGCGCGTTTTCGACAATCTGTCTACGTATTTAGTATTATTTAAAATGCCAATTCCTTCTCCAACTTTGACTCGTTGGAACGGCGTCAGTTTGAATTCAAACGAGTCTGGCGCTTCGAAAACTAAAACGATCGTCGAGCCCATTCGAAACTCTCCTACTAAGTCCCCTTTATTCAGATTAACAGACGTTCCCAGACATTTGTCGTCTTTATTAACAAATTGCTGCCTACTTTTTGGCTTATTTGTTTGTAAAGTCTTGTCGAAATAAACCCTAACACTTCCTACATTTGTAGCACCTTTAAAGAAAAAAGAGGAATAGTGATATTTACTATCATATAAAAGTTTAATAGAAAACGTGTTTAACGTAAGAAAAATTTTATGGTGATGTTTTAGACAAATATAAATTTTGATGCTGAGTTTGAGTCAGTTTTTTTATTTGGAAATTACCATAAATTTAAGATTCGCTTACCAACAGCTGCCATGGAGAAGAATCCGTGTTCCCAGTGCCCTAAGTATACCGCTCTCTCGTTTAAACAGAATAAACCTGGTAACCACCTTGCTATACTCGGGTTTACTGACAGCAATTGACCAGAAAAGTGACGTCTGTGGTTTGGTTGCCAGTTGGCTGGTGAGTGGAACCTTAAATAAAAACAAAAAAAAATTCCAATAGGACTGTACAAAACAATTTTAATTATTTCAAAAAGAAAGTTTGTTTATAAAATGTATCGTATTTAGAGAAGCTCCTTTACATACTCTTCGATTAAAAATTAAAGATTTTTTTTGAGTCGACCATAAATACGTTAATACTTTATTAAAAATAACAATTGAGATATCGCTTAAAAGATTAATTCTAAATTAATAACGAAAATGAATAAACAGCCCAAAATTAATGTTTTAAAATGTTTTAACTGATATGAATAGTCGGTTGCAATGCTGAAAATCACTCATGGTAGATATTGCATTCGCATCATCGGAACATTTCCGAAAATTTCGAAAAGAGAGACATGTTTAAATGTGTTATTTTCAGTGAAAATAGTTTTATATCAAAACTAGTGAATTAATTGGTATCCAGAAAGGAGACAATTTTATATTATAAATGTATGTACTGTTGCAATTGAATAAAAAAAACTTAAAGGACACACTATACATTCAAATTGGCTGGCGTTCCGAAAACCAGGACACTCACTACATGAATTCTTTATCAGACACTACTCTACATTAGATAATAGTAGTTAAAAAGATTTTTAGCGACTCGAAAAAAGTTTTTTTGATGATTTTTTCATAGCTTAAAAATCCTAATAATATCGAACCACATCGAACGGTAAGCCTCTGATTAATTTTAAATTTTTACCAGACACTCTACTGTACTATACAGCAATACAGTAAATGACAGTAATTAAAAGGATTTTTTAGCAATTCATGGCATGCTGAAAATATTGATTTACATTAATAACAGTTTATAATTTTTTTCCACTACTTTTATGTGCATACTTCTCAAAAATTATCAACATTTTGTCAATGTTAAAAACAAAAGGCGTAACATATAAATGCATTAAATAAGAAGAAAATTTTACCTGTGATAATCCCCAGGTGCTAAATAGATAACACAATGGTACAAGTTGTTTGGTAAATGGGGTTTGTGAAACAAGGACTTCCTGTAATCGCAATCTTGGTTGTGGTTTCGGTTGTAATTCCACGTGTTTTCGCCCAAGAAGTTTTCTAAAGAGTACGTCACACCTTTAACCTATAATAAAAAATGTTTTTATGAGATTTTTTTGTACTACGTAATATGTATTGCTAATTATTTATAGGAACTACAGAAATTTTCTGATTCTTACACAAAATTAAAATCAGATTAAAAAAAAATTATTTTCGTTTCATATTGCAGCTTCCTCATTTTAATTGTTTGTAAAAATATTGAGATTTAAACTAAGAAAAATTTCGGATATTCAAACCATTTTTGGCAAAAAAAAACAACGTAATTTATGTGGAAAATATTAATGACTAGTTTTAACTTCACAATGATAAAATGTTTAGTCTTTTTATATGCCAATTAAGATTATTTTTCCTTTTTAACTAATTAAATGCGATAAATTAATAAGATGCATTAAAATTTTAACATTATCGTTTTTCATGAACCTTAAAAAACAGCCCAGATAAAAATTTTGATACAACTCCCAAGATAATTGCAAGCTAAGAAAAACATATACCTGTTCCACGTGTCCTGTTTCAACGGGGCCAAAATGTAGCACGGTGCCATCACAAGGACTCACTAACGAAGAATCCTGATCAATCTCACGAACACCCTCCTTTAGTGCCCTTAATAAATTAATTACCAAGTATTATTTATATTCTTACATAATACGTATAAAAAAATTAAAAAGAGAAATTATTTCGAATTTACAAATGCAGAAACAACCGGAAAAAAATACCTACATATTAAAAAACGTCTTTAAAACTACAAATGCACCGAATTTGAATTATAATTTTAGGTATAATTTAACAGTGTATGAAAACTAATTTTTTAGACCTAATTTTTGGTTAAATTCCTGCAAACATCATATTTTATAGTAACTTTGCGTCCTTTTTACACTTATTATTTCACAACTTTCTACAAATTTTGTAAAATTGAATACCTTATCTCAAATTTACAGGTTCATAATGTTTTACAAAAATTCTTTAACACCTTTTCTTTTACTGCATTTGTAAAACAATGTAAAATAGTTCTAAAAATATCTAAAACAGTTCTAAAATCGCTGTAAACAAGTTGTAAGTAAAATAGCTATAAAAGTTGTTAAAGTGCGAAAAATTCGAGCAGATAAAATAATTTTTCTTTAAAAATACCTTTTCTAAAAATTTCTTAATATTGAAACCTTTATAATGTCTCCATTTATTTATCGTAAATACGTAGACGAAATTAATTTCTAAAATTATCCTTAGAATTTAATTACGCAGGAAATACAATTAAAGACCCGCTCATACAAATGTAATAAACAATAACGTTTTCCTCTTATCATCTTAAGACCCCAAGCGGAAATGATAAAGATAAATATGTGCATGAGGTTAACAAAATAATAAATAAAATTAAATTAAAATAATTCCTGAAAAATTATGTGTTAATTTAGAGTCGAAAATAGTAAACACAATGAAAACATTTCATTACTATCTACCTTATCTACTACTACATCTTTACCCACTTCCTCTAACACTCAACGGAAAATGTAATTGATGAAATCAATCGGAGGAAAAACACAGCGAAGAATCTAATTGTTTACAATGCTGTTGAGATACTGATATTAAACTCGATCAATTACAAAAAAATTAATGTATAACAAAAATGTTTGCGTCAATAAAAATAATTAGAAAAGATCTAACAACACGATTGAAAATGATCCCCTTGATCGTACCCTCCTAAAATACTTAAAACAATTTCGTCATCTGATAAACTGGCACATCCAGAGACGAAAGATTATCTTTAAGTAATTAATTGATAAATTACTGTACGCAACTTATAGATTAATAAAAATTAAATAATCCACATCTTAATATCTCAGTTAATTAATTAATCACTAATTAAATTACCTTGAAAAGAAATCAGCTAAGCTGTTGTAAGATTTCAAGTCTTGATTTGCAGCCTCGCTCAAATTAACCCCGAACGTTTTAATGTAAAGATTGTAAACCATTGGACGCAAAGAATCAGGAATACGTTTATCTAAAAGTTAAAACAGAAAATAAGAGATAATCAACAAAAGTTTATCTTGCGAATAACCTACAATAATTAAGAAAGTAACTTTCGATCCTCAATTTCGGTCATCAACAGACTATCAACTATATAATATGGCATGACGATATTCGTACAAAACAACACAAACTAATCAATAAATATCAAACTATTGCCGAATAATATGGACTTTAATTATGTATAATACTTTTTTACTTTATTTTAACGAGTTGGTAAAGGCTTTCATAGCCAGTTGAAGAACGGTCCTGATTCGAGTCTAATGGCCGTCGTCGGTTGGAGTTTCTTTCTAACATTTTGCTAACACCAGTAGCATCGGAGATGAAGGGACCTCTGAAGAAGTTCGCCATTCGTGCTAGCGAAACGTTAGGAAGCAACTCCAACCGACGACGGACATTAGACCCAAATCAGGACAGTTCCTCAACTGGCCACGAAAGTCTTTACCAAAATGATATATTTTTTTCGTTTTTTGTTGGTATGTATATGGAAAACTATGTAGTAAAGTGGATTTCATCCAATGGACAAATTGCAGGGATACAAAATAGATTTTTTTGATATCCAATTGGACGATTTTTTAGCGAGAAAATCGAGGAAACGATAAGAAAAAAATCATTTTTTTAAAAATTCGTTATGTCGGGTAATATAGAAAATAAGGAAAAAATATTCCGACAAATTATAGCTAATGAGAAGCACTTTTAAACGAGACCCGAGGGAAACCCCTAGCATTAGTAGGTTTTGCTTAATCATAATATTAAGAATTTGAGGCGTTATTTTGCTAATGTCACCGTATTAATAGAAAGAAAGTGCTATTTTAATTTTGTAAATAATTTCTGAAAGTAGAGATTATAGGCTACAATTCTTCTATCTCAGTTTTTTTAATAGAGCTGTTAAAATGTGCTAAAAATGCTTCCGAAGTCAGCGCGAAACAGATTAAGTAGCGCCCGGAACCGAACGAAGCAACTGTAATTTTGCACATTCTCTGTTAATACGGTGACAAAAACAAAATAAAGCCTTAAACTACTAATATTCTAATTATTCAAAAACTACTAAACATAGGGAGTTCCTGTGAGGCTGGTTTGAAAGAGCTCCTCATTAGTTATAATTTGCCGGAATATTTTTTCTTGATATTCTACATTATCAGCGATATACATTTTTTAAAAAATGATTTTTTCGTTTCTTCACTTTTCTCGCTTAATAATTGTACAATTTGTTCATTAGATGAAACCCTTTAGTTGGCTAGTTTTCTAAATATGTATAAGCAAGAGACAAAAACATTGTCATTTTTTTTATAAAACTTGGTGCTTTTTTATGATAATAAAAAAAATTAATATAAGTTTTTGTTAGTAAATGATTATATAACAACTTCTTGTTAAATACATACTAACTTCAAAAAAAGATTTATGAATTATCTCAATGAATTTGACTTAATTTTTATGACCTTCTCTGGCCACAAATTGTATCACTTTATTTTTCTTTATTAGCTGATAGCTACACTAATTTGTATTGTCAGATGCAATTTAAAATAAATGAATATAAAAAAAAAATTAAATGATGCTGCAGAAATAAATAAATTTTCTACCACTTTTTGACCTTTTTAACAAAATTAAATAAAACACGAATTCGGTATCAGTGCACAAAAACTCCATTGAATATACTTATTCAACGCAGTAAAAAAAAAAGGAGTTATGTGACAAATACCTGCTAACCACCCCCACCATCTGCTGACTGCTCGCAATGGCAATGCACAATAAAATTTAATTTCCCAATGGCTTGCAGTTCGGTCAGTTGAGAGTTTCCTGTACAATCTCCATTGCATTACTGCGATGAGGCATAGTCCTACAGGGACAAATTTTGTCATAAATACCTTCCACTCCAACCATCCTAAGGTAACAAAAATAAAAAATAAAAAATTACTTAGAACTTAAATGACCACTATAAGGAAAAACAAATATAACAGACACTACAAAATTACAAAAATAAAAACAAATAAATGTTATATTAAACGATACACACCTTCGGAAGTAGGAAAATAACAAAATAAAACAAGAGGAAATATTTCAGTTGACATGATTGCAGATGATTAAATAAGTAACACAGTTGTGATTTTACATCAACTTCCCACGAACCTTTTTTTAATGTTGAGTTGTTGTCTAGATTAGAAGATAATGCTCTGACGACTAACGTCCTGTTTTCTTTTAGCTTCCTAGGTCTTTGAAACGTCCTCGACAGTTGAGCAAAGCCTCTATTTTTTGCAAAAATAAGCCTAATTGCTTTCAAATTCATCTTCACACCACAAAATAAATCATTATTATATTCCGTAATTAAAATAAAAAACAATTTTATATACTTATTTTAGCTCACAAAGAGATTAAACGTAATCATCACACAAAGCACCAAGACGACCTATTCTAACCTCTTTAGACATCTTTAGATTTTCATTGACTGTCATTGACCAAAAGTTCAAATTTAAACATAACCTAAAAAAATTCAAATTAGCGCACATTAACAACGTTTTAATTTGTTGTTATTTTAAAATAATCTCATACGTTTAGATTTCATTCTAAAGCAATTATTACTATCTGTTTTATTTTAAATAATTTATATAATTTGAAGTAAAATCGGTGTAAAAAAACAATATTTTGCAAAATTCTTATTTCTAATTAATGTTTGCATTTCCTTTAACGTTTCCGTAAAATTAATGATTAAAATAGAATTTTAAAGAACATTAGAGATAAAAAGTAAATGAAGGTTTAGGTAAAAAAACTTCCATCTAATATACATAAATAAAAGATTACAAACCGTTTTTATTGAATAAAAATTTACAAAAAGAGAAGAAAAATAAATATAACAAGTTATTTACAATTGTTTTGGTATTGTAGAAAATTCCTGCAAAATAGCTTGGACATCTACGGAGGCAAAATTAATATTATTTTGTCTCATATCGTTAATTACCACTTGGACCATATTAGAAAAAAATTCTTCGTGCTTAGGAATTTCTGAGTACCGTTCGTACTGGTCTAAAGCGTCCTGAAGTTTTAGGGTCAAACTGTCGTAATTTTTTCTTACTAATTCTAACACTTGCTCTTCACTCGGGGTGGATAAATTTTGTTCTGCAAGCCATTTCTCTATTTTCGGGGAAAAATGTTTCGTGATGCCCCTTATATTTATTAGACTGTTGTTTAACTTTAACGCGTTTTCTTTGAACTCACAGTTCCCTGATGAATACCTCAACCCTTGGAAAAAGAGAAATATAGCTTAATACACTGCATGAAAAATATATTCACATTAATAACTATTGTAAAACGCTTATTAAAATTACCTAATGAGTAAACATTATCAAAAACTTGATGCATACGAATAATTTCGTAATATAAATCGTCATAGCTGCCGGGGGTGGGCAGAAAAGTGTCCCCATATGTTATAAATAAATTGAATATATTAAGTATTTTTAAACATAGCTCGAAAATGTTCATTTTCTTGGCAAGATTGCTCTCGTTTTGAACGACAAATTTGAGAACGGCTATCAGTGCAGTCCACAAATCCTTCCACGGGTAATTTATTCTTACCCGACATTTTTTTTGATAACACAACAGTCTGTGGATTATACCCAAGCATAATAGATACAATTCTATCGGCAACTTTTTCATTATATGGCTCATAAGAAATTCGATTAATAAATCTGAAAATAATTTATTTATTTTTATTTATCAACGGATGGGTGGATAAAAATTTTTAATAAGAACCTAATAAAGTAGAGGCAAGAGGCTGCGACGCTGTAAGACAATCCGATGTCAGTTTTCTATGCCTCATGGGTAGTCTGTGTAAACGTACTCTGAAAGTTAAACTTATATCATGCATGATAGAGTTTGCATATTGATCTTCGGCTATACAGCTAAGTATAATGAAACACAACTTTACAGTATTGGCCCCACCTTCAGTCTTAGTGTCTTGCATCACAATCGAACTGGAAAATTACGAAAAAACAATTATAAAACAAGAAATTAAATTTGTGATTTTAATTTAAAATTAAATTCAAATTTATACGTGCTAATTCTTGCTTAGGCTACTAAAAATACATGTGATGGTTAATTGGATTCGGCAGAGCGCTTATAAAATGTATTAAAATATTATATTTGCATACAGAAAATTACAAAAGTTGTAAACAAATTAAGATGAGAAAATAAAGGCGTTTAGTTTCTCGTAAATAACTCGAAAACTACAAGTGAGAGCGAAAATTGGAGTTCTCATAAAATTTTGTTAGTTTAAAAATTTAAACAATTTTCTTATTCTTTGAAGTGTTAAGAATACATCATATTTTTTTCAAATTTTTAAAATGGTAATTAATACCATTAAAAATTAATTTAAATGATCTTTTCAAGAAAAACGCGCATACTGTAGCGGCCACGCCTTATTTTTAACATTTAATTAAAATTATTAGTTAGGACTTTTTAATTGAAAATTTCCTCCTCATTAAGGACGTTATTTTTATTTACAGCATCACTTACAGTTTTCGAGTTATTTACGAAAATCTAAATACCTTTTTTCTCATCTTAATTTGCTTACAACTTTGTAATTTTTTATGTGCTAATATAATATCTTAATACATTATTCTAGACGTTATTCCGAATCTAATGAGCCATAACGTGTATTTTATTAACACTTTTTTGAACTTGTAAAGTAGACTACAAGGGCAAAAGATACACGCGCAAAAATCGACTAAAATAAGACATTGACTCTAAAAACAACATAGTCTTAGAATTGTTTAATTTAAGACACATACGACTCGTAAATAAATTAATTGACAATTTGAATTTGTAAATCAATAGACAACGTTGTCAATAAAAATCTAAATATGTACCAGTATTGAAAAAAAGTGACTAGAAGATTGGTAGTTTGGGCCATGACGTCTTCAATGGTCCCACTTGCTAAGTCAGGGGCCGGTTTTCCCGCCTGTAAAGTGTTACTTGGGGATGGAGGAGCGCTTGTATCAGTTTGAGTCTGTGCCAGTGTCGTAATATAATTCCTATTCAAGTGTATAGCTTCATACAAAGCCAGAAGTAAGGCGTTGTTTGCTCTCATTTGTTGGGTCTTCACTCCCAATTCTTCTGAAACGAACATATTTCCCACAATGTTAGTTAGGGACGATAGCCAGGAACCATTCTGAGCTTCTGTGTGTTGGGCGTTATATCGACGACAGAAATCGTTCAACGCAGCAGTGATTACTTGGCCGTAGCCATTTAAAGCTAATTCGTCATCTACCATGGACAATTTTACAATGTACGGATTTGAATTCTCGTTCTTTTTGTAGTTGACAATTACAGTAAGGAATAACACCACGTCATGGCCGTGAAGATGTCTCGACCTCGGATCACATAATAGTTGCATGAGAGTCTCAAAGAGTGATGCACTCATTAAAAACTCTATTAAAATGTTTTGATTAATATTGTCAGTCCCTGTTACAAATATAAGCAAGAGCTTTAAAGACAAGTTTTTCAAACAATCAGATGAATCACCTGCAAAGTTACAAAACTACAAAAATATCTGTACAATTTACAGAAGATTCAAATAGTTTAAAAACTTACTTGAAAGAAATTGATGAATATGATGAAACAAATTTTGCATTCTCTGCTCCGTCTCTGGAGGGTTTAAGAGCAAATTAATAATATCATTACTGTCTTCTAGAGCACTTCGTACATACACACTATGAACTAAGGCACATAATGTTTGCATTGCATAAATAACTCTTATATTATGTTCGTGACCTAACGTTTCTATACATTTTGAAAAAAGCAATGTTATGTTATTTCTAATAAGGTCTATTTTATCGGTTGTGATCTTTTGTATCTCCGATTCGATGTGCGGAATTTTGGGTTTTAAGAGGAAAAACTCATCCCAAAATAAAGAGTTATTCTTGGCAATATCTTCGCCCTTAAATAAGGTCTCGTAAAGTTGAACTACCTTTTCTTTGAGTTGCCTTTTAGAGCCGGAACCACTTCTTTTTCGGGTTGCCATTTCTGTTTACATACGTAGGTTAGCTAAAAATATTTAAGGTTAGTTTAACACTGACAGTTTGATAATCCTCAAGGGCACAGAAATCATAATAATATAATAATGTAAGCTATTTATTTGCGTAAATGTGGTTATAATCGGAATTTATTCTGCTTTTTTTTAGTACAATTTAAGTTGGATTTAAGAAAAACCCAGAATAAATTCCAATTTTAGCAACTTTAATCAGAAAATTGGAACCGCAATATAATCGGTTATAGATACACTATATTTGATCATTTGTGGCCCGTAGTATCTATGATAGAAAATAACTTAACCTGAAAATTTTTAGAATTTTGAAACGTTTCGATCACTATTTCTTGGAATTACTTCATTATTTTTAAGTATAACTTTGAAAGGTATGTTTGTATACGATTATTTGAATATAAATGTAATAATTTTTAAGATGAAAATGACTTTCTAGGTGTTTTCATTATTGTAATTAAAATGAAACCAAAGGAAATACTTGTAACAGTTGGGACTACAAAATTTGAAAAGTTAATAGAAACAGTCACTCAAAATGAAACATTAAATAAACTCCATAGTCTGGGTTATTCTGTACTGCATTTGCAGACAGGTTCTGGTAACCACTCAAAAATCTCTCATAATTTGATTAAAATTAACTATACAACTTATATTGATAATTTTATATCAAAAATAAGAGATGTAGATTTAGTTATAAGCCATGCAGGGGCTGGTACCTGTTTAGAAGTTCTTAAAGAGGGTAAACCTCTTATAGTTGTTGTTAACGAAGACTTGATGGATAATCATCAAATAGAATTAGCAGAGCAACTCCAAAAAGATAATTATGTTCAATTTTGTACATGTAACACATTATTTGATACTCTATCAAAGGATATAAAGCAATTAAAGAAATATCCAAAAGCAGATCCAAAAGCATTTGGTTTGTACTTGGATAAATGCATGGGTTTCATGTAAAAGTGATTGTATAAAGTTTCTATTTTGTATTTATATTTGATGTTTTTTGTTGAAATAAAAATTTAACTGAAAATTTACTGTTTTATTATGAAAGAAGCAATTGAAACAAACTTAAACAACAAAATAAGTTACTAAACCAATTTTTTTGCTTCAAAGAAACGTTTTAAATGATTCATTTGCCAAGCACCCATGACCAAAAGTATCGCAGTTTGCGCTATTGACCACCAAAGTACTCTGGAATTTGTGCTTTCACTCGTTTGTCTAAATCTTTCCTCTCGATACTAAAAAACAGATGAAATTGATATGCAATTCGCATGAAGTTTATTAAACTTACTCTTTGGTAGTTCTGCTCTTTAGTGATTTGTTCAACTTGATCTAAAAGTTGACGTATTCTTAGTTGTAACTCTGATAGCTTTTCTTTCTGAACAACATCTCCGTAATTGATTGCATGTTCACCAACTTGAATGTCCAGATGGACTCTTAACTGTGAACCACCAAACCAAGCAGTACTATTACTGTACATACAAATTATGTGTTCTCCTGGAGCGTGGGAAGTAAACGAAATGCGCCCCTCTGAGCTATAAACGCGAGACAGAATCACTTTGTCATCAGGATCTCGTACTTCAACGTGCATGCCTATACCAGGCGACGAAGGCATAAAACCACCCGTTCTTGGGTCATACAGCTCCACTTTATAATTAACTATGGGAAAATAATTAAAATAAAGATTAAAATATGGGAACAATTAAGGTGACCTAACCTATAACATTCGTATCATCCGGAATTTCTTCGATGAAACACTTCCTCTCAGTTTCTCCTATATGAAAATAAAGAGCAGAAGAACACTGAAATAGTCCTACAAGGAAAACTAACTTTAAAACTGTTATTAAATTCATCTTTTTTAATTTTTAATTATACTTTTACACGTCACATCAAATAGTTTACTAAGTTTATGCAACACACAATGCTTAAGAGTGCTGAGGAAGGGGTTGAAGTGAACTAAAGTGAAGCTTTTCTTACTCATTTACAAATAACCGAAATATTTTATATTTTTAAGTGTAAATGTTTTTTCCAATTGTTAAAATAGAGTAAGTGAAACATATGTGTACTTTGGTTAATTAAATGGAAGTGTTTTTCACCATTTTCTAGGTGAAATTAAATGGATGCAGCTCGTTTCACATGACGTGAAACATTAACGATCAATAAATACTTGGGTAAGAAAAAAACCAGAGAGAAGACGCATAAAAAGTCTTTTAAAATTGTTTTCAACAAGTGAAATATAGTTTTTTTGTATTAATTATGTTACTAAAATGTTGAACATAGAGTGGTGATTTCCGTTGTTGTTTGTGTTGTAGTTAAGCTTCAAATTGGAAGTCTTGTGGATTATGTATGTTTTGTTGAGTTTTTAAGAACCCATCAATGAAGGAAGCATCACCTCCAGTTTCTGCCATGGCCACCCCTACAAACGGCAGTGGAAATTTGGTAGACGAATTCGAAGAAGCTTTTCAGGTAATGTTTCTCTTTACTGTACTTTAAATGAGCCCTATTTTTGAATAGAAAAATTTCATTTTGTGGTAACAAATAGTGTCTGTTTCTTATACGTTGTATTCGCCCAATTTTAGCACTGTTTAAATGTTTTGACCAAAGAAGAAGCAATCGGTAGTACAGATAAGGATGATATAAGAACTGAAGTGGAGCAAACGACGTTACGTTTCATAGATTTGGCCCGTCAAATGGAGGCGTTTTTCCTCCAGAAGCGTTTTCTTTTATCTGCTCTTAAACCGGAAATGGTAGTAAAAGAAGACATAAACGAACTAAGACTGGAATTGGCGAGAAAAGACGAACTTTTAAAACGCCATTACGATAAAATAATAGTTTGGCAAAATCTGTTGGCTGATTTACAGGGTTACGCAAAGAGTCCAGCCCAAGGGGGCTCAACTCCCAACATGATGAACAATGGCGGTTCGGGATCGATTCCGCAGTCGCCCATGAGCTCGGGAGTTCCCGGAAACCAGACACCCAATCAAATGGTCGTGCCTGGCATGAGTCCTGCCATGCAACAACAGTTACAGCAGCAGCAATTGCAACAGATGCAACAGCAACAGCAACAACAGTTGCAACAAATGCAACAGCAACAACAGATGCAACAGCTTCAACAGCAGATGCAGGTAGATCGACGTTGACCTGTTGAAGTATGAAGCATGATTGTCTGTCGCTCGTGATGCCAAAATTGTCGAAATATTTTTAATAATGTGTTAATTTTCTGTAGGTACTCAAATCAAAATGATTTCTCAATTAGAGCGTCAAAAGTTTCTCTTCTTTCAAATTTAATTTTTGCGATATATATCTGTACATATCACAACTTCATTTACGTGAATTTGTTTATCGCATTTCGAGTTCATTTTATATGTGACGCTTTAAGATGCTAAAATTGTTGGTTTTCTCATTTTTTTGTTTATAATTTCTCTAATGACCGACTAAACGACCTTGCACTGGATTATCTAACATTTTGCAAAAAGAATTGCTCATGCAAGAATCAACTGTAGGACTGGTACAAGCTTTTACAGTTATTTAAATACATCTGCAAAATTGCACATAACCTTTTATTTTGCAGAATATTTAAATTATATAACACAAGTTTGAGACACTTTTTTATATATTTTCTGTTAATAAAAACAATAAATTTTATTTAATACTGATAAAATCTGAGTATGCTACTGAATTGCTATTAAAAATGCGTTTACAAAATTTAATATTCTGCGAAATAAAAAAGTTAAGGGACATTTTCAAAATGTATTAGTCACTTTGAATGAACGATTTTCGAAAGATCTTTCAGACTTAGATCATTTCGCCCAAACCAGTGTGAAGTTCTATTGCCCGAATTGAATGATTTTTAGTGCTTAAAAGCTCCCTTAAAAATCAGAAAATTAGACAGCAGTTTCCTGAACAATTACAATTAATTAAGACCTCGCATAATTTATCGTTTCTTGTTTGCTCATCACTTATTTATAAAAGATACGTGTCATAATTTTTTCATGCTTGATATTCTCAGGGTTTTTTCCTTGGCAGTATTTTCGTCCCTTTCTTTTGTAAATTAAAATATCTATAACTACAGACTATAGTATACGCTAATATTTATTGCTCAATTGTGCCTTGTAGGTTTAGTAAAGAAAAAAAAAACTATTTCAGAATACCCCTAATTTATCCATAATGTAAATTAAATGCAGTGTGATTAAAAATTTTCTGTATAAAACTAAGTACGTTGTGGCAAATCTTACAGTTTATTTAATGATAGAAACGTTAATAGTAGTACGTTGCTTATTATTTAGTTTTCTATAACTGTGTACTATTTTTATCAATATCGAATAAATATTTTGAAAACATTTGTTGAGTTTTATTAAGCACTTTTCAAAATTATCGAATAATAAAAACAACTTTGTTAACTTTTTTCTAATCATTAGATATAAAATAGTAAAAAAAGAAATACAACAAACGTTTTTAAGATATTTTTAAAAGGTTTGCGATACTGCCCTATAAATAAAAATACTTAAGAATCATTTGGTAAAAGATAGTGATGTAATAATATGTTAGGTACCACCTGGTATGGGAGGAAGTGGTGTTGTGGGACCAGGGATGATGTCGCCTCAGCAGGCGATGTTTTTGCAACAGCAGCAAGGGTTAGGGGGACCTCGAACGTCATTTTCCCCCCAAACTGGACTATTGCAAGGACCTCTGGCGTACTTGGAAAAAACCACGAGCAATATAGGTATGAAATATATACGTTTTTTAGTTTTTAAGTAGCTAAAGAAGCATTTTGTAGGGATGACGGATGGTAGAAGGTGACGGGGACGTGGGAGGGGGCGAGGTAGAGGAAGAGGCCGAGGTAGAGGACGTGGTCGCGGAGCTTTACCGGATTACGTTTCCCCGTAACTCCCCCTCCCTAAGGCTCGCATCAGTCCAACATTATTACAGGACTGCTTTTAGCTTGGGGTAAACGTATTTGTTATACGTACTCGAAAAAAAAAAAAAAAACGTAGTATCATTATGTAGTATTTGAAAAATTCAGTTTATCACCAGAACAACCACCCCTTACTTTTTAGTTAAACTTTAAAACAATTCTGCGGTAAACAATATATAAATATTTAATACGATACTGCAGATCGATTAGTAAAATAAAGATCTGATTTAATTTTCTTATTTATCTATTTTAAAAATGCAAAAATATTTGGATCGTTCTGGTATTATAAATAATTAATATGCGAATCTCAAACACGCAAGTTTTTTATATACAGGATGGGCCAATAGTGCGTGCACGGAAGTTTGTATCGTTAATATTGGTTTTACAAAAAAAAAAAATGATTTAAATAAGTTTCACATAATATATAAGGTTCCATTAAAAAAAATTCAGGCAAAGTGGTGCACCATGAACAGTCGAAAATAATTTTAGAGTGTGAAGGAGTTCATTTTGTGAAACTTTTATTTGAATCTTTTTTTCGTAAAGTAAATATTAATGACATAATCTTTCGTGCACGCACTATTGGCCCACCCTGTATATAGGGTCATTCAAACTGGAGACGTTTTGAAAATCTAAATGTGTTAGGAATTTGAAAATTTGGTATCATTTTCAATTGTCGAAAGTCTTGTGTGCCACTCAGATCGAGTGAACCTGAATTAATTTTAAATAATAATAAAAAGATAACTATAAGTTATTATTAATAATTAATTTAAGAAATGCTAACCGTATATAACATTATATAAAATGAATTCAGTTTTTTATACTTAAAAAAATCTGAAATACGTTGATTATTTAGGAATAAACGATTTTGGTAATTAAGAAAAGCCTGTAAGCTTACTAAAAACTTTTTAGTCCAATTCGTGCGTTCCTTAGCTGAAACCAAAGTATTTGTTTTATCTGACAAATTCTGTTAAGTTTTGATTAAAAATTTTAATTTGACTATTAAATTAATTAACTTATTAACATTCCAAATTAAAGAACGATAGGAGAGTATTTCAAAAGTTTGTGATATAATAATTATTACATGAATGTTTTTAAGTAAGATCTTGTATGAAGTCACCAAGTCACGCATGTTCATTATGTGGAGGTCACTAACTAGCACTTATGTATAATCGCAAAAAAAAACTAAATAATTTGCAAAAAAAAAATAATCGATAAGGGACTTAGTGTATTGTGGTGTTAAAAAATAAGAAAGAGCAATATTTTGCGAAAAAAAAAAATTATAGCAATGTTTTACTACATGTTAAGTACTATTTTATTTGAAATATTAAAAGTATTCAGTTTATGCAAAAACTACAGTATTTAATAAATAGCTAAAATAAGTTTGTACGATATATAAATTATGTTCAAAGGGAATCCTAAAACTCTAATTATTTTTTTAGCAAATTTAACTGTAGGTAATTATTATTAAGTAAATTGTAGAACTAGCTTTCGAGTTATAGGGTCTGCCTTTTCAATTAGAAAATAAATAAAGATATTACATCGAATTAATTTGTGGTCCAGTTGAAAATAATCTGTCACGCATTTTATTATTTTTAAAAATATGTAACGTTACCGAATTATGCTGAAATTTTGTGATAAATAAACATTTATGAATATACAGAATGTACTTTAATATGAATTCTTCATAAACTGATATCCGCGCAAATAATACGCGGTTGTTCAATTACTTAAAGATGAGGGTACAGCAGAAATATTCTGCCTAAACTGACGAAGTTCTGAAGAAAAATTGTTTTTTTTACGTTCAATTTTTTGGCTTAAAAATTTAGAGATATTCTTTATTATAGATATCTCAATATTGGCCTTCTTGTTCATTATCTACGCCCTTTAATCAAAATCTAACTAATTTTTCCAAGTACACGCGAAAGCGCAACGGACCTGTCTAATTAACAGTCTCCGAAAAAAAGTTTTCACTCCAAAAATAACGCAATCGTATTCACTTTATTTTATAAAACATCCCTGATTAAACATTCAATAAATAAAAAGAATTTCACTTACTTGCTAACAAATTTAGGAATTCTATTAAAGTTCTAGTGGGCCTACCGGTCATCCCTTTGGACAGATACGGAGTGTCATCACTTGGTCCCATCACGCCGGCGATATCTAAATGCATCCATTTCTTTCCCTTAGGAGCGAATTCTTTCAGGAATGCGGCTGCCACACAGGAACCTCCGCCCTTCCCTTTCCCCACATTATTTATATCGTACGCTGCATTTTCTGTAACTTGTTTAGTGTAATGGTTCCAAAGGGGCATCCGCCAAACTCTGTCTCCACAGTTAGATCCCGCTTTCTTAAGGAGTTCGTACAGCTCGTCGTCATTTGAAAAAACCCCAGTTGCCGCGTTTCCTAAAGCGATCCTTATGGCACCTGTAAGAGTCGCGATGTCTACAACGAACTTGGGGTTTAAAGTGGCGCTATAACACAAAGCGTCTGCCAAAATAAGGCGTCCCTCAGCGTCTGTATTATCAACACATATCGATTTTCCATTCTTCGCAAATATCACATCTCCTGGTTTGGTTGCCGTACCAGAAGGCATGTTTTCGCATAGAGGTACAAGTACCTTTAAATTTAGTGGAATATTTAATTGTGCGACGGCGTTTAGGGTGCCTATAAGAGACGCTGCACCCCCCATGTCCGCTCTCATTTCGTCCATATTCGAGGCGGGTTTAAGACTGATTCCACCAGAGTCAAACGTCACTCCTTTACCGATTAAAACAATGGGTTCCGTTTCTTTATCCGAACCTTTGTAAGTAATTTCTAAGAATACCGGAGGTTCAATGGAACCTTTAGTAACGGATAGGAATGCACCCATTTTTTGTTTTTCTACCCATTCCTTGTCATAAATTTGTACGTCCACGTTGGACGATTTGAATAGGTTTGTGACTTCTTCGGCAAAAATGCGAGGTGTCATGTGATTGCTTGGCGAGTCGGCTAAACGACGTGCTATGTTTTGCGATGATGCCTTCGTCACTCCTCTGTTCCATAACGTGTTTTCATCAGCTGAATCTGAATCAGAGTATAAAGAGATGGTCGATGGTTGGTCTTTTTTCGTTTTGAAAGACTGGAACCTCCAGGTACTTAAGATACACCCTTCAGCAGCCGCTTCTGCGTGTTCGAAGCTTTCAACTGATATTTGCCTGAATCCCAGGTTTTTTAAAACTTTACAACCGTCTGAAAATGTGTACAGAAAATTAAGTCACAATTTTATAATAATAAAAAAGGAACAAATAAAGTAGCACAGATAAACCGATTCTGTGACAAATTGAGGAGGGTTTAACAGATATTAGGAGAACATGTAAAAATGTTGTGAGCCGCCGGTATATTCTTCTCAATTTGTTACAGAATCGGCTTATTGTGTATGTTATTAAATAGTTATACCTGCAGCTTTAGTTCTTACAGTATCTAGCTCTTCGTCGAGTTGTTCGTTTTCATTAGAACTTTTTGATGGTTTATTTAAAGCAACGACAGCTACCGCGTGATATTCAGATTTGTCGTCCAGTCCCCAAAAAACCACAGTTTTGCCTTGTTTAAGTACGCCTTCAGCCCTAAGACAACAACACGTCTACCAAAAAGAATAATGTAACTGGAAATTAAAATTAATGTAAACGCAAAATTCCCGAATAAAAATGCAAATATTCTGGTTTAAAATGATAATTGCAATAATTAGTAATGAATACTTTATTGCTATCGACATGATACAACAGCAAGAAATGATATATCGATTCTACGAATAACAAACATAACAGAAAATATGATGAAAATAGTTAATACTAATACAGCCCCGATTTTAAATCTACAAAAAACTAACCATGGAATTCAAAATAGCTATTTATCATTTCTAATACATGTGAGCAATCGTCGGAAAATATATTTATCAATTCTAATTAAACAACAACAAAGTAACATCGCTAAAACTTTGTCAGTCATTTAAATACTATTAATCAATGATGTATGTTAATTTGTGCAATTTTCCTAAGACATCAACACTGTAAATTTGGCACAATTATATGCATGTATGTAGTTAATAAAATGAGCAAAAACATCAATGGAACTTATACATTGCAACGACCCTTGCTAACATTTTCTGCCTTATACATATAAGTAATTAAGTTGCCTTCTTTTCGAAAAGTAAAAATATAAATGTAATTCAGACAAAAGCCTTCGCAATGTATAATTTTCGAAGCCATCACATTATTACAATATAATAGACCGCCAGGAAGTAGTAGATTTCGGTGCTTCATTTCTTCTCTTCCGCCTTATTGTGTGGATATTGAATACAATGATGTGAAAATTAAACACATCAAAAATAAATTTTTAATTTACAAGAAAAAAAAATGTTCTGGCACCATGTTATCACCTCTGCCATGTTTACTAACCGAAATTCTATTTAAAATCATGAGAAAGTGATGCATTAAAATCTACGACTACCCTGACGATCTATAATGAATTATCTATTGAACACTTATAGTAAAAAATGATGTAACCGTTGTATACATAAATTTCTGTACAATATACCGTTTCAACAAACTATTAAAAATAATTTATACATCTCCGAACGTTATACGTGATTTATTTTAGCTATAATAGTAAAAAGATGTTTCCAGTTTGCATCCATTGAGTTATTATATGAGACAAAAGCAAATTTTTTAACTAGACAAATCAATAAAAAAGTGAGATTTTAAACCCCCAATTACCATTTCTCTTTTCACAACCACCTTAGAATTTACTAAAGGTAACATACGCAGGAAATGTGCAAATTGTATGTAAAATATTTAATTTTTTCAAAAAATAAATATATATGCAAAAAAAAAACAAACAAATTAATATTTTAGTAAGCCGTTTACTATTTATTATTTGAGTTGTTTAAAATAATTTGTTGTTTTTTAATTTAGCATTTGAAAAGATACCCTTCTTAGCATTTGTACTTTTTGCTCAATCGTCTGGAGGAGAAAATGTAGTAGCAAAACTATATTGAGAGTAGGTACAGCAGGCAGTATTATTGAATCGACTTTATAATATACTGAAATTATTAATTACTTGTCATCCTTTGAAAAAAAGTGAAGTTTATCATTGCGAGATGTATTAAAATAGAATTAAGTTTATAAAGCTTTCTGATGTTTTAATAGATCACGAAATTATTTTTACGATTTCTAATCAATGCTTGAAACTTTTCTTAGCTACCATATTATAGAACAGTCTTCTTCAAAGGTCAATATGCAATATAATGCAATATTTACATCAAACACATTCGCAAAACTTCAATGGAGTCAACAACTTCCAAAAGGCGTCAATGTCGGATAATCGAAGTTAAACATAATTTTCGAAAATGAAAGATTTTAATTTCTACCTTTGAATCTTTTGAAATAATGATAGTTTTAATGTAATAAATATCAAATAACTTTTGAAGTTTTGAAGATAGACAAAACCTAAATCTAAAACGAATTAAATTTTCTCATTTCAAAAATGACTCATGAAATCATCAGCGACGGTGTCAGGTTTGATGTTAACACTACATTAGGCTGCGTAACGACCAATTTAAAACAGCCATTTTTCAAAAAACAATGGCATTATTATTTAATTCTTTGTTTATAACTAAAATGTTACTCTTAAACAACAGGTGCAAAAGCAATCTAGTCAAAAATTATGTGTCAATGCACACCCCAACCTAATACAATACATTAAAAACCACCATAACAATGAAAGATGAGAGGAATTAATATTGGTCTTACACATTTAAATTTTCTCTATCACATGAAAGACAATGTCGAACACAATATTCTGTCGAATGCTAACGAATAAATAATTAAGGACATGTCCGATTTCACACTAGTTCTAAAATGTTAATAGTCCCTTGGCTGTTGGCAGCCACGACCACATTCGAGTGTTGCTTCCAACACACCGCAGAAACAAACTCATTCGGTTCGTCTTCTCTACGTTCATTTTCTAAAACGCCTCTCATAGCTTCGAATTTGTAACTGAAAAGTTTCTTGGTTAAACCTTTGTAATAAATATAAAGAGCGTTATTTTCTGAGCCACAAGCGACGTAGTCACCATCTGTCGCCAATCCCACAAAATTTTTCTCATTTATATGTCCCACAAAAGACCTCAAACAATAAGGAGTATTGATATTCCATAATTTTAGCTGCGAATCTGTCGATGCCGATACTATTTCTTCACTATTAAGAAATTTAACGTAACTAACAGCTTTTTTGTGCCCTTTGAACACGCTAACTGGTTCCTTCATGTTTCTCAAATCGTAGTAATGAACACAATGGTCCGCACTGCCGAATGCCAAGTGACAGGAGCTTCGAGGATTGAATTTAACACAACAAACGTTTGCTTTCGCCTCTAAAGTTGCTATTGAATGCTCCACGTTCAAAGAATACAGTTTAACTCGAGCATCGTCCGACCCGGACGCTATAAGTCTGGTGTCTACGTCGTTAAAATCGACACTCCAACACCTCTTTTCGTGCTCTTGAAACGTCTTTGTTCTTTGGCCTGTGGATGCGTCCCAAATCGTTACTGTGCCCTCGTAATCGCTCGATGCAAGAGTTCCCTTATGGTAACTGTTCCAACTGACGCATGAGATCTTCGAACTAGATACCATTTCCATGCAAGGGTAGTGTATGTCCACAGAGTCTTGGATGACGGCGTTATAATCGAACACTTTTATCCTTTTCGTAACGCCAGCTATTGCAAAGAATTCGTTATCCTTGTCAAATTCTATGCTGGAAACGATTGTGGAGTTGTTGAAGAGGTCGTTGGAGTAATTCAAAGTGGCGAGTGGTCTCAGAGAGTTGTAACGTGAGAATTTGACAAGGTTCTCTCGGAACTCGTTCAAACTTGAACAGGTTTCGACGGATTTAGAAGATTTTTCAGTGTCTTTGAAAAACAGGTCTTTAGACCTGGTAGTGAAGTAACATTGGACGAAATCGTCGAAATGCGCGTGCATTCGCCTTCTCCGGGTGGCTAAAGACGACAATCCCGTATGTTTAGCATTATCGCCACTGACCTGGGGAACGTACGACGCATCGTCTTTTTTCGTGGTCGATTCTATGTTATCTATTATTTCAATCATTTCTTTTTTCATAGCTCGAACTGCGGAATCGCCATCGGAAGCTGATCCGACGGCCCGTTCTACGTCTTCTAGAGTAGGACATTTGCTGTGGACTTCTTTAAGGATCCTTTCGACCTCGTCAATGTCGTGCCTTATTATAGTCACCTCTTTTATTATCTGATTCTTTTGCTCCTCTTTCTGTTGAAGTAACAGTTTCAAGAATTCCAGGAGCAGTTTATTTTGAGCAGCACAAGATTCAGCTTCTAGAAGTTGTTTCCTTTGAGTTAATATCTCGAGCATTATATTTACGTCTGGTAACGTAAGGTTCTGGGATTCGGAGGCGATAAAGTCGCGTAAACCGTCAGCGAGGGTGGAAAATTCGTTCGAGCTTTCCCTACTCAACCCCAAAGACTCCAACCCGTTCATGCGCATTTTGTGTTTTTTTATGACGTCGTTCAAGAGGAAATTCGGAAATATTTGCTCGGCACTAAGAAGCGGTGAGTTGCATTTAGGGCAACGTTTCATCGTTTCGATGCACTTTAGTATGCAACTGTAGCAGAAAGTGTGTCCGCATTTCGTTATGTGAGCCTCCTCAATTAAGTTGAAACAAACTGGACAAAGGAAGTCGCTTTTCTCTTCAGTAGTTTGACTTCCCCCTGGAGCTGATCTTTGACGTTTTGGCGTCCTTATGGATGACCTGGTTGTTGGATTACTGCCGAAGCTGTGGGTAGATCCCGCACTTCCACGTCCGTCATGACCACCAGTAGCCATTTTGATGGAATGTTTAGATGGTGGTGATATGGACAGTTAAGAAGGATTAGAAAGAGATGGATACCGACCTGAAACAGTCAAATAGAATTTTAAAGGGAACACTTATTACGTAGGTATTCAAAACAATGGAGACAACTAGAACTCGGAAAGGTCTTATAAGGTTTAAAAAAGAAGAAAGTTTCAGGTCAGCTTAGGAAAAATGGTGAAAAAAATAGAAAAGAAAGTAAAGCAGGACTAAAATGTTAGACTTTGCAAGGAACGTTTGAGAAAACGCAAGATTTCAAAAATTTAATCACGTTTCTTATACACGTCAGCAAAAGCATTAAATGAGAAAATAACAAAAAGGGTTAGTTTAGCACAAACTTACGCAACGTATACATTACATACACACAAACATTTGTATTTAAATAAAATCATTCTTCTAATGTACTTTTTTTTATTATAACAATAGACCAAAAGTCTAAAATTGACTGAATATTTATAAAAAGTATCGTCCCAAAACTCCTTAGGTTTTGGGTTTGTAATTCATGGTAGAAATGAATAGTTACATCCAGACATTCCATTGGAAACTGTGAGCATAACATATACCTTTAAATCTTGGCAGCAATTGACTAATAACTATTGAAAATGTGAGCTGCAGTCATTGATAAAACACTCTGCATTTCTTATAAATATATTGTTTTTAATTTATTTAAAAAACACTAATAAAATGTTTATAGGGAATAATAAACAGTTTTTACTTACAGTTGTATTTGGTTTTGTAGTTTATTCTGAACTTGTTGGTTGAATCTTTTAGCAGTGGGTGTAAGGGTTAAACTCTTGTTTTCTTTATACACCCCAAGAACCAATCCTTTCTACAATAAATTACACGATTTCCAAAATCAACTGAGATGCTTACGATTATAATATCTTACCTTTCCTATGTCCACAGCATCACAAAATAATCTTCTAAACTTCAGTGTAGGTGTAACTCCTAAAAGGGTGCTAATCCTTGTCAAAAATGCCATTATGAGTTGCTTCGGTTGTTTATTATTTCGAAAATTAACATCAATCACACTTTACCACTTTTTTAACTAAATTTTTAAATGAAATTAAATAATACGAACTGTTAACTGACCCAGAAAATTAAACGACAAAATTTTTGACAGATATGATTGTCAATTATTGCGTTATTGCTTCAATTACATGCACATTTTTAGAATATTTTGGAATTACCTTGTAAAAAAAAACGAATTTTCTTTTTTAAAGTAAGTAGAGTAAAATTGCACACTTTAAAATATCAACTATAAGTATCAATTAACGTAAGTGTTTGTTGTGTATTTTAAACATTTAGTTGTTGATTGAAATTACGTATAATTGTAGTGGATACCATCCCTCTATTTACTGTGATGTTTTTTAAATAATGTCTAAAGTCTCACTTTTTTCGTGCCTTTTTTTAAAAATAAAATTTTGTAATGATTTTTATTTAAATACTTTTTTAGTTTTATAAATTTAATTATAATCTTAAAACAACTCTAATTTACGCGACTGACTGTTGAGTCATTCCTCTATTTGAAAAGGTCGTTAAAAAAGTGTATTACGTTAATTAATTCTGCAAAAAATGTCGAATTGTTCATCAGAATTAACAACCATACAACTGGCAAAGTATTAATTAATTACACTATTTATATATGATACGATTAATATGTTTTGAGTTTTTTTCTGTAGAATTTTAAATCTGGTTGAAACTATTGAATTAGAAGACCCAATTAACGCACAATCAGAAAAAATTAAAAATCAGATTTTTAATTATTTGTTCGTTTTGGATTTCGAATCTACCTGTTGGGAATCAAACGACATGAATAAGGGTGTTCCAGAAATAATTGAATTTTCTGTTGTGTTGTATTGTATTTCAAAAAATAAAATTTTATCTGAATTTCAGCAGTACGTCATGCCAATCGAAAAACCCCATTTAAGTGCGTTTTGTCAAGAATTTACAGGTACTACCTGCAACCAAATATAAACGTCAATCACACAAAGGTTGCCTACAATTGGCACCTTTGAATTCCATTAAAAACTTTTACCAAAATATTTATTCTTAATTTTTTTATTGTTTTTTACTGTCAAAAAAAAAATATTATTACAATTTCACTTAACACAATTATAATTTTTTTTTGTAAATTATAAAGCTTTTTCCGTAATAGAAACTTAATTAAAAAACGTCTTTTTGAAAGGTATAACTCAGCAAAAAGTAGATAATGGAGTCCCTCTTGGGACGTGTTTGATGGTACTTGGACGATGGATTAATGACATGAAAAGTCTTTACGGGATGATTTTTAATGAAGAAAATAACACAAAAATGAAAAATGCAACATTTCTCACATGGTCCGATTGGGATTTAAACGTCTGTCTACTTAAAGAGTGTCAAAGGAAAAGAATATTTAAACCCGAGATCTTTAACAGATGGATCGACCTACGGGCTCTATACAGAGTTTGTATTAAAATAACAAGACAAAAAGATATTCTTGTATGCTAAATCGTTTTTTGTAGGACCATTATCAAAGAAAGCCAAAAGGATTGAAGGGAGCCCTATCCGAGTTAGGATTGGCTTTTGAAGGACGGGAGCATTGTGGTCTAGATGATGCAAAAAACACGGCCAATTTAGCTGCTAAAATGATAAAGGATGGAGTTCTATTAAGAATTACAAAAGATTTAAAAGAAATGAAAAAAACATAAATGATTAGATAATACTCTTGTTTATTTTTAAAATTACTTGTACTAAATCTAAATAAAATTTGAGGTAATTAAACTTACAAAAACTGATTCATTGGATCGTCGTCACGTCTCCTCTTCATGTAATAAGCCTCTAACTCTTCTTCTGACGGTTTTTTAATTTCATACATGCTATTGTAAGGTCTCTTCCTCTCGTCCATTTCCAGGTAATTTTTGGCTTCTTCTTGTTGTCGTTCTTCAGCATCCAGAGCTTCCTTTAATTTGTCCTTTTCCTTTTTCTCTGTTTTAGATTTCTTTTTCTTTTTCTCCTTCTTTTTCTTTCTCTTTTCTTTCTTCTTTAATTCCTCGTCGTCGGAACTTAAGCTATCTTCAGATGAAGACGACTCTTTTTCAATATTTGTTTCATTCTTGAAAGTACTGGTTCCTGGAATCGATGTTTCATTTTGTAATTTTCCAGCTTCGCCAAGACAATAGGAATTTTTAATGAAAGAATGACAGCATTTATAGCCCCATTTGCCATCTCTCCAAAAAGATCCCCAAACGCTGGCGTGATTGTTTATGTAAACGTCTTCTTCATATTTTGATCTGACAATTGGTTTTTCTGCTCCCTTGACGATTTTTCCAGATCTGGAATATTCTACATAATCTTCAGTTTGGGCCAGCAAAAGAGTTTTTGGAGGCGCCTTTAAGTGTTCTTCACCCCCATACTTCTCCAGTACACTCTCTTGTACTTTTGATTTGAATTCCTGCTTCTTTTCTTCGTATTCCTTCTGAAGGAGTTCCAATTTCGTTGGTTCCGCAAGAAGATGTATGTCTACTCCTTTCTCATGAGCTTCCCAAGCAAATATCTGAGCTTTGGCATGTTTTGAAGTGTCCCCAGTAAATCTTACAAAATTCTCTCCTTGGTACCTACATAAATTTTTATTTAATAAATGAATATTTCAGTGATAGTTATGAATAAAAGTGAGATAATGCAGATAAACATATTCGTTTTTCTGTAAAAAATATTTGGCGACGTCATAACAACAATAAGTTTGAAGATATTTTAAACTTACCTTTCATCTTTGCTTGGCTTAGGATTTTCCCTCATGGATCTAGTTTTGGGGTCATAATAGGCTGAATTAGGATCCAAGTTGCGTAAATATTTGGCAGTGTCCTCTCTTATTCTTAAATTCCTGACGGTAATTCTCTGTTTGCTGTCAACTTTTGTCCCTGGCATATCAACCTCGTCCACATATTTATCCTCATCTTCCTCCTCATCGATTTCTTCTTTATCATCGTCAGTTGCCAGTTTATCAGCACGTAATTGTCTTTTGGCTTCTTCAACTTTCTGGAATTCTTCAATAATAGCCCTGTGCTCTGACGGATCGTAACCACTCCATCTGTCCCGTTTCCCATCATAACTCAAAGATAAGTTTTTCTGCACATATTCATCAGGGGCTATGTTAACTCCGGAGTATTTGGCACCGATCTTACGTGGCCTGTCCATGCAATCTTTCTTTTTATGGGTCATGGCGCCGCAATTTTCACAAGCGCCCTTACGGTACTTAATTACCACTTTACTCTGTAAAACAGGCAAATCAAATTAAATTAAGTTCAAAAGGTCTTCAATCAAAAAAAAGGTACTTACAGAATCAACTCCACGCTTATACCATTCGTCTAAATCCGAAAACGATTTCTGTTTATCCTCTTGAGGACGCTGATGCTTGAGAGTAGGTCCTTGGGCCCCATAATACCACGGAGCAGTTGAAATATACTGAGGTATGTGGGGGTTTATATCTTTTCCCTCCTCATCTACAGCAGCAGGCGCAGTACCAGCCTTTCGAGCTTCTTCTAACTCTTTAGCCTTCCTCCAATCTTCTCTAGATTTCTTTTTCGGTTCATCGTCTGCTTCTACCTTGGATTTTAATATTTGTGACACAGGAAGTCCGTGTGAGGTTGTAGCCATTGTTCATACACGTCTTTTCACAATAAAACCCGTGTTTAATTAATTCTTGATTAAATAAACTGAATTATTTGACCATACGTAGTAAAAACTGACAATATAACCTCAAAAGTTTGACAACACTGACCACACTGACCTTGAGCTCTATGTGCCGCGAAATTTAAAACGACGCACAATTTAACAAAACATAATACAGGACTTTGATGGTCAATTTTATTAGAAACCTCGAATATTATTGCAAAATTAGTACATAAATTGTAAAATTACTTATGTATAAATACATATACTGGTCGTAAGTGCAAAAACAAACAACAAATGTGTAGTTAATTTCGAAAATGCAAAAAAAAAGTATTCAAGTAAAATTTGGAAGATTTGCGACAATGAAATGTATCGTATATAGAGATATTGAGGCAGCTATTTTACTTGTTGAAATAAGAATAATCACTAACTCCCACACCCGTTAAGAGAGTGGGTTAACAGGTGACCAGCCTGTCCAAAATAATGTCGAAGTCAATCCCCTTGAATTCATGACAGCACTTGAACTTGCATCTGATATATACAATACGTTCAAAATTTTAAACTAAGTCAGAACACGTTGCCCAAACTCATCAAAAAAAAAAAAAAATTCGGGACAATTCGCGCTGAAATGATGATATCGAAGGAGAAAATGATGAACGCGCAATTTCCTAATGGATTGTTTTGACACATGTACGCTAAACTAAAGAAAAAAAAACGACGATAGACAATAGATATTTTACGAACACTCGTCAGCACTTTGCTTTTTGTTCTGTTGGATTGGCCAGTTGATAAAAAAGTTGAATAATAGTACGTGTCGGTCTCCCTGTCATTCTACGTCTTGTCAGATAGGGGATGATTTTGTTCTTCATCACCCTTCCGCTGTTGGTGATGTCCACGTGTATCCAGTCAACGCACTGGAGAAATTCCCGAAGAAACGCAGCCGCTGTGCACGCACTCGACCTGTCGATGCCCCTGTTGTCTATGTCGTGCGAGGGATACTTTTTTATTTTCGCGCCAAAATAATCCCAAATGGGAAAACGCCACACCCTGTCTCCAGTTATTACTGACGCTTTCCTTATCTAAAGGAGGGCAACATTTCTTTGTGTTAAGCACAATTAGGTATCTTTCAAAATATTAATAAACAACATGCATTATAAAAAAACAGGGGTATTTTTAGTTGTCCTTACTTTTCTCTACTACCCACTCGCGGTTGTATTATTATTGTTATTAAACGTTTATCACTTTGAAATTTAGAAAATTAATAATGAGTGATAAACATCAATAATCAAAATTGTTAATAATTTTGAGTTTCAAGGATTAAGTACGAAAACATTTCGTGTATCAGAGTGAAATACAATTTTTCAGAAAATTCTAAAAATTGAGGAAACGTTCCAGAAGGTTCTAAAGTTTGAAGGATTGTTCCATAATGCTTTAAAATATTCTGAAATATTCCAGACTGTTCGAGAATAATCTGAAATTTCTAACAATGGTTGAAATGTTTCGAGAATAATTTGGAATACTTGAGAATGCTTCAGAATACTAAACAATGTGTCTACAATATTCTAGGATGATCGGAAATTTTCAAGAATAGTCTAGAATGTTCTAGATGTTTCAAGAATGATTTGGGGGATGTTCGAGAATAATCTAGAGTGTGAGATTAGATTAGAATGTTCCAAAATGTTCTAGATTTCATCGAGAACGATGTGAATTGTTATAGAATAATCTAGGAAGTTTCACATTAGATTCGAACTTTCCAAAATATTCATGTTTTTTTTGAGAATGATTTGAACTGTTCGAAAATAATCTAGAAAGTTTGAGATTAGATTAGAACGTTCCAAAATGACCTAATTTTTCTAGAATGATTTGAATTGTTCGAGAAAATTTTAGAATGATTCAGATGTTTAGAACGTTCCAATATGTTCTAGATTTTTTCGAGAATGATTTGAATGATCTGCAACATTCCCGAATGATCTAGAATGTTTGAGAATTGTATTTAAGAAAGACCTTATCGAATAGATTTGGATAAGGAGGGAGCTTTTAATATTGAAGCTTTTGATCTCAGAAATACTAAATGTTTAAGCTTTCGATAAACTTGTGAATTTCCTTTCTTTGGAAATTTAGAATGATATTTACATTCATAAGTGGATAAATTATTACATGTACGTACTTGTGACCATAAGTTTTCCGAATTAGTAAAGACAGCACTGGCCGCAGCTCCAATACCATATTGAACTCCGGGTAAGAGGGTGCAAAAATCGATAACCATTCGGGGTTTGTACGTATTCTGGCCATAAACAAACGCATCGGCCAAAAGTAATCGACCTTCGCGATCGGCATCTTCGATCATGATCGATTTTCCGTTCAATGAACACACGACATCCCCAGGTTTCATTGCCATACCGCTGGGCATATTCTCGCACAAAGGAATAAGACCAGTAATGTTAAGAGGAATACTGAGGGCTGCAACAGCCTTCATCACTGCTACTAAGACTGCAGCTCCTGCCATATCACCCCTGTCATCGGCCATAGATTTCGTCCTTTTCAAACTCAGACCGCCGCTATCGAAAGTGATGCCCTTTGCCACGAGCATGATCGGTTTGACATCTGCAGGTTCTCCACAGTAGTGGAGTTCCAAAAAGATGGGAGGTTCGCAAGAACCTCGAGCAACCGTCAGGAATGCGTTCATTCTTTTCGATTCGATCCAATCTTTATCGTGAACTTCCACCTGGTAAAACACAAAGTAGATATTTGGTGAATTGGAAAATTTTTATTGTACCTTTATCCCACAAGGGCAAAGTTCATTTACAGCTTCTTGTGCAAAATGTAACGGGGTCATTTGGTTGCCTGGGGCATCGGAAAGTCTTCTGGCCAAATTTTGACATTCTGCTTTGAAAAGGCCCCTTTGGAAACTTTCAGTGTCGGGATCGTCGTGCAGTTCGATCGAGGGTATCGTAGTCTTTTTCTGTTTGTTATCTTGATAACGCCAAAGGGCCAAAGCAGCCCCTTCGGCGGCTTGCTCGGGATGTCCAAAACCTTCGACAAGAACCCGATGAAGTTTGCTCATCTTCATTCTTTGAATTCCGGCACCAGCAGCTATTCGTACAGCTTCTGTTCCTTCGTCGATGCATTCCAGTTCGTTGTAGCACAAATTTGGATGACCTAAACCTACTGCTGCGACTGCACAAAATTCTGGGTCGAGGTTTGTGAATAGAAGAGCCTGTCCCACTTTTAATGTTGTTCCAGATCTCGAAAAATTTATTTTTGGTAAGATTTAGAACTTTGAAGCGACTAGAATAGTTTTATCACTTACGATTTGAGAAGTTCAAAAAATTTCCCGTCAGTGCAATCATTATATTTTTTGCCGGTACTTGTCAGAATCGGTTCACCGTTATCACCTTCGTATACCCCTAATATTATGCCTTTCTAAAAACGAAAAAAGTTAAAGATTTACGATTTCTGTTTTTGGAAAATGTTATTACCCTTTCGGGCTCGCATCCTCCATCGCCAGCAGAGCAGAAATTCCGTACAATTTTAAAGTAGTTTTCATATTTCCATGGTTGAATTGTAAATTTGAATTTTTGAAAAGGAGTTTTGAACAATCCAAGAACATTATTCATCTTTCAAACACATCACAAAAGAAATTTTGAAAATTTCGGCGCGACACAGATTTTGACGAACGAATGATTGCTGTTTATAGTTACGAATTTATATTTAATAAAAAAAAGAGCCTAGCAACCTAGCAACCCTCCAAAAGTCATGGCAAAAGCGATAATTTCATGAAAATAGATAATTTTACATGACGACCCTTAGTCTTTTTAAAATCACCTCAAAATAAATACCATTTCTTAAGCTGATACTGTTTGGTACTTTTATAAAAAAAATTCGTATAAACTCAAAGGATTTTTAAAAAAGTGGTTACTTCGTCGTACTGTTCTAAAATTGCTTTTAAAATAAATAGTCATCACATTTATATAAATTTATTAAAAATCTTAAATAGTTCATATAATAAAATAACTAAATACTACAAATATATTACAAAATGTAAATAATATTAGACCGGCCGCTTATTAAATTTCATAATATTTATAATGCATTTGGGAATGAATTTTCCAAAAATACAAAATTTTTGCGCAGTGTAATGCGTAGTAACATCAAGAAATAATAAATTGACGCGATCATTTTACTTATTGAAATAAGGATAATCGCTAATTCCCATGTCTTTTGGACAAGGGAATGAGTTGACAGGTGACCAGCCTGTCCAAAATAGTGTCGAGGCGGGGGACGAATCCACATGAATTCATGAACATAACTTGAACTTGCATCTTAGAGATACATCATTTATATAAGTAAATAAACACTAGAATTTCAAAAATTGGCAGCAAAAAGAACGAAAATGAACCAAAATTCAGATTTCGTCCTATAGCACTTTACAAAAACAATTACATTACGTATTTCTTGCTTATTTTTTAACAAGAGAGTTCGCAATTTGCTATAGCAGGACAGGCAAGTTGATAAAGGAGTTGAATTAATGTCCGCGTCGGTCTGCCCGTCATTCTACCCTTCGTTAAATAGGGTAAATAAAATAAAATACAAAATTTTTGCGCAGTGTAAAGCGTAGTAACATCAAGAAATAATAAATTGACGCGATCATTTTACTTATTGAAATAAGGATAATCGCTAATTCCCATGTCTTTTGGACAAGGGAATGAGTTGACAGGTGACCAGCCTGTCCAAAATAGTGTCGAGGCGGGGGACGAATCCACATGAATTCATGAACATAACTTGAACATGCATCTTAGAGATACATCATTTATATAAGTAAATAAACACTAGAATTTCAAAAATTGGCAGCAAAAAGAACGAAAATGAACCAAAATTCCAATTTCACCCTAAAGCACTTTACAAAAACAATCACATTGCGTATTTCTTGCTTATTTTTTAACAAGAGACTTCGCAATTTGCTATAGCAGGACAGGCAAGTTGATAGAGGAGTTGAATTAATGTCCGCGTCGGTCTGCCGGTCATTCTACCCTTCGTTAAATAGGGTACAACTTTATTAAGGGAGACCATTCCCGTTCCGGTTGTATCAAAGTGTATCCAGTCCACACAAGTGATAAACTCCTGAAGGAAAGCAGCTCCCAAGCAAGCCGAAGCTCGACCAAAACCCTTGTTATTTATGTCGTGTGACCTGTAGTTGGTCACTTTGTCAGTGAACACTTTCCATAAAGGCAAACGCCACACCCTATCTCCAGACACCACAGACGCTTTCCTTACCTAAATAAAAATTTGGTACGATAAAGTTCCTTATGGATGTACATATGTATATGAATCTGGTCCTGTTTTTATTACCTGGTTCCACAAAGTTTCCGAATTGACGAAAACCCCAGTAGCTCCAGATCCGAGTCCCTTTTTGACCCCAAATGTGAGCGTTCCAACGTCAATTATAAGACGTGGTTTGTAAAAGTTCTGTCCCCAAACCAAAGCGTCAGCCATCAGGAGCCTGCCCTCATTATCACAATCCTCTATCATAATGGACTTGTTGTTTAACGAGCAGACCACGTCTCCAGCCTTCATGGCCATCCCGCTGGGCATATTTTCACACAGAGGGATGAGACCGGTAATGTTCAGAGGTAAACTAAGGGCTGCAGCTGCTTTCATGGCTCCAACTACAACGGCTGCTCCTGATATGTCACCTCTGTATTTGGATATCTTATGCTTCGGCTTTAGACATAATCCACCGCTGTCGTATGTTATACCCTTCGCTACAATCATAATCGGCTTCACCCCCAACGGCTCTCCACAGTAATTTATCTCTAGAAATATGGGAGGTTCACAAGAACCCCGAGCAACCGTCAAGAATGCGTTCATCTTCTTCCCTTCTATCCAGTCTTTATCATGAACTTCAACCTAATAAGTAATACAATTTTTGACCAAAAGAAATGACTTAACGGGGGAGGCTGATTTGTCCAAAAATGATCGGAAATAAGTTTTACCTTTATTCCACATGGACAAAGTTCGTTAACTGCTTCTTGGGCAAAATGTAAGGGTGTCATCTGATTTGCTGGGGTATCTGACAGCCTTCTTGCCAAATTTTGACATTCAGCTTTAAACAGTCCCCTTTGGAAGCTTTGAGTGTCGGTGTCATGGTAAAGTTCCAGCGAGGGGATGGTCCACCAGTCCTTGCGCATCTTATTCTCTTGATACCGCCACAGAGCTAGAGCGCTGCCTTCGGCTGCCTGTTCAGGATGTCCCAATCCTTCCACCAGGACTCTGGTGCAGTTCCTTCTAATCAGCGATTGGGATCCTACTGCTGCTGCTATCCTCGCTGCTTCAGTTCCTTCGTCTATAACTTCGAGTTCGTTGTAGCAAAGGTTTTGGCTTCCGAGTCCAACGAGTGCTACTGCATAGAATTCTTGATCTAAATTGTTAAAGACACAGCCATCCCCTACTTCGAGTGGTCTTCCGCAACACCTACCCCACAGAAAATTGAATAGAAGCATCTGAGGATCGTTTTGGTTTTAATTATGTATTACCTTTTATAGACTTCGAGCAATCTGCCACTGACGCAATCGTTGAATTTTTTAGCAGCAGGAGTCAAGCAGGGCTCTCCCCCGTCGCCCATATACACCCCCAATATTAATCCTTTCTGTAAAAGGGTGGAAAATTGAAAGAAATTCGTGAATTAGAAAGGGAAGAATGTTCTCACCCTTTCCTCTGCACATAAGTCAGCCGCATTACAAAGATTCCGACAATTTTTATAGCCAACAATTTTCGGCAGTAAAAGTGCAACTTTGGAATTTTTAATGAGTATTTTTGAACAATTCATTAACATTTTACTTCTTTTACGCTCACCACATAAATAATTTTGAATTTTTTTAATGTGACGTGGATTTTGACTTACTATTTGATTGTGTGATAACTGTTTATAGTTACCAATAGTTACCCATTTAAATTTTGAAAAGATCAAAGCTATTTTGATTAAATTGTGATTCTAATAGTTTTATTGCTATTTATAAATTTCATCCCTTTTGAGTTATTTTTTATTTTTTTTCTAAATGATATTATTATAAAGTTAAGTGTGTACCCATTTCTCCTGAGTCTTTTGCTTCCAGTAACATGTACTCAATATGATACTATACATTAGAAACGTTTGTAAAACCGGATTCTATGAATATTTATTGAAATTATTATTTAAATAACTTTTAGCTGATGAAATCTCTAGTTTTCTTTCATCATCAGGATTTACATAAAAACAACTATTAATATGCAGCAATGAATGTATATTTAGCACAGATTTTAACTTTTTAATACATGAAAATATTTTACATGAGACTTCGGGCTTTACTTATATTTGTATTTTCTTTTGTAAGAATTAAAAATATTTGAATTTTCCGGAGGTCAAAAAACTCATAATCATTTGCTGATGAAGGAAATCCTATTAATTTTTTTTTGAGAAAAGACTTAAATTTTATTTTAAATACCATAAATTATTTTAATTAATTTGATATTAAATATGTAAATTGTGACTTTTGCCTAAGAACTGCATGCAGCTTCATTAATATTTATTATCGTTAAGACTTGTTTCCCGGTCTGGTGTTAATGCAAATTTTTTTTTTTGTTGTGGTAAACATATGCAGATGATTTCTTGTTTTCCCATTTTTCCTAACGTTAACATTGTCCATTCTGACGTCACTTTAATGGGCTTATATATATAGTGTCCATCCTGTTCTTGCTCGGTCAGTTGCGAATGTTTTGTGCTACGAATCAAGTGAGCAAGTGGGCAAGAAGAAGTTCGAATTTTATAAAAAATATTACACATATGTGTCAATGAACACGAGGGCCGCAGCATACAGGAGATCATTGGAATTCACTACAGTACCCAGGTACGTATCATATTTTGGAAATTAATTTTTTAATATATAATCAACAAAATAAAAAATCCTCAAGGTAGAGGTAGTCCAATGTAAAAAAGTTACTGACGACGAGTTAAGGAATTTTGTTGACGATACTTTTAATTGCTTTTATTCAAGGATAAATATTTTGCATAATTTTAATTGATTTGCGCTAAATTTTAAATTTTCCATCTTTTTGTTCCTCATCATCTAAAGGATTAATTAAAAATTAATTCTTCTATGACAATAAACTTCTTATAGTTTTTCTGCAATATAAGTAAGGAAATATTTTTATTATTTTTTATTTTCTTAAATATTTATTTATTTTAAAATTGCTAAAAAAATATATTTGAGACCCTTACAACCAGCCCTTTCATTTGATATGTCACACTATATTTTTTTAATTTTCTGATTTGCTCCCAAAAAGTACCTCCCCCACATTCAAGATTTCTTAGTTCAATTTTGGATCACAGCAATTCATATTCTGCAAATTTATTCGGTCCAGTAGATTGCCTAATACATGACAGATGGATACATAAGCGGTCCCATAAGGGTTCCGCTTTTCCTCAGAAAATGGGAAAATAAAAGGATTTTTATTTTAATTAGGTGGGATAATCTCTACGTGAGAAAAGGAAGCAGAAGAGGAAATTCGGGTAACCGTTTGGAACTAAAAGTTCTCACCCAGATACATCACGTCCCTTAAAGAGTTTCTTTGAAAGTTGACATTCCAGAACAAAATGGCTCAAGGAACTACCAAAGGTCAAATCGAAACTAAGGAACAAGCTGCGCTTTGGAAAACACCTAATAAGTGAGTTCTATCAAAAGAAAATATTTTACTTAAACATTTTTTTAAAAATAATCTTGACGAGAATCTGTGGATCTTAACCGAATTGGACGAGCAAAAAAAACTATTTTAAAAAAAAAAAAATTGTTTACAGAGGTAGCGATGGCCAAGCGAAATTTGATAAGGAGAACGCGTCCAAGAAGGGAAACGCTTATGGAGCGTGGGGTCCCACCTTCAAGGATAAAAATCATTTTGCTTCATTACATCATTGCTGATTTTATTAGTTATGTATACGTAGAGAGATAGATACAAAAAAATAATAATGTAATTATAATAACTAATTAAAATAAGTTACGATTGTCTATTTTGAACTGAAATAAAGAAGAATGAAAAAATATTTATACTATTAGATTTTATCGTTTTATTTTCTTATTTTTTTTAATCACATGAATATATAATTCGAATGTTTTTTACGAGAGATATTGTGGAGCTGTTGATAGCTGAGTGGTGCGTTTTCTTCTATTCCACAATTTTTCCCCGACGAGCCAGACGAAAGCAAGGATGAAACCTTTAATACAAAAAGTCCAGAATTATTTTTCCAAACTGTTTTTCGAATTTTTCATTTATTCTTACCCAACAAAAGGACAAAAAAACTGCCTTGCATGTCGTCCAGACTAACTGTATGATTTGTAACTTCTGTGAACCTCCTCGTCTTAAAACATCGATTCTTTTTTGGAAGATAACTTTTAAACCATTTTTCAATTAGTCCCATTTGATGCAACCGTTTGATTCTAAAAATGAAAACAAAAAATTATTTTGCGTTGATTTTTCTTTACTTAACTGCAATCTACTTAACTGAAAATTGAGCATATTTAAATATGGAGTTCCTGGGGGAACCGCTATACCAATTTGTTCTTCAAAGTATACCTCGGTGCCTAAAATTAGTATTTGTCAAAATTATAGTTTCAAATTTTATTTATTTTTAGAAATCTGATTTTTTGAAGCATTATGCATTATAATTTAATCTAAAATGATCACGAATGTTCCAAAAATGTTAGAGAACGTTCAAAAACATTTCAGAATTTTTCAAAAATGATTCCAGGATGATTGAGAGTGATATAGACGTAATATATTCTTGCACTGAAGCAGTTAAAGACAAATAAATATACCGAGTGTTAAATCACATCGTCCAGTTATTTCAAAATAATTCTGCATGTGAAAATGGAGCCGAGTTTGCCAATCAAAATGGACATGTTTTCCATTGGCAACATCAACTACCATGTTATGATCATATCTCGAATACTTCATCCCCTTGCTGAGTATTTTATAATTGTTTTCATACGAAGCCTGAAAAAAGAAACATAACTTGATGGTCGTAAATTTTATTTCTAAAATACTTTTAATTGCTCATCCATGTAACTATCTTTTACAACACTCCACGTAAGTGTGTCTTTTCGTGCTATCACATCGTCAATACTATTCATTGGAATGTCCATTTTGGGGAATGTGAGGAACGCCACAAGGCTCCCGCAGTATGTGGTTGCCACAATAAGCACCACAATCCACCATGTACCTACCACTATTCTAGCACTATCAGCGAATGGGAGATGCATACCACCTAGATAAATTTTACAAAAAAATAAAATAATTTAAAATCAAGTTTTGTTGTTGAATACGATTCCATTTTTCAGAATACTGATAAATATTAATGAAAATGCAATACTTAGTGTAAAAAAAAATGTAAGAACGTGGAGCTTGACACGTAAAAGATGACCGTGTAATCTCATTATACATATTAAAATAAAATCAGACGTTTCTTTGTATCTAAATTAATTTACATAACCAGTTTTGCTAACGATTTTATTAATTAATTGGCATATAAATATATGTATAGTCTCTAAATATGTAAATAATTGTGCAGAATAATTTATATCTTCATATTTATAATTCTTACCCTGCTGCAATAATGCTCCATACATGTACCATACGCAGTTTTGTATGGAGTACAATCCTCCCCTCATTTCCAACCCTTTATATTCATAAACAGGACTCAGTCTGTTCACAGCAAACAATACAGGACCCATACTTATAATAGCCAATCCCAAACACAGCCAGGTCTGTAAACAAGAACTCATAAGGGTGAAGTAAATAAGTTACTTTGAGATGCCAAGAAGGCATTCAGGGTGCTTTTGTCCCATTGAAGACCCTGGACATCTAAGGACGATGGGATCCTTATGACAAGGTCACGAGGTCCTGGGTACTAGCCCAGAGTGGTCAATGGAGAAGACAGCCCTTCCACAACTTACATTTTCTGTAAATGGTGACATGAAAAGTAAAGCTCTGCTCAGTTCTTTAGGTCTCGCAACCAAAAATGTGTAACTCTGGATGTTTATAGGAATTGTAAAGTTAACGTTTCTTTTATGTTCTTGTTTAATGGTGAATCCACAAGCGGCCATAATCACAGACTTGCTCTTGATCAATTTTACTATGGGTTGTGGCAAAACGTTTGTCAAAACATTAGACAATTCTCTTTTGCGGTTGTGACTGTAGCTGAAATTTCTTGAGATGCTCGAGATATTTTTCAACACTAATTCCGAAGGCACTTGGACGGTGAAAGTGAAATTTAAATTGTTCGCTATTTCTTCTAAAACGTCAAAAACTAAACCTTCGTAAGCCAAAACAGAACCTGTACTGTTCAACGTAAGCATTTGCCAAGGTGGATTCTGAAAAATTAAATGACCGTCATCAATATAAAGTATCATTTCGATTTGGAAATTTACGTGAAATGAAACGACGGGTAAATTTTTTCGCCGGAAACCGTGCTCAACGTGTGGAAAAAGGACATCGGTCAAAATTGCACCCTTGCTAGGTGACCACAAACCAACATCTATTAATTTAAAGTCTAAACCATATGATCCGGTAAATTCTACTCCCCAAGTCTCCCCAGCTTCTATTTTCCATGATGTACAGTTCCCACATTCGCCATAATGGCGCAAATGACTCTAGAAAAGATTGCAATGAAGTTCCCAAAAATTTAAAGATAATTAGGATATTTTGAGCACCTCCAAACCACGTAAAAGGAAATCACTTCGATCAGCCTTAGTTTGTCTTATAGCTTCCCATTCTTCATCAGATACTTGGCCAAATAATTCTGCTTCGTCCATAATGGCTAAATCTAACGACTTTACAAATCCATTTATCATTTCTTTGATATGACACAACAACCCCTCCTGTTGAAGACAAAAGTATTAGATTTTAAATTTTTTGCTTTTCAAAAGACCTACTTTGCAAGTTGTTCCAGATTTTGTGGTGTTATATATGAATGAAATATTATCTCCTTCTGAAAACAATGTTTTCACCGAGCTAATATTGTTTCTAAACTGATCAGAGATTACATACAACCATTGGTTTTTTGGATGGGTCAGTTTCAATCTCTTGGCCATTTCCATCATTATTTCTACATAGTCTCGTTTAATAACCACTAAAAAGTTCATGCCAGAACTTTTCGCAGGAACCATTGCTAATACATTTTGTAAATAAGGCCTTATGTTTAGCAACGAAGTATTTGTAGAAAGTTGAACCAAGCTTACTGAGGCTCCATTAGCTTGAAACTTTGATGTTGATTGGGGTGTAAGTGATTTCACAACTTTTTCCACCAAATCTCGGCCTTCAAAAACACAGAGAGATATTTTCTACTCTATTTTTAATTACCAAAAAAAAACATACTTAATGTTTTGTCGTATATCATTGTGATGGCTTTCCATTTGTAAGCTTTTGAAACGCGTAAATCTAAAATCATTTGGGGTACTTCCTGGCCATTTTCTACCAAAGGAACAACCACAGCCCTATCTGAAGGTAGTCGCGGACAATCTGGTTCTTTAATGAAAACAATTTTTAATAAATAAGGGAAGAAATTTTTTAATTAGAAAAATGATGTAGCACCTGTAATAGCCATGTGAAGGGCATTTTCCCTGTAAGCTAATTCGAAAATTTTCCAAGTGTCGTCACAAGATGCAATACTCAAAACTGCGGTGATATCTTAAAATTTTTAATACATGTAATAAGTGCGTTTGTGTATGTTGTATTTGTACCTTTAATATTTATTGTCGTCCAAGAATAATATTGGACATTAACACCCCCATGCTTTAATATTTCCCTTTGCACAGTAATCATATGTTCAACAATAGCATCTTTTACTTCATCGTATTTATCATCCATGTATTCTCTATCAATTATGATTGCTAAAAATTCCCCAATGTGAGCAAAATTTTAAAAAAAATAAAACAAAAGCAGTGTAATATTTTCATTGCTTACCAAGGGTGGCATTAACATCTAAAAGGGATGGAAAATTGTCACCACTAACAGAAATCGCCACTAATAGGAGAATAAATCCGGTTCCGTACATTTTTTGCTATGATAAGAGTAATAACGGTGTTAAATTCATTTCTGTTACTTATAAAGCATTTCAAAAATTCTATTATAGTTATGTGGGACATGATATTAATATAAAGAGGGTTGATTTGAACACCTGGGGTATCGACTGAACTACATTCAATGGATGTAATGTTGCTTACAATTTGTGCAACGAAAGGTCGCATTTAATATTTAATTAAGGATTACGCGCACTGAGCTTCGTTACAAGGAAAAAGTCCTGCAGGCGATGGCCTACTTCTTTTATATTCAAAGGCCAATCAAATTTTAGAAAGTATTTTCTTTTTCTCAATCATATCCTGGAAATGCAAAGCATATTATTTTCAAAAGTAAACTGGCCTCTAAAACAAAAACCATAAAAAAAATACATTCAACGGGGTAGCTTAACAGGGATGGGCTCAGGAGAGTGAGAAAAACTGGGAAAATATTTCTATTGTGGAACAATTTGCCCTTTACTATTAGAAAAAAACTAGTAGCGGTCGTTCTATGTACCATTTAATCAATTAACAACATATCCAAACTTTAAGAGAGCTTTAAGTTAGCCCACTACTCCAAAAATTTTTTTGGATCTACCCTTGCATCGTAAGATATGTAAAAATATACGAAGTATCTTATAGAGCAATCAAATAATGACAACATGAATCTTTTTAAAATGTAAATGTATAAAAACATTAAAGAAAATTTCTATATGTTAATAAATTATTCTGAACGCTTGAAACATCGAAATGTATGTAAAAAAAGTACGCATAATCTTGTGATGCCATCAGTTTTCGAATCCGGAATGTAATAAAGACGATATGAATATTTTTAGTATGAAAATGTGTAGTAACATTTAACAAAGAGCGCTCCTAAAATTTCGATGTGTTAATCAATTATCCTGGATGTTTGAAATATAGAAATATATGTGAAAAAGTACGCAGAATCTTGTAATGCCACCAGTTTTCGAATCCGGAATGTAATAAAGACGATATGAATATTTTTAGTATGAACATTTAGAGTAATTATTAACAAATTTGTGTTCCTAAAATTTTGATACGATAATCAATTACTGTTAAACGTTCGAAGCCGAAATTTACGTAAAAAGTATGCAAATGCTTTTAATACTATCAAATTTCGTGTAAATAATTTACCACTTTATTAACTTTCTAATTTAGATTTGTTCGTAAATTTAGACAAACGTCTGAAGGGTTTTATTTTTTGCTTTATAAAAATTGTGTTTACGGTAAATAAAAATGTACTTTTTGATGTCTAAGTTTTTATTTAAATATTTAAATGTTATTAATTTTATTTATTTAGATTCCAAAGAAGTTTACATAGTATCATACAGTATAATATAAAGTAATTATAATATACGATGTACCAGTAAACCCTACAGAGGTATCAAAATACCTGTACGTAGGCTTGGCCAGAAGAAAAAAAAAAATGAAATACTTAAAAACTAAAAATATAACAAATATAAAAAAAATAAAATATAAAAAATATTAATCCATCCCTTATAAAGTATTTGGAAATTTTAAATTATAGTAATACATAAAGAAAAAAAAAAGAAAATAGTGATCCAATAGATGAAAGTAACTTTAAAAATTAGTAAATATATTTTATACATTTGCTTTGATCCATTATTTAGTATTTTTAAATCCGTAGTAAGAGAATTTTAAGTTTGTTGCTTTGAAAATACTAGTTTTGGTGCCCACAGCTTTACTTACCTTTGGTAAAGGTAAATTTTTATTCCTTGTAATGCTTGAGGAGCTATAGAATAAATCTTTCAATTCGATATAGTGATATAATTATTGTTATTAAAAAAAAAAAAACATTTCTTGTAATCTCAACAAATTGCAATTTCTGATAAAAGTATAGGCATCAGAAACATATAAATTATCTTTCTTAAATATATTTAATACCTCTCTACCAAATAAAACAAGTGTTTGTAAAAATCATATTTATTCATATTTATGTACTATATACATTAAACTTAATTACATAACATTGAAGCATCTGTTCACGAACCAATATGAAGATTTTCCGTATTAGGGAGCCAGTTAAATATTAACTGACCTTCCCTCCCCATTTGTTTTCTTTTTTATGCACATCATCTACAATAGTATTTAACAAACGACACACGGCAACGTGCGCGAGTCACACGTTATTTTTTTTACATTCAAGTAGAGTAAAAAAGGAAAAAACAAGAAAAAAACCAAAAGCGACAATCGAACTCGTTGAACTTCAACTTCATTTTCATCGTAATTATTTTATCATTAGGTATAATCTTCAAATTCTTCAACCAATGTCAATCTTCGCGGGTCGCTGGATAATTGTCGACGATAGGGGCTGTTATTATTCATCCCGCTCCTGCCCCCTGCCGTTCCTCCACATCTGTCGACGATTAAATTACCTACAATTGCGTTACGCTTGTGTCTTATTACATAATCATTAATCGATAACAACGTGAATAAATAGAATTTATTGTCCTTAGCCATATTAATCAATTATTTTTATTTTTTATTAAGTTCTTCCTCCCGCCTTTCTGTTGCACATATTATACAAAAAATGATATATATCAAACGTTTTACGACCGTCATAAAAAAAATCGTCGTCGTCACCTCGAAAATACGTGCACGAGAAGTGGTCGTTTAATAAACTAATCAATTCAGAATTAATTAAATCAACTCCGAATTGATTAATTGATCAATCCAGGACGAATTAATCAATTCATAATATTTACTATCACCATTTTTTGTTTGTTTAAAAATAAATTATTATCACGACGGTGACATGACGACGTACAGACGACGACGCGGGCGACACTGGAGCGAAGGAGGACGACGACGAGGACGAGTGTTCACGACGACGTTGCCGCGACCCGATCATCGGGTCAGCGACATGTCGCGTCGGATGTCACCGGAGCCACGGTGCTCACCCAGACGCTGGTGCGCGGGGATCTTGTCAAAGAACGGGTGCATTAGCGCCTCCCTCAACGTTATCCGTTCTGATGGTTCATATTCCAGCATCCTCTGGATCAAATGGAACAGCTGTGCGTGGTCGCTCTCATCGTTTTGTTTGTACCTCTGCAACAACAACGTCAGTATCAATATGGCTCCTCCTCTCATGCGCATAAGGACGAAAATTGATCTACTGCGCCACTTTGTACTATTTGGCAACGTTTAGTTGCTTTAACTTACCAAAAGCGGCTTACAATTGTCCCTCACGTAACGACCCGCAGAACTTTTATCATCCCAGTCAAGTTTTCCACGATAGAAATATTTCGTTTTAGTTTTCCTCGCCATTCTAAAACAAAAAAATACGAGTTAAAACAATAAGCAATGAATTAAAGAACCATAAAAGATAATACCAATTAGAAATAAGATAAATACGATCTTTACCTTAACGGCAATTCCCCTAATATCCTCTGCATCATCGCCAAGTGTTCCCTGTTGTCGTGTGTTTGGAAAAGCGTGATGCCCAGATAGAGTTCGAAGAGAATGCACCCAATCGACCACACGTCGCAAGGTTGAGACCAACCCAATTCTGAAACGAGCAGACGAGTCAAGTTAGTTTAAAATTGCAAAACGACTCGAATGTGAAAGTTCACGTACCCAAAATAACTTCCGGCGCCCTGTAATGTCGCGTCGAAACAATTGTACTATGATGCTCGTGGTCGAATGTGGCACTACCAAAATCAATCAATCTTACATCAGTTCTTTTCACTCTCCTTACGTCTCTTCGCTGAAATACGAAAAAGTACAAATTAATATTTAAAATAATGAAACACTTTAGCACAAGAACTTACTTTTTTGCTACTATAAACTACGTCGTAATCGGAATCTACAAAGAGGATATTCTCCGGCTTGAGATCGGTGTGAGTCAACTTGTTATCGTGCAAAAATTTTACTGCGTAACACAATTGATAGCCAATATGCCGCACTTGGTCCAACGGGTACGGATAGTAATTGTTCTCTTTCTGTAAAAGAAAATTAACATTTTATGTTTTTTAAATATTCAACCTAATTATGTAAGAATTAAATGGATACTTTTTTTAAACTATTTTAAGCAGTTTTAATGTTATAAAAAGACTATACGGTGACAAATATAGTTTTGTTTTATTAATACCCTTGTCACACACATGTACGTACGGTGTATTAATTTCAAGACGACTTAAACTCGCGCAGTTTTCTTCGTCCGCTTTTGATAATCTCGTCCGAGTTATTTATACTCTGTATAAGTCAGCAGAGCATCTGTAAATGTTTACCGAAACACTAAAAATAGGAATTTTGTCTCTTGCTGATTTGAAATCCTTTTACGCTCTTTCCAAATAAATTCTGAAACGACTGACCTGAGTAATTAACTTTAAACTACTTAAGGAACCTAGTGTGTATCCAATTAGATGTTTTGTACATGATTTAATTCATAGATCAAACAACAAACTGATGCAGCTGTACCATTACCTTTTTATTATGCATTTTTATGGTCTAACATTAAAAAAAAAATGAAAAGTTTGTTAGAATCTGATGAGGTTAACAATGGCATTTTAAAGGCCAATATTTGGTAGCATGAAGATCAAGTGTTACTTTAAGTTTCAAATTAAGAGCTGCACATTTAAAATTTGTTGTTTATATCTGAATTTTGGCCAAGTTGCTGCTTGCATTATATCACTATAATAATAATAATTAATAATTAGAAGAAGAGACCTCGTTCTAAATAAAGTCACAGTCAATTTTGAATTAAAATTAGAAACAGATACACGTTACAAATAACTGCACTAGACTCCATCTATTTTATTTCGGACTATCAAGAATTGGCGCACTTTTGTCCAACTTGCAGCAAAGTTTAATGGCAAGGATGGATGCATACGCATGTAGGTACTTATGCAAAAATTATTACGTAACCGCTTGACCTTTGACTGTTTGAAGGATAATCGTTTTGAACTCGCTAATTAATTTGTTCAGCTTTTGGAGATTGTTTATTTTTGCAAAATTAGAAGCGCAAAATTAGTATTTTCAAATATTTTTGGTAGAAAAATAAACTGAGCATTATGTAAGCTTTAAAGCTGCTTGGTTGGAAACACCTGTTTTAAAAATGAGGCATCGAAAAATTTCATATGATTTCACTTTGATGTACTAAAATTGTTAGAAAGAAAATCGAAATTTATCATCAACATAAAAATAAACGTTGTTATGGTCACATATTCTTGACTAATACTGTTAGGACCAAATCCTTATAAACTCAGTAAAGTAGGACTTAATCCAATTATAAGGACATACGTTGTAAGGTTTTCAATTATTTCTATATTATGATATCAAACACTAAATTAAACGGCCCTTCGAGCCGGATATTACAAATTAAAAGCAGAATAAACATTAAAAAAGTTTCCTTAATAAGAAGATTATTCGTTCAAGTTCACTGACTAATAACACAAAGATATTGAAACGTGTCGTTATACTTAAAAACGATTTACAAATACGTTACTGTCCTGTTGTGCTCATCTGATGTGTTTGTTGTTGTTCTACTTTCGGTGTAAAAATAGTCCTGATACGAAGTGCGAATAAGCGCGGCTTTTGGGTGACAAACATACGCAAAAAGAGATTAAAAGGTACAAATAAAGGACTTACCAAGAAATCGAAAACACTCAGACCGAGCATTTCGAAAGCTATGCACATATGACCGTGGTAATCAAACCAGTCCAGCATTCTCACGCACAAACTGAAAGAAAAAATAAAATTAGATTACATACACACTATCTAGAATAAGAAGAAGATAAAAATGGGAATCGGACTTCCAAATCAGTGTAACTAAATGGTCCTTCGAGCCGGATAAGTGAAATAAATGTAGAGAAAAGCAATCTGAACAGAATTTATTCAAGAAAAATAAAACCGATAAAGATAGTGTATCATAAAAGAGATGGGTACTTACTGCAAACTTTCAGGATCTTTATCGCCAAGCTTTTCAAGCACATTTATTTCCAGTTTTGCAGCCTCTCTGTACTTCTCCACATTCTTGATAATTTTCAGGGCCATTATATGCTCTCTGAAACGTGAGGACATCTTTTCTGTTATAGGTGTACTGCAAAATGAAAATGGAAAACAAGAAATAGGAGCCATCAAACGATGCCTATAATTGCACGTAATTTTATACTCAAAAATTGTCACTAAAGAGTGTTATACTTCGTTCATTTTGGGCGACTGGTGAATATTATTTAAAATAATGTATCATCATTCAGTACGTCCACGAAAGGGGTGAAATTTTGAGTCATTCTTCACGTGTCTTTTAGGAATTAAATATTTAATTAAGATAATTTTAATAAATGATATGGGTTAAAAAAACGGTATCGATAAAAGATAAAAATGTCAAAATGAAACTTATCAACTATTTATCCCGTTTATACTGAATAATAAATATTAATGATATAAAGAGAATAATATTAGAAGCTAATCAATCATTAGCTGAATTATCATCAAGGCAACATTTTATACAATAGCTCAAAAATTAAACTCAACACACTCACATGTCTATATCTTTAACTTTGACAACTTTGCCAAATGTTCCTTCGCCTAGGGTGCCAAGAATTTTATCTGTAAAATAACAACAATTTCTGTTAATCTAATAAAACTTCGCAACTTTGCCCGAAGAAAAGTAACACAAATCGTTATCAAAATAATTTTTTCAATTTACATAAAAATAAGAAAACTTTAGCTGCCCAGAGTGATTCATGGAGGAAGTACCTATCGCTTTTGAGTAAGCTTAAATTTTGAAATAGCAATTAGTTAGTTGTCAATCATTGGTTTTCTAAGTTGCAAATATATATGTGTGTATTTTCACCTGCAAGGTCAATTTGCATGTATATATAGCCTACATTCGCACTGGTGGTGTTTCAACGTTATTTAAAATGAACCCAACAAGAGTCACTCTTGGCAAGTGACCAAACATTTCTCTGTACCACCTCATATTGTGCAAGACATTTCTTGTTGTTGCCATTAAACCATGACTGTCCTTACTTTAGTATTATAAATATAACAATGAATAGTTTAAAAACTATTTCTTTCTGCTTTTTTCTAACTATTTTGATTACTTATTATAATGCGCATATCTGTATTACTTTTCGATGAGCAAGTTGCAAAGCAAAATATCTTAAGTCTAAAATATCTGAGTGCATGCAAATATATACTGATTAAATATTTAAAAAAAAATTGATCTTAATAATATTACAATTATAACTTGTCAAAAAATATAAATCCGATTGCCAAACTTGTAGACACCCAGTTACAGCTTCTATTTGCTAAAAAAACTAGTAGAAACCGTAACTTGGGCTCATTGCTTCTCAAAATTAATTGTCCAAAAAACTAGTGATGCTCCCGAAACCTTGAGTTTTTAGTTTTCAGCAATTTAAAAAAAAAATGCAGTATCTCGTTAAATGTTTAAAATTTCCTGATGCTTTAGAATGTTATTAAATAATTTAAAAAAGGTGTTAAACAATAATATTTCAATTAATAATAAAAATATAGATTAGACTTTACAAAACGAGTATTATTTTTTTTCATTTGTAATTTTATAATTGTATAAACTCAGCAAAGTTTCTTGATAAAAAATATTATTTTTGCTGTAGTATTGACAGATTAACTGGCGATGCCCTGATTCGGGTCTAATGGCCGTCGTCGGTTGGAGTCGCTCCTGATTCGGGTCTAAACCGACTCCATCCCACGACGGCCATTAGATCCGAATCAGGACATCACCAGTTCCTCAATTTGGCCGCGAAAACCTTTATCAAATTGTCAGACCTAAGATTAATGTTTGATCAAGGTTTCGGTACGGGATCGTCTAAAAGAGCGATCACAAGAATTTAGATACTCTGCTGAAAGAAAAGTTCGTTAATAGGATGGGGACATGTTTGTGGGACATTTTTGAGAGAGAGAGAGAGAGAAGAGAGACAAGAGTTTAGACTTATCCAAACTGCTATGTGTACTAAAAGTATTCACGAACATCGGTCTTGCAGAACGTCTCCCGATCTGTAAATCAGGTGGCCTTCCTCATCATCTTCCACCGAGGGCGCTCTAGAACTCTGTGTTGTTGTACGCATCATCATCAGCGTCAATCGCATCATCAACGCAACCCCGTCAATCATGACCACAGTCAAAGTTGTTGTGGGAAGAAGGGGGTGGGGCAAGGCAATACATCATCGTCATCATCGACATTATCATCATTGCGTTGTGTCCACATCAGCACAGTCCGCGTTGTGGGCGTCGAAAGGTACGACAATGGTCCAAAACAAAGGCGGTGTTGTGGCCCAATAAGCAACAGAGGAAAAGGGCAAACGGATTTGCCAAATCAACAATGATTCTCTTTAATGGTACAAAAAATGTACCAGAACATAGTAACAGATGAAGGCATATGTAGGAGGCATGGAACGGTTTTATAACAATTTTATTTATATGTGTTGTCTTGGGGTAATTTTTTTTTCTTTGTATAATGATTATAAGAGGTAGATTTAAAAAAATGTTAAAAAAAATTAAATGTACCACGAGTTTCACAAAATTTGACAAAACAGTTCGCCGTTCATTTTATGTTGGACTTTACCCCTAAAGAAAAATGATAACAAATCTCAATCATTGATCAATCTTGTTATTTCGTCTTTTTTTAAACATTCCAAAATTTTGTACTAAATGATAACGAATTTTCATAAAATTGAGATTTTTCGTCAGCAAAAAAAAATTTTGAGCAGGAAGACCAATGAAGTATGTTTTAATAATTTTATTTATGAAATGGAATTTTTGTAGGTAAGGGGAAAAGTTCAATAAAAAAATTAAGTCCCACAAACTTTTTGTCATGTTTTGCGAAGTTTGTGGTACATTAAACCTCGACTATGCCTTTTAACTGTTTCTGTGCACTTTTGTATTATAATTAAACTAAATTTAACAATTATACGTAATCAAGCAAATATCATCCCTTTTTCAAAGGGATGACCAATAATTATTAGCGACAATACAAACAGCTGCATTCAGGTAACTCACAAAAAAAAAAAAAAACGATAAATTAGTTCAATTTAGTTGTTAGTAATACGAAATGCTACTGAAGTATGGACTGGAATGGAAATCCAGTTAGATAAGAAAGTTTTATCAACCATTACTCCTTCAACTCAGCAATCAACGACCGATAATAAATAACACATTTGTAAATGAGCAATGCAAAAATATTTTCTCCAAAAAGAAATGTATACGTTTATTTTTCTTTTTAATAATCACACATTTCCTGGTTATAATTCAGTTGATAATTGAGTGGTGCATCCTGACATTTTTGATAAAAAAATATTACATAAATGTGGAACTAATTCATAAATTGTACGGATTTTATTAGTTGTTAAAGAATATTGAGATTGGCCTCTAAATTATTTTTTAAAAATATTGTTCTTATGACGAAAAAAACAACAGACAATTACAAAGACACTGATGTTTCCAAACTATCACTTACATAATGTACGTAATTAACAGTAGCATTAATTAATGAAAATACTGCGTTCAAAACACAAACAAGAATAGAAAGTGCCACAATATTGTTCGTATCGACGCAGTAAAAGATAACGCGTATAAATTGCGTGCGCAAAAAGTACATATTTGTGATGAATTTCCTCTAAAACTAGGCAAACTCCTCCGATGTTTTCAGAAATTTCGAAAAAATATATGCGCGCCTATAAATATTTGTTTTCATTTTGTTGCTCGATTTTTCTTTTCGACACTATAGATATGTAAATAAAAACGATGAACAGGCCCAATACTCTCACGTGGGCCAACTTGGCAACCGCTTTTCAAAAAAAGTTAATCCGTCCAACTGGCATCACAAGCGTTCTTTGCGTCATACTTTGAATTTTGGAACATCTTTGGAACTACAATCCAAAATCAATGTTTGCTAAGTGTATGTGAAGATCAGAAGGGTCCAGAAAAAAGAAAGAAAGAAAGGCAGAGAGAAATGACAGACTGAAGAAGTACTTTAACCACTGAATGGTTGATTTCGAAATTTTCAATTTGAACTATGTTTGTTGGGTGTAAGTTCTCTCCAGCAATATCAAGTCACAGATCCTTATTGCTTACCATCGTTATTGAAGGCCAGAGCGTTTCCGCGCAACGTCATATAATGTGGTCCTCGTACAGAACTGTTTTAATCGTATAGACGAGGTATTAATAGTGCAAAAATTTATTTTGATCGCGGATTCTTGTAGAGGAAGATCAGAAGAGTATTTGTGCAAATTTTTAGCATTGGCAAATAATTGTTTTTTATTTAACGATAAGTTTTGCAGAACGTGTTGTTTGACCCTTCGACGCTTACGTAGCTAAAACCGTGATAGATATGAAAAAAGTATATTAGACCCTTTTGTAGATAATTAAATTTTCTACAAAAAAGTTCAGGACAGCACCTATTCAGCTTTCACAGGTAAAAAAATACAGCGTTTCAAAGACGCGCTTCAACATGTAATGCACCACCTAAGCGTTGTTGTAGTGCTGCTTTTCTTTTTACCTGTAAGAGGGGTGTTGTCCTGGACTTCTTTATATAAAATTCAATTATCTACAAAAAGGCCTTTAATACTTTTTTCGAATTTATAACGGTCTGAGCTACGTAAGCGTCGAAAGTAGCAATAATTATAATTATTTAAAAATTTCAAAAAATGCTCTCCTGACTTTCCTCTAGAAGAATCTGTGCTCAAAAAAAATTTTTTGGAGGATAAAATCTCTTGGTTATTAGAATAAAACAGTTCCCTACGAGGACCCTCGTATATAACGCTGCAAATCAGCACTCTGAACATCTTATCTAACATAAGTAATTCTAAATATAAGTATTTTGTATTGAATAAGTGTCTCCAAAGAGTTATTGTTTTTGGTGTCACCAACATCTGCAGATGACGAAGAAGTAAATAAAAATAGAATTAATATTAGGCCCCGTTTCTACCCTTTTCTGAAATCGCGTTATTTATTTGCAGGTAAGTATAAAAATAAAAAGAAAGAAGAGACATAAAAGACACTAATACAAGTAATTGATACAAAACTCACGTATGTAAACCAATCAACACGGATTTACACAGTCAATGTGGCGCCGACAAACGACATGTCATGCAGTGACGTATGTTTTGGTTGAAAGAGAAAACAAGAAGCGCTACGCACATGTTAGATTACATATTAAGTGGTTATATATATAGTTTTTTTCATATAAGGTAGTCGGGGGTGGTATTCGTTTATCACATATCATCAGCAGCAGCCATTACGAACGCAGATGGTGATTCTTTACTTACAATTGCCGCTAATCGCGAATGGTACTTCCTGGCAATCGCCGTCGCGGCGCTAACAGGCGCGTCCGTTGTGTCCGCCACATCCTCAGCAGCATTTTTCTTTGAGTCTGTTCGTTTATTGTACGCCTCGTCCAACGCCGAATATTTAAGTATCAGCGACTGGATTTCCTTCCTTTTCGCTTCCCTTTCCGAAATAGCGGCATCCGGAGGATTCGATGGAGTCGGCGTCACGTCGTCGTCTTCTTCTTCTTTCGATTTCACATGAAGCTTATTCGAAATGGTACTACTATTACTACTAGTAGTAAGGATATTGGTTGTGTCTACGTTTTCTGTATCGCTTAGTGATATGTCTACAGGTTGGAGTTTAAGACAGGCGGTGGCACGCCTGTCCGACGCTTCGCTCTTTCCTGAACGGAAGGGCTTCGTGGACCTTCTAGGTCTCAATTCGGAATGATTCGATCTATGTCGGATACGGTACACAGAATCCCTGTCCAGGTACGAATACGGAGGTTCCGGGTACTGATGGGAATCCACGTGATGGTGGTGGTAGTGGTGATTATGTTTATTATAAACTGCGCTTTTATTGTTAGACTCCCCGCCACGATACGGTGTTTTGTCGCGACCATGGTGGTTCACAGTCGTCGAAGACACATACGGATACGCTTTTTCCGACAACAAAACACTCGAAGTGGTCGCACTCTTTGCCAACGATCTACCCACCGATGGTTCGATGGTCCTTTCGATATCTCTTCTTCCATAGACCCTTTCCAACACGGAAGTGTACTTATCATCGAGAAACTTGTTTCTCAAACTATTGTTGTTTGCATTCGACGAAGAAGACGAAGAGGTCGCACCTAAACCTATATGGCTAATGGTTGAGCTAGTAGTCAGAGGATTCCTGGTCACCGAGGGCTTTGATTCGGAAGGTCCTCGTACTTTAGTTGTCAGTCTTTGCAAAAGACTTGAACACGAATCGCTCAACAGCTGAGTGACGCTGGTCGTGGAAGAACGGGCGTATCTTTGGCGACGCGGAGCCGACGAAGAAGACGTGCCGCTGGTGGTCGATGCCATCGAGCTGGCACTTGATAATCGCTTGGGTACATTGGTGGTGGTCGAGGATCTACGGGACCATGACAGATCCTCGTTTGCACTACTGCCGGGATTGCTCCAGGTGGACGAGGTGGTCAACGAAGGCTTGTATCGGCTGCTATGGCGATGATAGTGGTTATCGTCGTCGTAACAAGTCGGACGTAAACGGGAATATGAAAGGGCGGAAGCAAACATCGGTGCAACCGCAATCGTTCATAATAACATTTATCGCAACCAGATCACCAACTACCACTTACAACCAAAATTCATTGGGGGGGAATTTTGAATTGACCAATTAATATTCGAGTACACGATTCTGGTTTTGGGTATCGAAGTATAATGTTAAATAAGAACAGGCCGCGACACGGGCGTCGGGACGACTGAAAACGACGAACGCGGTCGTAACCGGCGTCTCTGCCAAATACCGTCAAACTAAAAATAATCTTCTCGACGTTGAGGCTGCTGGGACTTGTCGCTGTTGCAATTGGTCGCATTTTACGTTATGTAGTGAGAAAGAAAGATATAATTACGTAAATTAAGACGCCACACACACACACACACACACACACAAATACGCTTACATTATAAATTATGCGTCTATAGCATAATAGAAAAAAAAAATAGACGCATGGGTCTTTGAGACTTGCCTAAAAACGAAACTTCGACCACTTTGATTAAGATAATAAAAAATATAAGAACGTAATAGAATTTTAGAAGCACTCACAGAAATTTAACATTTTTTTTTTTTTTTGAGAGTTTCAAAATTTGTTTCATTTCAAACAGTCTTAAGAAATGCAAGGCGTCTTTAGAATATGGAATCTGTAGTTCGCGTGTGGGGGCAAAGACTTAGCGTCAAGATTTTGTCGACGAATTTTCCGAAATGAGCCCGAGTAAAGCTAACACGCCTATTGAACCTTCGCTTAAAAAAAAAAATGTACACTTATTTGTACGCTGAGGTCCATTGCACAATTCAAATTTAATACGATTATGTATGGAATAATAAAAACGATGAATAATTTTGCGTTTTTCTTCAAAAATAAGCAAAGAAATGAGCCACGGTGGCTTTATTAAGAACAACCCACACAAAACAAGTCTTGGAAATTGTTTTGAAGGTTGGATGTTCCGTATAAATAGGAACGAAAGAGAATTAATATCCTTAAAAAATTGCTTTACTGATAGACGTAACGATCCGTCGATAAATAAACTGTATCACTATTACTTTGTTTTTAATGGATAATAAGAAGATAATTCGAGCTCATACACGCTTTCAAATTTTTCGTAAGTATCCACCTTTACCCCTTAATACGAGCGGGAACAACTTTTTTATACTATAAATAAAAACATCTAGAAAAATATGCATTACAATAATTTAATTTGCTGCAAAGATTTTTCTCCACTCCCTCCCTTAATTATTTTTTACAGCAGTGACCACGCATCTTCCCCAATGGAGAAAAAAACACACGAATTCTTCCACCTGAAGAAGCAATTGAGTGATAAAATGAAACGTACCTAGTGTTTTTTTATTTTATTTTATAATCCTGCAAATGTTGACTATTATATCGCAGGTAATGAAGAAAAATATTGTAATCAGAGAGAAAAGCTCATTAATTTGTTATTAATAATATTAATTGTTCGTAAATGATGCGTACGTATCACTTGTATTTTAATTAAATTCTATCCAGGCTATAAACATTATAATATGTAAAAAACAATAATATTTATCAAATGATTGAGATTCTTGTCTCAAAATGCCAAGGTTAAATGTAATTAACCATATAGTATTTAGCAATATAAGCGTTACTGTTGTTTTCTTTTTGTTTATGAACAGAGAGAAATTGTTGCTAATAAACGTGCCGTATTGTTAAAAAAAATATCAGTGAAAGTAGCTACAAACAATTTTTTTTTTCTCAATTTTTCTCGAGTATCGCACGTCTATTTTCAACAACGTGCGTAGGTAATTCGTTCACTCAAGATACTTTTGGATGACAAAAAAATGTTTTTGCCAAAACCACATGAAAATATTGGACATTCATTGCACGATTATTTAATATGGAAATAATAAATTTGTAATAAATATACATAGAAGCTGCTAGATGGTTTAAAAACTACTCATTTTTTTAAATAAAATACATAATACAGGTTTTGTTTTTTGATTAAACATTCCACGCAACTTTAGAATGCCACAAAGTGATTTAAGAATAGGTATCTACTCATTTTGTCCTATAAAGATATGACACTTAATACAGAAGCTGAGAGTTCAACGCGTTGAGTAGTTTAAATGCGCATATTAGAGTGCGAAGTGTATTTCTGGAGGCACTTTTAAATTCGTGGCCTATTTATTGAACATTAATTTAGAACATTTTTGCCGGCATTACTAAAAATAGGCTCAATGAATACCCCATATATTCGAATTCAACAAATAAAAATAATATTCTAAAGAAAACATTTATTTGCAAATTATGAATCGAAAATGGACTTTGGCAAGACGAGCAGGAGGTCAGTCCTCGCTGAGTCTCGAATCAACACACGATCCAACAATAAATGAATGCAAAAACTCAGCAAGTTAAGGCTCAAGCATCAAGGCTGATAAGCGAGCCAGAGACGAGTAACTTTTACGTGCGAGAATAGGACGAATGTCAAAGACGAGAATCCACCGAGTACAAGGACTAAGCGAGTCAAAAGGAGAGGAGCATCAAATGAGTGCAAGAGTAGGAGGAGAGTCAAAGACGAGTATCGAACGAAGTGGGAACGTTAAGCTAGTCAAAACAACGAATGAATGCAAGAGTAGGGGAGAGTCACAAGACGAGCGACGAATGAGTGTCAGAATTTCACTCAAGTGAGGAAGGAGACGAGCATCGAATGAGTGCAAGAGTAGGACGAGAGTTAAAGACGAGGATCGAACAAAGTGCGAAGGTTAAGCTAGTCGAAACAACAAATGAATGCAAGAGTAGGAGGGGAGTCACGAGACGAGCGACCAATGGCTGTCAGAACTTCACTCAAATGAGGAAGGAGACGAGCATCGAATGAGTGCAAGAGTAGGACGAGTGTTAAAGACGAGGATCGAACGAAGTGCGAAGATTGAGCTAGTCGAAACAACAAATGAATGCAAGAGTAGGAGGGGAGTCACGAGACGAGCATCAAATGAGGACAAGACTAGGAGAAGAGTCAGAAACGAATGACGAATGAGTTAAGCATCAAACCAGAAATAAGTATTGAATGAACGAAAGAGTAGGACGAGCGTCGAAGATGAGATTCGAAAGAGTGCATGAGCCAAAAAGGAAGAAGACGAGTATCGAATGAGCAGAAAAGTAGAACGGGAGACAGAGACGAATGGACGCAAAAGCTACACGAGACTAGACATGGCAGAAGAATTGTACAAGCGCCAGAGTAGAGACGAGAGTGAATCGAATAAACTCAAAAGAAAGGCGAGTCACAGTCGAGCATAATCAGTGAAAAGCATACTACAAGTTGGAATCGAGCTACAAATGAGCAAGGATATAAAAATTAATCATATACACAAATGCAAATTTAGATTATAAAATAAATATGTAATTAATGCTATTTATTGTTTTCGTTAATCAAAATTTCAGATGCTAAGATTGTTAAATAATGTCTTATGGTGGTACTCGTCTTAAAATATGAGTAATTAATCGTTAATTGCCTAGAGGCGGCATTTGACTGTGTTTAACGAGAAGTGAAGGTAGAAAGACTTCGGATCAACAACGAGATTGCTTTACGACAGGAACACCCACCAAATTACTATTACACACACAAAAACATTCTTTACGTGGTTATAAATACACCATCATAATTAACTGTCTTGATTAGTAGCGTTGGTTGATTGTATTATTTAATCGAAACAGTAAACAACGTCAATTGATGTGTATGGTAATTAAAGAGGTCATTACATAGTTATAATTGAAATAAAGCAAAAAAGGAGCAATTTCTTTCTATATTATGTCCATGTATATACTAGATGAATTTACAAGTTCGAAGCAACCAAGAGTTAGTTATTTTAATCGCGATCAGCATAATTGGGACGGAAAAAAAAGCATGTAGGTATGTAAGTAGAGAAATGAACGAGGTCAGTTTGTGAAGATGTTTATGATATAAAAATCCAACGATAATCATTTAGTTATTGTGATACTGCTGTCTTAAATTTGTTTGCAATAAACTTACTTAACAATTTTTGAAACGATAACCGAAAGTTTTATCTCGATTGCTATCTGTTTAATAATGTAATAACTAATAAAGCCTTCATAAATGAATAATCCTCACTTATCAACCTACATAAGTACGTTTCATTATTGTACGAATAATATTTAATAAATAAAAATAAAACACACACATTCGTCTTAACAATTTATTTCGTCTGAAGAAAGTAGAAAGTGGCGAAACAACTGTTAAAGACAATTAAAGTGCGTGGAAGTTTTTAGTAGTGTTTTATTTTTGTTTATTTCAGATTTCAAAGTATTTAAATAAAAATAAAAAATTATTTGCACATTGAAAGAACGTTAACACATGTGTTATGTATACTCAACAAGGTGTCAAAGAGCGTTATGGTCTGAAAAACTAAACTAATGGGTGGAGTATCTTGCACTTTTGATACATTTTCTGAAAAAAAAAAAATTAATCTCGGTTTACAGAACATGGGGAAATCCCTAAATGCCGGCTCGCCGAATTTTTAGCATTGGCAAATAATTGTTATTATTTTTTATTTAAGGTTAAGTTCTGTAAAACGTGTTGTTTGACCTTTCGACCCCTACGTAGCCAAAACCGTGATAGATATGAAAAAAAGTATATAGATTTTTTCGTATCTATCACGGTTTGAGCTACGTAAGCATCGAAAGATCGACATACACATTTTGTAAAACGTAACGCTAAATAAATAGAAGCAACAATTATTTGCCAACTTAAAAATTTTAACCAATGCTTCTCTGATTTTTGGACGATAAAATCTCTTGGCTATTAGATTAAGCCAATTCTCTACGAGGACCCTGCACATTACGCCGCTTCAACGATGATAACGGCCTCAGCTCGCGTAAATTATCGTCAAATGTGGCTCGAATCATGGGAAAACGGGGCAGCGCCGGCTCGGCTCACGCAGCTTTTCCAAAGCTCGGCGTTTCCTGCCACGCGTTGTGGAAATCTTAGTACTTAAGAGGCGATTTCTTATCAGTTACTGTTTTGATACGGTACGACATACCTATAACATTCCGAGTTCCTTAATAAACTTGGACGTTAATTAACGTTTACAATAAAGAAAGTTTTACTCAATAGGTATGCAATTTTATTATGACAGTACAGACGATAAGTAGCACAAGAGCTTTACGAAATAATTATTACACTAAGTACGTTATTGCAAAATATTAGTTGACTAATCAGAGACTAATAGAGAACATGCAAACATTTATGAATGTATGTAAGCTTACGTACTCATTTATTTTAATTATAATAATATTTTATGTAGTATATGCTGTTTATAAACAAAACCAAAGTAGTTAAAGTTATTTTAATTAAAACTGGAGAGAAATTGAATCGGCTGATAATTAGCTTATCTAAAAACACTAAAATTAAGAAATTCTTTGGTCTGAAAACTCGTTGACATTGGCCGAAGATCTACATCTACAACTGTCTTTAACATTACAAAGACAAGGACGAAAAATTTGAGAAAGAAAGTCAAAAAGGTTCAACAAGAAGGTCAACAGTTTGGACAGGAAGTAAACGGAGATATTATTAATTTAATTAAAGGTAAAGTTTGAGATTAGCTTATTATTTTTATTTTTTTTTTTAATTTACTGACTACACTTATTACTTAATACCTCCTCGTATGAACTATAACCAGAAAATATGTAATAGGTATAATGGTAGATAATTATTTATAACAAATAATTATATCTACCATAAAATAGCGATTTATCAATACCAGTTTTCCGTCTACTAATGAGAAACAAAAACATTTAACAAATTGTATAATTTTCCAATTTTTAAGTAAATGTATTATAACTCAGACATCACTCATATTACTGATTCGTAACGCGCCTAAGAGAAAGATTAGAATAAAGATCAAAACTGACCTTGGCAGTGAGCAAGAGGAAGAGCCTTTTGATAGGCGCGCATATCCTGGCGGCCCTCTTTTTAAAACGGACCTCTCGCATCTCACCGCGAGGTCACCAGTACCACAACCACCGTGGACCAGCGGTGGTCGTACCGCACTAAACTCCTCCGTCGACGCCAGCACTTCACACAACTCACCACAAGAATAAAACAAAAAAACAACCAACTTAAGCGTTACAAAAGTACGTTATTATCATGATCGAAGATTGACAACCAAAGATCTAAAAGACAACAAATAACGAAGACCGGTACTAGTGACTTTTGCATCGTTATTTATCTATTGAAGAAGATGCACATCACATGAAGATGATGACCACTCTATGTACCTATCGCTACGTCCGTTTCGTTCGCGGTCGCTAACACATACATAGTCTACGTACTAATTCTATTGTCTCAGACAAGAGACGGTTCAATGTGGACTGAGCGTGAGACTGAAGGCTTTCGCGATCTGCAGGCGGCTCGCGACTGCAAAATATTTCAAGCTGTGGCGGCGATTGCGCTAGCAGCGATAACAACGCGCCGTTTTTACTGATAACGAGGTCGAACAGACACAAAAGACACATCGAGATGAGCATAAATTACATTATAATGTGCGCGTGGCTGCGTGACAGAAATGAAATGGTCTCTATTATTATTTACGTAAATACGGTTCATTTGTTTGGAAAAATCAAAACACATTACAAATACAGTTCCTCACAATATCTGGATCGAAATTTTCAAATTGTACCTATATACAATATCAATTCGTTTTTACTTTTTCAAAAGAAGCAAAAAAGATGAAAATGTAAAAACATCCCCTACTCGTAACAGAGTTGGGGTTATAGGGGGTGTTAAATGATGATGATAGAAAAATTAAAGAATTGATATTTACCAAAGAAAATTTGGATATAAATGTGCATGGGGGTTATTGACAGGGATGTAGTTATTGGAAGTAGTGGTGGGCACTGTCCACCCTACAAAACTGATAGCCCACTCTTGAAAAATAGGCAGTATACTATTTTCATTAAAAAAAAAAAAAAAATTACTGAAATTGAAACCTTGCGCTAGCTGATCAACTTGGTTGGCTTCCTTCCCTAGGAAACATCCCAGCTACGACAGTGGGTATTAGCGTTACCATCGTTATTGAAGGCCAGAGCGCTAACGCGCAATGTCATATAAGGTGGTCCTCGTAGGGAACTGTTTTAATCTTATAGCCGAGGTATCTACTTATCCTGCAAAAAATTTTTTGATAGCGGATTCTTCTAGAGGAAGATCAGAAGAGAATTTGTCCAAATTTTTAGCGTTGACAAATAATTGTTACTATTTTTTATTTAACGTTAAGTTTTGCAGAACGTGTTGTTTGACCTTTCGACTCTTACGTGGCCAAAACCGTGATAGATATGAAAATATAAGATATTGTAGCGAACGCGAGCGTGCTTGTGTGCGTTGCCGGCCGGCCCGACTAGCCGAGGCCGGTGTCGGCAGTTTGCCTTGTATTTGTGTACGTGTGTGAAAGCAAGTAGCCGTTCGCCGAAAATGTAAACAATCTTCCAGACTTTTCTCGATTGTTCTATGATGCTATAAAAGTGGAAAGACGTTTGACAGTGAGTTAGGAATAAATTGACCGTGACAGTGGTAACATCCGAAATAAATCGACAGTGTCAGAAGTGAAAAGATAAATAAATAGAGACCCGCATATAAGTCAGTGTTGTAAATCAATAGTAAGCCATGTTCCGTATTAATTAATAGTGTTTTTAAGTAGTCATTATTAAATAAGTATATATAGTGTTCCTGTACTTTAGTATTGTAAATAAATTTTTAATAAACCCATCAGTGCAAAAGTTATGCAAACGTATATAAAGTGGCTGTGGGACAGTCTGTACCCAGTACACTATACAATCTTTAACTTTTGTTTGCCGCCAACTTATTTGATCTCTTCAATCGTTACGGTCGTCACTTATCTATTTTTAGCCCATTTAATTATTTAATGAAAGCCACCAAAGAGATACGTATTTATGTACGAACAAATAATAGATTCACAAAGACAGTCTCTACTACGCAAATAGGTAAATAAGGCTCTTCGTGTTCAGTGTTCATGAGGGTCAACTAAGATAATCGTTATTCGGGTCATGCCATTAGTTAATAGTAAAAACACTAAATAAATAGCACAACTAACATCACCAAAATAGTACCCAAATAAAAATATATTCTGCGAACCATAATAACAAAAAAAAAGAAGAACATTCAAGTTTTAAGTTTTAACATCGATATTATAGCTAATCATTTTAAAGAATTGCTTATTAATTAATTAATAACATCGGAGTTATTAGCCGCAATTAACCTCAATATATAATTCCGGCAATAATAGCGAACGAAAGCTCACTTCTGGCGCGCACCTTTTGGCGAGCTTTGCGCACAATCCACGAGCTTGCAGTACGCGCCAGACTCGCCTAAAAACGAGCAGCAAAAGTGCGGCTCTAAAATAATGACTCGCTTTGAAGAAACCGACGATGAAAAGACGAGACTACACGTCTCAGTTAATAGGTCTGTCGCATTTATGATCTAGAGGTCACTTTTATGACGATCGAACCGTAAAAGCTCAACCAAACCGGTCTTAAGTTGACAAAAAAAATAAAACAAAGCAGCTTATCATAACATTACAATAGCTACATAAACTTCAATTAAAGATATGAACGATCCTGACTGTTAAATTTAACTAAAAATAAAATAAATTTTTAAAGTCACTAGACAAATTATGGATTATTAATTAATTAAAAAAAATTGAACCAGTATCTTATCTAAAGTTTATAAATAAACGATTGCTTCATTAGCATTGCCCGTCCTTGTACGTATCTGTAAGTTCAAGTATTTTCTTGAAGAATTTTTATTAACTTTTTAAGTTCGTCTCGAAGCAAGTCTTTTTTTGAGATTGAATAATTATTTCTGCTGCCGCTGCAAAATCGAAATGCAGAAAAAAAGAATAAGCTGGTTGTTAAGTGGGTCGTCACAAATTGCTTGAGGAAGTAACATGCTAATCGACATGTTAATATACTAGAATTTGGCCTAAATTCTCAAAGTAGCAACGCTTAAAATTCATTATGCAAAACAATTCATTTCGAGGCTTCGATAGGTCCAAAGTAATTACGACAAAAACAGTACATAATCGATTTTTGGTTAATCAATAAATCTCTTCAAAAAGCACTCTAGCTGTTAGTTGCAAAATCGCGCTGATATTAATCGATGTGCAATTTGTGCTGCTTCAGCTTTGTTTATATAAGCGAATTTAATTCGACCTTTACTTGATGACCGTGCCATAAAATCATATAAAGCCCTGATTGGTTTTAATATTTCTGGATCGTAAATTATAAGGCTAAAAAGAATTATTTATAATATTGAACTGTACATCAGAATGTTATGAGCTTTCCATTTAGCCTTTCCTGGGTTAGTAATGAGCATGTAGCAAAAATTGCAGCATTTAATGTCAAAAACAAACAAAAATAACCTCTGGAGTAGTAAAGGCATCGCACGTAATATCGAGGCTTGCTACGTCATCGTTTCCGTTATCATCATCATCGAAGAAGTCGTTGATACGCGGCGGGGACTCGTATGAGCACAAAGGTGATGGTGACCATTGCTCATTCGTCATCGGAAACTCATCGACAATAGGAAGACAAGATGGCCAAACATCTTCTTGCTGCGTTTTGTTGGGTTGGGATAACGAAAAGGATTTGTCGTCAACAGACTGAGGAGAAGAAGGCCAAGGGTCTGAGGAACCATCAACAACTGAAGGTAACGCAGGAAGATAGAGATTTATATTTCTTCCTGTTTTCTGTACAGCTAAATCTGTTAAGGATGTTGAATGTTCTGGAGAATTTATCTGCATGCTGGAGGATATCAACGGATCATCATTTGAGTCACATGAAAACAACAAAGGACTCGTTTGATTTTCGTAATATTGAGGTGAAGTTACAACTTCAGGGTTGTCGGATATTATTTGTGGCCAAGGTGGTGAATAAGGTGGAAGAGGAGATTCTGATGTGGCTGGTGAAGAGTCAGTACGATATGAATTAAACAAAGAACTGGCTACTTTTAATGGAAGAATTGTGTCTTTACTGACAGGAACCGTTTCTTTAACCTCTTTCGTTTGAGACGAATAAAATGATGACGAAAGCCACAAAAAGGTCGGTGCGGAGTGTGATAAGGGCGGAACAAGCGATTGCCGACGAGGTGTTGAAGGCCAAGAAGATTTTGGAAGTCCACTGACTCCAATTGAACGAGGAGTAAATTCATCTTCAATTGTTTTCTCTAACTTTTTTAATTTTGAAGTAATATTTGATGAAAAACAAGATCGAGAAGGGTCAATTTCCTGAAGAGATCGTGATTCACTATCAGGTAAAGATGACCAAACATCTATCGTTACAAAACTGAGATGTGATTGTTTAATGTCTGGATTTGTTTGAGAAATAAAAGAATTGACGACAACTTCAGAGCAAGGGAGGTCAGCAGTAGTAATGGGAAGGCTAACTGTTGGCCATATATTTATGGAAGTCGTAGAAACATGAAGATTACTGGTTCTGGTGTTCTTTTCATCTGTACCTTTTACAGGTTGATCATCGTCATACTGCATTTCGAATTGTACAGTAACTTTTGTGGTTTGAGGAGATTCCTTCTTTGGCATATTGAGGGTATTAGATAGCCACTCCAAGGGAGGTGACGGAAGTTTAGATAGAGGTATCAAGTCACTGTTAGAGTGTTTAGAAGATTGAGAGTCATCATTAGTTGGTTCGAAGTTTAAAGTGACTTTAGGCAAGGAAGGTGGACGGGGCCATCCTTCATTTTCGGATTTTGTATTTGAAAAACATGACAAACATTCAATACTAGTTGTGCCGGGAACTTCATGGTTTGTTGAAGATAAACAATAGGGTTGCAAATTATTATTATTAGTGGTCGTTTGGGAAGGTAGAATAATTAATGAAACAGAACAAGGATCATCTCGGTCTACTGTTGGATTTCCAAGTTTAGATTTGGATTCAAGTTTAGACGTCGATAATCGCTTATTACGAGATGGTTCATCAGATTTCCGACTGTTCTTAGAAGTTGGCGATTCCAGATTGAGTCGCCAAGATGGTCTCAACGGGACCATCAAAGACTTTCTTAAAGGTATGTGATGGGTTTGTGTTTTGGTTCGTGCAATGGGCAAAGCCTGGGCAAACATACGTGCCGCTGCCCTTTTCTGTGCCGGCGACCAATCAGCCATCGGGAATGAGTAACCACCTTTTCAAAAAAAGAAAAAAAAGTTTGTTTCAGTCCTAACAGTAATTGGAGATTCATTTTTCCTTGTGTTGGAACTGAAGCATGTGATCAGTTTAGATGCTAATTGGCAACGCGAGGTCCACTCAATTTTTTGCATACTAAAGAGCTTCCTTTTATCGTACACACACATACACAAGTTTTCGGCAGTTATTTTCGGATAACTTACACACATTCCGCAAACGTTTACAGATACTGGACTATTAATAGAAAACGCTGTGCTGCAGCAGTAAGTATTACTTCCTCTGGCAACCAAAATATTTGCCAATTGGAACTTTGGCAACAGCTACTTTTAAAATCGACAACAGTGCAAATTTAATTCTCACAAAATGAACAAAACTGACCGAAAAATGACCGTTCCAAACATAGTAAATAGTTCAAACCCCAATAATGCCAAAAGGTTATCTTCTTCAGGGATCGAAAAGTTTTCCAATTTTGCTGATTAATCAAAAACTATGTGTTATCAAAATGACATTCGGAAGCATATGGACGTAATAAACAATATGTTTTTCAAAAAGAGACACACATTCATTCAAAAAATCGTCACTGGACTTACTCGTCTTCTTCTTCTAAAACCTTTGACGTGTCCTTAAGAAGAATCTTCTCATATTCATAATACCTGTTGTGTCCACATGGTGGCGTCGTTTCTTCCGTGCAATTTTACGGAAGAAAAAAAAATTAACCGCAACAAAGTGATGTCCCTTTTTTTTTTGTCACAACCGACCGTCCCCGGTGGCACTCTGGTACCGCACGACCGCCGTCACGGCATGGCGTTGTCGTCCGTCATCCTTCCCGATGACCGCTGCAAACGCCTACCGCATCCGTCCCACGGTAGGTAACGTGTGGTGGTCATCTAAATGAGGCTCGCCGCATCGGACTCTCGCGCGCGTCTTTGCTGATCGCTCACTTATTTGTTTTTGGCCGCAACAGACGACGCCCGGCGTCGGCGATGCATGAAACTTTTATTTCGTACGTAATGTCGGACGGCCGAAAATAAACAAGGAAGACAAAACAAACGCCGCGTGTGCAAAAAGGAGCGCAGACTATTTTATGAGTGCTTCAGTGTTAATCATCACAATTAAATTAACGGTTTCGTAAAACAAAAGCAAAAAGATAAATAAAACGATGACCAATAGGTTTTCCTGTGGTCTATAAGTAAAAATCGCTTATAACGACGTTGAAGGGACCACTCATGTTTGGTCGTAAAAACCGATAGTCGTAATAACCGGTGATGTTTTCGAGGTACAAAATAATTTTTTATTTAGTATTATTGAATGCTTAGGTACATATAACTCCATAGATATTAATAGGATTAATATATTCATGAATAGAATATGTTTTGGTGCGTCTTGTGTACATTTAAATAACAAACTAACAGAAGAGATATGAAGCAGTTGGCTTTGATTATACTGCACAAACGTGTATTTTGTTCCTGAGGATTGACTCGAAACGTTTTTGCTATCTTAATTGCCATTGATAATTATATTGTACTTGATCATTATACTGTCCCAGATCTAGATACTGTTACCTATTTAAATTGTTAATAAGACTACTGGTTGTTGTAACCGATATAATACTCCCAAGATATTAGTTAAATGTGGTCGCTTAATGATGTATGTCGTAATAAGCAATGTCGAAAAAAAGCGTTGTGAACGGTTTTGATTGTATTTTCTGTAAATGAAACAGACTAACCCCCTTAAATACCACAATCTACTGTGATGTAAAATTCAAGGAAAATGCCAGGATTTCAAGGATCTGTAGAGAAGCTGCATAAGAATATTTCTTTTTATTTTCACAAATGTTAAAGTTGCAAATGATTTTGTACGTCTAAAGTTGTTACTGTTTACTGTACTTACTTTAAGTCTTTTTTTTTAAGTCATTATCCTTTCACGAAAATGGCGTAACAGTTTGGGTTCGATCTAATGTTAAAAACAATGAAAACCAACTGCTTTTGACTATTCGAAAATTTAAAAATAATACCACCCACGAGACCATAAAACAAGCGTTTTCGATGAAATAACAAAAGTCTGTGATTCGTTTTGTTTTGTGCCTCCAACCGGAAATTTTAAAACCGTTGCAAACTTTCCGTAAAAAACATTTTTATCTATTCCACAGTATAGAAAGGCGTACACAAAATTATCAAATAAATTTGTAGAAAACAACTTCTGATCATTGCACATAATAATAAGTAACGTACTTTGAACGATCTCCATTTTTATATCCAGTCACAACATTGCAGCAGAATTATATCGGAATTATTTCATATTATCACAATCAATTTACGTAAATTGGATAAATAAGTTCCCGATAGTAAAGGGTAAGGACCAGAAGTTAAACATATGAGCAACTAACACAACTAGTTGTGATGATATGCAATCAATAAAAGAAAATAATTATTATCACAAACAGTTATAAACTATAAGAAAAAAAAAAGTTCCAGTAAATTAATTAGAGGAACCATGAAACGTACGGTAAATAAGAAATATGTAAAGGCAGTTGACCTTCTTTTTACTCAGCCTTGCCAATTTCCTACCACCAAAAAAGGATGTTTCAAAATTAAATACGAGATTAATTTGAAGGTAAAAATTAACACATCACACAGCTAATTATGGAAGCATTACAAGCTACTTTCAACAATTAACGAGGATATCAATCTTAAGATCTGATTTCCTGAGGAAATGCAAGAAGTGTGGGGGAGCGAACAAACATTTCGCCTAGTCTGAAAGCACCTTAACATTCAATAAGTTTTATTTTTAATACTTTGACTTACTTGCTGTTAATCTAAACCAGTATAAAAAATAATCGTTATTTTTTTTTTAAGTTTATATACTTATAGTGTGCACAGAAACAGTAGAACATATCAAGGGCGGTTTAAATTTATTTAAATTTAAAGATGGGATGATATTATATAAGGGATTCGAAAGAGGGTTTTGAATGCCAAAGGACTGAGACTGGTAATGTTTAAAGTGTGAATGTATGCAATAATATATAATCAAATAATAAAGGAAAAAAGAGACAATCCAAAAAAATCCTTACCAAACAATTACTGGCCGGTGGAGGCGATTATCGTAGAAATAATAAATATACATGATACAAAAATATAAACACATATTTTTAAAATGTAATTAAGTTAAATACTTCTTCGTAATTTTTGTTTTATAAAGGGGTTAAATTTCTATTTTACCTTATAGATGTAAGCTGATTATAAACATAATGAAGCAAAAATGCGTCGCACACACAAGTTCCAGAAAAGACATTATTAAAAATATAATACCATAAAAATTGATAAAAAAATAAATAATTTACTAAACACATTTGATCTTTTCTAAAACTCAGGTGATTTCTGTTGTTACTACTGAACACATTTTCACTTCTCGTCGTCCGGGACAATCGCCTCCCCGAGCTATACAAGAAAAAACTGTCGTAATTAGGGAGGAATTGCATGATTGCACCTGCAAAACCCCGCGTTATTGCATTAAACACTGACCTGGTCCGAAGAGTACGAACGTCGGTTGCTGTTGTGCTTTCGACGTGAAATGGACCGTTCATGAGCTGCAGCTCCGCGGTGCCTGTGGCGCTTCTTCGACGTCGGCGAGCGTCGATGACTCCTCTTGTAGCGTCGTTCTAGGCTACTGTTGTCACGATCATATTGACGCGACTTATGAGTCCTTCCACTACTGCAAAAAAAACAAACAAATAAATTTAATAAGATTTAAAAAAAATTATTCCAGTTATGGCTCGTTTTTAGCTGTACCATCTTGTCGAGGATTCTAAAGGATTGTATAAGGAATGAGAATAATTAATCTTCTGTATAAAGCATTCAGAACCATACGCGATATTCACGTGCAATCATTTGCAACGTGAGCAGAAGTAATAGCATTAAAACAAGTTGTATTATTTATTGTTTCGTTTTTGCGTGTTTTCGTGAATTAATATCTGGCAGTCACAGTCACTTGCGTTAGGCACGTGGAAAATGTCACACGGCGAAACCGTATAAGGCTCTAAAACTTCGCCTAGAATGAGATTATTATGACTTGATACAAGGCCTTTTAAACATATTAAATACACAGAAGAACAAAATTGTACCAAGTTGAAGCACTAGTTAAGTAGTTGTTTTAATTTTGTATCCACGAGTTACATTTTTTTTATTGATTAATCGGTAGATATTCCTTTTTGTGTTATAAATAAATTTGTTATGTATGTACACATGGTCATTATGTCCTTATTTTTTTTTTATCATAACACCATCTATCGGGTCCTAACACAGCTATTATTCAGATTATTTTCGGATTTTACTTTCCTATATAAGTAAGAATGCAAATTTTGAATCAATTATTACTAGCATTTATCCGGATACTCTTAGCCAATACTAACAGTGACAAATTAAGGTCGTGTACATGTTTCAAAACAACGTTTCACGCCTCCTTTGAATGTTTTCACTTGAGGACAATGCTCGATAGATAAAAACACATAATTGCATTATTCTCCGGCGCCCCTTTTGTTTTACAATCGAAGAATGCAAATTTTCAAACGTACGCAACGCCTCGTATAGAGGCAAGGACTTTGAAAATAACGCTGACTGATATAAAACAATATGATAAATGATAATTAGGCCTACCTATAATTGGAATGTGCATGTGTATCTATAATAAGTAAAAGCAACGTTCCTGATATAGGCACTACAGTTACTAATTATTGTAAGTGGTTTATTGTTGCTCGAGTGCCCCTGGTTCATTTATGTTCAAACAATTCTCAAATAGTTTCAAATACAATTAATAAACGATCTGAATGAAGGCTCATTTTTATCATACACATATACAGCTTTTTCATTAATTAAATGAAAAATTTTGGAACAAATTTTCATAAGACTGTTATGTTCTAACAGTTTTGCTACCCAGAAGTACACTCCTATTCTCCGTTTATGAGCTCAATCTAAAGATTTTTGAGTTGTTGAACATTTCGAAAACATTCTTGTATATTTACAATTTTCAATTAAGTTTTGAACGACCTAATTTTTTGGAAAAGATTCAAAAAGTTTTAGAGCAGCCTCGTACATCAATGGTCCACTTTGCTTCTTAGTGAGCGGGACTATTTTAAAGCATTCAAGTTTTCCATCACCCACTCACTAATTACAATGCATAGAATAAAGAAGGTGGGAGTGGAAGTAAGTAAGCTTCCCTCTCTCTCTAATACTGTCACTGCACAGATCAGTTAATGGAAGTGGGAGTGGAAGTAACACATTTTATACCCTCTCTCCAAGATTTGTCACTGCACAGACAATAGAAATGGAGGTGGCAGTAACGCACTTTACCCTCTCTCCAAGATTGTCACCGCACAAATCAGATAACGGCAATGGAAGTGGAAGTAACGCACGTTACCCCCTCTCTTCAAGAGTGTTACTGGACAGATCACATAATGGCAGTGGGAGTGGAAGTAACGCATTTCTCTCTCTCCAATATTGTCACTGACCAGATCACATATTGGAGTGGGAGTGGAACTAACGCACTTTACCCTCTCTCCAAGATTGTCACCGCACAAATCAGATAACGGCAATGGAAGTGGAAGTAACGCATGTCACCCTCTCTCTCCAAGATTGTCACTGGACAGATCACATACTGGCAGTGGGAGTGGAAGTAGCGCACTTTACCCTCTCTCCAGGTTGTCACTGCAGAAATAATTTACCCTCTCTCTCCAATAGTGTAACTGCTCCGATAATGGATGTGGGAGTGGATATATCGCATTTTACCCTTTTTACCCCAGATTGTTACTGAAGTTAAGTTAATCTGGGTTAAAATAAGAGTTACCTTCACTCTTCTCTGAATGTTCTTCTATACACTTACCTCTAATAAATCTGGATTCAATACCACAATGCAAATGTTGTATTTGTATTACGAAAATTAGCAAAATCATTTTGTGGAGCAAATCAAATTCAAGTAGGCAATACATCACCAAAGCCGTCTTCCTTCAGTTCCTCTAATGTCTATTATAACAGACTGATTGTTATATTGCGTGTAGTGCCACGGACACACCCTGTACATTAGTCACCGACCATTTAATTAATTATTTTGGCTCATATAAAAAGTGCGCCAGCTCGCGAGTTCGATAGCACTGACACAGTTACGTAAGATGAACTTGGAACATGAAAATTTGCGATAGTATCACGGTAAGGTTTAATATGTAAAGCCTTTGGCAGATTATGTAACACGCCGGCCATGTCAGAAAAACTTCGAACAACAGACATTGGATGTTTGTTTTTTTTTTGTAAATGTCTAATTTGGTATAAATAACCTGTAGATTAATGTGGATATCATAAACATTATAGACGATAAAAACAGTCCTAATGTTCAGTTCTTGGAGATTTAATGTCGTGATTAAAAAATCAAGGTTGAATTACGTTTGGCCATCATTTCAACATATAAATACCATTTCAGATTTTTAAAACTGTAGCAAGATTATGAAAAGAATTATACTTAGGTGTTTCTCGCTTTCTAATAATTAATTATTTAGTATCAATAATAATACAATAGTCAAGTAAACTGCAAAAAAAGCTTTATTTTTAAACTGCTAGAACTGTCACATTTAATCGTAAAGCTACTTTAGAAAATAATAAATGCAACAGACTAATTGATCCTCAATCACTTGAATCCTTATTTATATAATTCCAGTTATTGGGTAAAGAAAGGTCCAGTTGGTACTCGTTCCGGACCTTTTCATGAACAAACCAGCACAACTTATTTTGCATTGGACCTTCTTCCGGACATTTCGTCCACTTTGCCAACTGCTGCAGTTCCTTACGAAGTGAAGCTTTAGACACTGTAATGTCGCTTCCTTTCTGTCTCAAATATGCCATGAACTCATTTACCAAGAATTTTCGGTTCTTAACATTCCCATGTACTAAAGCTAAGAATGCAGGAATGTGTTCTTTCTCAAGTTTTTTCTGGAGAGAATTTTTTTTATTAGGAGACTGATTACTGATGGCACTTCGCTTAGTAATTTTGATTGGAGCCACGCATATAATAGAGAATGGCTCCAGGAACTTTTGTATGGCTTCGTCAACGTTATCCTTGACCTTGTTTTGCCACACGCAACCTAAAATGCGAGGCTTGATGCGCATCGTTTTGCTTTTTCTTTCCTCGTCGAATTCGTTCTTGAGTAGTTTTAGGTGCGCTTTATGGGTTTCCGGGGACAACGGTTTCTCCTCCTCGTCATTCATTTCGTCGTCACTGAGATGACCGTGGGGAACGAAGAATTCGTTGTCAACCTCGTACTCGTTATCTGAACCTTCCTTTTCTTCTTCATCTGAACCTTTGAGCGATTCTACTTCTCCAGCGTCTCCTTCGTCTTCCCAATCGTCGTCTGAATCTACTTCGTAGTCGAAATTCTCTTTGTCCTGTGACAATGGTTTTCTGGGGTTGATATGTTTGCTCTTTTTTCGCCAGGTGCCGAAATACGCGGGCCTTCTGTTGTCGTGGAACATTAAAAATTTGGCTTTCAACTTCGAAACTTTTGCATTGTCCTCTTGCAAAATGCTTTGGCCGAGCGGCGTTTCGTCAATTATAGTGACGTCATCATTGTTTACGTCGTTTTCTTCGTAAGGCCAAGTTTTAGGCGAAGTGCCAACTGCTTTTCCATTTTTAAGTTCTTGTAGATACAAATTGGTAGCATTTTGCTTTTCCAGATGGTTCGTTAACTCTTTCTTGTTATTATCGTCTATTTCCGTTCTTATACGCGGAGCCAATCTCATATCCAATTTAATTTCAAATGGTTTAAAAAGGGAAGGTTCTGATGATTCCTTCGGTTTTTTATTAGTATCATCCGCGGATTCTGCTTTCTTTGTAAAGAAACTTGCAAAGACAGCTGCAGTTTTCTGTTTGCGCTCTTCAATTTTTTGCTTCTCTTTATTTTTCTCTTCAATTTCCTGTTGTTTTTTGATTTTCTCTTGCTCGCGTTCCTTTCTTTTTTGTTCTTCCATTTCTTCTTTTTCTTTGCGTTTCTTTTCTTTTTCTTCTCGTTCTTTCTTTTTCTTTTCCTCTTTCATTTCCTTCTCTCTCTGTTTGGCTTCCAACTCCTTTTTACGTTGTTCTTCCTTTTCTTGTTTTTGTCTAATCTTTTCCTCTTTCAGTTCCTGTCTCTTCTTTTCTTTCTCCTCACGTTCCATACGTCTCTGCTCTTTCTTTAATTCCATTTCAATTTTTTTCTGAAGATTTTTAGGACTCATTGGTTTTCCTATATTGGCCTTCAGAATATTCTCTTTGATCTTTGATTTCATTTCTGCTTCTTCAGTACTAGAAAGAAGACTTAAAGAAAAGGAAGAGTCGTTCTCATTTTCTACCTCCATGACTTCGTCGTCACTTTCTGGTTCTATTTTATTAATGTCAGAATCGTTTTCTTGTTCTGCCTGATCTGACTTCGATTCTTCTTGGGCTTCTAAAGCTCCAGTATCAGAATGTTTAACGTCATCATCACAATTTTTTGAATCTTGGACTGAAGCTTGACTTCCGTCATTTTCAGATAGTCTTAATACCAAAGATTCCTCTTCCGTCTGACTCAAATCTGACGTTAAAGTTTCGTTCTTAGTATTTTTTGTATCAATAGTAGCGGAGGAAGTAATTTGACTTTCGTCACTTTCTGATGATCGTAAGGCGAATGGTTCCTGTGTTGTGTCTTCGTTTCGGATCTGATGCATCAAACTGGGTTCCTCTTCAAAGCTAGAAAAATATATTTTCTTAGAATTTAGCAGACTAGTTTATAAGTCCCTCCCGAGACCAAAATAGAAACTGCTACAACTCGCACAACATATGGCAACAACCATGGCATCTAAAACACACAAAAGTTTTGTTTGTTTACGTAGAACATTCTAGAGCGGGAAATCTTACCTGGGTGCATCACGAATGCGTAAAATTGTTTTTATTTCGGTCTAAGGTGGACTAATACAGTATCAGCATGCAACATTACGAAAAAAGCACCAATACAAAAAACAAAAATATTTCCAAGATTCATTCATTTGCTTACATCGTATTATTATGTGGTTTGTCTGGTTTGCAAGTATATTCAATTAATTATAAGTTCAAGCGTATCAGTAACAGCATTTTGTCCATCTGAACTTTTACTAGAACCTTAACCCAAATAATTCAAGATAAAGTCTACTGCTACATACACGGATCATTGTAATAAAGACCATAAATAGACATTAAAAAGATCGTATGTAGTGGCAATAAAAAAAGTGCAGATAATATCTGTCTTATGGCCATGTCGAATGTCAATTGCTGATACACGATACAGATATTTCATATGCGAAATACTTACCCTAATGAGAAGATTAAATCACAAACAAAATAATGATCTACGCAACGCACGTAACCGTCAAAGCTCTCCCTCATCTCAATCGCATATACATAGGTTTAAGCAAAAAAAAAATCGACATATCAAACAAGTAAATAAATAACAATAAAAAAAAATTAAAAGATCAAGATGCACATAGAAATTTTTAATAAATAGACGTACTTTTCGGGACTCATGTTGCATTTGGGTATCCACGTAGCCATGGCCACGTAAATGACAGGAACATCAGGCGGTTCTTCGGGAGAAGAGAGGCGCAAACGAGAAAAATCTTGTAACGTTGACATTTGGTAATGATCCTGATGATGGCTCAATTCGTAATGCATCGTGTACGAAACACGCGACGAAACCATAAAAATGGTTCTTAAAATTCTAAAATATTGCACTCACTTTGTTTAACTGACACTTGTAGGTACTTCTGTTCGTTTATAATTTCTTTTGATACACTATCACTTTCACAAGACTCCGTGAAATTTTTAACACCTTATTTGAAGAAGATTAAGAAATAGTAATCGTTAAACTTCCATTATCTTATTTTTTTTGTAATTGTACAAAATATCAGCTGGCTCTTTCTTTAGCTGAAATACTGATGATAGGACCAGCAGCCAGCTGAAACGTTGTGCACAAAAAATTAAGAAAATGGAATTTCTAAATGTCTTCGAATAATTAGAAATTGTTACTTCTTTGAAATAAGCGAAACTTAAAAAATATTGTGTATCAATTAATTAATATTGGTGTTTATTTTGTTATTAACCCTAGAGGTGTGAACTCAAGTGACTTTAAATTTCACTTATTAACTTTACATTTTAAATATTTACATAAAATTTTAGCAGCTGTACTTTCAGTATAGTTACATTAACTCTTTTGATTAAACATCCAGACAATATGTGTTATTATTTCTTCAGTTTTACTACATATGATAAATATTTTTTTATGGTTTTGCAAGTTCATTGTCAAAAAAGAAAAAGAAAAAATGAAAAACCAGGCCTTGGGAGATTTTATAGCCACCATATAAAACTGCACGAACTACATTCAGTAACTACTTACTTATTACTTGCTCGCTTAAACGTTTTTTTATTTATTTTTTTATATAAGTATAAATAACGATGATTATTGGAGCAATTTTGTAGCAAAAGTGATAGCTAAACATATGTCGTCTGTAGTACTTACATTACCTAAGTACATTTAGTCGTTACATGAGCATATAAATGTGTCTTGTTTATAAGCCTTTTGCAGACAGCGATGCCCGTAAAAGGCATCGGATTATTTCAATGTGTACAATAGCCTTCGGTATGAAACCGGGACAAGGTGGATATGAAGAAGAGGCGACTTCAAGAAGAACACGTACACCATGTGTACCAATTTGATTCTTTGCAAAATATTTACTTATTTTTTTTTTTAATTATGTTTATATTTAACATAAATAAATACCAAAGCGATATAAGATGTTGTTTCCTAAAAAAACTACCCTCGGGATGCTGTACAACAAGTGAAGTATTTATTTATAGGAAATTAGTTTTTGTAGATTTCGAAAAATTTATCGAATCTATTTGAGCTTTCGAACGATTTATCGACGCACTGGTTTTAGAGGATTTGACTTTGGCCGAGAGGTTTAAATTTCAACCCTATAAGAGGTAAGTCCAAACCGCTGAGCCAGGAAGCTTGAAATTTTGGATTACAGAATGCCTTTGGAAATTTGGAATTTCTGCAGGTACTCTGTTCAAGAAGTAAAGCAGTAAAAATAGATTAATGTTCTAATACTTACTCCAACTCATACACCATCTGTTCTATTAATTCTTGCATCGGAATTTTTTTAACAAGTTTATGATTTACCAAACCATTATTACGAGTCTTGATAAGACTATCACTGCGTCTGACATTTTCGACACTAGAAATGAAAAATTTCATCTAATTTAAATTAACTACAACTTTAATTAATTATAAATTTCGTACAACTTCTACAAATTATATTTTATAAAAATCGTAAAAGAAGTAGTTAAATATTACTAAAAAGATATTTTTAACAATGTTTCAAAAAAAAAAAAAAACGTATATTTCCTGTTAAAAATAATTTCGCTGATCAAAAAACCGTAACAACTTAATTTACCAAAACGTACCAAAGAAGATGATGCACACAATGATTTATTTATTCGGTCGTTGCACTCAATAATTGACAACTGTACCTTTGACATACGCAAACGTGCGCAATGTAATTTTTTTTAACTATCTAACAATTGTTTTTACGTAGGATGGAGGGCAACATCTTTTAATTAGACCCATGAACAAGATTGGTTTGTTAACCTTTCCAATAGAGACGAGTCAATCAACTACATACCGTAAGTAAATGAATATCGTTCATTAATTACTGTTTGCTTTTCTATTATTAATACGTATAAAATTTGCATAGGTGAATAATTTTACATACGTAGTTACATGTATCGAATATCCCATTATTGCAAAATAATACTCAAGTAGCAATAATTTAACATGTAGATTCTACAATTTTTTTTATATGGTTAAAACTTTAAGGGTGCTTTTATTGAAATTGCCTAAATAATGCTGAGGATTAAAAGTTGGCAAAGATGAATTTCTCATCGATATTTATTACGACAATATCGAACTGGAAATATGTATTTTTTAGCTTTAAGATTTTGGCACCAAAAGTTCCGAAATGAGCCCCAATTGTACAAAAAAAAAATGAAATTTCATCAATGTGTATTTTAATTTTGATTAGGAATGGGCGCAGCGAATTAAATAAACTAAAAAGTGAATAAAAGCGCAATTTTGAGTTGATAATGAGACAAAATTTTAATTAGATCATTTACTGATAGATTTCCTCGGTCTAGACAACACAGAATTCCAATTTTAGATCATAATTAGATCTTCTGCTAAAGTAGGTCAATTTCAGTGCAACGAAATGATTATTTAATAAAAGCAGAAAAAAAACATCCAAAAGACGCAATGCATGACAGTTGAATTGACAAAATGCAGTCGGTAAAAAAAGTTTTGACAAAAACTGCGGTAGCGCTAAAATTTTCGCAGTAAATAACCGAAGATAATTGAACGTTGTCATGCAATGCTTGCAAAAAGGCTCCGTCACGTGCTGATGATCGGATAAGAAACCCGACGAAACGTAGGGCCACCACCACATCACACTACGACAATTAAACAAAATTGGGGTAAATTTAATGATTTCTACCATTACAACTAGAATAAAATATTTTTTATACTGTGAAAACATTTAATGTTTATCGTTAACGCAAAACAATTAATTATTCTAAGGATTCTTTGTAATGAATGAACTAAAAAAGTTATTATTTTAGAAAGCTCATTAAATCTAGTTTTATAATTATTATGAACGCGAGAGTTCATACCTTGCACTAAATTGCTTTAATTTGATAATAAATCACTGCAGTCGCAGTTTATAAACTTCGTGGAAAGGTACAAGCAAACCTACATCTATTTAATCATAGAATAGTACAATTTCTTCCGGAGTAGGAATAGGCAGACATAAATTGTGAGCCAATTAGGCAAATTTAATGTTTAATTATTTAAAATTCATCCGAAATGAAAGTAATTTTTGATGCCATATCAACAAAAAGTAACTCAAACATATACCTATAAATGTTCTTGAGTAAGGTACAATCAATTAATTACAGTTAATTCAGTGAGTAATTTAAAACCAAACATAAAACGAAATAATTAATCAATCCAAATGGGAAGATGTCCGCTGTATTATAGTTAAGTGGAATGTCACACAAAAATTTTGAAATTCAAACTACACGTCGCCGACAAACATTTTTTGTTTTGTAATCTTTAAAATATATTTTGTAAAAATATATACTGACGGATTTTATATTACATTTTCCTTTCGAAACAGCTAAAATACATTTTAGATCTTAAAAGTATACGCATAATGACTTGAGAGCACCAAGCATTTATCAAACTAGTTGGACAGGCACCGATGGCGAATACCGTTTATTAAAGCTTTTATGTATAGGTACCTAAAGTTGCCAGCAAAAGATCAATGTCGAGCTGATTTATGCCTTTTTCGATAATACCGACCTCATTTTGTAAAATGTATCCAAAAAAGGGAGCAGCAATAGCCACAATTACTAATTTTATTAGATAGAAAGAAGGTAGCAGTAGCGGTGCGTGATCTTAAGATTAGGGGTGTACCATGAATATCTTGTCATCTCGTGCGTTCTTAAACTGCGCACATCATATGTGTACGATTCTCCCACTACCGTTTCTAATTCTAGAGGGGTGAGCAGTAATAATACGCGTTCGCTCTTTCGTATTGCACGGTTAAATTAGTAAACTACTAGTATTTTTTTTTCAGCTGATTAATTTGATGAAAATAGAAATACACCCTGTATATTTCTTCTGTTAGAACTTCAAATTTTAAACAAATGGTTTATAAGTAATTAATATTCTCTTAGGATGAAAATTGATGAGATTAAGGAGACAAAACTAAAGCAATTTTATAGAAATTACAAATTCGATCTACAAATTAATTACAGTAGAGATCATAATTTCTTTACAGAAGATAATTTACCCCTTCTGTACAGAAGATGTTCAAAAATACCAACCAAATTTTTTTTTTTTTTCGTATGGAAAAACATGGTGGTGATTTTGAACATCTTCTGTACAGAGGGGATAAATATGTGGTGACTTTTGGCGTAGTCTGAATGAATTACGATAATTTACTATGTGGAATTTCGAAGATTTAAGGAGATTTACGCAGATTTATTGACACTTACGAAGAATTACCAAGGATATACGATGATTTATCAATGATTTAAGGAATGTGTAAATGTAGATATACTTTCTATTCCGAGTTTAATAAAATATTGGAAAATCAGTAAAAATTAATCTTCCAATAAACAACAACTGTTGTTGAAGAGAATGATTTTAATTAGGCATCGTTTCGACCATCAATTTCGGTCATCATCAGGCTAGCATATAAATTAAGTAATTCGTCTTATTGTATGGTAGCCTCTGATGAAAAAGGAAACTGACGGTCAAAACATTGCTTAATTAGTCACTCTCATCAACAATTACTTACTGACTACTATTATTTATTAATTTTCACATGTATGCTCCAACAGCGTATCTACACATAGCCACTGCTTTACAACTTATTTAACAATCTCACTTTCTATATGCTTATCTCTTAAAATCTACCTTCATTTTTTCCCCTATTTTTCTCCTCGACTATTCTCACAATACTCGCAGCATATTTCCTCGCACAAATCACCTTATCTAAATTTCTTTAAAAAGTTTAGCTCCTACCGGGATTTGAACTCACAACCTAGTGGTCGCCAATCTGTAGCGCTAACCGTCCAGCCACTGTACCTCCCCAATTACTGACTTCTATTTTTTATACATATGGGGTTTTATGTAAATTTAATAATTGAAAGTTCAAAACTGACCAGGTAAATTTTTTTGTTATTTTTGAAAAATTACTAAACGTTTCGTCTTTGGGTTGCAGTCTTCTTCAGTGGCTATAGAGGAGATTCAATACAAGTCCTCTATGCTGCTATAATAGTCAATCATAAATTTTAATACCTGATGTGATACTGGTATCACCCACTTTGCAACAACCTTGATGTAAACACACTCATTGTGCGAAACGGTCTTGCTTTTTTCCTATCTTATGCAATTGATCTTAATTTAAATGTATAAATAACTTTTTAACGCGGTAGCGATGCAAATACAAATACAGACATGTCTCTTACAATGCAGAATTTAGAAGCTGTGTCGTTATCCGTGGGTCGATCTTTAGTTCTGTGAAAATTCTGTAGCAACAACGTTCCACACCGTCTTAAGGTAATGATCTGATATAACAAATACAATTGCAGTAAAAAAAACTTAGCCGTTATTGTATGTTTGTATACAATAAATAAAAACCAATTTATTAAGTCAGCATATTTTTCTTTAGTGTTAAAACCTGATAAATAAAATAATTTATGCAGTAGCTTTAGACTAAAAAAATCAGAATATGTTGAGACTGTCTTTTTGTGTTCAAAAAATAATTATATTAAACAAATTAAACGAATATTTGCAATTGAATAAAACTCCCTAATACAAAAAAAAACCCTTAGAAATACTTATTGAATTTCAAATATGTTTCACATATACACATGCGAATAAGAATTTAAAAAATTCTATTTCCTGTTTTAAATGCTCTTAAAACTGCAATTGATCGTCATTTCCGATAAAATAAAATGGAAAATTATTTTTGCAAATTACCTACACATTATATTTTTATCACACCATTCCATAATAATGTTTGCAAGAATTTTAATGAACTCTGCAATTCAAAAAGGAACATAAAATAAAGAACATCACGTAACGTTCTCTGCCTACAAAATATTTCAATAGAGTTACTGTAACTGTACAAAAAGATTAATTTAATTGAAATTATTTCTATGAGAAATAAGTGTTATTACCGAAAAAAATATATATAAAAATATAAAATTTGTTACCGTACTACGAAAATCAACTCAACACCCCTTTTGTATCAGTGACAAAAAAAAAAATGAAATGGTAACAAAATATTATGGATTTCTCTAAAGACACTACCACACAAAAACACCACCGAAACGTAAAACCACAACCACAACCCCTTCAGAATGGTTAATTATAATGTCATGGAACACACTAAACACTTTTACTTGGACCGACCACTGTTGGTCATATCTCATGTGTGAATAGCCGCAAGTACCACTATGCAGATGGGTACTGGCGGTACCAACTACTTCCACTATTGGCGAAGAGAAAAGTCGCGCTGTCGTGTTAACCAACTCGACGTTCAAGTACAGACTGACTAAAAGAAACAATAACAACAATAACCAAGTAGAAGTAGTACTGCTGCACATGCATATGTATATTACAGATATATGTACATGTAAGTACTTGTTTCAACTAGTTCTTTGATTTCACGGTTAATGTAAGAAGATGATCATCCCCAACAAAAGTTTCTGTGAATTTGTGATACACAAAAGAGATAGAAAGAAGAAACCTTCCACCCCCTTTACTTTTTATTAAATAGCGCTATCATTTTCGGAAGGAATTGTGGTCGTTAGTATCGATTGAAATCGACGAAGACGCACACAGACGTAGTGATTCGTATCTTTCTACTGATTAACACCAAAACGTTTCGCGGCCCCAGCAGTGAAAGTAAAGATTAAGGGAGGTCGAATGTAGACAATAATAAATAATAAGTGCGAATGTTGTATGACTAATTGTGCCAATAAATAATTAATACAATATTGTCATAAGCAATTCCTTTTGTTAACACGTACTTTATTTGCATTGTAATTGTTGATAATTTTGAGCACATATAAGCTGCTATTGGTGTTCATGACATCTTTATACGTATGCCCCACAATTTCGTTTAGATAAATAAAAAAATAATCAAAATCTCATTACATAGCACAGTCAGCAAGGACTTTAATTTTGCGCCCCCTCAAAACTTTTTGGGAGGATGAAAAAAGCAAATGCAATAATACGAATGCGCCCTTTTAATTAAGACTTCGGCCATTTGCAGCCGTCCCTGCAGACAACCCCTAATAGCTACTATGCAGCATACAGTAACTTCCTTCTTTGCTGATAAATCGTCACTATCAACTACAATTTTTTCTCATTAATAACATGACGAATAAATTTTGGTAATGATGCACTGTAACCTTCCATCCACCCCCGATTACCTTGTAGAGCATGTCATACTGTACATAAATATATATGCATGTTGAGCACGAAAAACCATCCCTTCACATAGTTTTTCCACTTTCAAGAAAATTCGTGACATCTAAATTGAGTTTTCCGAAGACTGAGAGCTTTGAGCAGGAGATGGAGGGTGTAGGTCGTGCTAGAAACGGTGGTGGTAGAGGTAGGTAGGTTAGTATTAGGGGTGGGGTAAACATTGAGAACAAAAATAACATCTATCACACCCGAAACTCCTCCACCACTACACCCAACACCACCTCAAACTTTAGAGAAGTGGTATAAGGGGTGGGGCAGTGATAGGAATTGTGGTTGATATTGGAAGTGGAGTAAATATTAGGGGTGAAGTCAATGCTACTCTTAAACTTACCTCACCCAATCCTAACCGCCACCATTCACCCCAAATACCAACCCTAACCCCTAATTTATTATTCATAATTTTTTTTGATCAGTTACACAGGTACGTCCATATACAATGACTTGTGTAGTAGGTACGTTATGTTTATAAATTTTTGTGCATAATTAACGATAATTACAAAATGTTTTACAAGCAATAACTCAGTAGACAATAGCTTAATATTTGAATACAATAAATTATTGTACTCGCTGGCGATGTTTATTGTTTAAAAATGTTTTGTTGTTATACAATCATACAATAATTTACCCTATAATCGCTTTGTACAAGCAAATTTATCAAATTAAACTTTTTCTTTTGATCATGACCACGTGAACATATTAAACAAACTGTATTCAAAGTCAAAAGTCCATAATAATCTTGTTGATAAAAGAATGTTAATTAAATTCAAAAAGTAAAAAAAAATCAAATTCACATTAGTTTCTCATTTTAAACAAAAAAGCTAATAACCTCAAAAAATCAACAGATACATATGATGGTCACCGGATGCAAACAAAAGATTTGCATTAGTCTTCGACCAAGTGTGAGAATGAGTGACTCATCAGACGTCAGGATTTAACCTGACGCTGTTATTGTTTAAGGGTCGAAACGTGTTGCATGACAAACGATTATAAATGGGTAGGTAGATGTCTAAGTACACAGCCATCTGAGATAGGTATTTGACCCCCCCGAGAGGAGACATCGACAGAGAGAGATTCGATCTCCAAGTTCAACAAACTTCGCGACAAAATTGCCGCTATTCACATTATATTATCTGCATAGTTAGCATCCCAACCGTAGGTACACATCAACTGTGACTAATGAAATTTCATCAAGTTTGGAAATGTCACACAAACAGCCCACATATTTATTGTAACAAATATGTTTACACAGCATCCCTGTATGGGCGTCGGCACTTTATAAAAACTTATCTATCGTACTGATTAATAAGTGTATTCCAACATCTTTAATCACTAGGGTTGAAAAACCACGTGGGTTTAAACAGTAAAGGTCCTTGTGCTTCCTAATTTTGAACAGTTAGTTACATTGTCCACGTATTTATTAAGTTTAATGACTTCAAATTTATGAATACCATGGGAAATGAATAATTACAAACAAAACTTTGATACCTAATGGGACTAAGTGATCAAAAAAACAAAAAAAAATGACAATGGATTTGTCGTTGTTTATACATAAAAGAGGGTGATTAAAACTATTAGGTGCATTAAAAAGGTTTTTTATTACCTATGCATTATGCCGAGTAAGTGTTGTGTAAATGGATGTAAAGGAAATTGGGTAATTATGTACAATAGCTTAGACCTTTCAGATTTTCTTGAAAAAAAAAAAGTATGTTGTAGAGTTCGTCACGCTGATCAATAATATATGTATATATGTTAGGCGCGGAAACCACCCCTTCATGGTGTTTTTGAGCTTCTTCATTTCGTGTATTTGTCGTGTATACATATTGTAGCGAACGCGAGCGTGCTTCTGTGCGACCGGGTACGCTTGTATGCGTTGCCGGTCGGCCCGACTAGCCAAGGCCGGTTTCGGTAATGTGCGTTGTATTTGTGTACGTGTCCCGTACCTGCCTTCCAGGAAAGTAATTAAGCGGTTCGTCGAAAAGGTAAACAATGTAAACAAACTTCCAGACTTTTCTGGATTGTTCCATGATGCTATAAAAGTGGAAAGACGTTCAACAGTGAGTTGGTAATAAATTGACCGTGACAGTGGTAACATCCGAAATAAATCGACAGTGTTAGAAGTGAAAAGACAAATAAATAGAGACGCGCATATAAGTGAGTGTTGTAAATAAATAGTAAGCTAAGTTCTGTATTAATTAATAGTGTTTTTAAGTAGTCATTATTAAATAGGTATATATAAATTGTGTTCCTGTACTTTAGTCTTCTAAATAAATTTTAATAAACCCACGAATACTACAATATTCTTGATCAGCATGACGAACTCTACGACAAACTCTTTTTTTCAAGAAAATCGGAAGGGACCAAGCTATTGTACATAATTACCGGAAATTGTAACCCTATGAATCGTGTGCATGTGTTTCGCTTTCCTAAAGATGCTGATCTTCGTAAAAAGTGGATTAGGGCGGATCGGCGAAGTGATTTTATTGTGACAGATAATAAAAGGGTTTGCGAACGTCACCCTAACATGGAGTGTATTATATACAATTCCATAGATACACATACAGAATTTATACAGCAGTGTCATTCCGTTATGTTAAAACAAACTGAAATGTTTTTTTTTATGACTGTACCAAACTGAACATTTTTACCACAAAATCACGAATTAGTTAGCTATCGATTACGACAAAGAACGTTCTGATCCGTTATGTTATTATTTAAAGGTTCAAAATACGTCAAATAAAAAAAAAATGATCTACCAACCGATGAGTAACAATACAAATATGCGACGATTTTTTTTGTCATTCACCAGGAAATAACGGTCTTTAGCATCAAATAAAAACGGTTTCACACAATACGTTAAAAATTAAGCCATAAATTCAAGCATATTAGGAAAGGACGAGTGGGTAGATGTATAATTTGCATTTTTATGTTTCATGCTCACAACTCGCAAATATATACAGTGTGTCTGTAATCAAAACCAAATAATACTAATAATAATCAAATGAGAAAATTAGATACGAGAAAAGATTAAAAAAAAAAAAATATTAATTTTAATGAAAGTTATAAGATGTATTAATCAAATTTAAATATTGATACATCGTACTTATGGTAATTATTCAAGTTTAAATCCCAACCAGATCACGAACAAAACTGACAACATGCCGTTAGAAATCGACCAATTCTAATCGAAAAATTTCAAAATCAACCAATAAGTTTAAATTTTAAGCAACGTGACATCTACTTTAGAGAATAATATGTTTCAATAGTAGATCAAGATTAAGCAATTATCGCAAATTGTTCTTGTCATCAATATAAACGTTTAAGGCATGCGACATTTAGAACTGCCATAGATATACGAAAAAGAAGTAAAAAATTATTACCAATTTCGGGTCAAAGGATCTGGATCAAGGACTTTCTTACATAATTTGCATAAAACTCGATAAAACTGGTCTTTCGAGAAAAGGAAAACACTAAATTGCCAAATACAAATTGAAATCACTCACAATATGAGCTTTCAGCTTTATTACAAAACGAAATATTTCAAGCAATATTGAAAATATCTTAAGAATTGTGAATTACATCACAATTAAAAAAAAAATTGTGTGTGCTGAATCAAATGTCTGTTTAACTAATAGGAATGAAGGGACGACGAGATTAATCCTGGGTGTAATCAAGGGAATGCCTTTACGTAATTGGGGGTGCTCAGATGAAAAAGCATTCTTTATTGGAGTTTTATTTAACAGACAAAGAAATTTAAGGTTCTACGTTGACATGAGTTTATTTTAAAGTGCACAAACTTATAAAATTTTGTTGAAAAAAAAGTCAAAATCCTTGCATCTAAGTATAACTTGTATATCTTCGCCCTAAGGATTGGGGGTGGGGGAGGTACGAAATAGCTCTAGTTAATGTGGGGGAGGGTGCCAATGATAAAATTTTGAGAACCACTGGTATATACTTACTACAATATAATATGTTTAATATAATAGGTATAACACAAGCAACAACAAAAGTGAACGAAACGAAATGAGACTGGTGAAAGTACCATTTCCATCAGGCTTGAGTGATTATTCGAAAGCTGATGGTGACTACGTAACGTGGGGGAGGATTATCTTACAGATCCGGTTACGTAAGTCTTTTGTCGTTGAGTCTGACCGATTAACCTTATTTTTACAACGACTGAAACAAACGCGTCTTTTGTCGCTTGCTCTACAAATCATATTTCCAAGAATGAGGATTAAAGAATCAGTTCGAAATATTCAGCAGACAATTAACCAAATGGTCGCATAAAAAAAAAAATGATTTTCTGTCACCTTGATGAGAACAACTGACATCCTAATGCTACACTTTTGCTATCTATACTTTTTAAACAACGTTACATAATTCGGGTCAGTTTGAGAAGGCGAAGTCCTCAATTAATTATTTATTGGACTGGACGACAGCCACTTTACCACCCCAACTCATGCACCTTAATGGACTTATTTAACATCTCTATTAGTGACAAAAAAGGGGTAAGGTGTCACCCAATATAACAGTGATATTAGGTTGTCGAGTTCTATTTAAAATATTTCGAAAAAACTAAAGAAATTTTGCAATCACAAAGTAAAAATATATATATGTGGTGTATTACTACAACTGAAGATATATATTTTTTTTTTAATCACGTACACATTAAATTACTTACTCAAGTACTTATCTGGATTTACAATTTACATTCATCAACATGGCGTGATTTGCCAAAATAAGGAACCATCAAGTTCACAGATCCGATCCATAGATAAAAACCTGACGCAAATTACGCAGTAGATTCTAATTATGTATATAATTTATTATTAAAACCAGGAAACAACTATCGTACATGTTGAGATGTGTGTCGTTAAGAAATACTATGTATTTAAGATCTTACTTTTCTGATGAGTCATATAGACAGACAGACAGACGTATTCTGTATTATGAAATAACGTCTAAATTGTATGGTCGCCAGTAATGGTAACATAACAATAAAGACAGCGAGATAAAAACAACAAATTAATGAGCGAAAGTGAAATAAAAGTGTTGCAATACAGCAATCAGTAAGTACCTAATACGAGTAAAACTTGAGCAGTTCGAAAATGACGAATAATAAAATCATTAAAAATACTTACAATTCATGAGTAATAAATGATACAAACGATAGGATGAGGAAAAAAAACCTTCTTGAAGGTTATCTAATAATTATTAACAAAGACAAAATCCAGTCTAATCTACGTATGAACAGCAAATTTGGTAATCCATGATTTATGTATATTAAATAAAGTTTCTCCTTCGTTTAAATGGGCCCAATCTAATGAAATGGTTTTTTTTTTTGTACTTATAACGTATTTGTATTTTAACATTGAAAAAGATAAATTGGATAATTAAAGGGTGAGAATGAGTATCCAAATTTTGATTTATCGATCAAAATACAGCATACTTCAAACCAAAAGTTAGAAAGCATGAAATGAAATGAATCTGCAGACTCGCCAAGTTAACTGAGCCACATCTACTGGCGAGCCTTTTCGTTTCTATAGCGCAGAATCCACGCGCCGAACCTGGGAAAAGCTTTACGAAAGTTCGTGAGTCAAGCAGGCTCGGCGATGGCCGTTTTCCTACGAGCCACGCCGATCATAGCCGAGTCTACCACTGCGAGTGGCTTGGCGACAGACTCGCCGAACCATGTACCATGTAAATCTGGCTTAAACATGCATGTATTAAGGGGTTAGAAATGGGATCCGAATTTTGATAATATCGATCAAAATACAGCACACTTTTCAAACCGTCGAATTGGAAAGCATGAAATCTTGCGCAAACTTTAGGTTAAGCGAATCTGAAGACTCGCCAAGTCAACCGAGCCGCATCTACTGGCGAGTCTTTTCGTTTCTATAGCGCAGAATCCACGCGCCGAGCCTGGGAAAAGCTTTACGATCATAGCCGAGTCTACTACTGCGAGCGGCTTTTGGCGACAGACTCGCCGAGCCACGTACCATGTAAATCTGGCTTAAACACACATATATGAATTCGAATGGGGGGATGCGATTTGGGCGACAGCTCGTATATTATTTATATCAATTATCCTATAACTAATTATGTTGTTGAAAGAAAAAACCCGACCACATACTTGGTAGCACTTGGCATCAATTAAATAATGAGCAATACCAATTATAAAAGTGGACAATAAAAAAATAAAACGTGACATGAAGCTAAATATCAACAAACATCTTAAACCTACTTATAGAATAGGTAGTCATTAACGACTTATATCAACTAAGGGCACCTTGTACAACTGAGGCGGCTTCTACATTACTCTTGTACACCTGAGCATACGTTAAAATTCAAATGTACCCTACAATCACAGTCTTGTCTTAGTCACCTAATTAACCTTACATTTTGGGAGCCGGTTAATACGTAGGCCTCAGTTTGGGAAAAAAATCGCCTCAGTACTCCGTTGGTGGTGTTTTAATGGGGGTAGTTTCAGTTGGTATATTCCTATTCAAGACATATTCATGGAATAGGAACAAGAAGTCTAATAATTAAATCAAAGTCTCTCCTCTAAATATAACAAAAAAAAATTTCATAAGGTCTTTGCCTAATTTTTATCAACGCGAGACTGCTGGTTTCGTCTTGCAGTTAAGAATTCTTCAAGCATCACTCGGCATAACAGATGCCGTTAATTGAAAATTGTACTAAGAAAAGTCGTACTTAAAGTTAGTTCCGGATTTTACTTTTAAATTAATAAGAAAGACGATTTTTAAGAATATTTCGACACAACTTTTTAGGAAAACAGCGAGTGAACTCGATTTTCACGAACATCTGTTATGTAACATCAGTCGTAATTCACGCCACTTTATTATGCACTTAAATGTTTTTAACTGATTTGTTTTATTGTTTAAAACGGTACAAAAGCCTTAATAATATTGTTCATTTTAAGATCATTAACCGAAAAAACCAGAACAATAATTATAAAAATAAATAGTTTTGTGGTTTTAAAATTTTAATATGTACTTATTTGGTAACTTTAAGAAATCGAAAAAAAAAAAATAGGAGGAATAAACAATAACCACTTGTTTGTTATTTTGTCTTTCGTGATGAGCTTATTTAAAAAATTAATAGTCCCTCATCTTCAATCTACCTATATAATTTCCTAATTTCAGTTGAAAAAATTAAGAGTAAATTATTTGTTCTGTTCTTTAATTCAATTTGGAAATGTCAAAATTGTCAACTTCTCTAGTTCAATGAAATCATCCTGTATGTTGTAAAGAAAGGAGCGATTAAATTCATATTTTCTTTTCGCCACTTCAAAAATATCCGCAGTCACTTTTGTCTGCTAAAACGCCTTCCACCAGCCAAAATACACAGACAGAAGTCGCATTTTAATTGGGTCGCTTAATTCTTCCAAATATATTGCTTTACTTAAAAAAACATACTTAAGGACTTTGACTTTCTATATTGTTTTGTCTCGTTTTCATGAATAACAAGAAAATGGGACAGGATATTTATACTCTCGAAGAAATATTCATTTACAAAAAAAAACATTTGGAGACAAAAATAGTTTCAAATTAACGAGTAAAAGAATATTTTTGGAACGACCAATCTTTTTTTTTATATACATATACGGTACATTCCGAAATATTTTTTTTTTTTGGGTAAATGAATCAATTGTAGAAGTCTACAACGCATTTTTATGACATACTTGTAAGTACTGTACTTATATTATTTTCGATATAAAAAATTTATGTAATCTAAAAATAAGAATGAAGTTATACGATTCCTCGTGGTTAATTTGCTATCTTTAAATCGACTAATAAATTATTACGGTCACACACATTGCCAAAATTGGATCAGCATTTTCCGATAATGGACGCAGCCTGGTTAATTTAATTTCAAATTACATCATCCAGAAACATCACATGGTATGTATCATATATTTTTAACTTGAAAAAGAGCGATGTTATTATAAAATTAAAGAGACTAATGTTCTTAAGAATAGTTTGATTTTATTTAATTCATACTTTCAGAAATCTTAATTAAAATCATTTTCAAAAACAATAAAAAACAATTTTTGAATAATAATGACAACTATTTAGAGTACGTACAAGATAAAAAAAATTAAATTAAAAAAATCGTCATCTAGAAGAGGTAACAGAAGGGTTGGAACTAATGTCAAAATTGGAGACAAATTAATGCACGACAAAAGTCAGAGTGGTTTAGATCGTGACTTCAAAAGCGTGTAGACGCAACTTCCGAAATGAATCCTGGTTCAGCGCATATAGAAGCTTAGCTTCATTAAAAGCGTACCCTTGAAGACCACATTTTTATTAAATTTATGATACGATACTGGGGGCTAAATTTTATCCAACTGACAATGAGTCAGTATTGGTTAAAATATTGGTATCTGCATAACGTACATTTCATATTATGCCTATTCATGTCAGACAAAAAAGGCAATTTAACTTCCAGTTGGCAGTAACAAAAATTTAGAACACGAAAACGGAAAACCTACTCCAAGTCGTATTAGCATAGCCTCGAAATACATACTTAACAACTACAATAGGTATACGTATCTACAATAAAAGTGTAACATGACTACTGTGCAATGTGCATGTGAAATACATTTAAATATGCACTACATGGGTTATATACAGTATATTCATATAGGTACGTACGTATATGAGACGTCGACTGATACTTACGAGTCAGATCGAATGTGCAAATGCAAGCAATGTTACCGGAAATGTAAAAATCACTTAAGAAAGTTACGGTCCGACAAGGAATTTCAAGGGCGGCTACAAACACACATAATGTACCCACCGATCAAAAATCATTGTCCTGAAAACCTACACGCGTAACACGTTTTGCAAACCCACTCGAGGACGCGAAAGAGATGCTGCGAATTTTTTTCAGAAAGAAAAACCGTCAAAACCGGTTATAACGACATCGAAGGGACCACTCATTTTTGGTCGTAAAAACCAATAAGTAGTCGTAACAACCGGTGATGTTTTTATTTAGTATTATTGAATGCGTAGGTACATATAAATCCATAGATATTAATAATTCATGTATAAAATATGTTTTGGTGCGTCTTGTGTACATTTAAATAACAAACTAACAGAAGAGATATGAGTAATTGGGCTTTGATTATACTGCAAGCACGTAAATTTTGTTCCTGAGGATTGACTCGAAACGTTTTTGTTTACCTTGGCTATCTTAATTGCCATTGATCATTACACGGTCCCAGATGTGGACACTGTTACCTATTCAAATTGTTAATAAGACTGCTGGTCGTTGTAACCGATGTAATTCTCCCAAGATATTAGTTAAATGTGGTCCCTTAATGAGGTATGTCGTAACAAGCAATGTCGTAAAACGCGGTATTTTTTATAAGACGATCATATAACATTCACCCAGGACCTAGGATATTGGTCGATATAACCGATATGTCGTTTTAAACGATGTTGACTGTGTATACAACTTACAATTATCCCTGACTTAAAGTGCACCCTCGCAGACCCCGAGTCATCTTGGACTCCCAGTTAAGAAACAAATAAAATTAATAAGGAGCTTCCGCCTGACATTGTGGGGGCTGGGGGGACCTTATATTTTTCGTTACGCCACCGGAAATGGGTACCTTCAACGATTTTTTTTCACACATATTTGTATTTCTTCCTTTAATTAAGTCAGCTAATTTAGCAATAAATAAAATGTATTTCTTGGAACACGTTCCCATCTGGCTCAAAGTTAATTAATTAACGGTAAATTAAACGGTTTTTATAAATTTTAAAAACAATTTTTTTTGTTAAATAATTTACAATAAACAAAAATTTAGGATAATCTACAATAAACAAAATAGAAATCGAAAGCAAAGTTTCACGTCTGCATCTCATTTCTCGGTAAGTGCACGCCATATGGCTAGGGAAACTTGTGCACAATTTTTATCATCTTGTTACATTGTGTTAAAGGCACCCACGAGACCCCGTCTGCCCATTGTGGGCCGCCGCGTTGGTCGCACGGCGGCCTTGCGCGCTTTCTGGGCGCGACAACCGTACTTATTGTAATTAGCCGCGGTGGTGGTGATGTAGGGTCGGTCAGGTCGTTGCGCCGCCCGCCGATGGACCAAGAAAGACCGATGCACCATCTCAAACACCCACGTTTCCCTACTCGGAAAGAATGTACCACAAAGCTGATGACTGTATACACGATAACTATCAGAATCGTCCGCACAATGTTATCGAGATCATTTCAATCCCATAGAAATTACATTTCCATTTTTCAGAAAAGAAAATTCTTCATCAATATGAGACTCCAAACTCTAATAATATTTTAGGAATTTCTCCTAACAGTTCTTTGCTTTTGGGTATCAGTTATTATGCTAATTAAGCATATTAGAGACAGAAACAGGAATAAAGAGGGGTATACTAGATTAGATTATACGAGATTATAACGAAAGCATAAAAATAAAAAACCAAAAAGAGAAGAGCTGGCCTTTAATGAGGATCAGTTTTTTTAAATAATATTCGAGTAGAAATGAAAATTACAGAAGAAAATTTACGTGTAATGAACAGTCTTAGTAACAGATACTAGGTTTTGAATGACTCAAAATTAAAAAATACGTATCCAATTAAACGTTACATATGAGGTGTTAGAATTATGTATATATGCAAAGATTATTAATCAATGAGTTTAAAAATCCTGACAGCTGACATCACATCAAGGCTGTAATCGACACGAAAATGCAATTAAAACATGCCAGGAACAGGAAAAAAGTCTGCACTGTATCAAATTCAAACACATGAAAATATTTGCATTATTTTTGTGTACTTCCAAATTGGGACATCCACGATTACATTTCTACTAATTAAAACGACCATAAATAATGAGAAGGAAATAAAAAATTTTAGTAACACAATTTCTTAAAAAAAAAAAAGTTTTACTGTACCTAATTTTGAACATATAATTAATCTTTTTATCAATAAGAATTTAATTTTTTACTAAACAATTTGATTTTTTTTAAATCTTAATTTACGAAATTTTTTGTAATGTACAAGATCCTTGATAATGCAAACAGCTGATAACGAAAACATTGTGCTAACGTAAACATCAAATTCATGACAGAATCAAAAGGTCCACCCCAATCTCTTTTAATGCAGTTTTTAAGTAATTGTTACTATTATTTATTTGACGTTAAAGTAAGTAAATTATATAGCGAAAATCGTGATTGATACGAAAAAAGTAAAGACGATTTTTTGTAGAGAATTGAATTTTTTACAAAAAAAGTTCGACAGCACCCTTTGATAGAATGCCAACTAAGCATAATATTCATTATAACGTAAAATAATTAACGCAAACAAAAATATCGTCTTATTTTTCTGTACAATATGTTACAAGGCCTTCGGTACATATTAAAATATATAGATTTTGTTTTAAGTTGAGGATGTACTGAGCATATATTTTTACTGTTTGGAAAAAATTATTTTGAATAATTTGCACATTTAAAGTAAACGCGCCTAGTTTTAATTGGTTCACATTATCGAGCGTCTGCTGATTAATTCGTGCTAAAAAGTTTTAAATCGAAGTGTATTATATTGCCACCTATCGTCATTAATAAAAATATTAATTATAAATTAAGTGAAAAGAACTAGTCGCGTCACCAGTCGAAAACCTTCAGAACTATTGTCCTACTTTCCACATAATGGTTGAAAGTCGCCATCTAACGTTAACTGTTAGATACACGAACGAAACGAAATATGCAACCCATTATTCTTAATGATTAGTTAATAGTCTTCGGTATTTATAAAAACATTATCTTAAAAAAACGTTTTTCACCTTAACATTTATTTCAAAATCTTTGTTTATTTTTTATTAGATAACAGGGAACATTATCTTTCAAATTATATCTCAATTATTAATTTTAGTGAAGTATTAACAGCGGCAAGTTCAAATTACTTTTTAAATTAAATTTAGGGCTACTTTGTTTTAGAAAAATTATTAAATAAAAATAGTATTTTTGTATATACATAAACCAGAATAGGGTGACGTTGTGAACTTATTTATGAAATATTACGACTATTCGACAAGAATAGTCTACTACTATTGCTGTAATTCCACGGTAATTAATTGTTTCAAAGAATTATTTCAGCCTACAACACAGTTACAGAACAATTCTTTGGAAAATTCATAAATAAAACAATCGTTAAATGAGTAGGAAGACTTCATTTGTAACGTTTCCTTGATGACTGTTATAAATAGACCCTGAAGGACAAAATCGACGAAAGCAAAGTAAAAGTAATTGTGTGTAAGCCTTACAATATTATAGATAACAAAAAGGGCGAATTTGTAATCACAAAATAGAATCAATTAAATCAATTAACAGTATTTTTGGAGTAAATGGAAGAAAAGACTTTAATAATAGTGTTTGATACTATTAACAATAAATTATTAAAAAATCGTAATCTTGTGTCAAATGTGACGTTAATTATATAGTAAACAAAGCGAAATAAAAATTCCTGTGGCATGGTACATCAAAATAAACATCTTAAACCAATTTAACTTAATTATTTAGAATCAAATGAGTAATTAACTTAGAATGAATGATTTGCTAATTGCATAATTTACTGCCTGAACACCAGGTCTTAAAATGCACTTAATTAGTTCCATCTTTAAGAAATATATGTGAATATTTCCTACACATTATGTGCGTTATTTGAACAGATTGCGTTCAATTCTTATTAATCAATAGCAAAGAATGTAATCTTTCAAACAATATTTCAATCATTAATTTAAGGGAATTAAGGGAAGTACAGCATGTTAGTGTGAATCGTCGAAAAATATTTCAAACTCAGCTCAAACCACAAATTTGACAAATAAATACTTACATTGGGAAGTTTGATGGAAAATTAAATTTATTCTTACCTTAAAGACCGTCTATGTCTTGGAGATTCATAACCATCAAGCTTTCTCCTTTTTGGTTCCCGTTCACGATCATATGAATGTGTTCTAGATCTAGAACGTGAGTGTGAGTGGTGTCTTCTTCTTGAACGAGGCATCTAGAACAATGACATTAAAACTATTAATTACCTGATAAATAATTAATGATTCTAGTAACAAAACCATTAAAAACTTGAGGTTAAATCTCAATACATAAACAAAAATACGCTAATTTTCACGTACTATTCGTGGTATTTTATATTTTAAACGGATACAGACAGAATTTGGCGTAACTAAAGCCATCCAGAATAATTTAACTAATCATTCACTACCAAATTTCGATTTTGACGAACAATTTTAGCGCCTTTATAAACACTATGAAATTAATCTTCCAAAAGATAAAAAACGTAATGATCACGATTACAATAATTTAGTTTGAAAAACGCTTTCAATAATTTTGACAAAACAAACTTTAATAGATAAACAAAAGTTGTCTAAACCTACTATTTAATTTAAATTAGCCACTTCCTATTTCGCCCTGTATTTTTGGCGATTACACTAAATTTACAACTTAATCACAATGTTAAACTCAAGTTTTTTCTAAATCAGTTGATAATTATACAAATTTATAACAGATTTTACACGCCATTTTGTTCTACAGTAGCAGGACGCGCGAGTAACCAACGATTTCGCAACCGTCACCAACATGAGGTTATTTTTTTCACATCGAGACCCTAACTGAACACCAATTTTCTTAAATAAGAACAATCCACTTACCGCAGGCAATCCTATGTGGTGAAATTTGCACCAAATTAAATTTGCAAAGTGAGAAACACAACTCCAAGTCTTTAGCGCAGAACCCTGAATTAACTGGCTAGAATATGACAACCCGAACATCGATCCAAACTATTCGTCGGGGCGATGTGTCGTCGACCTAGGATTTCTCTTTTAAAATCATGAAAGAAACTTTAACTATACCACTACGTTCGTTAAACGTCAGTATCTCCACTTTAACAATTTTAATTAATCACAAGCAGTCTTTAATAACACCACAGCCAGTTATTACAAAAAGCCCATTTGCACTTCGAAAAATTAGGGTCAATTGAGAAACAGCAACCAGCAAAGCACACGTTCCAGAATAGAAACACTCAGTGCTGCCATCAATGTCGTTCGTATCGAAAAAAAATCCCAATAATTTACTCTGTGGCGCGAAAATACAAAAAGACGGGAATTTATTCTAAAACTTTTGATATTTTTCTTAAAAATAAGTGTCTCAATGTTCATAACAAAATTAAAAGACAATTCAAAAATTGCAATTGTCAATTTAACTATTTTTTGAAGTGATAAAAATGAAAACAAAAACATAGAAGTGTATTTGCGTGCAAAAATAATTTTTGTTGAAAAGCACGTACATAAGGGTTCAATTTTTAAAGCAAGGGATACTTCTTTCTAACAGGCTGTTTTAATCTCAGTTTTGATTAAGATACAAAATTAAGAAAATAGTGAGACGTAGACCTTAACAACAAAACAATTGAGCTCTTTAATCGGCGAACGTAAAGGAAAGTGGGCCCATTATAGGACGACTAACGTAAAAATCAACAACTTACCGCTTATTTATCGACAGGATACACACAAATTACAAAAATCATTTTAAATTAGAATCACGAACTAACATAGGTCTATGATATCGTTAATTACCCGAAAACGGTGTACATGTGTAATTAAAGAATTATTTCTAGGAAAAGACTTGCTTCAAATAAAAAACACACATAAATTAATAATTTATTTGACATACTTATAATATAGCACAAGTTTATAACTATTTCTGTTTTTACACCAACAGAGAAAGTACAAGAAAGACGGCAGTTGTAAATTGTAAATCCTAAAGTACGCAGGTGATAAAGACCATAATAACTAAAATAAACAATATCAGCTCATTCTTTCAAAAATTAAACGATACGCTATCTTACGACAAGTCGGAGAAAAATAGCTCCGGATTAGGAAGAAGAAAAAAGAAAGAGTTGAAGATGTGATGGGTTACAGATATTAGTCTTGGGGAGAAAATAAAATCGCAAAAAAAAATTACATTACATACTCCAAACAATACAATTTTGCAAATTTACACGTTTTTTATAATCAATAGCAGTAGGTAAAGAAATATATATATAATTATGTATATATATTTAAATGTAACTAAATTGGCTAATCTATGAAGCTCTGTTCGACACAAGCTTTCACTCGTTTTTCATATTCCCTTCGGTTTTCCTTGTATAATTGTGCAGCCATCGAATTTGCTGGAGAATTTGGATTCGGATCACTAAGTAGAGACTGTATAAAAAAGAAAAATCATAATCTCATTTCAATTAATCTCAAACTAGCTTTCAAACTTCAAATTATTTTTGAAAGATTCGATTTATAGGAATTTAAATTACCGCTACCAGTCATGCACATTAGTAAAGCTGGTTGCCTATAAGTTGGGATTCTTCCGCTGTCTTTAAAAACGTTTAAAGTAAAACTTTTTACTCAAACGTTAATTTTAAACAATGCGTCTATATTTCATCAACAACTGCGGAGAACGTAATCTTTAAAATGATACATCTATCATTGAATTTGGTGGTGTGTTAAGGGAGATAATTCGTTCAAAAATTACCTTTTAGAATCGATATTGATACTTTTGTTTGATTAATTTGTATTACATATAAGCTTATTTAAAAGAAGTATTTATTTCTATTGTTAAACATAGTTAATTGTAATAAGTTTGTGACTTCATCAACTATTTCTTATCAAACTGTAATGAAATATGAAAGCAATTGAGTCGTACTTTATTACAATATAAATATGCATACAAATAACATCACTTCTGTTGATTCATAACCATCTTGAGGTGAGCGAAGGTTATATATCGAATTATGCAAATTATCTATCAAGGGGAATAAAGAATCGACCTTAATAAATAAATTACAAGTGCATAAGCACCATAAAAGGGTATTGTTGTCGTTGCATTCGTATATTAGCAGCAATTTTAAAATAAAGCAGATAAATAATAGATTAATTGTTGTAATAATAGAAATTTTTATTTATTTAATTTATTAAATGATCGAGGACAATAAGACTTTGTGTTATTTATAAAATTCGAATTGAATCCATTATTTTTAAAAACAATACAGCTTCTAAATCCCAAATTATCAAGACAGACCAAAAATTGATAATATGAGATAAAACAAGATATGTAGCAGACATATAATAAAGGTTATCAGAACTTTTAAAAGGTGAAGGTTGAGTCAATGACCCACTTACTTGTATCGATGTTAATATAGCGGAAACATCATATGTAGGGCTCCATCGATTTTGTAAGATATCTAAACAAATGCCACCATCGGCATAGACATTGGGATGGAACATGTGACTAACAAATCTAACTGTGGGTGGTTTATTTGGATATTCTTCTGTAAACTCGATGGTCAATTTGAAAGTGCCGTCTTCAAATGGTGTGTCATGTGGACCGAATATAACTGCATTCCATATCATAATGTTATTGTCGGTGGGTGCTCCACTAACACCAGTTGGTGGATCTTCTTGCAACCTACATTTACGAGCAAAAAAACATTCAACAAGGACGTGTGCAAATACGTTATTTGTTATTTTACAGAAGTGATTTTAAAGACGTTATGGGCGAAAATATTTAAATTTACAAACACTAATAATTAATTTGTTTAATTGTTAATGAATACAACGAATTACGTACCTTTTGAAGTCTCTCATTAGACGACGACGAGCTGGAGTTGACATTTTTTACAATTAAAACCTCTACACGAAAACAAATTTCTTGAACAATGAAATCGTAGCAATTGTTCTATTTACTTTATTTGCACTGAAATTTAATAACAAATTTGTCCGGAAATCAACTAATTATTTGCAAATCGCACAGTAAATCTGTTATTTGCATGACGTTACTTTTCTCCGGATTTCATAAACAAAAATAGCACTAAGTTAGTCATCTAGTAAAACCTGCTGCCAACCTTTCTTGTACCAACGGTAACTTAGGCTACCCATTATACACCTAATAAAAAGCTCGGAGGCAACAAATAATAATTAAATGATTTTACAGTTAATTTCAAAGCATTAGTGTCATAGTTTTTGTATTTGTTTAACAGTTTCCACTTATTTCTGTATAATTTATTGTACACTAAATGTAGTTAAGCATTTAGATAAAAAGGAAGTCACTACGGAGCTTTATGAATTGATGTAATAATTGCACTGAAACTTATGCGACCCATTATACAGCAAGTAAAAAGCTCGCAGGCGGCAAATACGAACTAACGCAACTATTTACAGATAATTTCAGTGCATTAGCCCCATTATAATTGTTTTTGTTGAGCAGATTCCACCTATTTTTATATAATGTATTTTATTTTTACTTAATTTATCGAATTAAGTTGAGCTGTAGTAGCAAAATGATATTAAATAGTTTTATCGATATTATAAAGTTAAAAAAAAACTGTACGGGAAATATATCTATAATAAAAGTCAGTTTGAAGTAAAATATTTTATTGGGTGAATATCTGTACATCAACAGCAAATTTTCTAATACATTAAATAAAGGTTTTCTTTCAATTAAATAAACTAAATGAAGTTCAAACTCAAAAATTCACATCCCATTTATTCTCCTCGTATGTGTGTATGGCACTACTAACTTCCGTTAATACTTTTCAGTTTGATCCCGAAATGCAAACAAAAATTAAAACTTAATATCAAAATATTTTTCGCGACATGTCGATCGTTTCGAGTCTCTCTTTGGTTTCAGTATTTACAAATCACAAAAGCAAACTGTGTAGACTCGTTCTTTAAACAACTAAATATTATTTAATTACACACTATTTATCGTTATTAATAATATCTAAGACAATAAAAGCTAATTAATACAAAAGGGACAATTAATACTTCCATGCAAAAAAAGCGCCACGTCGACGTGTTTTTATTTATCATTTTTTTCAAAAGTTCAATATCATTTAATTTTGTTTTAATCATTTTCATTAAAAAAGGCCTCTGTTCTTATTCAATGAGATGCTTTAAGTACTTGCTAAGATGAAAATTTAAATAATTTCATCACTTATTAATAATTACTTACACAAACGATTTTTTTCCTCTTTAGATATATAAATATGCGTAATTTAAAGCATTATCACAATAACTCTACACATAGCATTAGGACAGGAATTATATCAAGATTGTAAGCAGATTAGATACGAGATACTAATTTATTTTTGATTATTGTATTTTTTCTTTATTTTGCAAAAGAAGACATCATAAGTTAGATAATTTATTAAAAAAAATTTTACAAAAAAAAATTAAGAAACATGCATGATTAAATGAATGACATGGACAATTATCAAGAACACAATAAATAAAAGCACTAATAGTAAAAGCAAATATTAAAAAAGAAAGGTATTTTAACAACTGTTTTAAGGAAAAAAAGGCCATTGAAAAGTATAAAAGTCAAAGTGGCTGCATCAAGTATTATCACGAATACTCGGTCCACTTTGACTGTGGTGCATTTTGGAAATATAAACAAAAAAAGCGCAAAGCAAACTAATTTTTCCTTTTTATTTCATTTGGAAGTTTGGTTCGCACTTAATTTTATCCGAAACGAAAAAAGGGTGCGCAATATATCAATCACTTCAGCGTTAAATTCTATTGAATTTATACACGAAGTGGTTCCTCTACTTTCTACGATAAATACTCATCTAGAATTACTTCTAAAAAGTGATTAACCAAAAGTGAATCCCCGAATGGAAAGAATAACTGTGCCACAAAAACCGTTAGCATGCATGGAAAAGGAAACGTAAAAACAGGAAGAATGTTAGTAAGGAAGGGCACAATTCCCCTTTCGATGTACTGGGATAAATAATAAATAATTGATGATATTCGGGTATCTGTAGGTGGAATGTTGTTAGGGTGGGTTTTTGCAAATTTTACCCTGCTGAAAAGTTTGAAATGATTAAGCAGTGTTTCTGCACCGTTAGCATGCAAGGAAAGGAGATTAAAGGGTAAGGTTTGAATGTTAGTCAACAAAAGAACACTTTTAACCCTTTTCAATTCCATCAGAAGAGCTAAAAATAAGAAACCCCCTTAAGGATAGATACTAAGTACGAGTAATGGAATGTTAATGTACCCAAATAACAAAAATTTTTGCAGGATCATCCAAACTGAGTGGTACATCAAACAATTTGGAAATTGGGCAAATTGGGGTTATCAAGGATGGTCTTATTAATTAAAATATTATCAATTTCCGGTCGATGCTAACCAACCAAATAACAGGAAGTGGCCGACAGTTGAAGACATTTTGGTTTAAAAAAACATCCCTGATACCCCTACTGTCCAACTTTCATACTCCTAACTTAGTTGTGGTGTAGTGTAATCTACCGCTCAGTGTGATTCACCCTGTATAACTGATTTATTAATTTTGAAGAATTAAGAAAGAACCCAACTACCAAATAATTTAAAAGACCAAAAACCGTAAAATAAAACAAAAAGTAAGCGATGCGATATTAAAATAAAAACCAGTCTCCTTATCTCTAGTTATGATGTCCTCGTTTGCTGCAGACTGTACAGAGCCTTATAGATAAATACTGTCAGATACAATAATTTAATGGTAGGTACATGTAATAATAATGTTTATACTAATGGTAAAAACTGCAATAATTAAAAATTTGCAATCCAAGCGCAAAATTTTCAGTCACTTTTCGAAAAAATATTGTTGAGCATTGCTTTTTTCTTTAATCGATATTAATATATTAGGAAGGAACTGGACTTTCTGTCAATTCCTTAAGTATGACAGTACAAAGTGGAGCCTTTTTCCTTTCAACCCCTTAAAATATTTTTTCACATTCAAGTCTCATACATCCCATAGATAATACAAAACTAAAGCACCATGTAAATATAGTATTGAAACTCAACAAGAAATTAAAATTAAAGAGAGAAAAATCAGATTTACACGACCACTGAAATTAGAATAAATAACCCTTTTTTATATTACAATACAATACAATACAGTGCAAAAATTCCAAACCCAGTTTCACCCCTTTACAAGTCTCTTTGTTTTATTCTTATTTTAAGGTGGAAACTGGTTTGATTTAACGTACCCTCAGAAACGTTCGTTGTCAGCAATGACGTCAGCTTTAGGTACCAGACCTTTCTGACTACCCTTGCAGCACAACAACCATTTCTGATCAACTTCTAAAATTACTTTCAATTGATCGCCAGTGTTGTAACTTAAGTGACCACTCTCAGAAGGTAATCGATGAGATAACGTTTTAACGTATCTGTAAAATAAAATTATTGAAAAAGTAAAATGTATTATTAAAAACAAAGTCTGATAGTTAAAAAAAGTGGTAATAGACCAAGAAACCTGTAAACATAAACCTTAATAGGAGAAAAAAATGAAAACTATATACAATAGAATGCATATACATATGAATGAGCTGTTTTAAGGCAGTAAGTCCTGGGACCATTTTATGGTACCAAGCATGAAAATAACATTTCAGAGTCTAGTTTCTATTGGATCATACTTTTTAACAATTAAATTGTTTAAAATTTTATTATACATATATTTGAATATTTAACTGTGAGTTATTTTCAGTTTGTCCTCATTTAACTCCATGCCCAGTTACAGCCACCCCCTTAGGAGTATAAGAGAGTTTGACAACGGCAGTTAAAAATGGGTGGACGTTGGTGGCAGAAATATATAATGAGGAAGTAGAATTTGCAGAAATGTTTCTGAATATTCCAAATATTTTAAAAATTATTTGGAATATTTGAGAATGATTTAGAACGATTTAGAATGTTCTAGATTTTCCGAGAATGATCTGGAACGTTGGAGAATGACCAAAACTGTCGTACAGTTTTCGAAAATCGTTTGATATGTTAAGGAATGGTGTGGAATGTTTCAGATTTTTCTAGAATGATTTTAAATATTCACGAATAATTTGGAATGTTTGAGAATGATTTAGAATGTTCCAGATTTATCGAAAATGATCCAGAATACTCCAGAACTTTTGGAGAATGATTTACAATATATGAAAATGATTTAAAATGTTCTAGGACATTCAAAAAAATGATAAAGAATTTTTCAAGATCATTTGAAATTTTCAAAAATGTTTTAAACTGTTCCAAACTTTTCCAGAATTATTTGTAATGTTCGAGAATGATTTCAAATGTTGTAGTTATTTTTAAAATAGTAGTTACGTAAGTCTAAGATAAAAAAGATCATAGGTCACGACTGCACCAATTAAAAAATTTATTAATAAGCACTTGTGTTATTCAATCATATTAAAAAGGGCTTTCAGACTTTCTTTAGCAATAATAGTAACATTATTAATTTAATTCAGAAGATAATTACTATTATCAGAACAGCTTGTTAGTTTTAGTTAAAGAGTGCAAACTAAAAGACAATAGGTAGGTGCATGTTAGTTTTTAGATACCGCAAATTTTGCTTAGTTATTTGCTGCAAATTACATGCATACCTCTTTTGAACATGCACATTCTGAAAACCATTCCACGTTTTCCTAACTTTCTTATATTTTGATGTCGACAACTTTCTATAATAAATAAAATTAAAAAAACAACTTATAAAAAAAATAAACACAAAAATCCTCGTTACGAAAAAAAAAAAATAATATATTTATTTAGTAATAGATATAATACTTACTTTGGTATTTGCACTTTTGACGTGGTTGTTTTTCTTCCAACAGAACTGGACACCGCTCTTCGTGGTGGTAACGATTTGTTGGTACGATTATTTCCAGGTTTATATGGAAGACTGCTGGGCCTGGTGGTGGGTCGTGGAGATTCTTCGTCACTTTCAAGGCGATCCAATCTACTCGTCCTGAAACAATTTTAATTCCTTCTTTAAAAAATTATATTGTTTGTTTATTTATTACATTTACCTAGTGGCAGGAGAATTTTTCTTGACTACAGCGTTACTTTTTGCCACGTTACTGCCACTGAAAGTTCTAGCTTGACCAATGGGTTTGCTTGTCGTAGTCCCAGGAGGTGTGACAGCCTTTTTGCCAGTAGTCTTGTTAATATTGTTCACAGCTACGGGAATACCCGACGGTTTATTAGGAGATGTAACAGGTCTAGGGATCTTGGACTTGTTCCCATGAGTAGGAGATTGCGGAGGGCTTCCTCCGGAACTCGTCAATTCATTCCCACTTAGCATTTCCCACTTCATTTGCAGTTTTTTAAATCTTCTGCCATTGATTGGCTTTGTATCGGAGAGATTTGAATCCAAGGAATCGGGACCTGTGAACAAAAAATACTGCTAAGTAAGTATCTACTAAATTTTAGAATTAATGAATCTTTTGTACCTTCTTCTGGAAGTTGGGCGGCTTCCTCGTTGGAACTGCACTCGTCTTCTTGATTAACCTCCCGTTCAGTCTTTTTCTTATGTGGACACGTTTCTAAACTATCAGTGTAATCTTCGTCATCTTCTCTTACTAGTCTATCGTAAACTTGAAATAGTTTTGACGAGGGCGAAATTCCAGACCATCTCTTCTTCGTAACATCGTCTCCCAGTTTGAAGGTTGGTTTTGAAAAGTCGGAATCAACGCAAGACCTGGGTCTTTCACTATACGTTTTAGGTTTTGTGTTTGTTGGGGATTGAGGTGTGTGTTTTGGGGAAAAGTACTGGACCGTGGCTGCTGAAATTTCATCAGTGTCAGAGTTCGAATGATTGGATAACTTGGAGAACGTCCATTGCTTGGACGTTTTAAACCCGGGAGACTGAAATAACAAAAAAAAAAGAATTGTTTGTAAAGATGATAATATGGGTGCTGCATAAGTACTTACCTTAGGATGAGATGGACTCAAGGGTTGTTGGTACGAATCCATCCTTTTCAGACTTTCATGAAGTTGTCGTTGTTCAAAAAGAAGATCAAATCGGAATGGTAACAATGCTAAAGGCTCTAAGGTCGTTATAAGGGTATCCAGAAGCCCTCTAATATTTAAACTAGCTGTGTGAGCTAGAACCAATAGGGAATCCTGTTCGTAATGTTTCTTTAGAACGCTCTCCCTCGTCCTTAAATAACTAAACCAGGCATCCAGAGATCGGACATTGAGCAAACCAAAAATAAACGCGTTGAATTTTACTAAACCCTCAGTAATTGTGTCCTCGGTGTTTATTCTCATAACCAATTCGTTAAGTGCTTTTGTAAGAGGACCTTGGTGGGATGAAACCTCTACTACTTGCCACACAGAATTGTTAATAGGTCCAAAGGTGGTGTCCAGAAAGGGTTTTAAACCGTCACTAAGGATAGCATATAAGGCAGGACAGAGGGTTGAAAGAGCAAGTTTTGCACAAGCGGGATTCAGTGATGAGTCGCCTAAAGCGTTCAGTTCTTCTTGATTGGACGCTGGGGAGAAGTGGGTGACCATTTTTTCAACAGCATCCGTTACTGCAGCGATCAATGAACGTTTTTGACCTAGATCGCAAGGTTTTTTACCAACCGAATCGTCAGCACCGGTTCTTCCCTGATAATGATGTTTTTGTGATAACAGCGCCGACACGTTTGGAGAATTATTTGGCGGTTTTGTTTCTAAATTAACGTTAACTCTCTCGGCAAAACTAACGATCTTTCTGCCATCGGAATTTTCGCTGGAACTTTGATTGATTTTCAACGCTAAAAATTTAGCAACGTATGATCTCAGTTGCATCATTCCTTCTTCATCTAAATCGTCAGGATCGGATGACGAAAAGCCGCTCATTTTGAGGAATTCTTCCAATTGTAGCAGTTCCTCGCAACTCACTTTATGCAATGGTAATTCCGTTTTAAATCTAGGTGTAGACACAAACTTACACTGTGGTTCGTCTAAACTGCTACTCGAAGTTCCGGCATCGACCCCTTCGTCTTCCGTTTCACTTATTCGTTTATTCCTGTTGAATGTGAATTGTTCCTGCATCGAGTAACGTTTGTTTTGATGATCATTGTCCATCTCTTCTTCCATTGCTTCGAACATGCTGAACCGTTTGTTTTGATCCCCTAATTTTCGAGATTTTACGGTTTCGATGCTCCTTCTTAATATACTTTTGGGTAGAGGTGGTCGAGGTGGTATTATTTCTGTTTTGTTCTCTAAACTTAAAGATCTTTTTGGATACGGAGGAGCCATTGTGGTAATCGACCTGTTTCGTTCACTAGCCATTAGACTTGCTTCTGAACTCGTAACACTGTCGTAGCGGTAAACAAACAGTGGATTTAAGTTGTTAGGGTTGGCAGGGCTACTTTGGGAATCTGTAAGAATGGTAGAAGAGCCTCTGTATCCAGAACTGGGTTGTGTTGTAACGCTGGAAGATGAAGATACCCTTTCAAGACTGTTGGTTCTGTTCATTAATTTTGTGCAGTCACAACTCGCTGGTCTCGATTTTCTGTTCACCGGAGGAGATTGGCAGAACGATGGTTTTAGACTTCTGAGAAGCATATCGTCTTTGTTTTTTATTTTGGTTGCGACTTCTGGTACTTCGGCCAATATTTTTCTGTATTCAGTTGGAAGGAGGAAGTTTAGTGAATCCCAGTCTTTGACATGTGAAAAACCTTTCTCCCGGAGAGCCTCTACGTCATTAAAACTCACCGGTCTTTTCTTATCAATATTTCTTAATTCTTTTGGATGTTTATGAGGCATTAATAACACCTTGGCAATGTCCTCTTTACCGTGAAGGAAATTCAAATCTGGCAACACATAATTCGGGTATAAAACGTATACTGGTTTCTTGACTTCCGAATCCTGTTTCAATTTTGTAAGAAACGAAGGTTCAACAACTTTAACAAACTCTTTGGCGCTATGGCAATTGAGTTTGTAAGGTGCATTCTTCAAATTGGAATCCACATAACAAGACGTTTGTATGCTTCTGTTTATGAGATGAGCTGGGACTTCTGTGGATGTCCTTCGAATCCTTGTTTCGGCGATCTTCTTGATTGGTGAACTGGTAACACTTTTGCTGGGCATTGATGGGGTGTTATTATTATTATTATTATTATTACTAGTGGTAACAACTGGACTAGGATTGGGGTAACTACTGTCAGTCAGCTCCAGCTTTGAAAAGCTTTCAGTAAGTTGTTCGATGGATTCACTTCGTGAGACGTCTTCGTCTTCTTCAACGATTAGCTCGTGCGTTCTGTGAGAAGTTTCTATCGGTTTTTGACAAACCAGAAGGCTGTCTTCAAAGCATTCGTTTTTGTCTGGTTCTATTTGGCTTTCCTGTTTTGAGTCTAAAAGTTGACTGCTGTTCACCGAATGTGTTTCGCTGTTATTAGTTGTTCTAGACTGATCCATTCCTAATGACATTCCTTCAGCACTGATGCTCTTCTGCTTCATGAAAAGTTTCACTAGATTTAAGTTCGGTTTCTGATGTTTTGATGTCTGGTCTGTGGAACTGACTGTACCATCAGTTGATGTTGCCATGTCCGATAAGATGCTTCCTCCACTTCCGCTACAACTTCTTATTATTTGGTGTTGAATGTCGAAAACTTTGACTGGTTTCTTTTCTGACGATATGATCGTGTCAATTTGTTGGGTGATTAAGAAATTTTGGTTTTTAGCATCGTTTGTACCATATCGTTTTTGTTTACATAAATCTGGCATGCTTTGGCTCTTTAGGACGTTGTCAGTGTGATTGTAATCGTTACTGGTGTCTTCTTCTGAATTGTTGTTTCCCGATGGACGCCTCTTTAATTGGTTTTCGCTGTTTCTCTTCTTCAAGTTACTCCAGGTGGTAAAACCGCCGGAATCAGAGTGAGCCATTGGGATGTTGGCTACTTTTGGATTTTTTACATGCATCTTCAGCTCCCCAGAGCAACGCGAACTACTGACTCCCGAAGCTGAATTGCTTTTTTCTAATGAGAAAAATTTATTTGGTTTTATTTGGTTGATCGATTTTTATTTTTAAATTACCCTAAACTAATGAATTAGTCTTGTCATAGTTGTACGAATTTTAAATTTAAAAAAAAAAACTTCGAGAGCTTTTATATTATACAGTTTAAGTTACTACAAAAAAATATTTGTCCTTCGAAAATTGAGCGTAATATTTTACGCAAATGTTTTCGAGAATAGATGCCAATTACTTTAAAACATATTTAAAAATAGTATTTTTATATCTTTCAATCCAAACAACGATATACATATGTTTTATTTCAAGTAAACTCAAAGAAAAAAAAAATACTTTCATAATTTAAAATCACTTAAATATTTTGAGATTCATGGATAAGTTACGTTACGAATTTGCATTCAATTAATTTCTGACGTTGTGGAATATAAACAATTTATTACTATTGATCACAGCTTTTGCAGTTTAAAACCATTTTGTTTAAATTGCATTAATAATTCGTTTATTTTGCAATTTTGATTAGATAGTAGCTACCATAGTAAGGTTGGACGACAAGAGAAAGCTCTGGGCAAATTTACTTTAATAAATGCTGATAGGGCACTGCAAACAAAAGCTCAAAAATGCTTTGTCTGTATAAAATTTTCGAACGTGGTAGGTATTTTTCTGATTACGATAAGTACTAAAATAATTGACAATACAAAATGTAGTTTAAATAGCTATGTAATTAAATTTAAAAAAGCACATAGTAAGTAGTTATGGGAATTTGAAAATAAAATATTTATAAAAAAAAAATTCTGGTATTATAAATTAATTTTTTGTTATTGACGAGATGTTTTAAAAATTAAATTATTTCATTGACCATTAAAATGAATTCAAATTATTATGATAGCTATAAATAATATGACTTGAACTTGGACTTTGAAACGTTTTGATTTAATACAAAGGAAATAATAAATAATTCTTACTTTTTTCAAGACACATTTTTCCACAAATAAACTTTTTCTTATCATTTGCAAAATGTGCACTTCTAATACAAAAAATAAAACTGATCTTCTGACGAACTAATAAAGAATTGGCGCTTGAACGAAAATTCGAAAACGAATGAGAGGATCACTGAAGAACTTTACAACATTCACTGAATTGCTGTTCTATAAACAAGCTGATTATCGGGTCAAATGCTTCACAGCAGTACACATCATATTTGTATAGATAACGAATTAACTAATGACATGCCACATCCACTGTGTGAAGGTTTATCAAAATTCATCAGAAAATATGTTTTTCATACCAAAATAAAATTAAAATAGTCTTAAGGTTTATAATATTAATTACTAATCATTTATTAGAAGATGATACTCATTTACATGGTATAAATTTTTTTTCTTGATTTTTTTTCTATTTTTGGAGACATTTTCAGGAATTCTGGTGATTGAATCCTGCCAATCTCCACTTATTCAAAAACCAGAACAGAACTCCTAAAGATGCCTATCACTTGTAACGACGAAACGTCGAAAATAAAAACGTTCAGGTGATGGTCATTAAGCTCGAAAAGTAACAATATATTGGGCAACAGCCGCGAAAGCCTACCTCGTTAGTTATTGTACAAAAATTTTACGAATCTAAAAGTGTTACTTACCTATTAAAATTTATTGTAAATTCAGAAGTTTTTGTGAACAATAAATTACTTCTCCGAATATTGACAATATTTTCTAAACCATTAGTGTATGTTACTTAAATTGAAAAGAACAATAATTCAAGCTTTAATTAAAATTTCAAATTGTATTGGAGAAAGTTTGTGTTGGAAATAACAAAAATATTGTCTTGTGCCTTTTCATAAATAAATAATTTTTGATTTCTTTGTTTGTAAATAACCAAAAATTGAACCGAAACTTACCTACCTGCCTATTTATTATTCGCAAATAGTAAATAAAATTTTGAAACTTTAATTATTATTATTGGTACATTGGTAGACAATATCCATCCTTTCAAAAAAATATTTACGGACAAATATGCAGTAACATATTATAGTTATAAGAATTTAATTTTGTTGGTAATTTTAATTTAATTATTTGTTGATATACAGGCTTTAGAATGTCTAATTAATATCATATTGATGAAATTATTTAGTTATTGAGATTTTTAGTTATTAGTCTGATAATGGCCGAAATTGACGGTCGAAACGTAGCATAATTAATGAGATTTTCATTAATTGTTATTAAACAGTTATGTTTATTATTTATTCGTGTTGACGCTACATTACGCTAGCTACAGGTTAATGTAGTTCTTCTGTAACTGTTTTATTAAGTGTCAAAAAAAAAAAATAATGGAAAACAGGCATTCTCATCTACAACGGATTCTTTTTTGAACAGGAGAATAAAGTATACCGTTAGTCCTTTCTACTTCCTTTTGTGGTTTTGTGTACTAATGCTAATATTGAAGTAGGTACAATAAAAATACATTGATAACTATGTATATCTATAAGTATATAAATTTAAATAAAAAGATCTGAAACTGTATTTAAAATAAAATCAGAAGTACCTAATGTATTGTGAGACCAGAGGGAAAGGGAGAAGATTCCACGAGGGTGGAATTAGCTGCAAAAGTGCATCAGGAAGAGGTAATGAATTTCTTAAAAGTAATAAAAAAATAGATAAAAATAGACCATTAATCCACCTTATCTCCAATACTATCGAGCCCCAAATTTAAAAAAAAACACCGAAAACAGTCCTTCATTTAAATTAAATAACAATAAAACCTATAGGAAGACGCAGTTGTCAAACCAAACCTTTTTCGAAATAATTTACCACTTACCACTTTCGTGGAAATCGCTGTCCTCCGAGTACATAGTAATGGATCCCTCGAAGGCAATCGTATAGTTGTCCTTGTTCGCCTGACAGGTCAAAAGGATGTCCTGTTCGCTCATGAAATCGCCGCAATCCAGAGAATCGACGCTGTAATTGACCCCGACGCCGCCGACGCCGACGCCGGCGGGAAAGGGCGGCGATTCTTTGATCGGGCTAAAAAGCAGCTCCGACTTACAGATCGACATCGAGTTGGCCGAGTCGCCACCATCACATTGAGAATTCGAGTGTGGAGATAAAGAACTTTCGAAATCAAATTTGGCCAACATCGAACCTGACACCGAGGCAAAAGATTCTCCGTGACGGCTAATCGTCTAAGAAAAGGAACAAATTGGGGTGGTACACAAAAGCAATAATCAGAAAATTTATTCCAAATTCCAGAGTCTAAGTCATGACCTTGTTTTGGATAAATCACTGGAATCAGTGACTGTGGAATTTGTAGGAATGAGCAAAAAAGGCCTTTTTTTCCAAAAATGGAAGATACTAACAAAAAAATTGGCTTAAAACAATCCAGTGGTAATATTCTATGCATCAAAGGAAACCCTATCAAAATTTATCCAGTAATTTTCGAGTTTTAAGACAACCCCTTTTGTTGCCTTCCATTAAGTACGATAAATGTTTCTGATGTATCTAATAGCCAAATTTGAACTTTATAGAAACAAAAATTGTCCCAGTTTTAAAGTTTGGAATGAATATATAACTCACTTCCTGAGATAGGGGGTCCGTACACATGGTGGGCAAGTTGGTCAGAAGCGCATGGATATCTTCCGTTCGGAAACTCTCCATGTCCGCTTCCGCCAGGTTGGCGTCCATGTTCTTTGCCAAGGCGTCGTAGTAGCGAATGTCGCCCCCGTGGACCACCCCATTTCCTCCGTAAGCTTCTGACAGAGATAAAATACTCGTGTGGTGATTTGTACTCCCATCTCTGTAACTGAAATGCAATTTTGAAAATGTATTAAAGATATCCAAGTATACAAAAGTCCTTATTCTTTGATAAATCTTAATTATTTGTCGGTATCTCAAAAAGTTGTGAAAAAGTTTCATAAAGTTCGTCATTCTCATCAGTGAACAATGGATTCCGTATCTTTTCATTGTGGAATGTTGGAAAATGCTGTTGTTTCCAAGAAAAGTTTTTAATCAGTGGAAAGAATAGTTGTTTCAGCAACATTTTGAACATGGGCGTAGTTTAACGGATCAGGGGGACAGGGGTGGGCGCTGACCACCCAACGAAACTCGTTGCCCAACTTAGAAAAATAGACTCTAAACTATTTTCGTGCTGGACATTAAAAAAAAAATTACTGAAGTTGAAATCTTGTGCTAGCTGATCAGCTGGTCAACTGACCACCCTAGGAAGACACCCTAGCTGGATCAATGCATTTCAATCTCCCCTACGTATGGTGTTTCAGAACCAGGTCATTTCTATTAAAAATACCAATTAATTTCAAAATATGACCATAAGAAAGAAAATGAATTTCTAAAGAAATGAACCCTAGAAAGGCCATCCCCTTTTCCAAAATCCATTCACATTTACGTAGAAAAGGATAAACTGATGGACTGTAGAGATTTGAGGTTCCTCATACAACCAAGGTGAGCACTAAGAAAAGGTTTTTTAAAATTCAACCCCATAAGGGGAAAAGGATGTTCAAAGTAAAGGTTGGGGGTAGGTTGATAAAGACATATTGTAGCACTCCAGGCAGGGTTGAAAGTAAATCTCCTTCCAGTTATTTATGAAGTGATTAAGATAAAGTCATTAAGTTTTTAAAAGATTTTTCAAAATTGGACCTTCAAGGTGTAAAATGAAGGCCTGGGATATAAACTCTTATCCTTAGTATTGTAGAAGATTTAGTTTTCCAAAAAATTTTTTTTTAGTAAATTTATAAATTAGAAAAATTGAATTTTTGTTTCCTGTAGAAAATCCTAAAGAAGATAAAAGAAAACGTCGTTTTCCAAAGTGAAAGCTGCAGAAACAATTGTTCCAAGTACAAATGAAAACTCCTTATAAGTAACTCAATGTAAGAAGACTCTTTACCTACTTAAGTCCAAAGGACCTCCTTGTTTAATGATGTAACACACTAATGCAACACATGTTATTTTATATGTAGTAAGACAAGACAGGACTCAATTAAACTTACAAGAACGAGCAATTCAGAACGTCTGACTTTATTCGAATTTTCATGACACCGGAAAAATATTACAGGCAGTTTGATGTTTATAATTTTTTAACAGCTGTTGATGCAAATAAACGGTTTGATTGTGTATCCAACGAACAGACAGATGTTTATTGCGATGTCATAAAAAAAATTAATAAAATTAATGTATATATAAAAGTAGTGGGAATTTTCTTAATAAATCAATTTTTATTTTTTATATACATTCAATTTAATTAATCCCTTTTTAAAATTAATATTTCAGTAAAGGGTAATATGAGTAAAAGTGGAATTCATGAACTGAATTCTAATAGTTTTATTACAATGTATGTAGGCCAAACAGAGAGATCATTTAGCATAAGAATTAACGAACACATTATAAGTTATACTTACATGCAAAGGTAAATTAATTTCATACGTTAGAATCATCAGAAATTGGAAATAATTAAAAAAAAAATACTGAAATCTTAATTACGTATGTAATAAACTAGTTGAAAAGATCTTCACCCCTCCATCAAATTAAAGGGAGCAAATGGAATAGTTTGCAAAATGTATTATGCTAGTAAGTACTTCTTCTGAAGATGCCCATGTGGGCAGTTGTAAGGTGACCATTTTAATTTAAAAGGGTTCTATTATTTAGTACCCTGAAAAAAGTCTTACTTGTAATCTAAAAACCATTGGTAATCCGAATTGTCTTGAATGAAGTCAACATCTTGAGTAGATGTAGAGCTAAAGCAACTATTGGAGGAAAGATGATGGTTGCTGTTGCAGTCCGACCCTGGGCTATGGGCTAGAATTTTTCCTCCGCCGCCCACGCCCAAGTCATTCATTGCTTTACCTGTAACAATAATAAAAAAAGTTTAATAACAATAATAATTAAACAAATAGATAACACGGAGAAGTTTGAACTGCTGACTACATCCTCAGTGTTTGTGTTATGACCCAGCATCTGCCAAGTCAACACTGAAGATGCGTGGAATGAAAAAACATCTGGAAGACATAATATTTCGCTAAACGTTGGCCGTGAAAGCCTTAAATTCAAAGCTATCGAAACATAACTCTAGAACCACAATATCTAAGTTGACAATTTTATTATTTGTAGCAAAATTATCATGGGATTTAAATTACTTTGCACCTTTGAACTGCATGGATGTGTTTCAAAATTTATTGCATCATAAAACAATAAGGGGAAAACCAACTCATTTTTTCTGCAGGATAGTCGTAGAATTTTAATAGGTGCCCACGCAACCAGCGTACAAAAGACAATAAAACCTTTATCTACTATATTTCTACGATATCCTACAAGAAGTTGTTTTAAATAGAAACAAACGCTATCTCCTCCTCAATCCTAACTATCCGACAAGATAGGCACTACAGCTGTTTAGTACCCATAAAATACATTTATACTTTAGATAGTACGTAAAATATTATGTAATACACATAAAACAAATGTAAAAGTAAATATTATCGTAAGTAAATAAATATTTTTAGAAACTGTGAGTTCCACTCGATTCCTTGTAGGATTCTACGGCGTATTGTCCTTTATAGTTTTTCAATCCGACGCCTAGTTATAGAGTAATTAACATTTTAATTATTAGCCAATCCAAGCACGTGTCCTGTGCTGCAAGTAGAAGCTGCGACGAATCAGCGCATCGCTAACAGTCTGCAAGTTTATGCAGCGCACACAGATTGGTTGTTGTCACAAACTGGATAACGGACAGTACGTAGCTGTACCTCATGTGAGTGCACATCTAGCAACTGAACTACTCAGTTGTATTAACTAAAAATTTCAGATGAGCTTAATTTAATACATAAATTAGGTACGTAATAAAATATGTACCATAACCCACGTTTTCAAAATTTGGCTTCAACACAAGAGTGTTGGTGTACATATGTTATTTATTTATGTAGGTACTTCATGAACACAGATTTTCGGAGTTTCCAAAATGAACTTGAACTGATACAAATTACCGTCATTTTTTTTTTTTTTAAAGTTTGATATACTATATACGATTCTTACGTTTAAGTAAAGAACTGCTTTAGGTATAATGAGCCCAATTATTTAAAATAGTTTTCAGATAAACAGGAACACTAAAAAATAAGTGTGAGTCATACGAAACGAAAATGTTAATGACCGAAGATCCAAAAATGAATTTACAGAACTAATTGGTATTTAACTCTTGTACATATAGTACTAGCACCTATTCTTTCATTAGTCACTACGAATTTGTTAAGTTAAATTTGGAGAAATTGTGAGAGACCTATTTAAAGATAGGTACGTTGTCTATTTTTTAAAAAGCCTGCAGATCTCTATTTTTAGTTAAGTTGCAAAATATACTTTTCTAATGAGTCATCCAATGAACAGGATTGTAGCTTTAGAAAATTTGCACAAGTATTAGGTGTTCTTTGAAGTTTTGTAGATTTTCAGTTGCACTAAATTAAGAAAATGAAATAACGAGATGGTTATAAATTTTTGATTTATTATATCTGCTCACAAGTTTTGAAAACAACTTTTTTTTCGAATAAAAAGTAACAGATTTTTTAAGTGGTCACAGTATGAGCTAAGATTGTACTAAAACCACCCTAAAAAGACACCCTATATAGCTACGCCAATGTATTTCAATCTCCTGTATATTTTAGAATTAGTCCATTTGTATTAAAAACACAAATTAATTAATTAATATCATAAATAAAATACCATAAATTAAATAAATGCATAAGTATAAATTAAAATTCTCTAAAGTAGATACTTTTTGAAGTTGTGTAGATTTTCATTTGCACAAAATTAGGGCAAAAATAACGACATACTTAACTTTTTTTTTTTTATTATGATAAACGTTCTTTTGTTAATAAATCATTTTGTAATTTTCAATTTCCCATTCGACGAAAAACACGATCTGAAGAAATAAACAAAAAATTTCAATTTTGTATAAGATAAAGGGGAAATTTTTAATATCTTACTTTAATATTACTTTATTGAAACTTTTTCTTGGTTCGGGGTACTAGTTTCAAACATTCAGTTGTATTTAATTAGTGTTACCTACACTTTTACTATCTATATTTGTTGGAGGATTTTTAAAAGAACTTTTTGAATTCCCAAATAAATCAATTTCATCAATTTATTTTCATTAATAACCCAATTAAAAATTAAGTAACTATACTATATAAAATCATAATTATACGTGAGGTACTCATAGCTACACAGACTAATAGGTACTTCATTGAAGTTCATACTTCGTAAGGGGCTTATGTAATATAACAGTTCATCGTTCTTTTAAAGGTTTCGTCCATTCCGTAGTATCCATCGTGAGGCTAATGATTTATTAATGCCACGTCTTTTGCTTTTTTCTTTTTTGTCTGCATATAAATTTTGTATACAACTCCTTTCGATACGTACCACAAATCAGTAAGCATCAGATTTGATTCAGATTCAGAAATGATTTTTTTTGTACAGTTCTTGTATGAAGAATTGGTGGTGTGATATAACGCTCATTAGGGTGTAGAAATTTGAATATTTTTTTATATATCTACTACAAACACCGTTAAGATGTAATGCAAATACTTCCTAAAATATTTCAAAAAAGTGTAAGACGTAATATTTAGTTAAATCTAACAACTTGCATGATTTTGTGGTAAATATTTTGAAATTCCGTACTACAATTTATGAATTTCTGTGGCACTGTTTGTAGAAATTTGCTTTCATAAAGACACGTTTTTGTTGAATTGTACACTTAACAATTATATTGTACGTGAGGTTTTATAAAATTATTTAGAACATAGTAAAACGAATAAAACCGCAACTGCTTAATTGCACCATGCAACAGTTTTACGAGGATTGTTTATAAAAATGTCTAATTGCATAATATCCAAATCATCCCTTAAACAGTGACAATAAAACAAAATTCAAGCTACAGAAGAGTAAAAGATTTATTTATTGTGACAATATGACACCAACGTTTCGCTTTTGGTGTAAGGCTTTGTCAGATGAAATATTGGTGTGGATTTCTTACAAAAAAATAACCTTTTGCTCCTTTCTCAAGCTTCAATTTGCTCCAATGACTACAATTTACTTCAATATCCATTTCTTCCCTTAAAAAGTGACAATAAAGCAAATTCAAGTCAGAGAAGGGTAAAAGATCTTTCTATTGTGTAAATCTGACACCAACGTTTCTGCTTTCGTGTAAGGCTCCCTCAGATGAAATATTGGTGTCGATTTTTCACAAAAAAATAACTGCCCCTTTTTCTATCTTCAATTTGCGTCAAAGACTACAGTTTAATCCAACATCCATTTCTTCCCTTAAAAAGTGTCAAAAAAGCAAATTCAAGCCAGAGAGGGGTCAAAAGTCTTTTTATTGTGAAAAATCCAACACCCACGTTTCGCCTTTGGTGTAAGGCTTCCTCAGACGAAATATTGCTGTTGATTTTTCAGAAAAGAAATAACCTTTTACCCCTTTCTCCAGCTTGAGTTTTGGTTTTCCTTTTGTATGAATTTGATTTTGATAGATAAAATCAACTTTTCAGAACAAAGACTGAAAATCTCTGACTTGTTTGAGATTAAAGAATAGATACAAGGAAACATAAATTTATAATCTATTCTATTGTTTAAAATGCATGAGAACTAATAATGTCTACCTAATGAAAGAGATGCTCAAGAATTAATTGAATTTTAGACAAAGGCATATGTCTAGAAGCGGAAACGAATACCTTTGATTCTTACTAACAATAAGTAAGATTTTATCTATCATCAATTTATTTCCTTGCATACAAATTTTAATATCCAATAAAAAAAACAATATTACGCACTTTATTTAACAACTCGTAGTAGGTATTCGACAATTAATTAATAATTATTGCTTCCGTGCAATACGAAACAGCGAACGCGTATTATTAATGCCTACCCCTCCAGAATTACAAAGGGTAGGAGGTAGGAAAATCGTATGTATATTATGTGCGCAGTTTAAGAACGCACGAGAAATTATTATTATTGATATAAATATTTATCTCATATAAGGGATGTTCTTATTATTCTTATGATTATTATTTTGGGGAATGGTGCACCACCACTGCTTCTAAATATGTGCAGTATTATGTAGATAGGGTTTGAATTGAAGGGTTGTAAAAAGGAATCCCATATTTTACTCAATCAGGTCTATGGAAGGTCCCTACAAGTTCAAGAGGACATCAATTTGTAAAAAGCTCGTCAAAATGGTTGGCATTTAAAGGGGGGTGCTTAAAATCAAAAATGATTATCTAAAATAGTAATACAACAAAAAAAATCGACTTTGATAAAATTTAGTTTAGTGAATTATTAAATATAAACAAACTATCGTGTTTATTATAATTTAGAATCATTGGTAAGTCAACTAATTAATAAATATATATATAAATAAGAAAATCTTTTTTCCCTTTAACCCCCCATTAAGCAGACCATTATTTGGCGATTGACTGGGGATGTATTGTGGGGGTTCAATAGAGGTATGACTAGTTTCGTCTTAATTATAAAACATAAGCAACCTAACCTAACCTAACCTAATCTCATTCAAATCCAACCCCTTCCTACCTCCACCTGTTTAAAAGACGTTTCTAGTTTACTAACGGCGTCCACCATTCCCGTGCTCTTATCATACAATTCTCATTTTTTTTAATGATATTCATCTTTTAGATCATTGTCAGTTGGTGCAGCTGATGGTGATAGGGCTGCAGCCCATGCAGCCCATACTTAAATCTGGGGCTGCATGAAACACTCTGATTCGTTTCGAAAGCATGTCAGCGGTTGCGCTATGTTTGGTCGTATTAAAAGTCATTCTAGGCGAAGAGAACATGGCACACAGGCGGTTTCATTTATACTTAATTGGATCATCAATTAATGTGGATGAGCTCAACTGCTATTAAAAGAACGCAGTTACTTCCAGTACGTATTGCATGATGTCGTCCGCCCTTATGACGACGACCTTTTTCAATCAATCAATTGATTAGTTATTTCAATTCAATTAAGTTGAAAAACACAATAACGACTCTCTAATTCTTATTGATTTCTAAATTTTTGAGAATTTTAGAAAAATTTTGTTCAAGTTTTTGAATCCGCCCCTGGATTTCACTTACTAACACCGTATAATTGTCGAACGACGTTATGTTTAGATAAATTAAAGAGGAATTTGAAAGTTCCGTGTGCGACACAAATTCCTGGTGCATAAGAAGCGTTTCGACCATGAGCTTCTTCACGACCGACTGCACATCAATTTTCTTTCGGATTAAAGTATTATTGCAAAGTTGTTATTATTATCGACTTAATCAACGAACGGCCTGAATACTACAATTTACAAGAACCAACACGTCTCTTCCTCCCTCTAAGATTACTAATGATTCCTCTAAGATACCAATAATTAGTTACCCGCCTGCTATTTAAAGATTTTCTTGAGCTAAGCTATTAATCGTTTCCATGATTTATTGGCAGATAACTTGTAATAAATTACAAGTTGATTTATTTACCCAATAGAAAATAAACGGTTAATTGTTTTTTTTTTTTTTTCATGTACCCAAGTGACCCAAAAGACTCCTTTTGGGGTTCTCATAAATTCGATTCAAAAGTGGTGATACTTTGAGTCAAATTCACGAGATCTTCCAAAGAAACAAACTTTTGGTTCACGTTTTTATCAAACAACTTTGGGGGCAATAGAGGTCGACTCTATGCATAGAAACTTTCAAATGACTAAATAACTGAAATTGGACTTTTGGAATCCTATTAAATTCTAATCAAAAATGGTAATATTATGAGTCGAATTTTTAGATCTACTCTAGAGCAATGAAATTTTGGTTCATCCTTGTATCAGTAAAGTTCGATTCTATACGTACAAACTTAAAAAGGAGTTATTGAAATTGGACTTTAGGGGAATCTCATAAATTCCATTCAAAAGTGAAGATATGTTAAGTCGAATTCACTTAGGTCTTCCAATGGAGGGAAATTTTGGTTCATTCTATTATATATCAAACAATTTTGGTAGCAATAGAGTTCGATTCTATAATATAGAAACTTTTGAATAAATAATTGAAATTAAATATACCGGAACTAAAATAATTATTGATGATTACACTTTCATTAGATCGAGTAAACATCTGTTCATTTGCGGAAATAGACAAAGGTAACACACAAAACACTGGAAGTTATTATCATTTGTGAAGTCCAATAATTAAAATGTCATTACAAGTACAAGAAAGTGAAGAATATTTCAATAACCAACATCATTTGTTGCAAGAGTAAGCTTAAGTATATTTAAAAAATACTTCAACTGATGAGAATAAAATTTTCTGCGTGATGGTTATGGCAAAAGTTATTAAAGATATTACCTTATCAATGGAAATAGACGTTTGTATAAAAAAAAAATCAAGATGAGTGAAAAAAAGCAGGACGATTTCAGTATTTGGGGGAAAGAGAGGGATGAAGGGTACACATATTCTTAGTTACTACTTTAAATTTTTTAATACAGTACAAATGAGAAATTTATTGAAATCTAAATCTCTTTTGGATTAACTTAATTATTATTTTAATATTATTTAATTAATTTATTGTTTGCTAATGTTTATCTTACGTCTTATAACAACTTGCATTTTAAAATCTCGTCCTTATCCTTTTATCTAGTTCCTCCCATTTATCCTTTTGTTCTCATTTTTTAACCAATGATTTGCTCAATTCTTTCAACCGTGAAATTACATTCAGATATTTTAAAAGAATCATTATTCATTCATCTTTCAAAAGACACTTCTTCTCACGCTCCTGTCGTCTGGACTTTGAAACTTTAATTCTTTTTTAGCTGGACGGTAATTTCTAAACACATATAGTCACTATTTTTGAAACCATTAATGACTAATACAATAATATAAGTAATGGTTCTGAAAAAAAAAATTAATTTTCAACTGGTTGCCATGAAACAAAAGCCCGATTCAACAGAGAATTAAGGAACACATCAGAAGCGAACTAACATTTTTAATCCATCCATTCATCTCGTTCGTTTCAATTTATTGAACAAGCCTTTTTGAAAGCTTTTGATGAAAAGAAAACCAGACGATTGTTCGCTGCTGATTCGTTAAAATATATTTATTTATTCGACCTTCCTGGAGGCAATGAGCATGAAATAAGTTAAAGATTGGAAACATTAAAGCAATCAACTGCTGAGCAATGTACTTGTTACTATTCTAGATGATATGCACATAGACAAAGACGCTTTAGGAGTGGCAGAACATACAGAAATGTTTGCAATAGTTAGTAACAATTCTTACAACAAACGGTAGCACTTTCAGCCTTCGGAAATTCATACATGAAAAGACAATAAAAAGGAAATGAATGACATTCCTTGACCGTATAAGTCATCATTACTGACTGTGAGATTCCTCAAGTATTTCTTTTGTACTGTTGAAATAACACAAACAATAGCAAATTAATGTAGATGCTAAATAAGTAGATAAGTGAATAATAACAATAAAATAAATAAATATTATTTAATGACGTATACTACACATACATTTAAATCTACATTTTTATCCCTTGCAGAAAATCGCATCACACGCCTAAAGAAGTATTCACTCCAGTACTAAACAAACTTTTCTTGAATTTCACTTCGAAAAGGTTGTTATTATTCAGAAGCGGTTTGAATTTCGAGTTTTTCGACAACCGCAACAAGAGGAAGTGACATATTTGTTAAGACAGACTTTTATTGTTTATTGGTGTGCTAAAATCCGTTATTTAGTACCTAAATGTGGTCACATTGCAATTTCACGAGATTTCTACTGACGAAATGACGAGAAATTGAAATCATAAACAAAGTGCGATTATGTAATCTGATTTTATTTTGACTACCAGCAATTTAACTGCACTAAAATTGTTTAAACAAATTTTTTATATATTTTTTAAGTTAAATGCATCTCAAGAAGATGTTAATCCAACACTATAGAAGGTCTTTACTGTAGTACATAATTAACTTAAATTTGAGATCAATCAATTTTTAACAATTTGTTTAAAGCTCTAAAATTATTATTAACTAGCTGAACCCGTCCAAATTTGGACGGTGGTGCATATCATTTAAGAAATACTAATCAGGACGAACTTTTAATACCATAACCTCACTTACTTTTTGCGAACTTCTTTCTAAAAGGTCTTTATGGTTAAGCTGTTACACATCCCTCTAAAAAGTATTTGTAAACGTTTCTATTTAAGATGATCGCCACCCTTCACCACACACCCCATTTTTTACTGTTATAATACGTCAAAACTTGGACCACTTTATACCCTCTACCGTAACCCTTTTACTGTATTACTTATCAAAGATTTAGCTTCAATTTGAAATATTAATGAATTTTTAACATTTTGTTTATAAATCTGAAATTGTTATTAATGATTGCGTTATTTTATTATGTTCCTGCTTGTCTTTAATAAATTAGAAGTGAATTATAATGTCATGAATGTCGTGTTGCGAACGGCAAATGAACGTTATATGGTTTAAATGGTTTCAAACCTACGCAACACTTGGCGCCAATATAAGTTTCAAAGTCTATTTATTTGTTACTAACGTTCACGTCTTTAATTCTGGTTCTCAAGTCAGCACACAATGTATGGATTTATATTTTCATTACAAGGTAAACTCCATAAACCTATAAAGCAGGTTGTGATTTCAGTAATGCATAAAGCAGTAGTTTAAAACATCTGTTGTTACATGCATGCATTTAATATAAACAAACTAATTAGTTATTGGTTGCAAGGAAGTCAGTAAACCAAAAAGTAATTACTATTTACGACTAAACAAAATTTTATGATACTCTACTAAAGATATAAAGAGTAACAATTGATCACGATGGAAGATTTTGCCAAGTTCAAATGGAAACCAAACTTTCCAGTTACCTACTAAATACTTAATTAAAGAAACAAAATCTTGTAAAAGAAAAAACAATGGACCAATGCCGGTCTGTAGCACATTCACAAATTTAGCCAAGTTCAAATAGAACTTGGCAAGTTATTAGTTCTTTACATGAGTCAGTTAATCATTTGCCAATTCGCACCATAATCACAAATCAAGCCAAGCTCAAATAGGAATTAAGACATGTCAAGTTATTAGTACCTTGAAGAAATCAAAACTTGCCAAATAATGCGTCAGTTGCCATGTTCAAATGCTAATCCAGATTAAGTTAAGATATGTATATTTTGCTTTCCAAAAAAATAAAAACTAGCTACCTAGTCAAATTGTGATCCAATGTATCATTATGTCAACTGAACCAGAATTAAAAATTATGTCCAAGTTCAAATAGAAACCAATTACCTACTTAACAAAGAAACAAAATCTTGTCAAAAAATGGACCAATTCGTTATTTGCCAAATAGAAATTTAAACTTGCCAAGTTATTAGTTCTTTACATGGGTCAGTTAATCGTTTGCCAATTCACATCACAATCACAAATAGAACCAAGTTCAAGTGTTTATCCAGATCAAGTTAAGATTTATTTTGCTTTTCGAAGAACTAAAAACAAGCTAGTCAAATTGTGGTCTAATGTATCATTATGTCAGCTGGACCAAAATTATAAATTATCCTAAGTTCAAATAGAAATTGACACTTGGCATGTTATTAAATGTTTTAGTTCTTTAAAGAGATAAGAACTAGTTAAATAATGAGTTAGTTAACCATATACCAATTTGAATCCTAATCACAAATTCAACCAAGTTCAAATACGTATTCAGATTAAATAAGTGCATATTTTAATTATTTGAAGAAATTAAAACTTGCCAAATAATGGGTCAGTTAACCACGCTTCACAATCACAAATCAAGCCATGTTCAAAAACATGTCCACATCAAGTTATGCATATTTTAGTTCTTTGAAGACAAAAACTCGTCTTCCAATTTATTACATGTCAGGTGAACTAAAATTATAAATTATGCCAAGTTCAAATTGGGATTCAGATTTGGCAAGTTACTAAATAGTTCAGAACTAAATTTTAGAGAATTGCGATCGAATCCAAGTTTTTTTAGCAAATAAAGATAACCAATTAATTTGATAGATTCCAAGTTTTAAATCCTCAAAGGGGTAGTTTTTCTACCATTGAAAACTGTATTATACATCATAAAGTTGAGCTTTTATTACTGATACTTTATTATAAAGCAAATTTATCTGAAGTTTACCTTGAAATTATTATCAAGCAAACGTGGTGCATACTAAACATAGTGGGAAGTACGTATTGGCAATTGGCGAATATAATAAAGGTAAGAAAGAAAATTAATTATCATATAATAATATTCGTTCCCTGTAAAAAGCGTCAGGTTTGTGGGCTTTCAAGTTTAACTAGTTCTTAGGACACTGGCGCCAAGAGGAGACAAACAATGTCTGTATGAACGTTAAACGTTTATGGTAATGGTGTAATTATAATAATGATAATCACTGCTATTGAATGACATTTATTTAGCTTTTTTTAACCAAAAAGAAACTAAAACGTACACAAGGCCTTAGAGGTTTTCTGGTAAAGATTGGCAATTATTATTCCAGTTGGTGCCGTTTAATGGCCCTCCTTTCTCATTTTATTATTGAGTAAACAATATAATACTTTAAATTGCACTAGAAATTGTTACAGCTTTTACCATATCAAACAATGTGTATAGAGATTGTTCGGTAATGGTTTAAAGAAAGTCTCTAAGTACCAAGTAAAGTGACAAACGGTAAAAATAAAGTTTAAAGATAGCAAGTAGTAAGTCGTGCGAAAAAAAAAGCCTTTTGTGTTCAGACTTTGGATTGTCACGTTGATTATCATTTCACCGGGATATCTACACGTAACAAAAGGTAAAAGTTCCACGGGAAGTGCCCATATTGCCAACGTTGTCTGAGGGCCATTTGCGGGTAACACAAATTAACTTTCAGTGTTAATTGTTCGCCTTTAACGGTTGGCCTGAAAATTACCATCGATTTTCAAAGGCATAAAAAACAAATCATGGCAAGATTCTTTGTGGTGCTAAAATTGATTATAGGTATACTACAGTTTTTTTTTTTCTTAAAATTTAATCAAAAAATGCTTGGAAATCAATTATAAACAGAAACTTTAAAAAAAAAACGGTGAAGCTAAAAATAAAAAATATTTGTTTTTGAAAATATATTCTTTTTTTTATTTACATTTTATGTATGTACATCAATTTCAATTATAGTCAACATACGTTTTAATTTTTTCTAAAATTTTAAAGTATTGTTTAATTTATTTGAAAAGACCATAAAACTTTCTCCATCAATACATATTTTAAAATATATCATAATGCTACATATATACATTAATATCCATACGCCTTTCCGTTTTTATTATTGAAAAACAAACATGCATAATAATTATAGTATTTTTTTACTTAATTTATATTCAATTATTCGTTGTTTTCTAATAGAACGATTAAACTGCAAGATTACCTTCTATGGAATCAATTACAGCTCATTTACATAATTTATATGAGCGCATAATTTATTGCGTAGCAAAATAAGTCTTATAAATTATGTCTTAGTGCGTACGAAATATCATTTGCAATTGCACATACGTACCATTGGATTAGAAGAAATAATAAATGCATTACCAACCGAACTTTCTCTAATTGTGAACACAAAACCATTATCTATATGGGTTAGATAAAGACGTGAAGAAAGTGATTAAGACAATAGCTGTACTGAACGTTTCGATTTTGTGATCCTCAAATCGTTCGTTAATATTTGGAGATCAAAGAATTGAAATATTAGAAATTTGAGAGAGAATTATCCCATTAAAATAATATAAAAAGAGACAAGTGTTTCATTTTTTAGTAAGGACTTTAACCAAAACCTATGCCAAGTTCAAATTGAAATTAGAGTTGGTAAGCTACTAAATACTTTAGTTCTCTGAAGGAACTAAATATTGTAAAATGGTTTATGTTATATTTGGTAGACTGCAGATCAAGCACAATCTTTGCCAAGTTCAATAAGAAACAAAAAAATACTAATTTACTGTCTGCAGGGTCATTAGGCTTAAAACAATTTACCAAATTCAAATTTAAGTTCAAATTTGGCGAGTTACTAAATACTTTAGTTTCCTAAAGGAACTAAAGCTTGCAAGAAATGGTTCAGGTTATAGTTGGTAGTCTGCAGCTGAATCACGATCCATACCAAGTTCAAATAGAACAGAATAACATATTTGGCAAGATTTCAGGGTATTAGTTCTCTAGCTCGACAGAATCAAAAATTAGTCAAGTTCAAACATTGCAGGTTACGAAATATGTACTTAACTTCCCTGAAGGAACTAAATTTTGCAAAAAATGGTTTATGTAATATTTGGTCGACTGCAGATCAAGCACAATCTTTGCCAAGTTCAAATAGAAACAAAAATAAATTTGATAATGTATCAAGATATTAGTTCTCTATAGAAACAAGGAATTATCAATTTACTGTCTGCAGGGTCATTAGGCATAAAACAATTTACCAAATTGAAATTTAAGTTCAAATTTGGCAAGTTACTAAATACTTTAGTTTCCCAAAGGAACTAAAGCTTGCAAGAAATAGTTCACGTAATAGTTGGTAGTCTGCAACTGAATCACGATCCATGCCAAGCTCAAATAGAAAGAAACCAGATGTAGAATTTTGGTACCAAGGTATTATTTCCCTGAAGAAACAAAAATGCACAAATTTATCTTTTACTCCGCTATTGGATATAAATTTTGCCATGTTGAAATCGAAATTCAAACTTGGCAAAAACTAAATATGAAGTTTAGTTTCCTGAATACGAAAAAGACAAGATAAGTAATGGAAATTTGTGGCAGAATCTCAACATACAAAAATTGTGGTAGAATCCAAGCCCTAAATCCAATACACCTTATCCGGAACTTGGCCTAATTGTTCAGGTGTTGTTCTTTTTCTTCTTACTGGAATCAGATTTACAGAATATGTTCCAACGACTCCACTTAAGTTCGGAATTATAAGACAGATCTTGTTACGTATGTGGGTTGAGCAAAGATGAAACCTACACGTCCAATTACGTAATTATAATTTGTTTCGTATGACATACATGTACATGCAATTCAATTTAAGTTTAATTTTTAGTTTCATCTTTTTTATAAATTTGTTATTTGTATTTCTTCAAATTTCTATTCACTATATCTATCTATTGTTCTTTTATGTTCTATTTCCTGTCTATTCATTCAATTCCGAGTTTGTCGATTTTACGAGTTGCCGTTGTAAATAGTTGAACCCCTGCGTGGGTATTTGTCGTTGTCGATTTTATGATTTGCCGTTGTAAATAGTTGAACCCCTGCGTGGGTATTTGCCGATTTCTGATCATTACTGTATTTTCCCATCCTTTTGGTATGTCCAGTTCTCAGTCCTTCAACTTGTTTTTGTAATAATATAACGTCCTTCTTGCAACCCTCACTTCTTGCCCTTTCTTCACAGCTATTCAAAAAACCTTTTTTCTTGGCATTCTCTACCAGTCTTTAATCAGCAGTCTTAATAGCCAGACCAATCTATCCTATTTCTCTTCAATTAATATTCAAGTTCCACAACAATTTCGCGTCTCAATATAATTTCTATGTCTACTTTAATCATAATAATATAAATGTAAATAGTGTAATATAATCATAGTAAACTGATTCAACAAACAAACTCTTATCAATTTCCATCAACCAAAAAATATACCCTAATAATAGTAAAATATTGTTAGGGACAAATAACATGGTCCTTCGAGCCGGATTATTAGTGGACTTTTTCAGTGAAAAACGCTATTAACAATAATCCACAAGTGATTGTTTATTTCAAGTAATTTCTGAAAGTACTACTTGTACGCGTGTTAAGTTTGTTGTGTACAAGCAGATTGTGCCACCTTCCTTACGGATACGATCAACAATATTTCTACTAGAACTTCACGTCCAACTCAATTTTTTGTTATCAACTTTATCGATCATCTGTCTACTTCAACTTCTCGTCTCATGTGTCCAGTGAACAGGACTTCTTCTACAAGGTAGGTCTCAATTGCTCAATCACCAATTTTTTTTTTTTTTTTATACCTTGGTTTATCGATATACCTTTCCCTTTGTTCAAAACCATGACTTCTGAAGACGAAACTTTAGCATCTCTTAAACGTCGACGTGGTGAAATTAAACGCAAGGTCACCTGTCTTCGTAAACTTATAAGCGCTAAAACCGGCGAAATCGACATCGAACAAATTCAGTTAAGAGTCGAAACATTAAGTGATGCTTTTAATAATTTACCTGTCCTTCATGAAGAAATTCTAAGGCTAAATCCCGACAATGAAGAAATTCACGTTAAGGAATTAGAAGAGATTGAAGAAAAATATTATTCTGTCGTTGCTGATAGTCGCCGATTAATAAATAAAGGTAAACCTGGAACCAATTCTCCACAATTAAGGTTACCTGAAATAAGTCTACCAAAATTCGACGGGAATATTGAAGAATGGCAGTCATTCCGTGATAAATTTCTTTCTCGAATTGGCAACAACAGTAATATTTCAAAAATTGACAAATTCCAATATCTACAAGCGTCATTAATCGGTAGGGCTGCGCGCGCCATCGAAGCATTAGAAATCTCAGAAGAAAACTACAAAGAAGCTTGGGATATTTTGTCAAATAAGTTCGACAATACAAGAAAGGTTATATTACGTCATTGGTCAATTTTACATAACCTTCCCAAATTACAAAAGGATACACCGGCTGCGTTAGACGAATTAACGGACAAATTTAGGCAACATATTAGAGCCTTAAAGGGTTTAGGTGAGCCAGTTGACGAATGGCATAGCTGTTTAATTTTCCTGATTCTTTCCAAGGTCAATGACATTACTAAATACCATTGGGAGACCACCTTGACTGATAACAAAATGCCCGAGCATACTTCGCTTCTGGATTTTCTAGAAAAACGCGGTACTTGTTCTGAGCAATATTCTAAACCAATTCATAAACCGCATGACAACCACCGATTCAATGTACCTCGACGAAATCAGTCAGCTGGTCAGTCATTCCTCTCGACGAAACACAAGAAATCTGCGTATCGAAACAACTACAATCCCCTACCTACCTCTTCTACCGTAAGTCAACAATCCGCTCCATTGTCTGACGTACGATCTTGCCCAATTTGTCAAGAGTCTCATGCAATTTACAAATGTCCAAAATTTCTGAAATCATCGATGGAAGAACGAATCAAATTAGTCAAGAATACAGAATTATGCTATAATTGTCTAGGCAAGGGTCATTCCTTTAATGATTGCAAGGCCGGAACCTGTCGTAAATGCAGTGAAAAACATCACACATTTTTACATGTAGAATCGTCACCGCCTCCTGTAAGTGATGAACCCTCTAGATGACTACAATCGGGTCTTGTCAAATCGCTGTCAATCGAAACTCCTACCAATGATATTATTCCCACGGCATTACTCCACATACTAGATAATTCTCAAACAAAGGTGTTATGTCGAGCTATAATAGATACAGGTTCGACAGCAAATTTCATCACCGAAAGTTTAGCGTCTCGTCTCAATCTTTCCACGCAATCTTGCTGTATACCAATTGGCGCCTTAAACGATCTAAACACTATCTGTAACAACTGGCTAAGTGCCACTATTTCTTCTCGTACCAACAATTCTCTGAAAACTATAAATTTTCTCGTTGTACCTCAAATTAGTCAATCCATTCCTGATCAATTTATCGATTTTCAACGTTTCCAATTCCCAAGAAACGTCAAGTTGGCTGACCCGGAATTTAATAAACCTGCACCTGTTCAACTACTACTAGGCGCAGGTGTTTCTCTATCATTACTGTGTGTCGGGCAACAAAAATTATCTAATCAGGGGCATCCCCATTTATATCTACAAAAAACCCTATTAGGCTGGGTAATTGGTGGCAGTCTCGCCACAGTCGACCAAATTCATCAAACCTTTTGCAATATAACCAACATCCATTACAACATGAATCGATTCTGGGAAATCGAAGAAGGTACCACTGTCAAACATCAATCCGACCAAGAATTAGATTGTGAAGAACATTACAAAAACCATGTAACGCGTGATGACAAAGGAAGATTCGTAGTTGCACTTCCTTTCAACAACAAAAGACAACAATTAGGTTCGTCACGTAACATGGCACTAAAAAGACTACTAAGCCTCGAACGAAAATTCAAGAAAGACAACTCCTTCTTTCTACAATACAAATCCGTAATCGACGAGTACATTCAATTAGGACATATGGTTCCGATTCCTGGCGAACCTGCAGATGGATTTTTTCTTCCCCACCACGCTGTGTTTAAAGAATCCAGCTTAACAACCAAGCTTCGAATAGTTTTCGACGGATCCGCGGCGTCTAGTACAGGTGTATCTCTCAACGACGTCCTTATGGTTGGTCCAATAATTCAGGGTGATCTGTTTACCTCGGTTATTCGTTTTCGTATACCAAATTTCCTAATAACAGGTGATATCGAAAAGATGTACCGACAGATAATAGTACGAGAGGAAGATCAAAAGTACCTGCGTCTTTTATGGAGGCGAACTAATGGTTCCATCGTAACTTATCAATTGACTAGAAATACCTTCGGGCTTGGTCCAGCTTCATTTTTAGCCATTAGAACGATACATCAATTAGCAGACGACGAACAGCACAATTTTCCCAGAGGTGCGTCCAGTTTGAAGGAATCGTTATATGTGGACGACTTTCTGGACGGCGGTCGAACCATTGAAGAAACTATCCAGTTGCGCGACGAGGTCGTCAATATTTTAAAATTAGGTGGATTCAACTTACGACAATGCGCATCCAACTCGCCTACAATCCTAGAGGGACTCCCTGACTGTAGCATCAACAGACAGCTACATGATAAAAATAATTCAACCTTGAAAACGCTGGGTTTATATTGGAATTCAACCGAAGACAAGATACATTACACCGTCAAACCAATTTCTGTTCCATCTGTCGTCACCAAAAGAATAATTTTCTCTGAAGTGTCCAAGATTTTCGACCCTTTAGGTCTCCTCAATCCAATCATTGTTCCCCTTAAATTACTCGTTCAAGAACTTTGGAAACTTAATTTACATTGGGATGAATCCCTACCCCTGGAAATATTTTCTAGATGGCTCACGTTTGCTGATCAACTTCCCCTACTTAATTCCATTTCATTTGAGAGGCGTATTGTACATCTCAATCCGATCAACGTTCAGATGCACTGTTTTTGCGATGCCAGTGAAAAGGCTTATGGTGCTTGTATTTATATGCGGTCAACCGATCAATATGGAAATGTGAAGATTAGGCTTCTTTGCGCTAAATCCAAGGTTGCTCCCATAAAGAACGTTCAAACAATTCCCAAACTTGAATTGTCTGCAGCCAAACTACTAGTAAATCTCTATGAATCTGTTAAGGCCTCAATCCCTAACATCGATAGAGTAACTTTCTGGACTGATTCAATGATTGTGTTACATTGGATCAACAAATCACCCAATCTTCTTCTGACGTTCGTAGCCAACCGTGTTTCAGAAATACAATCAAAAACCGATCCAGCACATTGGAAACATATTCGTACATATGATAATCCAGCTGATATATTGTCGCGTGGTGTTACTCCTCAAGAATTTCTCAAAAAGGACATTTGGAGATACGGCCCAAGTTGGCTAGCCGGGGGAGAAGAAGAATGGCCAATTCAACCGGTAATTTCAAGCTGCGAAGAAGTTCCTGAATTACGTAAACGGACCTGTCTACTTTCTAAACAACAGGACTTCAGTATACTGTATCGATTCTCCTCATTTCATAAATTACAACGCATCATAGCATGGTGTCTACGATTCAAAAGGTTTAAGAAAACAAAGGGTCCCATAAGTATGGTAGAACTTCGAGAAGCATCATCAACTATATTAAAATTATTGCAACAATGTACATTTTACCCGGAAATTTCAAGTATTCGAAAAAACTTGCCGGTTAGTAACAACAGTCCTTTATTGTGTCTTCAACCATTTTTAGATGAAAATGGAATATTGAGAGTTGGAGGCAGACTTAAAAATTCCCATCTATCATATAATCAACGTCATCCAATTATTTTGCCCAAATCTCACCACATCACTAAATTAATTATCCAGCAAGAGCATTTAAGCGGCTTACATTCAGGTATAAAAGCAACTCTTGCGAACTTACGCTTAAAATATTGGCCGATTGACGGTAATAATCAAGTTCGTCATATCATTCGTAAATGTATCCGTTGTTCTCGTTCCAATCCAATACCGGTTAACTACGTCATGGGAGATCTACCTGTGGTACGAGTCACCAAGGCGCGTCCCTTCCTAAACACTGGAATCGATTACTGTGGACCTTTTTATATAAAAGAAAAAACGATTCGAAACAAAAACAAATTAAAGGTCTACATGGCCATTTTCGTTTGCCTTGTTACCAAGGCTGTCCATATCGAAGTTGTTAGCGATTTGACAACCGAAGGCTTTCTAGCTGCTTTACGAAGATTTATCTCTAGAAGAGGTTTATGTAAGTCTTTATATTCTGACCATGGGACTAACTTCGTTGGAGCCCATAACGAATTAAAAGAACTAGATCAACTCTTTAGCACAGAACAACACAATACAAACGTTAACGATTTTCTTGCTCATAAGGGAATTAACTGGAATTTCATCCCTCCACAATCTCCACATGTTGGTGGTATTTGGGAAGCCGCTGTCAAGGCTTTCAAACATCATTTGCGTAGAGTCATAGGTTTTGAACTCCTATCCTTTGAACAATTAAATACCCTAACGATAGAAATAGAAGCCATATTGAATTCCCGACCATTAACGACTCTCTCCTCAGATCCCAACGATCCTATATCCATAACACCTTCCCATTTCCTTATTGGTGATTCTCTAGTGAGCCTACCAGAGGAAAATTATGTCGACATTCCAACAAATCGTCTTTCTTACTGGCAACTCATTCAGAAGATGAAACAACAATTTTGGACCCGATGGCAGAAGGAATATCTTTCTGAATTGACTACACGATCCAAATGGAAAAAGGGAGAGCATTCCATCAACAACGGTTCCGTTGTACTCATCCGCGACGATAATCTTCCATCTCTGCAATGGCGCCTTGGAAAGGTTGTAGAAACGTATCCCGGTCCTGATGGCGTGATTCGCAATGTGCGCGTTAAAACGGCTAGTGGCGAGTTAACTCGCAATGTAAAAAGGTTAGCCCCATTACCAGTGGATTTTCACAGTGAAAGTGTCGAAGGAACTTCACATAATTTAGAATCTAGAAAATAAGTATTTGCAATTCCAATAAGAAACTTGATCGTTTGTCTCTCAACCGGGGGAGTGTTTCGTATGACATACATGTACATGCAATTCAATTTAAGTTTAATTTTTAGTTTCATCTTTTTTATAAATTTGTTATTTGTATTTCTTCAAATTTCTATTCACTATATCTATCTATTGTTCTTTTATGTTCTATTTCCTGTCTATTCATTCAATTCCGAGTTTGTCGATTTTACGAGTTGCCGTTGTAAATAGTTGAACCCCTGCGTGGGTATTTGTCGTTGTCGATTTTATGATTTGCCGTTGTAAATAGTTGAACCCCTGCGTGGGTATTTGCCGATTTCTGATCATTACTGTATTTTCCCATCCTTTTGGTATGTCCAGTTCTCAGTCCTTCAACTTGTTTTTGTAATAATATAACGTCCTTCTTGCAACCCTCACTTCTTGCCCTTTCTTCACAGCTATTCAAAAAACCTTTTTTCTTGGCATTCTCTACCAGTCTTTAATCAGCAGTCTTAATAGCCAGACCAATCTATCCTATTTCTCTTCAATTAATATTCAAGTTCCACAACAATTTCGCGTCTCAATATAATTTCTATGTCTACTTTAATCATAATAATATAAATGTAAATAGTGTAATATAATCATAGTAAACTGATTCAACAAACAAACTCTTATCAATTTCCATCAACCAAAAAATATACCCTAATAATAGTAAAATATTGTTAGGGACAAATAACATAATTAGCAACACGGAAACAGTTGAAGGCTATTGCATAGTTAATGATATGAAATGCAGGACTACTACACAGAAGTTAGTTTTGTTAAAACTAAATTAAAGGTTTTAATGGCCTTTCTAAGGTGGATATTTTTTTAACATACTAATCACCCAACAGGGTCTGCGTTTTAAAAATTTTAATGCCTTTTCGTGGGCAATTTACAATTTTGAGGTCTTCAACCATTTCTCATATATAATGTTACCATAGATCGTTCACTTCTTTGTGGGTTGTTGAGGAATTCTGTTATTAATCTAAAAAGACAGGTAAATTCCTGTTTCGTCTAAATAATTAAGGATTACTAATCCCACACTTGGAACGCGTCCTATACAATAGGTACAACGAACCACAAGCCAATTCTGCGACCGGTTTCGACCTATTGGGTCTCTTCAGGCAGAAGCAGGCAAAACACAAACTGCGAAGTTCACTTGAAAACCAAGACTGAGTAGAAACAACAGAAACAACTACTCCGAGGGCTAATGTTTCTGTTGTTTCTACTCAGTCTTGGTTTTCAAGTGAACTTCGCAGTTTGTGTTTTGCCTGCTTCTGCCTGAAGAGACCCAATAGGTCGAAACCGGTCGCAGAATTGGCTTGTGGTTCGTTGTACCTATTGTATAGGACGCGTTCCAAGTGTGGGATTAGTAATCCTTAATTATTTAGACGAAACAGGAATTTACCTGTCTTTTTAGATTATTTTATCTACGTCTAACATGTATGTACCTTCAGATTCAATAGTGTAATTCAATGCCGGTAGGGGTATTAGCCCTCGGAGTAATTCTGTTATTATAAAGTTATTAAGTCTGTTCATATTTTCAACAGCTGTTAATTTTATTGATGGTACTTTTATGATGTACGACGTGTATGGTATTAAACCAATATCCGTGGGATTGCTGTAATGAGTTGGAATGAGGATAATACACTAAACATTTTCGAAAAGATCTTTATGACTTATGAGTTGAACACCCTGGAGTAATTTATTACGTTCAAATGTTTTTAACTCTCTTTTTAATAATAAGAATAAAATTGATCTCTAGTATATAATGGGCAAGGGGGATCATTAATCAAAATTAGTGGTAGTCATTGTACGTATATTTTAGCCATTTATGCAATTGCATTTATTTCATATCTCAAATTGATCATTTAAGTAATTATGAAACAATAAGATAACCAATTTTATTAAGTAGATGAAGATTTACACTTACCCTCAGGCTATTCATTCTCATGTTGCACTGTATATTATAATTTATACCGATTTGACTTAAGATTAAATTGTTCATGAAAGAAAGTATGAAACAAATTTCTAATATAATAAATAATTAAAACTGAACTAAGCAGTACTCAATTACAACCTATTCTAAGTTTAAATAGAAAATAATTGAGAAAATATTATGTTAACACTTCTCTTACGAAACAAAAATATACCAAATTACCATTTTCACCGCTATTAGGTATAAATCTGCCAAGTTCAAATTTGGTAAGTAACCAAAAGTGTTAGTTTAATTAAGAAACTGAATCTTGTAAAAAATTAGCTCAAGTGGTATTTGGTAATCTGAAGCTCAATCGTAATTATTGCCAAGTTCAAATAGAAAGAAACCAGATTTGGCATAGCGTCAAAAGGTATAATTTCTTTGAAGAAACAAAAATGTACCAGTTTACATCTGGCTTTCTGTTAAGTATAAAATTTGCCAAGTTCAAATCGACAAATCAGACTTGGCAAGTTACTAAATACTTTAATTTCCTTAAGAAACTAAATCATCCAAAATGACTCAAGTTATATTTGGTATTCTGCAGCTAAGCTACAATTTATGCCAAGTTTAAATGGCAAGAAACCAGATTTGGCTAAATGTCAAGATATTAGTTCTCTGAAGATACAAAAAATACACCAGTTCATCTTTCCACCGCTGTTAGCTACAAATTTTGCCAAGTTCAGATCGAAATTCAGACTTGGCAAGTTACTAAATACTTTAAACTATTAGAGGTTGTTGTCTAACAATAAATAATTAAAATTGACTTAAGAAGATTATAAAGCGCAATCAAGATGATAGATCCAAATCATTCAACTATGGGGAACTATTAGTATTATACATCAAAATCGATGAAAGATAATTTTAAGCTGTAGGATGTAGGTATTAAGGTACATCCAATTTGATTAGTCAATTAATCAATCGCATGAGTTTGCATGATGGATGATGTTGTATTAAGGGTAAACATGGTCAAATAATTACAAATTAAACATCTCCCAGTCTGTGTTAAATTACTTCTGTTCCTAATTTGGACGTCTGACCTTAATCGATTAAATAACAGACCTCTGCAAATAAGAAACACAAAAGCAAAAAAAAAAACAGTGATATGTATAAGTAGCTATAAAAGAACAAAAAATTAATCTTCATCGAAATGTAATCAAATAATCACTGATTTTGGAATAAGAAATTAGACAAATTCTTTGGTTTCAATTTGTATTTTGGGCAATTTTTTATCGTCTGAGAAAATCTCTCGTTGGATGCATTTTAACATTGTAAATAAGCCAAAACGTTTCGCACGACTTTTCGACTCGGTTGTGACCCTGTTGGTATGCGATGAAGTCTAGAAAAAAATATCACGAAATCTAGAGTCCTTTTATGGGCAAGAAATCGAATGCTCGAAACCACATGGCGCCTTTTCGGACGTGTGCGCACAAACATATGGGCATATTGCACTTAATTATACAACTCATGCAGTGCCTAAGTACACAAACGTATTCAATTACTTGGGATGAAATTTAAATAATATACACCTTGTTTCACGTGCGATTTAAATAAATATAATTAACATAATCAACAAAATTAAGGTACAGACGGTAGTTATAGGTAGAAAAAAAAAGTTATTAAAATTGGTCGATCACAAAAATTGGCGCCCAGAGGAAGAAAACTTCACTTTTGTTTCATTGAAGTCTGTCTTATTTTTAGAGATAAACACTTACGAAATTCCGAAGTTGTTTATTTGCAGTTCCGCATTTGAATCCATTTATTATGCTAAAAGTTCTAAATTACTGGCATTCCTAACTAAATTCTAATTTAAATTTAACTAAATTAACTACCTATACCCACGCTGAAAAGATAAACACTAAAAATTCGATCTTTTTTTTTTGATAGTGTTTAAAGTACTAATTATGTATTATTAAGTATTAATTAATGTCTAAATGGTTTGAAAACTTTAAAGGCGTTTCAAATGTCTCTCCAAATAAAGTAATGGAGATCAAGTATAGATGGTATGATAAACCACATTATGCCATCGAAACACCACCAAATTGACAGGTGTAGCATCACTTTAGAGATATGAAGCGGATTTATTTTAAATTATGTAACATCGTTATACAGTTATGGTGTGAAGAATCAAAAGTTTAATTTTAATAATTGATCCATGATAAAAAATCTTCGGCTGAAGTTACGGTGTTAATAATGTAGATATAATTAATCTAAATATATTTATATATTTATATGCGCTATTAATAGATACGTTTTTCATGCTGTAAAAAAAAATTTTTTTTGCATCCTCTTCTTTTTCAGGTTGCCAAAAATCCTTTCAGATACATTAATTTTACGTATATTGTCATGATAGAAGGATGCTACAATACAATTTAAAAAAATATATCAAAATTAGAAATTGAAATAAATTCCAAGAAGTTAATAATAATTAAAAAAATTGTGGATATGGAATGAGTTCATATTTTGGTAAATGCTATTTTTCAATTGAAATTGATTGATATTTAAACTGAAGTGAGTGAATTTAAACCTGACAATCATAATTTAATACAAAAACAATATACTTAGTCGTTTAGAATTTAATTATTAAAATTTTGTTAATAGTATTTAATTAGTTTTTATTTTAGATTTTCGGAACTCAAGCCAAATCTACTTGTACAATAATTAAATGTGGTATTGGTCGGTAAAGTCCTATTATTTCATACCAAAGATCAAGAATAATTTCGTTGAAATATACCGTCTGAAATTTGATACACGCGCGGTGAAACGGCGACCACCCTTGGTTGGTTACCTGGTATCACTTCTCATGTGTAATGTCGTAACGTGTTTCTATTACATGTTTGCGGTGGCAGTGTTTACAAAATAAGTAACAATCAATGTTGTAACGACAAGAATAACAATCATAACATTAAACATTATCAGGTTAAGCCTCGGCGCTAAGCCATCACATTCCTTATCATCTGCAGTCTAAATAATTATCTATTAATTTTTTTTTTACTTTAGTTGACGTGGATATGAAGATTGTTATAGTTTCATGTAACATTGGATTGTCACATGAAATGTGTGTTTTTTAGAACAAAAAAAAAACAGAAAAATTAAATAAATAACAAATCAAATTACATTTTATAAAAAATTTAATTAATACTGCCAAATTAATTTCCATAGTCGTATTTAAAAATGTTGTCATCATGGGTTGGAATAAAATTAAAAAACTCTTTTTTTATGTTCAAATCATTGTTAAATACTTTTCCTGTCATAGAGTTGTCCATATTCCAAAAAATGTGTCTGCAGGGGACAGATCAAAAGAATATGGGGGATGTGGTAAGACCTCAGCCATAATCATTGAATTTGGTTATAGTCTATATTTAATCATGTGGTGTTGAATTAATTTTTGATGCATCTGGTCAATTTCTTGGCAGTAGATCATTGAATCTATCCCTTCGACAGAAATGAGAAATGGATAAAGGCAATAGGTACCATAGATGTAATGATGAGCGAGACTAAGATCAAGACCAAGACCATAGTTATCTTCGTCTTGGTATTGGTTTTGATGATTGTACTGTCTTGGTATTGGTCTTTCATTATTAGTTTTAGTCTTGGTCTTGCAGAGTTGAGTCCTGGTCTTAATCTTAAAAAATAATATCAGTCATAATCATGGTCAATCGAGTCTTGTCTTTAATCTTGCATCAACCATGTTTTGGACTTGTAAGTGTCCCTAAATTCTCCAGGGGGTTCATTAATTATTTTCTACAATAAGTTTGGTAAAAATCTTGATACAGGTCTTGGTTTTGGAGATTTGGGTCTTGGTATTGGTCTTGTTGAAGTGATATTAGGATATTGGTTTTGGTTTTGAAAAATTTGCAAGACCAAGACTGCAAGACCGAGACTACATTTAAACAATATTGGAAGTATTCAGACGAGTCCTAAAGATACCCAGTTAAATTTGATACGAAATTTTTGACTTTGTTTACCGTTACTCAAAAAGATGATTTTGGGCGGAGATGGAACGTGGATGATGGGCTTGATGTTGATGGAAAAGCGTCTGTGATGTGGTGTTATAGAGAGGAGATCAAAATACCGTGAATGGAAGTACGAGTGTTAACAATAACCAATTTATACAACAAAATTAATATTGTATCTATTTGATCAATAAAATTTTCAAAATAATACGTCAATGTATTTGCTTGTTGTCATACATTGTATGAGTTTGGTTTGTATGGATCAAGGTGGGTGAAATTGTGCCATTGTGTGCCTCATGATAGATTGCACACTTTAACAAATATGTGTACACATTCAAATTGCAATTAATAATTTCTCTACGCATAATGATTATAATGCTTATTTGACATTGAAGGAACAATTACAATAACGCAGTAAGCAATAAATGGTCAAAGGAAATTGTATATCCAAAAATGGATGTAAATTTCCGTTATAAGGTTACCTATAGGTATTGTACATAATTAATCATAAAGTTTTCTTTTTAATATGTGGAGCGGATTGTTGCAATTAAAATGAGGTGTTTCTGTTTTGGAAATTATACAAAAATTTCTAGTGGAAAGATCCAAAGTAAAAAATTAATAGGTAGATAATTAAATTAAATATGTTTGCTATTACCTCGTGGTGAAATATTTTATCAATAAATAAAAGACCTGGAAATCTACGCGCGCGCGCGCGCGTGTGTGTGTGTGTGTGTGTGTGTGTGTGTGCGCGCACGCCAGTCTAGTAGTGGAGCGGTCTCGGTAATGCGGCTAGCTGGTTTCGCGTCTTTCCAACTGTTTTACTTGTAAGTTGGATTTTTCATAAAATATATTTTTTAAATAAAAATATAGATCAAGTTGAAATTTAGCTACTTCAGATTAAGTACCTACATATATGTAATATCTCTAATAACTGATTATTGTGCATGTGTTATCAATCAACTAACCAATTAAAAAAAAAACACCATTACACGACGATAAAAATATTATTTAAACCAATCTGTGTCAGAAAATTTTACGATATTTGACGTGATTGGAAGCATAAAACAATTGCACAGTAGTTAGGAATCAAAATTTCAATTTTGCAATGACATTATACAACAAAATCTTTACATGACGCTGTATAAATTATGCTAAATAAAGGAATTTTTATTAATTGATTAATTATTTGTTAATTTATCACACTTTCTTTTAATTTATTTTATCTAAATTTTAATCAGATTATTTATAAAAAAATATAGAAATTCAATATTAATGACAAGTTTTGTTGATATTTATCACAACAGTCAGCAGGTGATATATAATTACTTATTGTTAATTAATTATCTATTTAAAGATATTTAATAATCAGTTTCATGTAATGTGCATTTTTGAAATTTGAAACAGTTGTATCATTTTGTCAACATTAATAATATTTACACCTACAATATCAACGATGATAGTAAAGTGAATACTTGTTGCAATAACAGGTTTCATTAAACATTAACAACAAATATTTTGATAAAAAAGTTATTGTTCATATTTTAATAAACAACTGTACAAAATTATTTAATATGTTTCTGTTTAAAAATATTTATATCTATGTAATTTGTGCAAAAGACAGTTTAATTAATTGCCCAATGAAAATGAGGTATCTCATCTTATTTTTGATGAGATGATATAAAAAATGCTGTAGCTGTGACAAATTTTATGTTTTAATCATAGCAATGTGTAATTTGTACAACAACTGACACGGATTCTCATTATCAGTCTTGTTACTAATCATGGATTTCGAACGTTCCAATTTTCCTAAAAGCCTTACGTTTTATGTATTGGTCGTGACTAATAGTAAAAAGGAAAACTTGCACGAAGTTATTAATTGCTTTTAAAACTCAAATCAGCGTCAGAAGTTAATGTAATTGACTTTCTACAAACTTTATTTAACATTTACAAAACTGTAAAAAATTATATACACATCATGTATACTTTCTAAATATTTATCATCCTGATATCCAGTACAATATTGATATATTATAGCACAATTTATTCAGAATTGGAGAAATTTTCTTGAAACATATTTTTCTTTTTCAAAACAGAACCTAGAACTTTCTGTTACTCACATCTCTTTTTCACAATTTGTCAGATTGATCCAAATACGTGAATTTAACCCCAATCAATAGTCTTTCCCTTGAACAAATTTGAACAGATGCTAAGGGACTTCCCCTTCTCTTGAACAATTCCTCTGATAAGGTCCAATGCACACAGTAGTGCCACACGCTTGTTCCTCACTCAAACCCAAATTTGGTTAGGTTAGGTTAGAGAAACCCACCCTCGGTCCATTTATTGAACAAATCTCTTGTGTACCAACGGTTTGTACTATTTTTTATGAAACGATCCTTTACCAAAGCTAAAAAGCAATAAAAACTTTCGTGGAATATCCTACAGGAGTTTTGAATCCAAACGGGATACATTTTCAATTCTCTCTTTACGCCAAACATTCCATTTTGGCCTTTTCTTAACCATAAAGGGTAAACTCAAATTTTTATGCGCCTGTTTAGGTTTGATAAGACAGTAGGATCTAGATCGTCGTTTGAGCATATCTTCGTTGATAAAAGTTAACGAACTGTCTACTGGATGGAGCTGCACTCGCCTGCATATCGCATTGCGCCTCACTCTTCGCCATTCATATGTGAATTGAGACTTAAGAGGGTACTTTTTATAGTGATGTAAGGTTTTCCAAAAAGGTAATCTCTTTCTTGAAGTCACAACCCTCTTTAAGTGTTAACTATTACGAACAGTTTAGGATTTGACATTTCACAAGTTATTTTAAACTTTTATTACTATTAGAAGTAAATCGAAGCTTGTAAGGGGTGCAAAGGCTTAATTAAAATCTAAGGGCAGTCATAAGACCACAGTCTAGTTCAAGATACCTTGATAAGGAGAAACGTCGGTGTGACTGGTTAAATAAAGTAAAAGTTTGCACCCCTTACTGGCTTCGATTCATTTCTGTTCGTTAACATTAGGGGAAGGTTTGCTCATTAATTTAATTAGTATTATAATTAACAAAGTTGTTAGAATTTCTATGAATGTCTGTATGCATAGTGGACAATGTAGACATTCGAACAACAGAAAAGGTTACTAACTTTTTTAGTTTTAGTTGTCAAGTGACCGGAGAAGGTTACTAAGTAGTCAATTTATTCGTCTAGAGAAAAAACTAGTCTGCAAAGTCCATTTTTTTTTGGTCTCTTGAGGTTCAAGAAACGTAAACATCTATTCGAATTTAAGACCGAGTGGGCTAGAACAATACGTCGTTTCACATTCACATTTAAATTTGCACGTCTTAGAGGTTCCCCAAAAATAAAACGACATCTAATTGTGAGTAATGTACCAGATAGTATGTCATTTCCGGTTATCATACGACTTAGTAGCGGATGTTATTTAAGGTTATGTCTCCACAGGTAGTATGTTATGAAAATGTGAGCAAAAAGAAGCATGTTGTAATTCAGATGTTAATATCAAATATCTTTATCTGAAGAAGCTTAAGTTAAGTGAAACAATTGTTGTGAATTATTTAATAAACGTCTAGATACTCTTTTATGTTTTTTCAATTCTTCCTCATTATCAAAAAAAAGAAATTCATAATTTTTTTGTTCAAACAAACCAGAACAAGGTTAGGTTAGGTTACCAATGGGGGTTGTTTATTCTTTGTTCTTCATCTAAAATATAACATTCTGGAACATTCTAGAACCTTCTTGAACCTTTTGGAGGATTCTGTAAACTTCTGAACCCTTTTAGAAAATTGAATAACATTCTAGAATGTGCTGAAAAATTCTCGTAGCTATTCTATAGTTTTCTGGGCCATTTTACAATATCCGGAAATACTTTAGAACATTTTAGAATATACAATATTCGTTATTTTTTTGTACAAACAAACCAGAAGAAGGGTAACATTGTTAAACGTGATCCCAAATTGAATAGACTTAATTAACTTTTTCTTTATGGCGTCCGGAAAGGGGAAAATGAGATAGAATTCACATAAATGCTGTCTAAACCATTTACACACACGACAAATTATTAGTCATAAACCCTCTTTTGACTTTTGTTTCTAATTAACATAACTACCAATTGGGGTAGTTTATTCTTTGTTCCTCTTCCAAAATAAATTTTACTAATCAGGACGTTGAACATTTGATACCCTTCGAGAATATACATTTCAAGGATATTTTTGGCCCAACTTTGGCTTCTTAAGCATCAATTTATATCTGGGGAACTGATGGTTTAATTAAATTTTCTGCCTTCTAAATTACTATTCTTTAGACAGACATTTAGACAAATTGACTGACAAAAATTAGACATTGAGAGGATTCAGAGATACTAACAACTAAACCTAATTTTGATTTAAAAAATTTGATTGTGTTGCTTTCCAGTGTGAACTGAAAAAATTCTGCATCATATTCCAACATCCAGGAACATATTATCACATACTCTTGAAACTTCTGGAATATTCTATAACATTTTCAAACACTAGAAGGTACCTACTGAAACTCTCTCAACATTCTTAAATACCCAGAAATGTTTTAGAACATTCTCGAGCATTTAAAAATATTCCAGAATAAACTGGAACATTTTTTAAAACTTCTGCAAAATTTGATAAGTTTATGAAAGATTTCAAAACCTTGTCAAAGCTTTTGGAGGTTTCTGTTACTCTGAAACTTTTTTGAAAATTGAATAATAATCTAGAATGTACTGAAACATTCCCGGAAACGCTTAAGAGCATTCTAGAATATACTGGAACATTTTTGTAACTTTATTCTATAGTTTCAAAACTTTTGGAGGATTCGGTAGCTTTCTTAAACCTTAAAAAAAAAAACGAATAAAATGTTCCACAGCTATCTGGAACATTTTACAGAATCCAGATATGATTTAGAATTTTCTCGAAACTTTGGGAAATTCTGGAACATGCTGGAACATTGTGGAAGCTTCTGCAAGATTTAATAACTTTTGGAAGGATTTTATAAATATCTAGAATATTTTGGAAAAAGGAACAACATTTCAGAATATATTGAAATACTCTTGAAACTTGGGGCATTTTACAGCATCCAGAAATACTGGAAGATCTTTTAAGCTACAAGATGTAATAGTTTGTATTATGAAACACTAGAATTCTCTCAACTTTTTGGAGGATTTCTCGCATATTTTAGAAACTTTTGATACGTTCTAATATATAATAAAACATATGTAATCTTCTTGAAACGCTTCATGGAAAATTTATTTGTATAATGCCCTTTTTGGTCACTCACATTTTCGTAACCAACACTTCAAAACAAAACCTTTCTCTTAGATGGGGGATGAAGGTTTATCAGACCATACGAGACTATTTGCTTTCAAAATTATGGACTTTCAAAATGATGAAGTTAAAAATTCTCTTTGATTATCACAACATTATTCAGTCCTGGCCTGATTTTTTTTAACATTCAGAAGATTTTCTTAATAACTCTTGCAGCAAAGGTAGAACCAGGTAAATATATTTGTTCAGGCTACACAGAAATTATAAAAGCTCGGTTATGGGTTGTGTTTACATTAGTTTTGTTATCAGGTCCTGACATTCTGACCGAAATAGTTACTAAGATGATAAACCTTTACCATCAACAAATATTTCACTTTTTTATCGCGGTAATAAAACCATAAAAACCAGAGACAGATATACTAATGTACCTAAAAGTTTGTTTAAAAGAACAAAAAACATGCAATAGGCAAGACATTTTTGTTCTGTAATAAATAATAAATAAAAATTATAATTATTGTCTGATTTGTATAAGTTGCTAACAAATTTCGTAAGAACAAGAACTACATATATGGAACCTTCAAGAAAAAATACAGAATAATATTCAAATTTCACGGTTTCGAAAACTTTTACACTTTATCTTAAGAAACTACCAGAAAAATATCTATTTGCATTTTTTCAAAAACAGTTCAATTTTTTGGGCTTCTTGTGTTATTTCTAAACGAATTAGTTTTTTTCTCTTTTCCAAAGTAATAATTGCTAATTACTTAATCGATTAGTCCAATAGCTTTGAAATTACTTCCTCAATATTTTTAGAATGTACAAATTAATTAATATTGTTTACCTACTTCAGTTCTAGTCGAAACAATAGGAAGTCTTCTTTAAAGTTAACTATTAAAACTAAACAGTCATAAAAAATTAATATTTCACTTGCTTTTGTTACGTACTTAAAAAGAAATGACAAAAAAGTGCAGCCTGTCCGCATGGATTGAGAATGCTTAGAAAGCATGATGGACAACCATGCAATACTTCGATAGAATATACTTTTGTTTCTTAAAGTTTTTTGGGCATACCTAATAGTATCAACTAATACATTACGTCACCATAAATTTCAACTTTATTACCAATTAACACACAGCTGTTATTACTATCGTTTTTTTTTTTTTTAAACATGGTTAATTCGGCTATTCTGTATTTCTTAGATATTTTTTTTATCCCGACATCTTGCTGCTTATCTAGAATTTTTGACTCTTCATAAAGAGCTGAAAATATCTGTTTTTCTTATTTTTACGAACAACAGATTCCAAATTTATTCACATTGCTGGGTGTATACTGTATTCATTCTAATAGCTGTGTTCATACTAGCGCGAGTCTACTGTATTACCTACATAAAAAGTTAGTTAAACTAAAAATAATAATAAACTTGTTCGATCAATGAAAAAAGAAATTAATTAATTCCATGAGGTTGAACTATGAGGGTAAGGATTGAAAATCGATACCTAATGAATTTGTAATATCACGTGGAACTGGCGCTTGTTGAATTAAATTGGGATATTAGACTTACCTACGAACGACCATCATGCAAAGGATATAAACCAGCAAAGAAGTAAAAAAAAGTATTTTTAATTAACATAAATAATATTTATTTTCCTTTGGATGTTCATCGAGTTTTTTTAATAAACAAATAAATAAATTGTAAATTTTATACACTTTTTTTACACTTACTTGACATTAATTAAGAACAAATGCATTTAAAATTTATTTAAAACAGTAAAAATATTAAAATGAGTGCAATTTTAAAACTGGGGTGACTTAATAAGTATTACGATTAAGTTATTTATCCATTTTTAATTTAATAGTTACGAATTAAAAATAAGATCCCACTTAAATAAAATGGGACACAAAGATAACTTGGCATTAATTTCATCAGTACCTACCTATTTCTTAAATAGATTTGGCAAAGTGCATAACATTTTAAGAAAAGCTGTATTTACCTACGTGTAACACCTACTTACAATTGGACCACCAAATAAATAGATACGTCGAACGTAAAGATGTCATTTTTTAAACCACGAAATTAATTTATTTGTTTTTACTTCACTGACGACAGTGAATAATAAACAATGGATTTCTTTGATAATACAATGCATAAATTATTCATTAGCTCTTCCTTTTCATAGAAAAACAACTTAAAAATATTCAAATTCTTCTACCTACTTACATTTCCTATACAAGATAAAATTTAAAGAAATTTATAGGGTAATTTAACAAAAAAATAACAAAATTACACATCAAAAACAAAGAACAAAAGGGACTATTCCTTCTAATGTTTAAGAATGATAAATTTTATGTAGGTAAACGTTAAAATTAAATATTAATAGGCACAAAGTGTGTGTTTAAATTAATTAATCACATTACGAATAAAATCAACATGGCGTCAGGAATCGACCAACCATCAGCGAGAAGTTTAAAATTAACCAATCGATTTAAAGCAGCGTTTTCCCGCCGTGTCATCTACTTTTTAGAGAATAAGATGTATAACGCATCTAGATGTACAGGAAGTTTCAAAAAGCCCTAAATTACTTCTTTGAAAAATTCCAGAACATATTTTTCAATTACTTATAGGCACATAGTGTGGTAAACATTCGAAAGTTTAAATTAATCAATTACATTACGAATAAAATCGACATGGCGTCAGGAATCGACCAACCAGCAGCGAGAGATTTAAAATTAACCAATAGATTTAAAGCAGCGATTCCCGCCGTGACGTCTACTTTTTAGAGAATAAGGTGTGTAATGCATTTAGATGTACAAGGAGTTTCAAAAGCCTCTAATTACTTTTTTGAAAAATTCCAAGACATTTTTGTGAAATGAGACAATATGATTAACAATTAAAAAATTAAGTATGTCAATAAATAAATATCTGATTGTACGTACTGTATTTATTTATTTAGTGTACCTTCATAGAAATATGTATCATAATATGTACGTAGTAAATCTATGTTACCTACCTGAAAAGTTACTAACATTTTTATTTTATCTATCTATTAAGTAAATAGCCTTTTTAAGAAAATAAGTAATTAGAAAAATTATGGATAAATAACTGATTCAGAATTTGTTATTAATCTAAAGATAATGTTTGTTTGTTGTACCCATACATACCTATGTTTCTTTAATTTATTATTTTTGAAATTGTTTATAAATTTTTACCATTGGACGATTTGGGTAAAAAAGAACTTACCACTAAAATCAACGAGACAAGGCATTTTAGGCAAACGACTACGACATACTACAGCAGCTTTTATGACTTTCAATTGAAACTATTAAACGGTTAAATTAGTTCACACTTTTCACAATAAATTGCTTCTGTTTCGTTACGCACAAGAAAAAACACATTTTCTATTGAAATCCGGAAAATGGGACCGTATAAAGTTGCAACAGAGACGCAATCCAGTAAAATGTGTTGCACTGGCGCAAGTTTAAAGGAAACCAGCGATGGTTAAATCCCCTATACGTTACGCTATTTTTTAAGAGCACAAAACGATTTACCCATTAAATCGACGACCATCACGAACGACCGTGAGTCACCAACTGAGTCGACTCCACTAGCGGACTCGCGGCCGCGGAATTGTTGCGCGATCGCGACCGTTGATTACTAAAAAACCACTTAACAGAGCCGGCGCGACGTTTACAGGACCGTAATGAGAACAAATATATTGAGGTAGTAACTGGCCTATTATATAAAAAGCCACAATATTTTAAAAAAATTCAATTCAGTGTTTTTGAGCTTCTAAATCTTTAAAAAAAATTTTGTATTTGTCTTCAATGTGTATGAGTACCAACGCGATAATGGCATCATTCATGAGTAGTTGTGTTGTTGATTTATTTTAATATTGGGTGCATGTTGTATTTGTTGTTTTTAGATTAGATAACGAACCATTGGTTATGCGGTAGTAGGTGTGGGTTCGTGTAAATGCACACGTCCGTCCACGCCTACACCATATAACCTACGTAGTAGTACGCTAGTATAAATATAAAAAATTCCTCGTCAACCGTTCCTTAATCTCATCTTAACATAAACAGTATCTATGGTCGCAAGATTGATTAAACACAACAATACATGTACTAATGATGTTATTATCGCGTTGGTACACATACACACTGAAGACAAATACAAGACATTCTTGAAAATTTAGAAGCTCAAAAACACTATGATCGGCTCATTTACTCGCCCAACATATGTGCATATTCTTGATCAGCATGACGAACTCTACAAGAAAATCGAAAGGGGGTAAACTTTTGTGCATAATTACAACTTCATCATTTATAGAAATTTTTTTTGAGCTTTGGGAATATATAGTAGACTTACGGTGCCAAATCGGGAAAATAGGGCAGGTGCGAGTGGTCAACCAATTCAAAACCCATTTTATCAACTGCTTGAAATGCAATCAACGACTTGTGGGAAGGGATGTTATTTTTCATTTAGAGTGCACCTTTGGCAAGTTTTCCGCCTTGTTTTTCCACAATTCTTTTGAGTAATTTATTGAGTAACTCTACCTACCTCGTTCCAAGGAATCCAACAGAAATATCCCACCTTTCTCCCAAAAAAATAAGCTCGAACTTTGCCAGTCTGCTATTACATATTCGTTTCCACTTTTAAAATTGGTTTTGAATTAGTTCACCACCCACACCCTCTCTGTTCTCCTGATTTGGCATCGTCAAACTAATGTTTATTCTCAAAGCTCAAAAAACATTTATTGGAAAAAGATTTTCTTCAAGTAACGAAGTCGTATGTGCCCTTAAGATTAAGGAGTGGTTTGCAGACCTTCTACCACAAATTTCCTACGACAAAATTATGATTAAGATTACAGAAGCGTTAACTCAGTAACAGACTCAGGGGGGAATAGGGAAAATCTCTCCCCTTCAAGGGCTCTGCTGTGAAAAAGTTGCACTTATATTGATAAATTAGAGAAAAAGCTAAAATTAAGACATTGATACACTCCAAGTTCTCAGCTTTGTCTAGATACTCTTTTAAACGATATGTCGAATACAATTTCAAACAAAAGGCCATTCAAATAACCCCTAAAAGCCCCCATCCCCCTTTTAGGGGTTACTTGAATGCCTTTGCTTTACTTATTTGTGATGACCTATTGCATGGTGATTATGTTTATTTGGTTTTTCTAGCTTTTCTTTACGTTTTAGTGGATTTTGATTTGAACACACAGCCTTACTGAAAGCATATTCAGGAATTCCCCAAAATAATTAATTTTTCTTTAGAATGTATTATTTAAGAACAGTTTTAATAATTTGCTTGAATGAATATTAAAAAGCTGCTCAAAAAAAATAAACATAGTAGGAGGAGTAAGAGCTATTCCTTCTTTTGCTGACACCGGGGGGTTGTAGGGGTTAAACATTATTAAAAATGACTGAAAATCTGATTACGTTATACTTGAATAATCTCTACCATCACATCCATTTTTTAGGGAAAATTTATATCTTTCTTCTCCTCCCCCTAAGAATTGCTTCTGGATCCTTCCAATGCATTGTCTCAGCCCTTTTACAATCATGACCCTGTAAATAAACTCCCCATATTCCTAAACGCGATAACCCGGGGGGTCGCAACCCCCAAGTTGACAAACGTGATCTTTGGCGTATCTTTATAAGTAGATGAGGGAGGTCAAGAATTAAGTATGCCTTTGAAAAATTAATTTTTTTACATACAAAATATGGTTAAAATTGGGTTCGATGTGAAACTTACCTCTTCTCTTTCTATAAACTTTCCTTCTCTGCTTCTTTCCATCGGGTTTCCCGGTGGAAAACTCAATCAACTTCATCATACAGCACAATAAAAGCACTATCATGTCTTATTAACTAATATAGAAACGTTCAGGCCATTTCTTAGTCACGTCCATTATTTTATTTTCTTACAACCGGTTAAAAAATTACAAATTTTTATTATATTGTACGTTGCAAAAATTTTAAAGTTCAGTTTATTCTTCGGCACTGCTGATGGGTCACCTAACACTGCTGCTGATTTGAATTCAATTTGAATGAGGCGAGTTTGTGTTAGCATTGTAGTAGGTACAAAGGGACTAATTTTAGCATACCTTCCCGCAAAGAAATCTATTTCTACCCTCCTGGTTATATGAACAACTCACATACAATACAATCGGGGTAAGTAGCTTCTTTAACAGTAGACACAAGGGTGCAGATATCAATCACATCCCCTAAATCAAGAAATATCTGCTATGCAAAATAACTATATTTACAATTATTTAGTAGGACACCCTGTATATATTTAATCCAGTCAGGAGTCATTACTGAGAGTTTGCATATTTTTTTATGTGATAAATCATAACGATGGTGAGGCATGTTTTGCTGAGTGAGAGGATGGAGCAACAAAGTCGTTATTAGGTTGATTGCTACAAGTCATGGATGTTGTACTGCCAAATGTGATTACAATGTTGAATGTAAGAGCAATTTTATGACTTGTAACGATAATTAAACACATGTATTTAATAAGGAATGCTAACATGACGATCTGAGCCGAATAACGATGAAATGCCATTGACTTTGTTTTTTTTATTTTTGAGCTGTAGCAGTTGGTATTAATTTAAATTAAATATTATAACGAAATATATTAGGTGAAAAAATAACTTTCAATGATAACTGCAGAAAGAAAATAATTTTTTGGTACATGGGCAAAGGCGTAGTAAGGGGGCCAAGGGTGGGCACCACCAACCCTACGAAACTCATTGTTCACCCCAAAAAAGATACTGTTATTATATTTGGCATTAAAAAAAAAGATTTCCAAAGATTAGCAAACAAACTGGTTAACTACCCTCCCTAGGAAAGCACCCTATTATGCCAATGTCCATGGGTTAAGTATTTAATTTGATTTTCTTTCGAGATAATTTATGCTTTGAATTTTGGAATTAGTGCCATATTTTTTTCGTGGTCTCAAATTCGGTTGCGTTTCGTTTAAAGTAATATTTAAGTTTCTCTTTACCGGATGCATGAGGTAGTAAACCCAACATATCATGTCTGCAAGTCTCTGCATCATAATCACAAAGCAGTAAACAAATCTGGTGTTCTGTTAAACTTTAAAATAACTCTAACAAGGGCAATAAAAGTCTGAGTATTATTAAAAGTTGATTTAAATAAAAAAAAATCAATTTTTTCAATTCCATATAAAAAAATGATTTCTTAACCTAAGAAATTGTGATCATTTTCTAAGAAGTTTTAAAAAAATTATTGAAATATATCTTTTTAAATTTATTTTGATTACAAATTACGTATTTGGTTCATTTAAATGACTGAGGATTGAGCCAATTTAAGGATATCAAAGACCTAAACAAGCCTATTTTATATTTAGTGACAAACAAGATGGCCGAAAGGGTTAATGACTAATTAAAACAGTTTCTCCCAAAGAACTATCCATTTTTATTGACTGTAATAAAAAGAGCTACTGAAATCATCCCCTAAATGACATTAACTATTGTAGATAGATATGTAATCGCTACCCTTAATACAAAAAACAAGTTTTCAACATCATATTTAAAAACTGACTGATGATAAACCTCAAAAAAAAAATATCAACTTACGATAGTCCCTTTTTAAAAACTACAATTCCCACACAGATTCTCCGAATTTGCAAAATTTAATTCAACAATAAATTATTAATTTACTCCACTTTCAATGCGCAAAATGGCCGTCTCGATTTCCGCGTCCCTAAAATCAACTTGTACACGTGTACGTGTCCGAAAACAATCGAAAGAAACGTGAGGAGGATGACGTTCCCGATCAGTACGAAACGTCACAAAATCAATACATAAATCGCGTCGCGTTTTCACCAGCGATCGATTCCTTTTCGGGAAAAATGGCCGGCAATTATACGGAAACAACAAACAAACTTTGCGTCGTCTAAAAGCGAGGGAAAGAGTTGAAAATGTTGCACACGACACTAGGAATTGTGGCGAAACATCGGATAAGATGGGACGTCTCTGGATGTGACTTAACGAGAGAGAGAGACGCCAAACGGGAACGCACGTCTACCAATAGGATGTATCCCTTAAAATAGACGAACTAAAATGTATAATTAACTAAATGTATGATATGCATGTGTAAGCCAAGCGGGAGGACTATTTTCACGTTTTAAATAAGTCCAGTTCATTGCGACTGCGCACTCAAACCAATTTACTCCACTTAAGTCATTTCATTTGCCTCTCGAATGTTTTATCGTCGAAACTAACTCATTCACATGCTTACAACAAGTCATACAAATAGAGATAGCTGAATTTATTGTACTCGCAGAGTTGAATAATCGAAGATTATGGTAGAAATCCTTGTTGAAAATATGTTTTTTATGTAATCTACATCCTCCCTTTATTAAAATAAAAGGAATGAATAATTCAGAGCTATTAAGGGTGTAAATTATATGACGGGGGATATCCTTAAGGACCTACTCGAATATTTATTGTACTCATAGAGTTGAATAATAAATGATAATGACAGAAATCCTAGATACAAAATAAATATTTTCTATAATTATTTTTTTTTTCAATAATTAGTTACTACCCCACTACGTAAATCTTTTAGTGGGGTAGTTAGTAATTTGTAGATGAATCAAATCACGTTATTGTAAAATATTTTTTGTTATGTTTTAAGAATAATGTTGCTTCTTTTTTTTAAATAAATAAATACTATTTCAATAGTAGTACCAAATTTTTTTCAAGATACTCCTCTATGATTTCTTGCTCTGTAGAAAGTAAAAGTTTTCGTGGCTTGTTCTCTCAGTAAACAGCCAGAATGCAGACCATATGTTCCTTCCTCTATTATATAACTATTAATAACCATTTCTGAGTAGTATTTATAGATTTAATAGACATCTTTCTACTAAAGCTCTGTGCCAACAAATGAGTATGAAAATCAGTAGATGTGAACAATGTTAAATCGAAAGATAAAATTACAAATAGGCAATAATTATATGTAGAACTTTCTATTTCATTCATAAAGAAATATGTCGACACTTTAACAAAATATATTTGAAATAATTAAATTTTAAACTTCTATAAAACTGAATACAAATTATTTAAACTAAAAAAAAAAATGTTCATTTATTAAAAATTGAAACTATTTGTTTAATTGAGTTTATATTAGTGTTTCATTTATTTTTTTTTTCGTTGAATCCCTTTCCAATTTCTTGTTTCGTAAAAAGGGGAGGTCAAAGCCAAATGTTCTGATTATAAACTCACGAAAGTATGTAAGACTAAACTTTATATTTTAAGGTCTAGTTTAAACTGCATACTATCCAGAAGTGTCAGCAAAGCAAATTGTAAAGTTTATTAATAGAGTAGCTGTTGGAGAATTTAATTTATTTTATAGGATCACTTATGTGTACAAACTCGAACTTGTAACGCAAATAAATGCATTTTCAATGTGGGGTCACTTTTAGGGGAGAAATTCGAAAATGAAAAACAAATACCGTATGACATATCAAATGAAAGGGCTCAAATATATATTTCTAATAATTTTAGAATAAATCATTTTAAAGTTGTCTAAAAGAATGGTTAACAATTGTTCATCCCTCCCTTATATATCAGAAACTTCTGAGTCTAAAATTTATTTAACTAATTAAATTAAAACCAATTTCTATTTACAGTATAATATACATATATTGGGTTTTATTAAACTTTTGTGAACTAAATTCTAAATATAAACTGTAATAGTAGATTTTACCTTTTTATCCCCAGTTACGGTTGGTAGAACGAACCATCTTATTAATCAAATCTGAAAAATTAAAAGTTCCTAATTTATATGAGTTTTTTAAAAATTAAAATATAAAAGCAATTAATGGATATTGGTGTTACTTTTAAAAACTTGAAGTGCTACATAGATATAAGAAAGAACAGAAGTTCAAAAATTGTTAATAGTTCATCATTTTAAGTGTCACCTAAATTTCGAAAAACAAAAAAATTTGAAATTTTTGTTTTTTTTAATTTTTTTTTTTGATAAAGTTGTTTAAAAAAGAAATTGCAATTTGTTGTTGTTGTTGTTCACGTTTTATATTGATTTTTTTTAAAATTATAAACAAAAATCGAAATACTTTATAACCATTTGCAAGAAATAATCAAAGAGAAATTGTAAACTGGAAACATCTTTTTTTGCTTCAATTAAACTTATTTGGAAATAGTGATAACTTCGTATAGTTTCTCAATTCTTAAATTAATTTTTAAAAAAGTTTTGTTTTGTTAACTGACATGTTGCATATTGTAGAATCTTTTTAAGTACAAAATAGTAATTAACAAGGTAAATTATGTACATACGTCATTATGAACCATTGGTATAAGTGTAAAGTATAAGCTGTTGATAATGTAGGTACATAAATTGTTGTGCAACAACCTCTTTATTGATTTTTTAATTTTTGAGCAGTTTTTGACAATAAGACATAAAGAAAATTTTGTATATTCTTAAGATATGCGACACACATATATGTACTTATGTATAAAAATGCATGTGTATCGAAATGTTACTTACCCTTCTAAGGATACTCCTAAAATTAGCGTTTAATTTAATCCTTTGCGTTAACAATTTTTAGTACCCAGTTTGAAACACAACAAGAACAATAACTCGCAATTGTTCGTTCGTTTAATTATTCGCAAACCTTCACATTTCCGAAAAATGTGGTCGATCACCGCGATCGCTATTTTCGTTTAGGCGGGGTTGGATTATAGCGAGGGTGGTTGGCAGCAACCCCCGTCTTCCGGATATACGAAGCTTCATCAACAAACATTTAATTTGATAGTGTTACAACAAATTTAACAGTATCTCTGAACATATAAGTAATCAATTAATTAATTCATTATCAGAAGTATGAAAAGTTTGTTTATTTATTTATAATAAAATGTGAAATGTTGTATTAAATTAAAATATTATTAAGTGAATAGCTTCTGGATGAAACAGCGTATATGAAACAAGGATACGTTTTAGAACGACATCTCGTGAAACTTTCTACATACAATTTAGTTTCGTATTGATTTTCTCTTTGCTTCTTCATTTCACATTTTCATCAGTATTCATAGAGCATCTTGAGGGAAAATTAGGCTCCAATTTTGATTCAATAATTTAAAAGTTAATTGCTTCTATATTTGTACTTTTCAATAATTCGTCTGTAATTTTTAAAAAGCAACATAAAATAAGTAACACGAATTTGAGAAAAAAATTAATAATATTATATTTAAAATGTATTGTTAAAAGCTTATAAAGTTGTTTGAAAGCCTTTTTTGCTTCATTTACATAAATTTCGTTTTTGTAAAAAGAGCGTCAATTTAAAAGAACCGCTCTCAGGAAGGATAATAATCACTTCCTTTCTGTAAAAGGTTACGTCAATTATGATTGGCTGACATCATGTTTGTTTTTAAGTCAAATTGGTGGGGTTAAGTGGTAACCTCGAAAAAGAATTGGGTGTGTTAATTTTTATGTTCATTAGTAATTAATTTAATTAATTAGTTTGCTTTTGCATGGTTTTGTATAAATTATAGAACCCCATATGCTTGAAAGCATAATTAGTTTAGTGTAGTTGGTTTTGTGTCTTGTAAATATTTACCAGTTTTTAGTGCAAAGGATGTCTCCTACACCTACGGGGTAAGCTCTTATTTAATACTGCTTCAGATTTAGATAAGTAATGGTATAAAATTGCCCTTTATCAACATTTGCTGCGATAAAATATCTGAATTAATAAATGGAATGTAATCTACCTGCGATAAGATAAGATTTGTTGACATCTGCTTTTGAAACACAAAACATACTTACTTTCTAAGCCAGTTTTGCCCACGTACGACTGCATGGTACTTGCATTCATGTATTTAATTCACAAATCAAAATGTTTCGAAACGTGTTTAAAAATCAGTTACCCCAAGACAGATCTCCCGATATACCTGATTTGAAACCATTAGAATACAGTGTTTTGTTTAAAAGACGAGCAGAATCAAAGGAGCTTCTAATAGAAGCAGACTACGATGATTTGAGTGAATTTTCAGAACAGTCGTTTGAAGTTGCAAACTATCAATATGTTTGTCCAACTCCAGATGTTGTTAATCAAACACTGGAAAGAAAGACATCAATAGTAAAAGTAAAGCCAGAATGGAGCAACAAACGGTAACAAAATAGCCTCAGAATTTGATAATGTTACAAGCAGTTTCTTCTTTTACTTTTGACCTTTTGTACTTAATTTTTGTTACCAATTTTCTTGTATTTTTTGCAGTTTAAATGGTGCCATGTCTTTCGATAACATGATCTGTTCTCGTTGTGCAGAAGGATTTGAGCCACATGAAAAAATAGTCAACTCAAACGGTGAACTATGGCACCAGCAATGTTTTGTGTAAGTTGTTTGTTCGTCTGGCATTCCAGTTTTTGTAAAATAACTTACTTTTCCTTCTTAAAGGTGTGCACAATGTTTTCGACCGTTTAAGGATGGCGTCTTCTACGAATTTGAGGGCCGAAAGTACTGTGAACACGACTTTCATGTACTTTTCGCCCCATGCTGTGGAAAATGCGGGGAATTCGTTATTGGACGAGTTATAAAGGCGATGAATGCCAACTGGCACCCTGAATGCTTCAGGTGTGAGATGTGCACATCAGAGCTTGCAGATTCTGGTTTTATTCGCAATGCAGGCAGGGCTCTTTGTCATGAATGCAACGCTAAAGTAAAAGCTGTTGGACTGGGGAAATATGTGTGTCACAAATGCCAGTGAGTAATCTGTAGTCTGTTCTTTGAATTGAAATAGTTTAATTGTTCTGTTTTTGTTATCAATAGCGGAATAATCGATGATCAGCCCTTGAAATTCAGGGGGGAAGTGTACCATCCGTACCATTTTAATTGTACAGCATGCGGCGTTGAATTGGATAGTAATGCCAGGGAGGTGAGAAGCAGACCCGGTTTTGCTGCAAATGACATGAATGAACTCTACTGTCTTAGATGTCACGATAAAATGGGAATTCCAATCTGTGGTGCATGCAGGAGACCCATTGAGGAGAGAGTTGTCACTGCCTTAGGAAAGCACTGGCATGTTGAGGTAAACAAATGTTTTAATTAGGTAATACATAAATGCAACTTCTCCCATTTTTATTACTAGCAGGTTTTATGAAACTTTCAGTAAGTTATAAGAATTTTTTTAAAGGGTTTATAAAAGGTTCTGTGATATCTTTAAGTGTCTGGAAAATTCTACGATGTTTCTATGTCTTTTAAGTAGTTTATTGGTAGATTGTTTGAGATTCCTGAAAGTTTCTAGTACTTTTGTGAGGTTTATAAATGTAATTTTGGAATAGAAAGAGATTTTAAATGTTTTTCTTTTTCGTGGTGCGCAAGATCTCATTTTGTATTATATTTTTCAGCATTTTGTTTGCGCAAAATGTGAGAAACCGTTCTTCGGTCATCGCCATTACGAAAAGAAAGGTTTGGCCTATTGCGAAACACACTATCACCAACTGTTTGGAAACCTGTGCTTCGTCTGCAACCAAGTTATTGCTGGAGACGGTGAGCCTTTCTCAAAACTTTCTGATTTTAAACTTCCTACAATAAGTATTTTTTGTTTTTCAGTATTCACCGCCTTGAATAAGGCTTGGTGTGTACACCACTTTGCTTGTTCGATTTGTGACCAGAAGATGAACCAGAAGACGAAATTCTACGAGTGCGATTTGAAACCGGTCTGCAAGAAGTGTTACGAAAAGTTGCCAACCGAACTTAGGCGTAGATTACGACGTCAACACGAAGCTACCCCGAAGAAGTACCCACCCCCTACCGTCGCTTAGGTGTATCATTTCTAACGTTGCCTTAATGTCTACAGAATGGTGCTAAACACATGTTATATTAAAAGGAAACCACTAATTTTATAACTAATTAATTACTTAATTAATACGATACATAGTTTATTCAATCAGCAAAACGGTTTAAGCTTAACATTAATTATTTATAATAATTTTTTACATCTTCTGTTTATTTAAAATAATTTGTAGATAATACCAGGCAATGAAAGGTAAATGTAGCACTATTTATTAAAAAAATATGTAATTATTTTTGCACGACAGCAGCTAAGATAATAAATAGTGTCATTAGTTTTATGTTAATTTTAAAAACCATATTTTTTCATATTTAATAATTGTTTTCAAGATTAAAGTGAACTGTTCTAGTGGTGCTCGACAGTGCTTTCATGTTTCACAGACATGTTTTAATAGTGTTGAAGGCTCTTCAGTTAATTAATTTATTTATTTGCTTGGTTTTTGTAAATGTGATTGAGACTCGCACATAATATTAAATGCATAATTTTATATTTATGAATTTTATGCTTGTATTTAATTATTTTTCTTGAATTGACTACCACTAAACGTAATCTAGCTAATATTAAGTGTTTTCGATTGATTTGTTATTGTTTACAACTAATCAGTGCCTCAAAGAATGCAAAAATGTATACCTAATTGTTCTTATAATGTAACTAATTAATGATTAAATATTGATTTTTAGAAAAAGTCTTGTTTTATTTAATACGACGGATGTAAATAGTAGCGCTCCAAAAATTTCTATATGATAATCAGTTATCCTACTGGTTTGAAATATCAAAATATATGTAAAAAGGTATGCAGAATCTTGTGGTGCTATCAGTTTTCTAGTACGTCACGATATGTAGACATCACAAAGTTTTCTAGTAGGAGATTGTAGAAAAACATTTTAAAATAAGCGCTCCCAAAATTTCTATATGTTAATCAGTTATCCTGATCGTTTGAAATATCAAAATATATGTAAAAAGGTATGCAGAATCTTGTGGTGCTATCAGTTTTCTAGTACGTCATGGTATGTAGACAACACAAAGTTTTTTAGTAGGAGATTGTAGAAAAACATTTTAAAATAAGCGCTCCGAAAATTTCTATATGTTAATCAGTTATCCTGATCGTTTGAAATATCAAAATATATGTAAAAAGGTATGCAGAATCTTGTGGTGCTATCAGTTTTCTAGTACGTCATGATATGTAGACAACACAATGTTTTTTAGTAGGAGATTGTAGAAAAACATTTTAAAAAAAGCGCTCCCAAAATTTCTATATGTTAATCAATTATCCTGATCGTTTGAAATATCAAAATATATGTAAAAAGGTATGCAGAATCTTGTGGTGCTATCAGTTTTCGAGTACGTCATGATATGTAGACATCACAAAGTTTTCTAGTAGGAGATTGTAGAAAAACATTTTGAAATAAGCGCTCCGAAAATTTCTATATGTTAATCAGTTATCCTGATCGTTTGAAATATCAAAATATATGTAAAAAGGTATGCAGAATCTTGTGGTGCTATCAGTTTTCTAGTACGTCATGATATGTAGACAACACAATGTTTTTTAGTAGGAGATTGTAGAAAAACATTTTAAAAAAAGCGCTCCCAAAATTTCTATATGTTAATCAGTTATCCTGATCGTTTGAAATATCAAAATATATGTAACAAGGTATGCAGAATCTTGTGGTGCTACCAGTTTTCTAGTCCGTCATGATATGTAGACAACACAATGTTTTTTAGTAGGAGATTGTAGAAAAACATTTTAAAAAAAGCGCTCCCAAAATTACTATATGTTAATCAGTTATCCTGATCGTTTGAAATATCAAAATATATGTAAAAAGGTATGCAGAATCTTGTGGTGCTATCAGTTTTCGAGTACGTCATGGTATGTAGACATCACAAAGTTTTCTAGTAGGAGATTGTAGAAAAACATTTTAAAATAAGCGCTCCCAAAATTTCTATATGTTAATCAGTTATCCTGATCGTTTGAAATATCAAAATATATGTAAAAAGGTATGCAGAATCTTGTGGTGCTATCAGTTTTCTAGTACGTCATGATATGTAGACAACACAATGTTTTTTAGTAGGAGATTGTAGAAAAACATTTTAAAAAAAGCGCTCCGAAAATTTCTATATGTTAATCAGTTATCCTGATCGTTTGAAATATCAAAATATATGTAACAAGGTATGCAGAATCTTGTGGTGCTATCAGTTTTCTAGTACGTCATGATATGTAGACAACTCAATGTTTTTTAGTAGGAGATTGTAGAAAAACATTTTAAAAAAAGCGCTCCCAAAATTACTATATGTTAATCAGTTATCCTGATCGTTTGAAATATCAAAATATATGTAAAAAGGTATGCAGAATCTTGTGGTGCTATCAGTTTTCGAGTACGTCATGATATGTAGACAACACATAGTTTTCTAGTAGGAGATTGTAGAAAAACATTTTAAAAAAAGCGCTCCCAAAATTTCTATATGTTAATCAATTATCCTGATCGTTTGAAATATCAAAATATATGTAAAAAGGTATGCAGAACCTTGTGGTGCTATCAGTTTTCTAGTACGTCATGGTATGTAGACAACACAAAGTTTTTTAGAAGGAGATTGTAGAAAAACATTTTAAAAAAAGCGCTCCCAAAATTTCTATTTGTTAATCAGTTATCCTGATCGTTTGAAATATCAAAATATATGTAAAAAGGTATGCAGAATCTTGTGGTGCTATCAGTTTTCTAGTACGTCATGGTATGTAGACAACACAAAGTTTTTTAGTAGGAGATTGTAGAAAAACATTTTAAAAAAAGCGCTCCCAAAATTTCTATATGTTAATCAGTAATCCTGATCGTTTGAAATATCAAAATATATGTAAAAAGGTATGCAGAATCTTGTGGTGCTATCAGTTTTCTAGTACGTCATGATATGTAGACAACACAATGTTTTTTAGTAGGAGATTGTAGAAAAACATTTTAAAAAAAGCGCTCCCAAAATTTCTATATGTTAATCAATTATCCTGATCGTTTGAAATATCAAAATATATGTAAAAAGGTATGCAGAATCTTGTGGTGCTATCAGTTTTCTAGTACGTCACGATATGTAGACATCACAAAGTTTTCTAGTAGGAGATTGTAGAAAAACATTTTAAAATAAGCGCTCCCAAAATTTCTATATGTTTATCAGTTATCCTGATCGTTTGAAATATCAAAATATATGTAAAAAGGTATGCAGAATCTTGTGGTGCTATCAGTTTTCTAGTACGTCATGATATGTAGACAACACAATGTTTTTTAGTAGGAGATTGTAGAAAAACATTTTAAAAAAAGCGCTCCCAAAATTTCTATATGTTAATCAATTATCCTGATCGTTTGAAATATCAAAATATATGTAAAAAGGTATGCAGAATCTTGTGGTGCTATCAGTTTTCTAGTACGTCACGATATGTAGACATCACAAAGTTTTCTAGTAGGAGATTGTAGAAAAACATTTTAAAATAAGCGCTCCGAAAATTTCTATATGTTAATCAGTTATCCTGATCGTTTGAAATATCAAAATATATGTAACAAGGTATGCAGAATCTTGTGGTGCTACCAGTTTTCTAGTACGTCATGATATGTAGACAACACAATGTTTTTTAGTAGGAGATTGTAGAAAAACATTTTAAAAAAAGCGCTCCCAAAATTTCTATATGTTAATCAGTTATCCTGATCGTTTGAAATATCAAAATATATGTAAAAAGGTATGCAGAATCTTGTGGTGCTATCAGTTTTCTAGTACGTCATGGTATGTAGACAACACAAAGTTTTTTAGTAGGAGATTGTAGAAAAACATTTTAAAATAAGCGCTCCGAAAATTTCTATATGTTAATCAGTAATCCTGATCGTTTGAAATATCAAAATATATGAAAAAAGGTATGCAGAATCTTGTGGTGCTATCAGTTTTCTAGTACGTCATGGTATGTAGACAACACAAAGTTTTTTAGTAGGAGATTGTAGAAAAACATTTTAAAAAAAGCGCTCCCAAAATTTCTATATGTTAATCAGTTATCCTGATCGTTTGAAATATCAAAATATATGTAAAAAGGTATGCAGAATCTTGTGGTGCTATCAGTTTTCTGGTACGTCATGGTATGTAGACAACACAAAGTTTTTTAGTAGGAGATTGTAGAAAAACATTTTAAAATAGGCGCTCCCAAAATTTCTATATGTTAATCAGTAATCCTGATCGTTTGAAATATCAAAATATATGAAAAAAGGTATGCAGAATCTTGTGGTGCTATCAGTTTTCTAGTACGTCATGGTATGTAGACAACACAAAGTTTTTTAGTAGGAGATTGTAGAAAAACATTTTAAAATAGGCGCTCCCAAAATTTCTATATGTTAATCAATTATCCTGATCGTTTGAAATATCAACATATATGTAAAAAGGTATGCAGAATCTTGTGGTGCTATCAGTTTTCTAGTACGTCACGATATGTAGACATCACAAAGTTTTCCAGTAGGAGATTGTAGAAAAACATTTTAAAATAAGCGCTCCCAAAATTTCTATATGTTAATCAGTTATCCTGATCGTTTGAAATATCAAAATATATGTAAAAAGGTATGCAGAATCTTGTGGTGCTATCAGTTTTCTAGTACGTCATGATATGTAGACAACTCAATGTTTTTTAGTAGGAGATTGTAGAAAAACATTTTAAAAAAAGCGCTCCCAAAATTTCTATATGTTAATCAATTATCCTGATCGTTTGAAATATCAACATATATGTAAAAAGGTATGCAGAATCTTGTGGTGCTATCAGTTTTCTAGTACGTCACGATATGTAGACATCACAAAGTTTTCCAGTAGGAGATTGTAGAAAAACATTTTAAAATAAGCGCTCCCAAAATTTCTATATGTTAATCAATTATCCTGATCGTTTGAAATATCAACATATATGTAAAAAGGTATGCAGAATCTTGTGGTGCTATCAGTTTTCTAGTACGTCACGATATGTAGACATCACAAAGTTTTCCAGTAGGAGATTGTAGAAAAACATTTTAAAATAAGCGCTCCCAAAATTTCTATATGTTAATCAGTTATCCTGATCGTTTGAAATATCAAAATATATGTAAAAAGGTATGCAGAATCTTGTGGTGCTATCAGTTTTCTAGTACGTCATGATATGTAGACAACTCAATGTTTTTTAGTAGGAGATTGTAGAAAAACATTTTAAAAAAAGCGCTCCCAAAATTTCTATATGTTAATCAGTTATCCTGATCGTTTGAAATATCAACATATATGTAAAAAGGTATGCAGAATCTTGTGGTGCTATCAGTTTTCTAGTACGTCACGATATGTAGACATCACAAAGTTTTCCAGTAGGAGATTGTAGAAAAACATTTTAAAATAAGCGCTCCCAAAATTTCTATATGTTAATCAGTTATCCTGATCGTTTGAAATATCAAAATATATGTAAAAAGGTATGCAGAATCTTGTGGTGCTATCAGTTTTCTAGTACGTCATGATATGTAGAGAACTCAATGTTTTTTAGTAGGAGATTGTAGAAAAACATTTTAAAAAAAGCGCTCCCAAAATTTCTATATGTTAATCAATTATCCTGATCGTTTGAAATATCAACATATATGTAAAAAGGTATGCAGAATCTTGTGGTGCTATCAGTTTTCTAGTACGTCACGATATGTAGACATCACAAAGTTTTCCAGTAGGAGATTGTAGAAAAACATTTTAAAATAAGCGCTCCCAAAATTTCTATATGTTAATCAGTTATCCTGATCGTTTGAAATATCAAAATATATGTAAAAAGGTATGCAGAATCTTGTGGTGCTATCAGTTTTCTAGTACGTCATGATATGTAGACAACTCAATGTTTTTTAGTAGGAGATTGTAGAAAAACATTTTAAAAAAAGCGCTCCCAAAATTTCTATATGTTAATCAATTATCCTGATCGTTTGAAATATCAACATATATGTAAAAAGGTATGCAGAATCTTGTGGTGCTATCAGTTTTCTAGTACGTCACGATATGTAGACATCACAAAGTTTTCCAGTAGGAGATTGTAGAAAAACATTTTAAAATAAGCGCTCCCAAAATTTCTATATGTTAATCAGTTATCCTGATCGTTTGAAATATCAAAATATATGTAAAAAGGTATGCAGAATCTTGTGGTGCTATCAGTTTTCTAGTACGTCATGATATGTAGACAACTCAATGTTTTTTAGTAGGAGATTGTAGAAAAACATTTTAAAAAAAGCGCTCCCAAAATTTCTATATGTTAATCAATTATCCTGATCGTTTGAAATATCAACATATATGTAAAAAGGTATGCAGAATCTTGTGGTGCTATCAGTTTTCTAGTACGTCACGATATGTAGACATCACAAAGTTTTCCAGTAGGAGATTGTAGAAAAACATTTTAAAATAAGCGCTCCCAAAATTTCTATATGTTAATCAGTTATCCTGATCGTTTGAAATATCAAAATATATGTAAAAAGGTATGCAGAATCTTGTGGTGCTATCAGTTTTCTAGTACGTCATGATATGTAGACAACTCAATGTTTTTTAGTAGGAGATTGTAGAAAAACATTTTAAAAAAAGCGCTCCCAAAATTTCTATATGTTAATCAATTATCCTGATCGTTTGAAATATCAACATATATGTAAAAAGGTATGCAGAATCTTGTGGTGCTATCAGTTTTCTAGTACGTCACGATATGTAGACATCACAAAGTTTTCCAGTAGGAGATTGTAGAAAAACATTTTAAAATAAGCGCTCCCAAAATTTCTATATGTTAATCAGTTATCCTGATCGTTTGAAATATCAAAATATATGTAAAAAGGTATGCAGAATCTTGTGGTGCTATCAGTTTTCTAGTACGTCATGATATGTAGAGAACTCAATGTTTTTTAGTAGGAGATTGTAGAAAAACATTTTAAAAAAAGCGCTCCCAAAATTTCTATATGTTAATCAATTATCCTGATCGTTTGAAATATCAACATATATGTAAAAAGGTATGCAGAATCTTGTGGTGCTATCAGTTTTCGAGTACGTCATGATATGTAGACAACACAGTTTTCTAGTAGGAGATTGTAGAAAAACATTTTAAAAAAAGCGCTCCCAAAATTTCTATATGTTAATCAATTATCCTGATCGTTTGAAATATCAAAATATATGTAAAAAGGTATGCAGAATCTTGTGGTGCTATCAGTTTTCTAGTACGTCATGATATGTAGAGAACTCAATGTTTTTTAGTAGGAGATTGTAGAAAAACATTTTAAAAAAAGCGCTCCCAAAATTTCTATATGTTAATCAATTATCCTGATCGTTTGAAATATCAACATATATGTAAAAAGGTATGCAGAATCTTGTGGTGCTATCAGTTTTCTAGTACGTCACGATATGTAGACATCACAAAGTTTTCCAGTAGGAGATTGTAGAAAAACATTTTAAAATAAGCGCTCCCAAAATTTCTATATGTTAATCAGTTATCCTGATCGTTTGAAATATCAAAATATATGTAAAAAGGTATGCAGAATCTTGTGGTGCTATCAGTTTTCTAGTACGTCATGATATGTAGACAACTCAATGTTTTTTAGTAGGAGATTGTAGAAAAACATTTTAAAAAAAGCGCTCCCAAAATTTCTATATGTTAATCAATTATCCTGATCGTTTGAAATATCAACATATATGTAAAAAGGTATGCAGAATCTTGTGGTGCTATCAGTTTTCTAGTACGTCACGATATGTAGACATCACAAAGTTTTCCAGTAGGAGATTGTAGAAAAACATTTTGAAATAAGCGCTCCCAAAATTTCTATATGTTAATCAGTTATCCTGATCGTTTGAAATATCAAAATATATGTAAAAAGGTATGCAGAATCTTGTGGTGCTATCAGTTTTCTAGTACGTCATGATATGTAGACAACTCAATGTTTTTTAGTAGGAGATTGTAGAAAAACATTTTAAAAAAAGCGCTCCCAAAATTTCTATATGTTAATCAATTATCCTGATCGTTTGAAATATCAACATATATGTAAAAAGGTATGCAGAATCTTGTGGTGCTATCAGTTTTCTAGTACGTCACGATATGTAGACATCACAAAGTTTTCCAGTAGGAGATTGTAGAAAAACATTTTAAAATAAGCGCTCCCAAAATTTCTATATGTTAATCAGTTATCCTGATCGTTTGAAATATCAAAATATATGTAAAAAGGTATGCAGAATCTTGTGGTGCTATCAGTTTTCTAGTACGTCATGATATGTAGACAACTCAATGTTTTTTAGTAGGAGATTGTAGAAAAACATTTTAAAAAAAGCGCTCCCAAAATTTCTATATGTTAATCAATTATCCTGATCGTTTGAAATATCAACATATATGTAAAAAGGTATGCAGAATCTTGTGGTGCTATCAGTTTTCTAGTACGTCATGATATGTAGACAACACAGTTTTCTAGTAGGAGATTGTAGAAAAACATTTTAAAAAAAGCGCTCCCAAAATTTCTATATGTTAATCAATTATCCTGATCGTTTGAAATATCAAAATATATGTAAAAAGGTATGCAGAATCTTGTGGTGCTATCAGTTTTCTAGTACGTCATGATATGTAGACAACTCAATGTTTTTTAGTAGGAGATTGTAGAAAAACATTTTAAAAAAAGCGCTCCCAAAATTTCTATATGTTAATCAATTATCCTGATCGTTTGAAATATCAACATATATGTAAAAAGGTATGCAGAATCTTGTGGTGCTATCAGTTTTCGAGTACGTCATGATATGTAGACAACACAGTTTTCTAGTAGGAGATTGTAGAAAAACATTTTAAAAAAAGCGCTCCCAAAATTTCTATATGTTAATCAATTATCCTGATCGTTTGAAATATCAAAATATATGTAAAAAGGTATGCAGAATCTTGTGGTGCTATCAGTTTTCGAGTACGTCATGATATGTAGACAACACAAAGTTTTTTAGTAAATAGAAATGTAATTAATGAAACACAGTTTAAAAGGAGCGCTTCTAAAATTTGTGTTTGTTAATCAGTATTACTGATAGTGTCAAATATAGAAATATATGTAATAATTGACTTAGAATATTATGGTGTCCTCAATTTTCGAGTGACACATGGAGCAGGGGCGGTTTGAATTTCATTAAAAAAAAAAGCTAACAAATGTAAAATAAAACAAAATTGAGAGAATGAAAATGTCTATCATTGAGTATATTTTTATCTAAAGTAATTACTAATTTATTGACATACATTCTAAAAAAATTGAATCAGCTTTTTTGATAAGATAAGTAAGTGAAAATACAAAGTCCAAATTTCATTCATAACACAGATGTGGACCCATTTCCTATATTTTCCACTGTAGGAACCTTTTATTGCCAGTAAGTGGATAAAGTTCAATATTTGCTTAATTAAAAAGGTAAGCACCAAAGTCAATTGTCTAATTGTGTACTATACTGTTCAAAAACATTTTTTTATATTTCTTGTTTTTAAATCTGAATCGATGAACTAGCAAATGCGATTTAAACAATAATTCGTATGATAAGTACTAATTTACAAAAAAAGACTTTTTTTATGTAACTATTTTTGTTTTTCACGAAGTATTTTGAATTTGTTAGTTTGATCTACGATTATGAGACCAACTATACGATTAAACAACCTGATTTTACGAAGTTAGTTAGTCAGCAAAATTAAGAGCCTTGGTTAGATAAAATTGTTCGTTTGCTGGTCCGTATTTGCTCTGATCGACCTTACTGGTGCGACACACTGAGGCCGTGTATTCTTTCCCAGTTTCACGGTGCTTTTCGAAGGCGTACCACAAAGTCGAAAGCAGGCAAAAGAGAGACAGTCGAGTTCGTCGAGTTTAGTTGATCCGAGCCCGATCGTGAGCAGTTTGTATTGTGTGTTATGCGGTCATCATGTTTCATAACGCGTTCGGCGAATAGATGTTTAACGATAAAATAATTTTCTATTCCGTTTTAAATTGTATTTATCAATTATCTATTAAATAAAGTGACTCAAGTTTTAAGACAACAAAGTGCTGTTTTTTTTCGTGTTGAATTAAAGGGTGTATTTGAAAAATAATTGAAATTTGAGGGAGAAATCGCTTTGTAAGTGCCTTTTTATAACTGTATTTTTTTTATAGTAGTTTAGATACCTAATAATAGATACAGTTGTAATGTTAATTTTTTTGTGAATCAGATGTATTTAAACCAATTAAAATTACGTTAAATAAAGTTTAATTTTTACAATATTTAATTTATATTTTTATGTAGATATGGAAGGCAGTGAAATTTAACAAAAATTGTTCCTAAAAACTTATGATACAACAGTTGTTATTGTTCAATACATAATTCTCAAAGATATTAGTTTTTTCTTTTGTGAAAATTAATTATTAGTTGTTCTATACAGTTTTTTTGATATTGGTGGAGTTTACCTGCATCCCTGTATCATTAATTCATTAATAAATTGACAACATTTGTAAAAGGATGAATTAAACTACGTAATTAAAATTTTAAAAATATATTTAAACATCCCTGGTAGGATTTTTTTAATATATATACTGTCAATGCTTTCGGTATTTTTTTTTTCCAATAAATTTATTGACAATGTACCTAACTGCTAAGAATGCTGATGTAATCTAGTTTACAAGTGCCCTTTCTCGCCCTAATAATGCCCTCAGATCCGCCCATTACATCTTTAGCTCTATCAAAGTCTTCTTTGCTTTCCCATGCGTAATCTGTCGTAATGTTGAAGTGCATTTCCACCCTTATCTTTCCGCCCGACTTTCCACCCCTATTGTTTCGCATTACGGGGCAAAAACCTCCGCCAGTTTTTGGCATTCGCCTTTTCTTGGAGTTTCAATTGACAAACATCCCTCTCTAAGCATAATACCCTGTTGGGTAGGGAACTTTTGGGGTGGAAAGACCGTTTCGTAATGCGGTCTGATCGGATTGTCGGAAATTTGAATTTTTATTGGCTCACTTGGAATTAAATTCGGAATTTTTGGAACGAGAAAAAGAAATTGTTTTATCTAAAAGAATTTCAGTTTATTTCGTTGGTTTTAGGTACTACAAAAGTATCTTTTATAAAATGTTTTTTAAATACCGGAAAATCAAACCAATTTAAAGTTTTTTTTTTTTTTGGATTACTAGAGTAGTAATTAAATATGAGTAGGAAAAAAATTATAACTATTGAAGAATGTCACAAGGAACATTAAGTACTTATTAATTTGGAAAAATCATTAAAAAGTTACAGACTTTGATTAATTAGTCTCAATTTATTTTTTTAACTCCAAAGTTCTAGTTGAAAAAGCTTTTTCTTAAAATAATTCTATTTTTAATAATAGAGGAAGTTGTAGCGCAAGACGTCGTTATTTTTAGTAATTTCACAAAATCTTTTGTGGTAAATTTAAAACTTCAAATAATTCTGTGTTGATAACTCTTTTGTTGTCAAAATTTTGTGTGGTACATAACAATAATTATTTTTTTTTTTAATTAGAACATTATTAATACTAGAAAGACAATTTACATTATTATTTCACTTATTATTTTTTTGGATGTTTCACTTGATTTGTGAAGCATATAAAACAAAAGGCAATTATAATTACAATTGCATGGATTTTTTCGTATTTAACTTGTAAGACCCGTTCAATTTTTTTTTCTAAAGATGTAATGCCTCATTTTTTTTCCGTTCTTTCCAGTAAATCAAAATGAAGTTTTTTGTGTTACTTCTTGTCGGCTTATGGAGTGTATTGGTGTCTGCTGAAGAAGAATTTGATCAATTGGCTTCTGAATTGCAGCTGACGGATATGGATTTGTTGGATTTTTGTGAGGAGTTGTCAGTTACTTCGAAACAGGCTTTTCTTAACACCAGTGCTCTTCCAACCAAGGTATGAATCCCATTTAATTGCTCACATTTTCTAAAAAACGAACGTACTAATTTCCCCAAGGCAGTTAAATATTAAAAAGAACATTCTATATGTAACTTCAGAATCCTAAGGGCATAAAAACTTGGAAAATCCTGGTTGTTTTCAGTATTTCTAATTTTGAAAACCTTGGAGCAATTGGTTTTTCGTAAAAATTAAATTTTTTGCCTTAAGCGTCATCCACATCATCATCCTGACGTGCGAGGTGTTGTAGGAAACATTTTATTTATATTTATTTGTCTCTTGGTTAAGGGTCCAGCTTCCTGAGTTCCTAAAATGTTTCCCCCTCTTCCATCATGTAGAGTATGAGGGGGTGTTGTTTATGCCACTGCAAAAAAAAAGGGAAATCATTTTTATTCATTGGATTATGACAAATTTTATTTATACAGTAATTATTATTTGCACACGACCAAATCATCTTTTTTGCATTTTAAAATTTTTATATTTGCTTTCTGACTCATTTCCCACTTTTACAAGGATTTTGTATGTTTAAAAATTGTGCAAATCCATTGTGAACTTTAATGCTTTCCTAGAAGATGAATAAGCCTCAAATAGACAATTATAAAAACTGTGTATCCCACATACAGGTGCCTTATGAATGACTTTGTAAAATAGAAACGAATTCTTTTAATGCAAATTTTGCGTTTTCATTGCTTAACTTAATTGTCTTTAAATTAAAGTATTTGGCAGGAAACTTCGATTATGAAAATTACTTATTATAAGTGTATTAATTATTTATTAAATAATATTTAGGTAGGTACTTAAGTAATTAGCAAATTTTTTGCTAACTTTCCAAACCGTATAAAGACTTATACGACAGGCATCCATGAATTAGAATCATTTGGCCAATCAAGCTGGTTAACCTCCGACCTTCACATTAAAATTAAAATTAAAATTGATTGGACGGACTCAAAATTAACATAATTAGATACACTGAACGGTAGCTGATTGAAAATGATTTGATTAGCATTCATTAATATCAGTTTTGAGTTTTGATAAGTACAGTATCCATTTCCCATGTAATGACATGACATATTTAAATAATTTGGCTTATAATTTCTTTCATATTCATCAAATAAGGGCTGTTTATGTGAAATAATTATAATATGTGTACCTGAATTTTCAAGTGCATGTATGGTACAAAACATGATACTAATTTTCTGTAAATTAGGTACCAAAAACGTGAGTAACGATTTCGAATTTATTAATTCTCTTCAGTATATGCCACATGACCAAACAACCACCAAACTGAATTTGCTGGTTAACAAGGAAATTATTAAGCCACCAGAGATGGCAAGTAAGGGCCATCTGTGGTGATTTGCTATAAATTGTAGGTTCAATATTATCCACTAAAGACCTTTTCAAATTGAGGATGGATTATTTATAATTTAAGAAAAAAATACTTAATCATGGTACTGTTCGCCATGAGAATGAATATTAACCAAAACTAATTTAAAGAAAGTTAAAGATTTAATTGTTTTTTTTTTATTATCTAATTTATTTTAAAATCTAATGTCTTAAGAGACTTCCTTTTGTCTGTTTTTTTTTTTGGTACGATATTAGGAAGGTGGACTCGAAATAAAAATCAATTCAGAATATTATTTTGATAATAATCTTGGACGTTTCGTCACTAATTTGTGACTTCTTCAGCAATTTAATCTTGTATTATTCTGTTGTCTATTGAAATTATTCTAATCATGTTAGGTTCTTTAAATAGACAACAGAATTTTACAGGATTGCTGCTGAAGAAGTCACAAATTAGTGACGAAACGTCTAACACTATAATAAAAAAGCAACACATTAAAAAACTATCAAGAACATTCAAACAAAACTTTTTGGACATCTTCAAAGTTAAAGAGAAAGTGAAAATGTTCTGTGCTTAAATTAGACTTTTATTAATTCTTTTAATTAAAGTTTGCTCTATGTATAGTATTTGTATTATGAACTGACGATCTTTACCTGGAAATATTAAAGCCCATTATCATTTTTAGGGGTTGTAAATTGTAATCATTGGTATTTTTGCAATGTATTGTCGAACTGCTTAAATTTAAGTTTAATTTGCCTTCTTGAAAAATTATTTTTTTACAAACTGCCAATTCATAACGCAAGTATTATAAGTTCATGTACTTTTTTCACAATGTAAAATTGTGAAGTTGCGCCATATTGGTAGAATTCTTAAATTAATTGATGACATGCTTTTACGCCAAAATAAATATTATAATCAAAAGCAACAAATCTCAAAGTATACTTAGGTACTGATAAAATTTTTACGTTATAAATAGTAGTTGAACATCGTTTATTTGGCTCAATAAATTTTTCGAAAAAGGAAGTGTTTTTCCTTTAAGAGTTTTAGATTTAAACTAGTTACAAACAGTGGCTCTTATAAAAAAAGGACGTTATAATCGACTAAATCGTTGTAGCTGTTGACGTTATATACGAACAACAAAATTTTAATTTATTATCCATTCAATCAACGGTATTATAAAAGAAATTTATAAGTCGTACAATATGGTGGCTATTAGACGCCATATTGAACCACGTGTAGCAATGCTCCACTAATTCACATTCGAGTCAACAGTAGAAAAAGGGGTAGAAAACGTCAATTTTCGATATTTTTAACAAAAAAATTTACTTATTGTATATAATACCTTTTGTTCGTATTTTATAAACTACAATAAAAAAATGAAGCAGTTTCTTCCCACGCCACAAGGTAATTTAATCCCTTTTCATTATTTCTTTTTGTAGTTGAATTACGATATGTACATATAGGTATCTACTTCTACAGATAATAAAGTTATTGTCTAGTGTTTGTGTTTAACATGATATGTATTTGCAACAGTATACAAAATTTTATACCAGATCCAATAAAGTATGTGTGGTACGTTCAATAAGTGGTCAATTCACTCAATTCTAAATCTAAAATCTATAGTATCAAATTTCTGGTCAGGATTTCGTTCTATTTGTACTTTAGAGTAATAGCCAAACTTAATGATAAATAATTAGTGTTGCACGTTATTGAATTAGTGTAATACTAACCCTTATAGTGCTATAGAACAAAAGACCTTATAGATTCTAACGTCAAAATATACATTTTTTTTAGAATTTTCAATACAAATCCGACGTCAATGCCCTTTGTGTTACGAAACTATAATTAATAGAGCAATGTTTGCTTTTTCATAAATACATTAACAGGTTTTTAAAAAGTCTTCTGAATGTGTTTCAACACATGGTCACAATCATAACAAAACGATGCTGAACCAGATGTGTTAATTAATCAAAAAATTCGCCGAAGGGTAGGATTTTTTATAGAAATAAAAGCAAAGTGGGTGCAAATGCAGAATTAAGTTTCGTTTTAATTAGGAGAAGTAATAACCTAGAAGCATGTAATAATTTTCTTTCTGAAATAATTCTTTGTATAAGAAAATTATTTTTTACAAAATTGCAATTTTAATGCTAAATATAATTTAAAGAAGCTTTTGAAATTTTAGTTAATATCATTTTCTATTTTTATTTTATAAAAAATGCTTTTGATTGTGCTATATTCAATAGTCGCGTTCAATAACCTTTGGGTTTTCCAGAATGGAAAACCTCGTACTGTGTGTAATACTACGATAGGAAATCATAAATGGTTGAATTTTGATTTTTCCTTGTCTTTACTATCATATAAAATCTATTTAAAAATAACTTTCAAAAAAGAAACTGTAAAATGAATGCAGCATGAAAATTTGAATTGCCTTTTATAATAAGTAATATGCAAAAATAGTGCTTTAAATATTTTCAAAATAATATCTATAATTTTATGTCCTGCGGTCGCCGAATTTTTTGCAAAATTTTCAGATCTGCATAGTTTTCTGTATCTACCAGGTTTTGTATCTTTTTACTTATAGGTAATTAAAAAAATTACTACTATTTTGTCTAAAAAAAAAGCAAAATTCAGAACAAATTTTATTTTACATCGTATTATTGCGTCGCTTATAAAGGAAGTTTGGACAAACAGATAAAATGTTATCTTTGAACTTTGTTTTTTACGTTTCTTTATTTCCAAAATAGATGAGACCTTTAAACAAAATTCATTACCCGGTTTTATTAATTAAATTGTATATAAATGAAATGCACGATGTTGACTGACTATAAATATTTAATAATAATAATTCTAGGTCATTTTTGTACTTTACCCTTGGCGTTTACATCTTATGATAAGATAAAATCACAATACTTTACTGTACTTATTTATGATAAGAAAATTATTATAAGATTGCGTGTGGACGAAGCAGACGTCGACATACGTTACGTAGCCTCTCTCTACCCTATAAAGTAATGTTATTTTGATTTCGAAAGAATTTTTAATTTAGGCCTATTTTTAAAGATCCTTATTTTCTCTGCTTCAAATTTTTGATTTGAGTAAATAATTTGAGAAATTAATCTTGTTTGAGTTATTACCATCAGGTGTTAATTAATCGTTAATAAGGTCTTTGAGGTAACTGTACATTGATGAAATAAAAAAAAAATTTTTTGTAATTATAATTCTAATTATACCTAATCACGTTGGTAGGTATTTTTTCTTAATGTAAAAATCGAAGGTTGAATACTTTTGCAACAGGCAGTTTCCTCTTTAACGGTTTATTACACGACTCCGAGTATTCAGTAGTTAATTTATTTTATTTTTTTATTGTTGAAATAACGATTAAGATTTATTGAGTGATTTAAAACAAGAATAATTTATTATGATGCTTTTAAAAACGAAAACAAAATCATCATGCCCGCGTTACCCGAAATGCAGCCCACGTTACTCTGCACTACCCTAAATGCTGCCCGCATCACCCGAAATGCAACCCTCATTTCATGGCCTTTCGTCAATACAGAAGTCAATCTTTCTTTTTCTACGTATGTGTAGATATCGTCCTTATGAAGATTTTTCTTGTTCCAGATCGTAAGCCAGAACTACTATGGATCCTATTTAAAATCACAGGCTGAAAGAATGCGACAGTTTAACGACGTTTCGTCAGATTTTTATCGAAATTGGACAATCATCACGAAACCAGGTGACGTGGAAATGACCACAGCTGATTATGGGGAGGTAGTATGAAGTTGTGCATGTGATTTTAGTCAATTGTTTCTAATGTTACTTATTGTCAGTTAGTTGTCTTCTCAAATACATTGGAAAATATCGTTTTGCGTGACATCTCGTCATCGAGTCAGGAGCAAACTGCTGGTGAGTGTCTTAATTTCAAATTAAGTGCCTAAATGTGATACTAATTAAATTGAGATATCTCAATTAATTCATGATCTACTTATGGCTCGTTAAGTACCTACCAAAGTACCAAAGTGTATACAATTGACCTGAATGGTTTGTATTTGTTATCTAGGTAAAAAATGGTATCAAAACTGTAATTCTGATAAATTATATCTACAGGATTATTATCTTATCAAGTTCGAATTGCTAATAATTGTTCAACATAGGATATAAGTAGTATTAAAGATTCCCTTTTTTGAAAATACAAATGATGATACAAATTTTGATTTTGTAAATGAGTCTTTTTGTTTAAAAAAATCTACGTAAGTAGTCCATATATGAGTTTCAACCCCAACTCCAAGAACAAGATACTTAGTTAAGTTTTTGTTTTTGGAAACAAAGGGAAATTGAAAGTAGGGAGAACATTGTCTGTATTTACTGAGTTTGAAAAATGGAGGAAAAGGACAGGGGAGTTAATTCTATACGAACAAGGGATGTACAAATAATGTTGACAATATCTAGGGGATGACAACTTTTTAATTTTTATTACACTTGCCTTGTTCTAAAATTGAAGAGGGTTATTATAAACCGTTCTAAGTGTAATTAAATTAATTAAAAATTATGTAGGTATCATCATCAGGTCGATTGCATGAATCCGCCCCTTACTTTGCAGATTAACTTTTTATCAAATTATTGTACTTTGGAGGATCCAAAAATAATTGTGACAATAAATATGACTAACTTATACAGAAATAAATAACGATGTACCATATGACTAACGATTTGTGCCCATTAATTTACATATACCGTTAATCAAGGACGTTTTTTTGTTGCTCTCTATAAAACTATTTAACAGAATACATATGCAATTTAATTGGTCATTAATAATATGTTATGAATGACTAGGTAACTTTCTTTTTCCTTATTGACTTACTTGGTACTTCTTTTAACTTTTTTTCTTTTCTGACTTTAAAGGGGTTGTAAAGTATGTGAAGGGTAGACTAAATGATTTGAAAATTAAAAATTAAATGCAATGAAAAGTATCAAGTCAAACACAAAGGGTTAAAAAGTTCTTTATTGATGCAGAATCGACACCAACGTTTCGCTTTATATGAAAGGCTTCCTTAGGGTAGATTGGTTGGTTGGTGTCAGTTTTGCATCAATGAAGAACTTTTTAACCCTTTGTTTGTCTTGATTCTCTTAATTGTATTTAAATGATAAGATATGGATCTCTCATTAAATATAAATTTTCAATTTGCAAAAAAACATGTTCTGATACAATTATTGTCACCTCAGCATCTTTTTCTAGAATTTCATTTGGTAAGTGTGGCAGAGGCGATGAAATTGCATCAGAACTTGACTTTTTTGAAATTAAAAGTTAGCCACATTATCCAGTGTTAATTTTTACATCATTGTATACAACATACATTCACATACTTTTCAACCCTCTTCAATTCAGAAAGAGAAAAATCTACTACTTACTATCTAACGATTCTTTTTTTTTTTTTAATTAACTAATTTTTAAAAAACGAAGTAAAACAGTATTTCACAATGTCTTAGATATTCAATTACTAAACAGGAAATTTTACAAAAAGGTGTTTTTGTTTTCAAAAATGTTAAAGTTAACAGCGTTCAACACATGCATTTATTCATAGAAACTTATGAAACATGATGCTGTCATGCAACACATGTTTTTCCGAACTAATGTGATTTATAGTCCATATTTCAATAGAAATTACACGTATTAAGCTTTTGATTTCTGTATAGAAGTTCAATTTTATAAATCTATAAATTTTTTTAATAAGCTTAAGGTCAAATTAATGTGCGAATCAATATCAAAACGTTTGAAACTTTCGCATATTACTATTTCAGTATTCCAAAACAGCAATTTTCAATAAAAGTCACCAATTAACTTTTTTATCTGGATGGAAGTTGCTCTTAAGTTTACATTAACTTCTGCATTGCGTGACATTTTTAATTATTTTGTTTTCATGGCGGTTGTAATTATTGAGTAGATACTGATAAACAAAATTTTTAAGGGTGTGCACTTGTAATTATGTTGTCAATTGTAGCGTGTTAAGACTGGTTGCAAAATGATTGATTTCATATGGGAGTTGTACGTACGATCCAATTACGAGATGACGATTATATCATAATCATTTTGAATTGGTTGACCACCCCCTCTATTCTCCTGATTTAGCACAGTTAACTATTTATTTATTCTTAAAACAAAACAAAAGATTTTCGATTTTTTGAGGGGTGGTTTGCAGACCAAGGTAAAGAACTTTTTTCCTAGGCGTTAGAATTACTTTAGGAAGATTGTGCTAAATGTGTAGGTCTTAAAGAAGATTTAATTGAATTTTGTTTTAAAATATTGTGGCGTTTTATGTGGTGGGCCAAATGTTTATCGATACCACCTTGTAGGTCATTAATTTGGACCTTTGATTAATAAAATGTATACACTATAATAAAGTTATTATAGTTAGGCATTAGTATTTCGTTCCTTAGTTGTTAAAATTTTTATTATACCATCATTGTTTATAACAGCAATAATTTTTAACGTTATTGCTTTAGATCGATAAAAGATGGACGTTGGTCTAATAAAACTTCACTAAATTACTTACACTATTAGAGTAGGTACAAGTTGTTTGTACTTATGGTATCTCATAAAACTGGATTGATTTTGGACAAAGTTCATACATATAAGTGTCTTGTTTACGATTTAACTTGGGGAGAATTTTACACCTTTGGGGGAAAAATATCTACCTTCCCTTTCTTTTCCCCTAACTTACACTAACATGATAGTGTACAATACTTTAAGTCTTTAATCTAAGCAGTTTTCTCACCCCATCACTTTTTTGAAATTCGTAAATATCTAGTGGTATGCAGATGCCTAAAGAAATTTCGTACAAAATTACATGCTTATCAACTTTGTTGTTTCTGCTGTGTATTGATATTTCAAATTTGTAAATCCTGTTTCACCCCTTTAAAGATTGAATTTTCAACAACGTGTAACGACTTTTCTAGTTTAACTTATTTATTTAACGGATATTTATTTACAACTATTTATTTAACACTTAAACACTAATAACAATACAACAACTTATTTATATGACAAGGAAAATGCGTATTTATACCAGTCTGTATATCGTAGTTCGGTATTTAAGTTACTCGTTCGGAAGCTAACTGTAAACTACTGTCAGTGACCACGTCAACAAGTATTTATAGAGACGTCGAATAATTCCAGAAAGATCGGGAATGACCTACTAGAATTTACTCGTGTTCGTTTTATTTATGGCCTTATTTATTGTCATCAAAGCGCCGACCGACGCCGGTATTCTTTGAACTCCGCTTATCTGCTGTCGGATCTCGTCGCCGCTCTCGCACACATACACGCTCGTTACAAAAGGTTTATGTTCCAATTCTGCTACAGTTTAAGGAACCTCCATGAATTTTTAAAGGTTTAATAAAACGCGTTTATATTAAAATTATAACTCAATTTCACCCCTATTTCGACAAATAATTTTACAGAGATGATGACACTGTTGTACAAAGGATCTTTCTGCAAAATTTCAATCTTCCTGACTCAGGAGTAAAAAGGCAGTGCGTTGATGTATACACCAAACTTTTAAACCCATTTAGGGGTTGAAATTTAAAAAAAATCCTTTCTTAATGCCCTTTTAGCTTACTAGACCCACAGCTTTAAGCTGTTTATATACTATGTAGTAGAATAAAGTTTTATTGCAGATGCTGCCAAGGAACTATGGGAGAAGAAGGTTGCCTCTGTATCAAACTACGTGAAGGATTTTCCTAATATTTTTAATTTAACCAGAAAAGCAGCTGCAGCAAGTGGTAAGTATTAAAACTGCTTTCATTTACGTCATTCATTTTCAAGATTAAGAAAATTATTTACTTCTTATGAATAAACAGTAGGTACCTACCAAAACCTGAATCTTATTAACTAATTTTGTTTTTAAAAGTGAGTTCTTCATTCTTCATTAGTTCAGTTAAAAATGTTTACTTATATAAGAAACATTTATGTAAATAAACACTTAAAGATGTTTTCCTAGTAGGTACTACAGAATTTTTCAATTATATTTGCAATCAATTAAAGACCCATTAATGAAAATTACATCATTGTGTGCGCAAGGTTTTTGAAAAATATGGTTTTAATGTATAATTAAGTTCTCTTATTTTTTCATACTGTAAAAAATAATTTTGTAATTATTTTACAATTAGCAAGTTCTTCTTAGAAATCTTGAGTAGTATGGCTTGCTAATTTACCAACACATATTTTCCGTGAGGTACCTACTAACGTAATTAGTATGCACTTTAAAATTATTTTGTTCGTAGTGTTTATAACGGTACTTTAATGTCACTTTTAGTTAGGCAAGACTATTTTATGTCACTAAAGGTAAATATTTGTGATCATTTTGTGCAAAAATTTTACTCTTATATCTGATAAATTACTTTATCAAAAATCTCACGTTGTTTTAATAACAAAAACAAAAGTATGGTGCTAAATAAAAAATATCGTAAATTGGGGTTTCGCGGCCTTCAGAAGGAATGCTTTCCCCAACGTTTCGTTAAGACGAGTGGTTGACATCATCAAGAAATCTTTGGTAATGATTTTCTGAAGATATCAACCTTCCGTAGAAACGACGAGGAATGCACGTCCAGAAAGTGCGAGAACTTATTCTTGAAAAAATATAATGGAAAATAGGTTCATTCAAAATCAAATGAAAAAATTTGCGTAAAAATATCTGCATTATTTTCAGGTGATGCTAATGTAATAAAATATTGGGAACGTCTCTCAGAAGCTACGGAAATGTACTCAAAATTACAGTCTCTATGGGACGAAGTAAAACCCCTTTACTCAAAATTACATGGTTTTGTTAAAAAAAGGCTTTTTAATCATTACAAATTAGAAGACAACAGCACAGACATTCCAGTATACTTACTTGGTAAGTATCTTTTAAACAAAAATTCTTTTATCATTTATGTGTTCAATATTAATAATAAGATCATTTTTATTACTTGAGTTGTTTTTTTTTTCTGCAGTTAAGATTTTTTTGTCGTACATTAATTAATATTTGGACATTACAATTAGCAAAGTCTTCATTTAGTAAGATCGGTAAGATCACTCAAACTTCATTAAGGAATTATTATTATCCTGTTTCTATGGAGCTAAAATTTTAAGCTATTTTTTTTTGGGGTTGAACGTGATTTGTAAAACTATTTTTCTTTAGGTTTTATGTATTGTGTTATTTATTGTACTTACTTATCATAATTAGTTCATGGAATGGAAACAGGTTTTTACATCATTTTTGTTATTAATATCGTGTGTGACGTGCATTATAATTATTCTCATTCATGTGAAAAGTTTTATTTATATCGAGTATTCATTATAAAAAAAAAATTTAACATGGGAATGGTTTGACACAATAAAACGTTTTCATTTGATTCCACGAAACCACGAAACCTGTGTGAATATGGCAATTATAAATTATGTAATTGTAATGTAAAATGTGTAAAATTGATTAATGATATCCTCATTAAAGTTACAACCCTCATTCATCACTAACACTCTACTTTTTTTACTTTGCACCAATCTTTGCATTTCTAAAAACTGGAAAATCCAATATTCTAGGTGTCCTTCTGCTTCTATTTACTCCTGTTTCTGCCTCTAATATGATCCTAACTACAGTGTCCTAGTCTCCTGTTTCTTCTCTTATTAATTTCCAACGAGCCCCATTATATTACATAAAATGTCTATCCAAAATCTTTCAAATTTCGTACTACTTAATAAAGCCAAGGCCATTATGAATGTAAACTACCTTGAAATGAGACATTTTGTTTGCAAATTTTTGACCTACGACTTCAAAAGACCTGGAAAATTACTTACAACCCCTAAAATCAAAGATATTATATAACTTCTGTATTGACTAAATGCAACATTTTGCACTCCTGGTGAATATTGTGTTTTAGATACTTTTAAAACACCCTGTATATTACAAATAAAGGAAATATAAAAATAGTGAATATATGCTGCAAATATATTTGTTATTTTATTTTTTTTGGTATTATTTTAAATAAGTTACATAAATTTATAGTCACGATTTTTTTTACTACAAATTATTATATATTATTAAAAAAATTGTTAATACTTTATGTATTGCGGTAATATGTGTTTCAAAAAAATATTTGGTTAATAAAGATATTTAGGAGTTGCTCTGTAGAGTCCTTGGCTGCAAAAGCGTTAGGGACCTTTTATCTATTGCAACTATTTTATTTCTCATAAATTACAATTTATTAATTGTTAGTTAAATATTTAAGGTCGTAGGCATTTATTAATGAAGAACTAATAATTCTTTCACAAGGCTAAGTGAACATTAACAATACTATCGTTAGATAATTTTAACTAAAACTCTTAAAATCTGTACCACAGCTAGTAAATTGTTTAATAAAAATTATTTCAATGTATATTTCTAGTTTTAGTTTTTATAAAATTCATTTTTTTGGATAAACCAAACAGTTTAACAAAATCAACAGAAGCATTTCTAGTAAATTTCTTTGCAGGTTCTGACTTCGGAGAAGATTGGTCTGACATTGCAGCATTGGTTATTCCTCATCCCCAATTATATCACGACGTGTTAACAGAAATTCAACATAAAGTAAATTATATTAGTAATTAATCATTATTTGTAAATGATTGAATAATTGCTCTTTTTTTCAGACCATAAAAAGAATATACAAACTAGCAGAAAATATGACCAAATCCATAGGACTTTCTGGCCTTGGCAGAGGTTTCTGGAGGAACAGTTTGTTCAATTCAACAAACTGCAACACCATACTTTTTCCACGTTGCAACAACGAATTTACAGAGTAAATAGTAAAATAAAATACTTAGAAATTTACATATTAATGTTTCCTATATCTATGATATTTTTTCAGAGTTTCAACATGTAGCAACATAACGTGGAAATCATATCTGAAAGTTCATGAAGCAGCCATGGAAATTGCTTTGAACAACATGGATTATTACTCGCTACCCCGAAGGAATTTACGATTTTCAGCTATTGATGAGGCAATCGTGGGTTTATCGTCCATTTTAGCAGTGAACAATTTACCCTTCCATGGTATTCTGGAACCAGACGCATTGAAAGCTAAGAACGAAAATTATAATCAAAGAATGACTGCATTGTTACTGACAGCTCTTAAGGTTCTTCCAAAACTTGCATATTATGTGGCTGCAGAAACGTGGAGGATAGAAGAAATTCAAAATAAAAATGGTTTGGTTAATTTGGGAGAAGAATGGTGGAAGAAAAGGTGAGTAGCCAAAAATTGGCGTCATATAAATCATACAATTGTGGCATTATTTGTAGGAAAGAAATACAGGGTGTTGAGGGAGTAACGAATGCAGAAAATGACTACTTAAGAGACTTGCATATTACGAAAAATCGACCTTATTTGAGGTATCTACGTTTTATTAGCTGATTTTGGTTGGTATCGTTTATTTACACTGGGTTTGTTTTTATTTTACAGCAAAATTTTGGGCATATTTCTTCAATTCCAACTGTATGATTACTACTACAAGACTCAGCTTGACCCAGAACAAAATTTGGCCACATCCATTGGAGAAGACGTGAATTTTAAGTGAGTACTATATATACATAGGTAAGTACTAATTAGTAACTGAATAACTATTTTCTTCTTCAGATTATTTGTAAAAGAGAGACCAACAAGAGACTGGCTATCACTTGTCACATATTACTTCGAAATATCCGAAATATCTTCAGCTTCCCTTTTGCAATACTTCCAGCCCTTAGAAGAATATTTGGACAAAGCTCCCGAAAAGCAGGAGCCATTTACTAAAAAGCCACCCAAAAAGGTTGAACTTGTCGACGAAGATTATTCGGAAACAACTACGCCAAAGCCGAAAAAAATTAAAAAGAAAGAAGACTTGCAGGTCAAACCGCCAGTTGTAGAAGACGATCTTACCAATTATGGAACGAACTCAGATCAAAACGAAGAAGAAGAAGGAGAAGAAAAAGGGAAGGGAAGTAAACAGAAGAAAGCCAGCAAAGAAGGTTCTGGAAGAGTTGCAGAAATCAGTGATGGAGATGTCCAAAACGACCAAGGAAAGAAAGATGGATCAGATGATGGACCTGAGAGCAAGAAAGTTGAAAACAGAGGAACCAAGTACACCACTGACTTATCCCAAACCATTGGAACTTATATTGGAATAATTGTGATTGTTTGTTCCGTTGTAACAATTTCTGCAGTTCTCATCAGGCAAAAAATCAAACAGAAAAGACGAACCAACAATCGGAGGTTCGAAACGTAGAAAATGTTTCAATTGATATCAATGCTATCGATCGTTTTTTCCTATTACATAAATCGTGGCAAGATCGTAGTCAATTTGAGTTTTACATCTCATTCCTTTCTGAGTCTAGTCAGTGATATTTGTCTGTAGTATTTTATTAGGTATATGTACTATCGTAATTCGAATGGAAACTGATTTTCTTCATTGGAAATTGGAAATAAGAAAAGAATTACCTACATACTTTGAGATCTTTACTTAAGTAAGTACATCACTAAGTGTTACTTTTTTTTATAAAGAATAAAAAACTTAAAAAGACTATTAGGTAAATAGAAATAATTTTTTTTTTGAAAACTCATCTATATTTTAAATTCCATTAGAAGAATTCGTATGACCTTTCTATTACTTTGTTCATTTAAAATTTATAACGCACAATAAAAGCAATAAAACGACTTATTTATCAAAAGTTTTCGTACCTCGGTAACCTAACCGTTTAATGTCGATCATGCCCGAAGTTGGTCGATAAAGTATTCGACTGGTTCCGAAACTATTCGGTTTTAAATCTCGAAAATTCTGTTACATTAATACTTGCTATTTTTTTTTATTTAAGGAGACAAATAATTTAATTAAATACTTAATTAAAAGGTAAACGCAAACCAAAGACCTTTACATAAAATTAATAAGAAAAAGGAATCACATTATATCGTGAGACATTTAAAATATTTATATTTTTTTTTTTAGAAAATTGAATACATATTTAAATTTGTTTATTGATTGAATGTTTGCAAACACCTAATCTTGTCGGTTTTTGTTTCTACGTTACATAATGATAATTTATTCTTTTTTTTTCATATTGAGTTTGTTTTAGAAATAGTTACTAATTATCCTGTTATAAAAGAAGATGAGTAGAAGAAAAACACTAAATATTTATTAAAATCTTGACCAATCTGTTTACTTTTTCTGGTCATTCTCAAGAGAGAAATTTTTTACTACTAAAATTAAAACCGTTTACAATGCTATTTATAAATGTTATTGTAAACAGTTTTAATTTTAGTAGTAAAAAATTTCCCTCTTGAGAATGACATGAAAAGGAAGAAACAAATTTGTCGAGATTTTAATAAATATTTAGTGCAACGAAACTCAGTGTTTTTATTCTACTAATCTTCTTTTATAATTTATAAAATATTGCACAACGAATGCGATACACATTCAATTTTAAATTATCCTTTTTTTTTATATTTATTACTATTTATTAAAAAATAATACATCATGTACCTACGTATTAGAACAAAAGACAAAAATGTAAAGAAAAAGCTCTGACAAGTGGGACCAATTTTTTTAATACCAATTTAATATTAAATTTATAATAAATTATTTCTTTATTGTTAAGCTTTTTCATACCAATTATTATTATTATTATTAGTAAAGTAGTTGCGTCTTAGTTATTTCTTTAATTATGTTATGAACCTAAGCAGAGCAGTATTAGTAATAAATAAATTTTTTAGTTCGAATTTTGTGTTTTATTTTGTAACAGGAGATCCGTTTCTATTTTAAAAATAATACTAGGAACTCTCTCGTGCAAATGATGCGCGGTTATCGTTTCCTGTCTTGTTTTACGTCTATAAGGTAGGTGCTATTTATTAATAATGAATATTTATAGTTACTAATGATTTTATTACCGTCCTATTATTTTTTGGTAAAATTTACATGCTCACTTAAATAAAATATTTAAAATTTTTGTATATAAATTACTATAGCTTCGTAACATGGTAGTCATCTGGCAACATCTACCCAAAAAGGACATTAATTACAATTACTGCTTCAAGACTAAAATACGTTTCGATACGTAAGGCATCGTCCTCAGTTTACTCACATTTAGTGCTGTTGATGTGGTATAACAAAAAGGGTTTAAACCAAATTTTTATATTCAATTAATTGACATGAATTATGACATTTTGGTCATAAATTTGTCAGGCTTATCAAAGTTATATTCAAAAATAGTGAAATTTAAAGATGAATTCAATAAAAAATTAAAATATAAAATTAAATTTTTGATTTTAATCTTAAAAAAATTTTATGTCAGAGGTGTTATTATTTAATTCAATAAATCGAATGGTTTGATCAACGGATTTTTTATTTAAAACATAATAAATACCTATGCTTAGAAGTAAATTTAAATAATCGTTGCAACTACTTACCTATGATATCACAATGATGTGAAACAATACTAGAAAGTTTATAGACAATAAAATGGCAAAATTCACAACAAATACGTTTTATTTGTAAACAATATAAAATTCCGTCATTCCATCATGCATGAACTCGAATAAGAATGAATAGTAAAATTTCTAAAAAGTTACTATAACATTTGTGGACATTCTGACCATTCTATATTATTAAAAAAAAAAAAAACTGGAATATTGTGGATCATTTCCGAAAAATTTAGAACAATCTGAGTCATTTTCGGAAAATCTGGGAAATTCTGGATCATTCTCGAATTTTCCAAGTTATTCATGAACATTTTCAACCATTATCCAACATTTAAGATCATTCTCAGAAAATCCAAAGCATTCTAAATCATTATAAATCCTTGTCAAATTGTCTGGAACATTCTGGATCATTCTTGAACATTTCGAATTATGTATGTAGGTATCCTCGAATATTAAAATCATTCTGGAAAATTCTGGAACACTCCAGGCCATTCTCTAACATTTAAAGTCATTTTTGAAAAATGTGGAACATTTTATACCTTCTCCAACATTCCAGATAATTCTCGAAAAATTTAGGCAATTAGAAATCGCTCTAAATTCCAGTCAAAATTTCTGAAACATTCTCGATCATTTTAAAGAAATCTAAAGCAATCTGGACGAATCATTTTCGAAAAAAACTGAAAAATTCTAGATCATTTTCATCATTCTGTATCATTGTCGAACATTCAAAGTTATTCTCGTAATTTTCAATTATTTTGAGAAAATCTGGAAGATTCCAGACAAAGCACTAACATTTAGGCCATTCTAGAACATTTTAGCTTATTTTCCGACATTCTAGATCATTCTTGGAAAATCCAGAACATTCAAAATCCTTGACAAATATCTAGAAAATTTTTTAAGAAACAAGTGTGGAATAGGCCCTCGATTTCCATTAATTTATCAATTGGAATAGTAATGCATACAATTTTTGATAAGATTTGTGACGAGAAAATTATTAAAGAGTTCGTTTTTCCTTCTTTGTATTTAAGGCACAAATAAAACAGCACTGTTTTTTTTTTGTATATATTTACAAAGTATCTTAACTGTAACAGGAATAAATAGTTTTCAATTTTCTAATTACAATATTTATTAATAAATTACTAATAGATTTAATTTTTTTGTTGAGCATTATTTAGTATACTTCCAAAGTCTGTGTCTATACTCACTGACTTGTCTAAAACAATATTTCCAGTTCCTCCTCTTGATGTCCCAGGTGCTCTGAAAATTTCGTCTCCGCTTTCCTCGTCATCATCTTCCGAATTTTCTAAAATATGATAGGAATATATTAAAAAATTCTGTGTTTTCTAGAATTAATTAAAAGTTTACCTAAATATTCATGCAATCTGTGCCGTTTTCGTATCCTGTAAGCAGCATACAAAAGACCCATAATTATCAAAAGAGATGCCAGAACAATAACAACTCTAAAGAAGTTGACCTGCAAGACAAATATTTCTTTTGAACTTCTAACTCCATGATAAGAATAAGGCTTACATTTGGATCATTCTCATAAACTTCTTCCCAATCTCCTTTGATTATCATTCTCACTGTTCGAATGTTGTAACTGTTGCTATTCCGCACCCCCTTAGAAACACACGTGTAGACTCCCTCTTCTTGTGGAGAAACAGCCTAAATAAATGCAGTTTTTATACTTCAATTTTTACATTATCAAGTTGTATTAAATTTGGGTAATTATTCTTAATGACGTCAAAAAATACTAAACAATTTGAAGAACGGGGAATGTATAACACAATTGAAAAAGCAAAATTGTATTTTGTTCGTCTCAAAATTCTGAAGAATTCCGTTTGAGCCTTTCCTGAGTTTGTAATAAAAAAATGATTTTTTAAGAAATGGGTCCATTTACCTTTCGAAACGTTTATTTTGGAACTGTGCCAAAAAAAATTAGTTTGGTGTATGCTGGTGAGAAATATAATAAGGAAAGAATGTGTCATGGTTAGGAACCTTGGAATGGAAAGAAACTGTTGCACAGAAGCAATTTAGTTTTATTCTATTTTATTCTGGTAATATTGCATTTGGTTCAGGAATTGGGTCGACGATATGAGGATTCACGAGTTGAGACATATTATTTAACCCCTAGCAGAATTAATAGGTTCAATGAAAAACATTCGGGGAAGGTAGGATTTTATTGGAGACTGGCTGTTAGCTATGACTGAAGTGAAGACTTACTTTCCTATCTTGGGCTTATGCAGATATCATTGTCGATTCTTCTAAATCATTTTAAAAAAATTAGGAGCATTTTGGATAATTTTTTGAAAAATCATTCTCAGAGAATGTAGAAAATTAAATATTCTAGAACATTTTTAGACGATTTAGAACATCCTAAGTCATTTTAAATCTTCATCCAAATATTTGGAATACTCAAGACCATTCTTAGACATTCCAAATTTTTTCAAAAAATTTAGAACATTCTGAAGCATTCCTGCAAATTCTAGAACTTTTTGGAAAACTCTGATATATAAATGTTAATTCCTGCTATCCCAAAGGCCCTTCAAAACATTTTTGACTCGATTTACAGGAGATGGAATGTGTTACACTAAGATAGATTTATAGAACGTACAATGTGTTAGATAAGGAAAGAAGTTATATGTATATTTTTGCCACCCACTGCGACGAAGTTCTCTTATTGTAAGTGAGGAGACCAAGGGCTATCTATCATCATAATTGCAAGGGGGTGGCAGTAGGTGGTCATGAAGAAAAATGAGGTTAAAAAGGAAAATGTGGTTATTGCTAGTTCAAAGAGAATAAGATACAGTATTATATATCACATATACGAGAAGGGTTTAAATGAACCTACCCACCCTTAAATTAAAACCCTCATTAGAAGTTTTAAACAACTTTTACAGTTTTCCTGAGTAAAAGTGGAAAGAATTTTAAATAAATCTCACGAAGAAAATCAGATGTAAATTTAAACAGAGGAATAATTTGTTACTTGATAGAACGAGTTTGGACAATTGCCAAACTTTGCAAATGTAAAAAGTAACGAATATTTTTTTAACAGCTTTTATAGATTCATATTGTACATTAACGAGTTATTGCCCATTTCAATCAAACAAAATTGAAGAAGCTTTTTAATATTACCAATGATCTGCTTTAGAATGATAAAAAACTTGAGAATTGACTGAAAATTTATTTCTATTTTTGAATTAGATTAAATACGTAACTTTTCTTTAAAATTATGAAAATTGATGGAAAAAAGTTAACCAAGGACTGAAGATATAGTTTAGCTAAATTAGAATGTCAATACTTGAAAATGTTTTTAGGGTGGAATTTTAAGACTAAAATTAATTCAGAAGTTTATAATTGTGAAATTTGATGCAGTAATTTATGAATGGCATAGCAAAGGATTAAAATAGTTATAATAATTTAATTTTTGTATTTAAATCACTTTCACAAACTTCATTACGAGAAAGTACCTAAGTGACTGAAAACTTAACAATTAATTAATGAATACCTCGAGAGAATTTTGATTGTCTAAAATATCTGTTGACGGCAAAATTAATTTTGGCAAGTTTCTGATGGTGGGTACTGTTTATGACAGTTGTTAACTTAACGCCCTCGTCACATTCTAATAGGTACATACTGGGCACCCATTGAATTGCAAATAATTTCAACCCTTGAGGGACTGTTGGAGAGTAGACAGTTCAAAATTGTCTTGAAGACATTTTACCACCTACGTTTTAAGTTAAGTTCTGATTGAAACTTTTCTATAAAACACACCAAGGGGAAGAAAACTTAAAAGATGCCCTTTGCGTTGTGCCTTCACGAAGGAGTTGACGACTTTCTTTCAATGGAGTCATAATAAATAAAATAAAAAAGTTGCTCACTGTCATTTGAGTAACAATTTATTGGAACTATGGGAGCTTTAAAGTATATTTCGTAATTCAAACACAAAATAAATTTAGCAAAAAATGTTTTTATCAAAATTAGATTTATCTATCACATTGAAACTATGTACACAATTCGAATGTGTTCATAGAAATGTCAACATCTTATCTGAGATAATGGTGTGTTATACATACTTAATTGACTATCAAACATTTCAAAATTTAAATTTATAATAATTAGAATGTTTATCAGGGGAATAATTTTTTATCTCGAACTGAGATATGTAGTAGAGATTTAATAACCAAATTGAACCCAGAATTTTTCTAACAGAACAGCTTTATTGACCACAATGACCATTTTACCACTTCGTGGTCTCTTCAAGCAGAAGAAGTCATTTGTACAGAAAAGCCAACAAAAAAATTACCCCATACAGCTCCTAGTTATCCTTGAAGAAGTGTTAAATTAAGATCTTTGGTAAAACCTAATCCCTAATGGTATATTTTGTATGTAGATATACATACCCTGATGATTAACTTTCCTGAAAGTATTTCGTAATCATATTTGTGGTCGTTGAATTTATTCCCAGGTCCAACAAGTTCGTCTTTTCCCACCTGCCAGAAGGCGAAGATGTGGTCCTTGTCATTGCTCCCGCAGCTGAGTAAGGCATTTTTCCCTTTGGGAACTTCGAAGACTTTCATGGCATGTTCTTCGTACACCTGTTCCGAGGTGGGTGGTTCGAAAGGTGCGGGGACATCTTCAGGTGCACCATAACAATCACCAAAGAATAACACCACAAAGTAACACCAGCACCATACTATCAGTCGCATATTATTATCTAAACTATCGTTGAATCAACGGTCACAAGATGCTGGGTACGTATGAGAGGAGCCAAGTTGTAGACGTCGGTCGACGTCGCGTCATTGGAGGCTTGGTACAGACGTCGAAAGTTATTTTTAGGAGGAAAGCCATACGAGTGAGATTGGTTGTTGTTGTTGTTTTTTATTTTTATTTCGTTTTGTTGTTTCGAAAAGCTGAAGTTTGATAATTAGCTTTTGGGTGCACGTGGATTTTCTTAAAAAAAAAAAGGTAGTCAAGCACCTACAAACCTTCATGGGTTTAAACGCACATTAGTGGTCGACCCACGTGTCCAAAGGTTAGACGAAAATAAAGCGGGATAACTATTTGAATCAGGTGAAATGTTTTGTAATTAGAAGACGTAACACTTACGTAGAGACCAGTGGCGTATGTATGTTCGCTTGAAATGCACAAAAAGAATACAATACCAGATTTTTTATGATTCCTTTAGAATTCAAATCTTATCCACTACATCGTATCGTACACCAACTGAGGCAGATTATACAATTAAAGTAGCGGTATCATGTCCAACTGAGGCATCTCAGTATACCAATTGAGGCAACTTCTACCTGACTCCTGTATTCCTGGCACCACCACTTGGCAATAAAATCGACTCAGTTGGTGCGGTTTGGTTTGGTTTGAAATGCACTCAAGAAAGAAAAAATACAATACCAGATTTTTTATGGGATTGAATGACATTTGTTCCTTTAGAATTTAGAATCTTATCCACTCACATCGAACGTATCGTATATCAACTGAGGCAGACCATAAAATTAAAGCAATGGGATCATGTCCAACTGAGGCATCTCAGTATACCAACTGAGGCAACTTCTACCTGACTTCTGTATTCCTGGCACCACCACTTGGCAATAAAATCGACTCAGTTGGTGCGGTTTGGTTTGGTTTGAAATGCACTAAAGAAAGAAAAAATAGAATACCAGATTTTTTATGGGATTGAATGACATTTGTTCCTTTAGAATTTAGAATCTTATCCACTCACATCGAACGTATCGTATATCAACTGAGGCAGACCATAAAATTAAAGCAATGGGATCATGTCCAACTGAGGCATCTCAGTATACCAACTGAGGAAACTTCTACCTGACTCCTGTATTCCTGGCACCACCACTTGGCAATAAAATCGACTCAGTTGGTGCGGTTTGGTTTGGTTTGAAATGCACTAAAGAAAGAAAAAATACAATACCAGATTTTTATGGGATTGAATGACATTTGTTCCTTTAGAATTTAGAATCTTATCCACTCACATCGAACGTATCGTATATCAACTGAGACAGACCATAAAATTAAAGCAATGGGATCATGTCCAACTGAGGCATCTCAGTATACCAACTGAGGAAACTTCTACCTGACTTCTGTATTCCTGGCACCACCACTTGGCAATAAAATCGACTCAGTTGGTGCGGTTTGGTTTGGTTTGAAATGCACTCAAGAAAGAAAAAATACAATACCAGATTTTTATGGGATTGAATGACATTTGTTCCTTTAGAATTTAGAATCTTATCCACTCACATCGAACGTATCGTATATCAACTGAGGCAGACCATAAAATTAAAGCAATGGGATCATGTCCAACTGAGGCATCTCAGTATACCAACTGAGGAAACTTCTACCTGACTTCTGTATTCCTGGCACCACCACTTGGCAATAAAATCGACTCAGTTGGTGCGGTTTGGTTTGGTTTGAAATGCACTAAAGAAAGAAAAAATAGAATACCAGATTTTTATGGGATTGAATGACATTTGTTCCTTTAGAATTTAGAATCTTATCCACTCACATCGAACGTATCGTATATCAACTGAGGCAGACCATAAAATTAAAGCAATGGGATCATGTCCAACTGAGGCATCTCAGTATACCAACTGAGGAAACTTCTACCTGACTTCTGTATTCCTGGCACCACCACTTGGCAATAAAATCGACTCAGTTGGTGCGGTTTGGTTTGGTTTGAAATGCACTCAAGAAAGAAAAAATACAATACCAGATTTTTTATGGGATTGAATGACATTTGTTCCTTTAGAATTTAGAATCTTATCCACTCACATCGAACGTATCGTATATCAACTGAGGCAGACCATAAAATTAAAGCAATGGGATCATGTCCAACTGAGGCATCTCAGTATACCAACTGAGGAAACTTCTACCTGACTCCTGTATTCCTGGCACCACCACTTGGCAATAAAATCGACTCAGTTGGTGCGGTTTGGTTTGGTTTGAAATGCACTAAAGAAAGAAAAAATACAATACCAGATTTTTATGGGATTGAATGACATTTGTTCCTTTAGAATATAGAATCTTATCCACTCACATCGAACGTATCGTATACCAACTGAGGCAGACCATAAAATTAAAGCAGTTGGATCATGTCCAACTGAGATAAATCAATACACCAACGGAGGCAGTTTATAGCTGACTCCTGTGTTCCTTGTATCACCCCTTGGCAATATAATCGACTCAGTTGGTGGGGTTTGGACATGCTTAGACCTCAAAAATGTGTACGACCTTTTTTTTGAAATCCAATAAAGTTTTTTAGCCCTTAGATACTTAAGTGCAGTTTCAGTTACTATCTACTGAACTACTGCAAAGGAGCATTCTGCCCATTCTCTGATTGACAGAGGGATGGTACAATTCACGGTAGACTTGCTTTTTGTAAATGATGATATTTAAATGTGCCTTGACCATAGAGTTCCACTTGGAATGTATCACAAACATGTACATGTACATACGTATTTCACGAACCAAGAATTAATTATTTCAACGGCGGAACTGAATATAAATATCTGTGTACCTATAAGCTTCATTAAGTTGGAGTACATTTTGAAGCAGAAAGTTATTTTAGTGGTAGTTCGATAATTGAGCGTTTTTTTTTTGTTAAGGTAAGTTTGTATTCATAGAACGTTAAGGTCTATTTGAATTAAAGATCAAACGAATCTATTATTTTATTTTCTTACTATTTCACACCAAAATAAATAAACAAATAGATATGTATCTAATTTTCACTTCGTTTGAAATTGATGATAAGTTTTGTGAAGAAATGGGTCAAGAGGGGAATGAGGAAATAGATGTTATCATAGAGTATTTTTGATGTTGTGTTCGTGCCTCCAAAATTTCGCAAGCAAATTTCTTAGTCCCATGAGGGTTATACGACATGATAACTCTTCATCCCCCTTACATGAAGAAGATTGACATTTCAACGACAGACTTTCTATGGAATATTTCAAAAAGTTTCGGAAAGTTATAGAATTTCCCCATAAATGTCCTGGAAATTTTGAGAATCCTCCAAAAGGTTGGAGAAGATTCCAGGACATTCCAGAATGTCATTTCTAATGATCCAGATGATTTTTGAATTTTCTGAAAGTTCCTGAATGTCGAAGAAAGTTTTAGAAAGATAAAGAATATTTGAGAATGTTTTATAATGTTGTTTATTCGATTCTCTAAAAGTATTCAGAAAGTTATATAATCCTTCAAAAAGTTTGAGAAGATTCTGCAGTGTTCCAGTATGTTCCAAAATGTTACAGAATGTTTCTAACATTCTAGAACGTTTCCAGATATTGGCAAATGTTTTAGGATGTTCCAGAAACGATGTAGAATGTATAAGGATGATTCAGAGGGATATTCAGTTTTCCAAAGGGTTTTAGAATCTATTCTTTTGAATTTTAATATGTAAAGTAGGCCAATTGAGGATTTCCATTTAAGTTTAGTTCGTAACTCGAACTAAATTGAGTGAAATTCTTATTTTGATCTAAGAAATGCTGATAAATTTAATTATTTTGAAAATGTATGGAGCAAAATAAGATCCAAGACCAAAGATCATAATCACAACCAAAAGTTTATTATTTTGCTTGTGGCATTTTTGGACTTCATAGGAGTTGATTTTTGGACGTGGGTAGCAAGTTTCTTTCATTATGTATGCCTGCAGGAATTTTGTGTTTTTTTCTGTTTTTTTGATTAGTAAAGTGTAGCAACTAAGACAGTTTCAAAATTAGAAGTTTATTCGTTTCTTCAGGGGTTCAAATGATTTCACAATTACAACAAAAAGTGTCAAAACGATTCCTCTTAATTGCAGTTTTAATTTTAATTAATCAACACAATTACTGTAATAGTTGTATCAATATGAAGTAGAAGAATTTATGCACAGAGGCGGATCCATAATTTTAGGAAGGCGAGGGATCCACAAAAATTTCTGCCCTTTTTCCCTGACTACAAAATTAATTTCTTTATAAATAACTGGAAATAAATGTTAAAATTTTGTTTTAATTTTTTGATCCCGAAATGGGGATGGCCATACCCAACCCTCCTCACTCCGTGGATCTTGCCACTGTATGCTCTAAAAATGGTAATTTTCTGTTTAATTTACTTTCTATTTTATCCTTTTCAGAATGGTTGTAGTAATAACAATATTACTCCTTATGGTAATTCCAACAACTTTAAGTAAAGAAAATAAATCCACGAATTTTATTAAATCTCAAAACTCTTCTTTTGAAGCAGGAAAAATAGCAGCAGCTTTTCTCCGAAATTGTTTGCAACAGAAGGATAAAAACAAGGTAAAGAAAAAATAATGCCCAAAAAGATTGAGATTCTTCTACACGTTTTCGAAAAATTTAAATTCGTCTTCTGTATATTGACATCTTTAATGATTTCTAGAACAAATTTAATGTGTGCAACAGTAATTTTGTGCCACATACATCAAGCTTGACAATTATTGACCGTAAAGTTTTGTTAGTCCAGTTCCAACAAGTCGATTTTATTTTTTCCTACTTTTAACGTACACGTTGCATGTGAGCTCTTATTGTATTGTTCGCCACGATAAGACCACAATAAGGCAAAAATATTGGTACAATATGTCTTGTTGGGGCGGTGGTTATTGTTTTGAAAAGGGTAGGAAAGTTTAAGAAGCTGGAAGTGAAAATAATCTCATTCTTTACGAGACTTTAACTTTAAGATGACCTGGATTGTGGGCAGTTGCTTCAAGATTATTATAAATAATTTTTTTTATAAGATTAGTTTATTTATTTCATAGGTGACTTGTGATGGGGAAGACTGTGGTCAAAGTCTTTGGAATTGTTTGTATCGAAAGGGGGTTGTAATTTTGGATCGTTTTTTAGAACAGGACGTTGTTGAATTAATAGATGGATTACAATTGGTTCGATACAAAACTGATAATAAATCTAATATAGAATGGTAAATGATAATTGTTTGTTTCTCTAATATTCAGTTATTTTATCGACAACGAAGAAGTATCGATATATCAATAAGTGGAAAATATCGATATGTCAATAACTGTCAGTGGTTACCATCGTTATCGATATTTTTGTTAATGGTTTATCAGCATATCAAATGTATCGATAAATCAATAATTATCGAAAATATCGGTACATCGATAACAATCGATAATTATTCGTTGCAGCTATTGTTACCGTTATATTATTATATTGTGCATTACTTTTATACATATTTCCAAAAAGTCAATTTCCATTTCAATAACAAACTGGAAAATTGTTTGGTCTTTGACTTTGTACTTGCATTTTATTTTCCTTTTACGTTATTGGATATTTAAAGCACAAAAATAACTCTTTATGGAAGTGCACCGTTAATAATTCTTCTACTGACAACAGGTCCATTTTAAATTGAAAAATGTATAACAATAATCAATTTAGAAAATGTATATTTATGGTTCGATGAACAAGCCAGGTGCACTTAAGTTGCTCATCCAAGTACGATTCGATTGAAAGAAAATTGCCATTATTGTAGTTTAAATGATGATATTTTCCTGTGTACAGGGTAAACAAGTCTCAAGAAAATGTTATTGGACCCAATGTTCAGTATGATATCGTTCAACGATTGAAAAAAGTACTTTCAACCCATTTTCTCAGGATTTATAAACCAAATCAGTTGGATTTCTTCAAAAATGAAGGTAATGTAATTAGGAAAATCAAAGTTTGTTTATGATTAAAATGTGCTGGTAAATAAGTTTATCTAATAGAAGCTACAATAAATCTCAGTTCTCGATGAAATACAGATGCCATTCTAAGTTATCTTTGAAAAATAAAGAAAAAATTTGGATCATTTTCGGAAAATCTGAAACATTTTGAACCGTTTTCGAAAATATGAAACATGTAGGTCTTTTATTCGAAAAATCTGAAGCATTCTGGAACAAAATTGGAATATTCTGAAACATTCTCTAAAAATCTGGAAGTCCTAGTCCATTTTCGAGAAATCTGGAACATTCTGGATCATTTTATTATACATTCTGGATCATTTTATTATACATTCTGGATCATTCTTAAATATTTAAAACTTTTTCGAATGTTTAAAATCAATCTAGAAAAATCTGAAACATTCCATACAATTCTCTAATCTTTCAAGCCATTCTCAAGAAATGCAGAACATTTTATATCAGTCTCAAACATTTCCATTCATTCTCGGAAAATCTAGAACGTTCTTAATCATTCTGAACCCTTGTCAAAATATTAGAAATATTTTAGACCATTCTCAAACATTCTAAACATTCGAAATATTTTGAACATTTTCAAACATCCTATCAGATTCTGGACCTCTTTATCTACCATTCATGTAGAAGTTTTGTCTTTGAGGTGGGTCTGAAAAGACGAAATTACACCAACGAATTTTCCTTGGAGTATTTTAAGTAAGAAAACTCAAAAATGTTTCACTGTGTTCTAGAATGTTTCATAATGTTCAAAAATATTTCAGAAAGTTATAGAATTTTCCAAAAGGTTCGAGAAGATTTTAAAATGTTCTAGAAACTTATAGAATCTTATAGATGTTTCGAGAATTTTCTAGAACGTCAGTGAACTTTAAAGAGTGTTCCAAAATGTAGTAGAACGTTTGCGAATGTTCTATGATGTTTTGTTAGATTATTTTATCCTCTAAAAGGTTTCAGAAAATTATAGAATCCATTCTTAAACACTCTAAAGAGATTTTTGAAATATTTGGAACATTCTATCAGATTCTGGAATTCTTCATCTACCATTCGTGTAGAAGTTTTGTCTTTGAAGTGGGTCCGAACGGGCGACATCACACCAACGAATTTTCATTGGAATATTTCAAGAAAATTCAAAAATGTTTCACTGTGCTGTAGAATGTTTCAGAATGTTCAAAAATATTTCAGAAAGTTATAGAATTCTTTAAAAGGTACGAGAAGGTTTAAAAATGTTTATAGAATCCTCTAGAAATTTTGAGAATTTTCTAGAACGTCAGTGAACATTAAAGAATGTTCCAGAATTAAGTAGAATGTTTGAGAATGTTCTATAATATTCTGTAATATAATTCTATTCTCCAAAGGGTTTCCGAAAGTTATAGAATCTATTCTCAATTATTTTAAACAATTTTCAAAGTATTTGGAACATTTTGAAATACTGCATTAAATTCCAGATAATTGTGATACATAATTGTAATTCTTTGATACTCCAAACGCCTTTCAAAAAATTTTCGACTTGATTTATAGAAAATAAATTGTGACAATGATAGATTTACGTATATGACGTATAATGTGTTAGACAAAGATAAATGTACTTCATTACACATTTTTGCCACCCACGCCCAACCCTTATTACCCACCGCAATCCAATTCTCTCATTATCGATGGAAGGCCAAGGGCTAACATAAGAATCGCAAGTGGAGGTAGTAGTTAGTTGTGGAGGAAAATGAGGATAAACAGAAAAATGCCTCTCCTATTATGAAATCATTACGTATACTGAAAGAGATGACATTTAATACTATTAAATTTGAGTTGAGTTCATTATTTTTCATTTCATATCCACACTTGTGCGTACATTGAGTCGTTCCTAAAATAGTACACGGGTGTCTGGACCCTAAGGCAGAATGAAATTGAAATTTTTCCTTATATCTCCTTCTTTGTATTCGCATTCCTACATATTATTTTACAAATGAAATTTTGTTTTGCACGTAAGGGAAACCATTTTCATCTCTTTATTGTTTTTTATGGAAACTAAAGGCATTTATTTTATATCAGAGTCCCCGAGCAATGATCTGATTGAACTGGGTTTACAAAAGATAAAATCGTTTTTGAGTAACGTAATCTGCATCTTTGCAAACAGGAACTGAGTTTAATTCTTTCAGCAGTCTTCAACCGAATAAGAATTTGCAGTAATTTAATTCTAAGCTTCATGATTTTAAAGCTGCCCTACGTAAAATAAATAGTAGTTTATACCACAGTCTTCCTTGGCTGAATCGAAAATTAGGTCGAGGTTTCTTTTTTGTCGATTTCATTGTCCTGTGGGATTATTTTCATTAGATGGAAGCCATTTAGCGTTTAATTGATTCATTAATGAGAGAAACATATTGTTTTTTTTTATAGAAAACCAAATCGTAATTTAGAAAGAAAACTGACCACTTTTTAAAACATATTATCTAATGCAGTTGGTTTTTCAGTTTAATTAACATTCTACACTCTCTAATAATATAATTCTATGTTAAATAAAAATTACTGACGTGTTAACGTAAACGGTGGAGGTTGTGGAAAGAGGAATGAATTATTATTAGAGGCAGAAACAGGAGTAAAGCGAGGCAAAGGGAGACCTAGATTAGATCATTTTTGTAAACAGTTGGGTATATAAGATGTTTTAGTTTTTTTGGAAGATTTACCATGTTATTGTAAGACCATAGGCTTCTTATAGGCTCTCCTGTAATCTTTAAGTAGGTAAATAACTATTTTATATATTTTTTTCAAAAATTTAGGTTCTGTAGTTTCGTGTATTATGTGGGAAATTTTCATATAGGTATTTTCTTAAGTAACTTCACATCTATTTACTTTAAAGTAGTAAAAAATATGTATTTGTTACCCTCATAACAACCCCTTTCATTCGATATGTAACATGGTACCTAAAAAACTTTTTTTTTTATTTTTAATTTGCCCTAATATTTAAGTCTAGTAAATTCTAAACAAATTAGCTGTGGCAAACAGATAGACAGACACATGAATGATCCAATAAAGGTTCTATTTCTCCTTTTGGTCATACACAACCTTAAAAAACAACTATTAATATATCGAGGATCTTTTTTTTTGTAATTTATTTATATAGCTAGACATAGACGAAGACATCAGATGATGCCCATGATGATGCTTGCTGTGCTTGTGCTGGGAATGGTAGTTGTCCCAATGGGTTTTCAATTATTGGCAGTTCTGGGGGGCAAAGCACTTTTGCTAGCAAAAATGGCTTTGTTATTAACAGCCATACAAGGATTAAAGAAGATTGCAACCAGTCCTTATAATTATGGACTTTACCAAGCTCCACCTTATCCATGTACGTTATTTTACCATTACCATCTGGCATTTGAACTTGGCATCAAACATTCAATTAACAAATATTTAATTTATATGATACGTACACATTTTTTAAATTCCAATTATCTAAAATCCAATTGGAAATAGCCAACACGTACAGATTTATCGTATTTGCGAATAATTTTACAATGAAATGTCTTTTTTGGGACCCGTTTTGCTTAAATTTGATTGAGTAGTCAAATTACAGAGCCGTACTTGAAAAGCAATTAAAATTACTTTCCTCATGAAAGAGATTAGGCTCTGAAGCTACCTTGGAGGATACATTAAACATGCATTGAAATTACTTACGGGTCCCTTACAGCAACATTAGATCCCTCTAACAGTTACCAGTTTGTTAACTTTAAATTAAAAAAAAATTGAAACAGTTAAATGAAATGATGCTAGAATTTAAATCGCACTTGTGAAGTTGTTAATTAAAGTAATTAACTCATATCTATGAGTATATCTTCGGTGATGTAATGTTAAATATTTTGCAAATGTTACAAATTCTTTTTATTTTTTGTTTATAAATTAATTTTCTCTGTAAAAAGTTTTTGGTCCTTCGAGCCGATTGAAATCGCGTAACATAGCAAGCTGAGTAAAAATTTTACATATATAAATATTTTAGGGTATTCAGACAGAAAATGGCTAGACGATGAAACAGGAATAAGTGACAATTATCCGGATTCTTATCCCAAAACTCCTGGTAAATCTTCGGGACTTTTTTCAATTTTAAGTTAATTGAACAGATTATTTTTTATTATTAACTGTATTTACCTACTTTTGTTTGATGGAAATTCATTTCAACTTCGTAAATTAAACTAAATGTTAAGTTAATTTCTACAAAATGTATTTTTAAAACACACAAGGCTTAAGAAGGGGAAACTTTTTTATTTTTTGTATTTATAATTACAATACCTCTTGAATTTGTTACACACTTTACTTATGTTTGTGTTATATTAAATAAAATATATATATACATTTGTAGGAATGTTTAAAAAAAAAATTACCCGATTTTAATTTCAAAAATAAAAATTTCATTATTTGTAAATTAAATTAATGGATATGTCAAATTATTATAAATATAATTAAATAAATATATATCATTTAATTCGTTTAAAATTATTATCAAAATTTATTTTATTCTAGTAAGATCCACAGTAGATATAAAAAGACCCCAGTATACGTAACACAAAATATGGTGATTTTCATTCCCTTAAAGAATGAGAAATGTATTACTAAAGAACTTCTTCATACTAGATAGGTATATTAAAATTACATTTGCTGTGGTTATTTTAGATATGTACTAAAAATTCTTTTTTTATTTTGGGTTAAGTACCTACATATGTAAGTTTTTAAATAAAACAATTTGTTTCAAAATGTAAATAAAAATAATTTTATCTTTCTTTTTTCTTTCTTCTACAATGTAAATAATTCAGAGACAACGAAACGGTTTCGCAAACATTAGGGACTCTAATATTAAAAAAACAATTTAGCTGCCTACATTTGACCTTAGAAAAATCTCAGTAAAAGAAATAATAAGAGGCAAAATTAGAAAACAATTTACGAATTGATCCTCCATTTCTCCCCGGTTGTAATATTGAACTTGAATTGAAAGCTAAAAATATGTTGTTGTATTTGCTTTAATTCTTTTAAAGTATGATTATTTCCAGATGGATACTATTATGGCTAAGTATAATTTTACAGCAACAATTGTGTGCATCTAACCATAATGAAGCCCATGGGGTACTTTTAAGTTTAGAAAACTTACTTTGAGAAAGCTTCTAAAAAATGGCGAAACGTTTGCTGTACAAATACAGTTTTTACAACCCCATATTTGGCTTTGAATAACCAGAAGGAATCTGGGAAATAATTTGATGTGTAGACTTTCGTGGCTCGTATCGATAACAGGCTGACGGTTTCTGGGCAGGTTTCCCTTACGTTTCGAGAGTCATTTCGATGTCTTCTTCAGAAGGATTGGTGAAACTAAAACGACAACAGGGTAACCAGCCTGGAAACCATCAGCCTGTGAAATAATTACTCGTTAATTTGTAACCCAATACCAAAGCCACTTGAAAGAACGTTTTCATAACTTTGATAATTCCTAAGATAATCACAACATCCCTTTTATGTTTACGATTGTTCTGGATAAGGTCATAACCTTTTATCTCATGAAGGTAGTAAATTTTAATGTCTTGTCTCGAAATGTAATGACACTATGAAAGGGTAAACTTTTGTTTAATTTCATTGAGAGCAAGTGTAGACGTAAACAAAAGACCTAATTTATTTTCAGTACAACGTACATCTGATTTCCCATAGGAGTGCCTAGTACACTTCCCTGAGTCTTTAATTTGTCACAGAAACATCGATTCCATTTTTCAAACGATTTTATTTTTCTTCCTTAAAGTTGGATACTATCTCTAAGTGAGGATGGCACTGTGAGTGTCGAAACGCGTTTTAGGTTTCTAAACGATTTTGTGGATTTTAGAGTTCTTAGTGTTTATGTTTCTATCTCAAAAAAAAAAAATTACTTTTTAAAGAAATTTTTTGTAATATTTCACATAAGCAAATAATTATCATTATTTTTTTTATTTTAACTGAATTATAAAGTATAAAGTACATAGAAAAGTTTCTATGGTAAAACTATTGATTACAAAACGATTGCAAAAGTTTTCCAAAATAGTATAGAATTTAATATTAGTTTTTTTAATTTTGTTTGAATTTTTTTTTAATTAACATCAGACCTTTCAGGAAATTGTTTGGCTAGTTGATTTTGTCGAGGAATTTTCAATTTTAACTTATTATCTGTGCCTTGTCTACGTTTGTTAGCAAAAGTTTCCCATTTGGGGTTAATTTATATGTAACGCCAACAGTAGTTGAACTTTCGGCTATATCACGAAAAAAAGTTGGAAGTATTTGATTAAAGATGCCAGAAAGGATATTTTTAATTACAGTCCAACTGCTAAATGGATTTTTATTGAAGAAAAACAAGGAATTGTGGAATCTCTATACGTACCCCTTTCAAAAAAAATAAATAAATAAATAAAAATAGATTTCTTATAAGAATGTATTAAATAATTAAATATTAGAATCTACAGTTCAGAAAGTGTCAGAAAAACATAAAACACGTTTTGACAGTTAAGGTACTGTGATCTCCAATTGAGGATAACACTCGAAACGTGTTCTGAGTTTCCTAAACGCGTTTTGTAAAAATTTTGAGTTTTAGTGCTTATTTATTTATTTTTCTGTTTGAAAACATATGTTGGAAGTAAAACTATTGTAAAAATAAAAATACACCCATAGAAGAAATGATTAAAAGTAATTACGCAGGTAATAGGAACATCTGACTGGTATCTAATTATTCTGTTAGTTTGATGAGTTTTGATCATCATATTGCCTTCAATCCAGAAACTAATTTAGGTCTTTTGGAGAGTTTAATGAGGCTGCTTTTGTGCTAGTTACTTACATTTAAAACCACGTTCTATTACTTAATTATGCAAAATGCTCTTATTTAGTGCAAATAACATTGTCATATTGAGTTTGTATTCCATTTGAATGCGTAATTAAACAAACAGTACAAATAAAATAAAATAAATACAACTTGAGTAACTTAAATTAGATTTTACGAAAAGTTACTTATTTATGTATGTTATGATTCTTAAAAGCAGAGGCGACTCTGCAGTGAAACTATCGTTGATTAAGAACTAAAATGTTGGTGATGATACAATTCCTGAACAATCAATTTTAATGAGTCTGAAACGTTCGGGTGAAATGGAACCATACTTTTTGCAAAATTATACCATATTTTTGACCGCCAAAAGGAGTAGTGCCATAGTTTTGACGGCGAAAAGGAGTAATAGCGTAGTTTTGACCGCAGAGCGGAATGGTACTGTCAATTAAGTGAGACCAGAATATTTGGAACGGAATGGTACAATAATTTTGACAGCGCCATAGAACAACACCACAAATTAAATAACATATAGACGTTTTGATCATAATGGTACCATAAAACAGTGCGGTCGGAATCAAACTATACTTTTTAACGAAAGGTACTATCGATTTTATTGACTCTGAAACGTTTAGGTGAAATGCCACCATGCGGCGAAATTATACCTTAGCAAGAAGTAGTCGTACCATAGTGGTGACCGCGGGGCGAAATAGTACTATCGACTTTGAAAGTTCGGGGCGAAAAAGGGCCATACTTTATACTACTACAACTTTAGACAAAACTATATTACAGTTTCGACCGCGGGGAGGAATAGTGCTATCAATTTCAATGACACCCAACTTAACCTAACATCTAACCAGAACGAAACTATACTTTTGACCGCGGGGCGGAATTGTGCCACAGTTTTGATCACGGGAAGTAGCAGTGGTACTAGTCATAAGGACATTCAGCCATTAGGGATGGAAATCGTAGAATAGTTTTTACTGAAAAGCTAAATAATACTGTCGAATATATGACGCATAAACATTTGGAATGTAATGGTCCCTAACTTTTTACCGCGGGGCCGAATCGTACCATACTTTTGACCACAGAATGGAACAGTACTATCAATTTTAATGAGAAGCTTCCATTCTCGCCGGAACGATATCATACTTACGGGAAGAAATCGTAGCATAATTTGACCGCAAAGCGGAATAACGGTTATGGTACTGATGAAATCGAACCATCTTGGACGGCATAGTACCGTACATTTAATGGCTGTGCGGAATAGGACCATACTTTTGACCGCAGAATGGAATAGTACGTATCTAATACTCAGTCAGCAATTACTATTTTTTGTGCTAATACAACATTATTTTCTTTTAATTCAAATGGAGTGCATATTATTAAAATTTTCTGAGCCACCACTGAACGATACGATGGTTCTCGCCCCCGATAGCTAACGGCTCATTGCTCATTTATGATTCTGTCTCGTTATGTATTACATCGTTTGCTTAAATCTATGAAACCGCTTTCATTTCGTTAATTTAAGATTTAATCAAATGCGCCTATTTCATGAGACTTAATTCGTTTACCTAGAAAACATCGTCGAAGTACAATGACGTTTTGTGGAGATTAATTAAATCTTATATCTTGGTTGTACACCATAAATAACAGCGTGTATTATGATGCACAAAATAAATTGTCTCCAATTTGAAGCTCTAACCTGGTTCAGAACAGTTCCTCAATTTTGTATTTCGACGGAAATATTTTGGCTTTATCTAGAGTATCTGGTAGATACTCGGCGCCAAGTCCACATTCATTCTCTTTCTCTATCTCTACTATATCGTGCTCTCTTTGGCGAGATCATCGAGTCTACAATTACTATATACAGGAAAAATATTGTGTAACGGCATCAGAGAATCATTACATGCAAATATTTCGCTAATTATTGCATATTGTTGTTTTATCTTTTATAGGTAATTAATATCGATAATAATCTTTCATTTGATTTAAAAAATAGATATTACTTAATTTTTTCGTATTCCTCTTGTTGATTTAGTTTGAATAATAAACGTGGGTTATAATGTTTATTGTTCGTAAAGGAAGAAAACTTTAAGAAATTTAATTCCCAAAGACCAATGTTAAAGGCTATAAGGGTGAAATGAAGTTTGGAAAAGGAAATGACAGTGACACGGAGTCCAGATGAGATTTACGCTTAACTTTATGTGCAAAAGGTCATAAGAGCTTGGTCCTCTGCGGTCTCGAAGCTTAATTATTATGCTGACTATTCCATCTTCATTCCGCTTCAACGCCCGATCTGTCACCACGCCATTCTACAATTGTGTTTTAGATTGAACAATGCTTTTATAAAACTTTATTATCAAAGTACTTAAAAAGTTATTCTACTGGAATCATTCTATTCTAGCACGTTATTAAATTTATATTACTGTCAACTCATGGACAAATAAAAGTTGATGATGTAGATACACAGGGTGTCTTTCTATAGATCGACACAGTCAATTTAAAAACATTAAAAGACATTGAATTGTTCATCAGTTTAAATTTCAGTGGTTAGAATTTAACAGAGAAGTGAGTGGTTGCCTTTTTTGTTATTAATTATAAATTATCACTAATTTTGAGCTTCTACTCTCTACTAAGACTTCTTGTACTCAACGTTTCATGGCCATGGATGGGGCTGACTTCAGGAGAACTTCTTTGGAATGTGGAAGTTCGATTTCTTATTCTTCAAGGAAGTCCTCCAGGAGATGATGTCCACGTTTGAAGGCGAAACATTGAGTTGATATTGATTAAAGAACCTGGTTCAATGAACTAAATGGATTATATTGAGAGAAAAGAAAGGAAATATGATTATGAGGGAAGTAACAATGTCTACATACAATTTCACACTTTAGGTAGAAGCTGTGTGGAATTGAAAGAGATAAGGGTGTATTTGAACACTTGACACCTAGGATTAAGTTTCATTATTAACGACCTTATTGAGGTGGCAGAGGCTTAACTATGTAGTTATTGAATATCAAGCATATTACAGCATTCTGTTAAATCAGTAAAAACAATTTTTCCGCGAGTAAAATGATTTAGACGATGCTATTCTGGAAATTTATTATTTTTTATCACAGGTAAAATATACGAAAAGCACTCTGATTCACTATCCATTTGAAGTCCAAAAAATTACCTTTTTGGTTTTTATTTTAATCTACTTGGACCTAATTTTGCTTCATATATCTGCGACCATCAAATTTTTTTTAATAAAAATAAGAATTTGATTCAGTTTAGATGTTGTTATGAGCTAAACTTAATTATGAAACTGATTTAAACCCAATTTTAGGTCATAAGCAGGTTCTATTTTTCGAATTGAGGTATTTATAATAAATAAAAGGTGGCAGTAGTCACAAATATCTCTGGAAGGATCTGTTTTTGATAAATTTGTCATCTATTGTATAAAATGATCAAAACATTAAAATTCTATATTATTGCTTTTCTATTTCCAATAAGTAAAGTTATAAATTAGATTGAAAGAAATTTTTCTATTTATTGAGAAAGTTCTAATTTGGCTTTTATCAGAAAAGGATCATCTCGTCGACCCGGGATTTGCTGGGCGTTTATAAGAAAATAATATATCATTTGAAAAACAAGACTGACTAGAAACAACAGAAACAACTACTCCGAGGGCTAATACCCCTACCGGCATTGAATTACACTTCGCAGTTTGTGTTTTGCCTGCTTCTGCCTGAAGAGACCCAATAGGTCGAAACCGGTCGCAGAATTGGCTTGTGGTTCGTTGTACCTATTGTATAGGACGCGTTCCAAGTGTGGGATTAGTAAACCTTAATTATTTAGACGAAACAGGAATTTACCTGTCTTTTTAGATAATATATCATTCTTCTACAGTTAAAATAAGAAAAAATAATTTCTCAAAAATATTCGATAGAATTTGGATTCTGAACTTTCTAACTATCATTGGAAGTTTTTTAACATCTTATAGTGTAAAAGAAAGTATATCTACTACATCTATACGTTTTAATGAATATGTTAAAAAAAAACAACCCATTTACATTCTCTAAAAAAAAAATATTGAATAAAACCTTTTTGACGTCATATAAAAATCTCATATAAAGTACTTCCTCGTATTGTCATGTTTCTCAACTCCAGAAAGGTTCGATGAGAGACGTATTTAAATGTTTTACATTTTATTTTGGATTTAAATATTTCTGCTTAGCAACTAAATCATCTTCAACTTTTGCTATGTGAAGGAATTGTGCCTTTCATTTCGCCTATCGCAGGACAAGGCGATGAGATAATATGGAAGAACTTCGACAAAGTATGATAAGGAACAAAATTGAGTTAACGAGATTGATTCATTAGATTCATGGTGTCGACGATTTACATATAGTTAACCCGGTTCATGGTTATCTAAATCATCCCCTATTTAAGGCTTGGGGATGATATCAAACTTAAGTGGCATCTACATACATATTTGTTAACGTGAAAGAGGAGATTGGTTTAAAGAGCACCTAAGTCTTTTGTACAGAAGTTCTTCTCAGTGGTGTAAATTTAACCTCTTTTGTTCATACATGGGATCCAGTCATCATGGGGCTCAAGAATTTGTCTCTTTATGTTAACTTATTTATACGTTTCTTCTATAAAATAGTCGTCAAAATTGAAATTTTAGCCAAAGTTGTATGTGGAAAGTTCTGGATTTTGGCTTTGCACTCTGTAAGTTTGTGTATTGCTAACGTTTCGTCTTTGATAACCCACGATCTCTTTAAGCCCCCGATGCAGATGGATTATCTGTAGATTGCAGATGATCCATCCACATCTGCGACTAATGAAAATGGGTTAAGGAAAACTCTTCTTAAGACATTGGTTTCGTATGAGAAGTTTGAAAATAGTTCAGAATGTTTTGACATAGACTAATAACTCAGAAGCCAAGTGAACCCATGGATGTTAAAATGTATGCTAGTAGTTCTCAGCTTTGTTGTTCACCATTCGAGACTTTTATTTCTAACGTTTCGTTGGCAAGACCAGTAAACATCTCCAGTGTTTCTAATCTGGTGACTGAATCACTTATTACAGACGAAACTCATATTTATTTCTTCTGTTTGGTATTCTAGGTTAGATTTGGTTTCACTTCTTGGTTTTGACTCCGTTGAAAGTATTCTTGGTGGTTCAAACCTGGCTATGTGGTCCACATAGTTTTTGTTGATGATACGTTTAGTCCTTTCTCAATATTTTAGTCAGATTAGACTATTTATTCGAGAAGTTTCGAAAATTTTTGAATCTTATTGGATTTCCTAAATTTCTAGAACCAAAGTTTGTTCGAACAATTGAAAATAGATCTATTTTTGTATATCCAAGACAAAAATTAAATTTATATTCCATAAATGTACTTTTCGACGTTATGTCCCTTCAGATAAATTATACATCGTTAAAATTTTTGTTTAATCTTTTGTTGCGTTTGCAAATATATCAAAATATTTAATGACCACCAACACAATATCGTCCGAAATATTTATTGTAGGCATTGAATATTCAAGCCATTCATGCAGGTATTTGTATAGATTATGAAATAGTTCTTCGTATTTCTTAACAAAACGTATACATATATCCATTATGCAATTAAATTACCGAATTAATGATTTACAAACGTTTCTGTAAACTCCATTTTCATTCTTGCTACTGTATTTTAATTCGGCAAATTAATTGCTTAAATTAATTTTTCGGAATGATGCTTCCATTATATTATTTTACAGAAAGACTGCATCTACAATAAAATTTTTATTTACGAAGGAATATTGTCTTTACGATTTTAATTTTTTTTTGCTTCAATATCAGAGAGGATGAGGTTACTTTTTTGCAACAAAATTCTTTAGGAAATAAAATTTCCTCCCTGTCTTGAACCCAAAAAATTTTTTAAGAATTTACGTAGATTAAAGATCTTATGAATTATATTACAGGGAAGATAAAATGATGTCTTTGATGTTCAAAGTTTCAAAGAAAAAAAGTAACAAGAATTGTTCACTTTTGTTCCAATTAATCGTCATATTACCAACGTTTCTTTTTTGAGATATGGATCCAGTAAAAGCATTATGGTGTCCTTAAAGGGAATTCAAAAAGATCCAGACCATTAAAAAAATCTGGTACTGTAATGGGTTTGGAGCTGTGGAGATTCGAATGGAAGCAGAAGACGTTTCCATACTTCCTTTTGGGAAACCCCTTCCGTTTCTAAATTGGAAAAATCCTTATCAGTTATGTTTTAAGACTTCAGTAGAAGTTGTAATACTTCGACGAAACGTTGTAAATCGTAACTTTAACAACAAGAAACTATTTTATCCAATTTCCACAAAATCCAATACACAATAATTTGTAATGATTAATCATCAAAAAGTAAACTGGATGTAGGTATAGGAGATACAATTTAAACTGAAATCGTTATCATCGAACAAATAAGACCAAACAGATAATTTAACAATCTGAAGCGTTTTCGATGCATTACGGAGTTGTTTTAACCGGCAGCTGGGCGCATGGAATGGGCGTCCCGACGCTATTTAAGCGCAGAAACGTCGCGACTCTATCACATCGCGTCGCGACGTCAGCCATCGGTCCCATTCACGTGTTCGCTATTGCACCACGACGGACGCTTAAGACGCATAACTAACAAAACTTCTATTAACAACTTGCATCCATTTATTGCTTGAATACATACATTCATCAATTCTTTTTGTCATGTTTTTATCGAAAGTTTTAGTTGTTCTACTTTCCTATTCTTGCCTCTGGGTGCTCGTATTCGGACGCATATCTTTGTTGCAACTCAATGAAAACTACATCCCGAATGTTAAGGTAATCATTTTCACTTATTAAATGTGTAACTGATGATATTTAAGTCATTTACGGTGAGGACAATGAAGTTTATTTACTTTTAAACAGCGTCATAAAGTTTTAAAAAATATTTGTCTTGAGATTGTGGTTGTACTAAGATTAATTATGTTATGAATCTCAATTTAAAATAACAGTCAACTCCTTCAATGACTATATACTTCCAGGAATTGAATACGATTTATAAAAAGTACTTCTAAGGGGTTACCCAAAAGAAGCCCTATTTGTCGCTCATTTTTAGGGAACCTCATGAATTCTATTTGAAAGTTGCCTAAGTATTTTTTTTGGGATACTTTAAAGTGGACGAAATTTTGATTTAAGAATTCCTTTCATTCATTCATGATGACCTCTTGCATTGTGTTGAAAATTCACCCCAGATAAACAACCAGTAACATTTCTTACGTAATCTTCTGTTCGTTTCTTTTATTACATTAAATTTTACTAGAAATGTTAGCGGAGAAATAATAAAATTTATTTGAAATGAACGGAATATTTTGCATATATGAGAATTTTGAACAAAATGAGTAAGATGAGTAAAATGAGTAAGATTTTCAAAAATTCATCCTGTCGTAATAAACTCAAAAATAACAGGTTTGACTTGTGTTATTTCTAAAACAAAAACTAAGTTTTACTTAAAACATTTGGCGTTTTTGTATGGAATCCATGAGGTCCTCAAAAGGGGTGAAATGTTGGTTAATTGTTGTCAAAAAAGTTTTATTATAGTTTATAGTAGAAATTGTGGTGGTGGTCGAATTTCCATGAAACATTGCATAATATTCATTAAAAATTTATTGTTAACTCTACAATATCGTTTCAATAAAATAATGAGAAATTATTATTTAGACTTATGTAATTTGTCTATTACCGACGTTTCGTCTTTAGAGTACTCTCCTGTACTTATTAGTAACAAAAGAATTTTTCAGGCTGAAATATAACCAACATTGACGCGATGAATAATTAGTACATTCGATTTTAAATAAAATTGTTCCTGAACAAAATTTTAATGAAAATAATACTGTCCTCATTTATAGTTAGTATAATAAGTGTTAAGTCAAATAAAATTAGCGCAGAAATTAATTTCAGACAAGTTTAACAAAATTGCCCCTGAAATTCTTCCTCAAAATTAACATTTGCTCCAGCAAAAAAATAAGACTTAGGTAATTAAAAAAGGGTAAATTTTAATTGACAATATTTTTGTTATTGTAAAAAGCATTGCTCCTTAATTGCTCTTTTTAAAATCAAACACTAAATATGGGGTATATTTACGTAGTTAGTAAATAATTATATAATTATTATCACTGCTGATGACGTGTTTTGTGTTTATTTCTAGAATTTATGGAGGATGCTGGAGGCTACATACAAATTTTGATGAAAATTCACTGAACTCGTACAATTTCTTGTAATACAATGGGGGAACCCATCCATGACTTTACAAATTGAAAGTAAATCATAATTAAATCCTCAGGAATTGTCATAATTATTAATTAATTAATATTAATTACTTGTAACAGTTCACAGTAAGTAATTCAATCGACTGAATAATTCTGATGATTCCTAAATCTGTTATGATTAACTTTCGATTTGTAGTCATTAATGGATTTTCCCCAAGAATTATGTGAAATAATTGTACAAATTCATTGAAGTTTTTCGATGTATCTTCAGCATTTTCCATAAACTTTAAATATAAACACAAAATACGTCATGAAGTATGACGTCTTACATCTTATCAGTTATTCTTCATTACAATTAATAAAAAACTAAACAAAACATGTTTTTAAAGCTTGATTTAGGTAGAGCAATTGGGAGGAAATTTTTTGGTTGAAGTATTTTCTTTGAAATGATTTACAATCTTTATGATATCATTAACTAAAATTTAATCTTTCTTAATTGTAAATATTTGATCATGTTTTAATCTTTAATTTTAACTAAGCATTCTAAGGGCAATTATTTAAAGTTTATATGGAAAACCAGAAATGAAATTCCGCACTAACTTTATTTTGTTTAAGTGTCAACATTCTTCCTAGAAAATTACTGAAAACTGTATTTTAGAAAACTCGAATTTATGTAGGAAGCCATATACCCGTACATTCATTAAATCGTGCAAACGAAATATTTAACAAATTGGATTATAATCAGTGAGTCAAGGATAAGAGTTTTGGTATCCCCCACAAGACACGTCATTCTGACAATAATTTTTATTTAGATTTAATGTGATTGAAATTCCTTAATCACATTCAATAAATCTAATCGGTTTAACCATTTTATACCCAGAAATATAAAAAGAAAGTAGGTACTGACATATAAATATACAACACTTCGAAAATGTAGATAGAAATGATAATTTAAGAGGAAATTGAAATGAAAATACTGTTTAGAATTTGGAAGAGAATTGAGGACGTGACTCTGATCAGATGTTTTTCATCTTTGCACTTAAAATTGCAATTGATTACATTGAATCATCAAATACAACTCCTATTTTCGATAATTATGTTAAGTCACTTTAATGAATCAAAATTGTAATCCAAAAGAAATATAAATACGAGCGGGAGCTTTTTAAAAGAGCAAATATTTTACGTTGGAATGAATCTTATTTAAAGTTGCTGCAATTTTTTAATTTGGAACATAAAATTAAAAAATGAGAAGATAGGTACTGATTAAATTAATAAAAGATATCGTGCTGGAGTTCATTATCTTGATATCCTTTTTTTTTTTAAATTTTGTAGATTCTTGTATTTAAACTTGATTGAGTTTATGAAGTGAAAGAGACAAATATTTGATTTTCTTGTAAAACAATTTAAAACTGTTATTCATTGTTTGTTTTCAATCTCTCTATTGATAATAAAGGTAATTGAATATTGACTTTATATCAGATAAGAGATGGACTGAAATAACAAGAGTTTTTAAAAATAACAAAGTTTTGGCAGAGAGCATTACAATAAAACTGTAAAACACTTTTCTAATGTTAGTTATTATGTTCATCTGCGTTTGTTTAATGAACTACAATAAGCGGGAAGTGAACGCCATCTGCATGCATACGTTCAATAATGTCCAACAAGACCCTTTTTCATTTAAGGGTATTTAAACTTGTTGAACTGAATCGACGTAGATATGTATATAGTTAACATTAATAAGTTTCATTTATTTCACATTTCACAGCAAATTGACACAGATGGCGTTCACAAGTTTATCTGTGGTAGTTTACTAATCCTACCAGCTAACCAGGATACCTAATTAGGTCTATATTTTGTTGGATTAAAGAAATGAGTTTATTGAAATTTGCTATTAAAAAATTTTTCGAAAAAGAAAAAGATAGAAATCTCCTAGAAAGATTATTATAAATTCAAAAAGCTTTAGATTAATATGACGAACACGATCAAATTTCAGTTTTTCAAGTTCTAAATTTGGGGCTTTATTTTCACTGATTGAATAATTAATTAATTGATTACTAAAGGATTAATAACAGACTTTTTAATAGTAGTAAGTTAAAATTCAACTTATTTCTTCGAAATTAATTTGAAAAATCATAACGAAATTGTTACAGCTTCTCTAGTTACGTTGTTTTTTTTTTTTTTGAGAAAATTCTTTTGTTAAGTAAAATGTCCCACAAAGAAAATGATTTGAATGATAATTTTTATTTGAAGTGTTCGAGAGTGATGTAAAATGCTTCATATTTTTCTGGAACGTTCCAGATTTTTCAAGAAGGATTTGGAATGTTCAGGAACGAGATTGATTTCGAATGTTCAACAATTATCTAGAAGATAATAAATCTAAAATTTCGAGAATAATGTAAAATGCCTCAGAATGATTTTATATTATCCAGATTTTCGAGAATGATCTAGAACGTTCCAGATTATTTGAGAATGATCTAGAACGTTCCAGATTCTTCGGGATGACTTGGAATGTTCTACAATAATGTAAAAAGTTTCAAATTTTTCAAAAAAGTAGAATTTTCTAGTCTTTTTGAGAATAGTATCAAAAAGGAACTGTAAAGTTTCAATTTCTTTAATGATTAAGAAGATTCCAGATTTTTCAAGAATGATTTAGAATATTCGGAAATGATCTAGAACGTTCCAAATTTTTCGGGAATGATTTAGAATTTAAATGATTTGGAATGATCTAGAACGTTTCAGATTCTTTGAGATGACTTGAAATGTTCGACAATAATCTAAAAAGTTTCAAATTTTTTCAATGTTCCAATTTCTTTCATATTTTTCGAAAATAATTTAGAATGTTCCAGATTTTTCGAGAATGATTAAGAATTTTCCAGATTTTTCTATAATGATTTAGAGTGTTCCAGATTTTTCGAGAATGATTTATAATGTTTCAGATTTTTTGGGAATAGTTTTGAACGTTTTTGTATTATATTTCTGGTAAAATCTATATAATATGTACTTAAATAAGGAAAAATGGCATCGCTTGAATCTCTTCAGAATTTTAAGGAAATACATGAGGTCGGATTTTCCTTGGCAGGAATGAATCAAATAGCAGGTTTAACTCAAGAATGAGAATTACTTATCCTCAACGTGAAATTTTGCCCACTTAAATGAATTACCATTACACCATCTTATGGTCTCTAAGAGGACCCAAAAATAAATTTTTAGGGCAACTCTTTTGAACTTTCACTTTGTATTTATAAGACAGTTAACTGTGTCATCTTGGGATATACTTTGACGATACGTAGTCTGTTCCTTTGGCCTTTGGAGTTATTTATATCCTTTTAAGGTATAAATTGTTTCACAACAGGAATTCACTCAGAGAAGGGCCGTTTAGACCTTAGTTTTATTATTAATATCAAAACCTACGGTTTTCTGAACGCACCTAATAACTGTAGTTAAAAGGAATGTTATGTAAAAATTCCCTCACAGCACATAAAAGCACTGCAGAAAGTTTTTTCGGCGTATGGACAAGAAACAAAGAAGAAAAAAGTTAAAGTGTAAATGTATTGCGTATTTGTAGAGTATAGGACACGAAACAAAACCTCAAATTCTTTTCTTCTATTCACAGGTATTTAGATTTGTTATGAAAAAAAAAAAAGATAATAATAAATATTAAAAGACTGGAAGATATTTGCGCCTTTTTTTGTTCCTAAAAGTGATGTCTCTAGTTACTTCTTTAAAACATTTGTTGCAAGGTATCTGTGTGATTTAGTAGAACTTCTTACTTACAAAATTGAAACTTTTCCTAACAACTCTTGAAAATTAAATGCTCTCCAGGCAGAAAATCATTCTGGAGACATCTGGTAAACACCCCCATGTAAAACTTCGAAGAAGTTCAAATCCAAAACTTAGTTTTTAGGTGCCCTTAACTTAACAGTTCTGGAAATAGCTAAACCGTGGCAAATTTTCCGGAATATTAAAACTTGGTGATAAATAGATACAAGAATAACAATAAATTGTTATTCGAGAAATAAATTATTGGCATAATTAAAAATAATTAATGTTGGTAATAAAAAGATTGATGTTTTTCTGATTTCCCTTATTATTCTCCATGGTCATCTAGTACCTACTCGTGATTGCAATGAAAGAAAGCCCTTGATCTAGTATCGATAATAAGAGAGTTTGATAGGGGTGAGTGAAAGTGGTTGAGCTTCGATGGTGTATCTTTGTCTAACACATTGTACATATTATTAATCTATCTTTGTTTTCACCTCATATGTCATAAAATCAGATGAAAATGGTTTGATGGGCGTTTGGTGTTTCAGGGAATAATAATTACTTATTAGAAATTTCTAGAGAATGTTGCAAATATTTCGAAAATCATTTGTAATGTTTGAGAATGATCTAAAATATTTCAGATGTTTTGACATGGATTTATAATGAATTAGAACGTTCTAGATTTTGGAGAATGATCAGGAATATTCCATGTTCTTCCAGAATAATTTGGAATGAATTATAAGTTTTTTGAAAATCATTCAGAATGTTTCAGATTCTTCAAAAACCGTGATGCATTCTTGCCTTGCAGCTAGCAAAAAATTTAAATCAAAAACTAAACCAAAAGATTTTTTGGACTTCCAAGAGATAAAGAAAATCATCCTTGATAAAGTAATAAATCCTGTCACCCTGTTCAACTTAATTTATCCTTTTCTTTTCCTGCAAGTTGGCTATTACATGGTTTATTAAATGTTCCATTGTTAAAATTTTATCAGAGAAACAAAATAATTATCATTAAACAAACCCTTGTGGAAGACTTATACCAAACACGAATCGTCGATGTCGGTTTTCCACAATTGGTAAACCTTTTTTTTTAGCCTTATCTGGCTCGAATTTGCTTTATTGTTACTGATTAAGGAAAGTTGCGGATATCAGAATTATTAGTTTCTAGCAAAAATTATAGAGATCGACTCTCAGAGCAAAGCTAGAAAATTATTGTTATAAGAACTTATAAGAAGCTAAATTAATAAAAAACTTTTTTATTACAGCAGTATTCAGAACTAAATCCGTTGGATAACGAACAACATCATAGTATTCTTCCAAGGATGAGACCTAAACGAAATGAAGATCATATAATTTCTGGTAAGATGAGACGAAACTTTAGTAATAAAATATACAAATGTATAGAATAAAATTCTTTATAAAAGAAAAAAGTCTCTTTTGTTGTGTAAACGGGGTGAATTAAATATCACGAAAACATGACAAAAAAATAATGCTTAAATAACAATCTATGGTAGTTCTACAGATAAAAATTTCAATTAAAAAATACTATTTGTTGACAAAGCTTTTGGTTGTGTAAAGTTGATAATTAGAAATCAATTACACTATTAGTCAAATCTTTGGTAGTAAGTATTATTACTCTTAATTATGTGGCTTAGAAAAGTTTTCTTTGAGATATTTAGGAATCATTGGGCCCTAATGGTATAATAAAGACAGCCCTAAATATAAAATATGATCATTTAAATGGAGCTATTTCATTTTTATCCCTGTAATAAATAACTGTCAATATCAGTCTTGGAAGATTTCATTGGAATACTTAAAAGAAATAAATACACTCTAGTTTCATTTTTCTTATTCACGTATTATAATTTATACATTAAACAGCGAGAAGAATGTGACGAGTTTCAGAAAAAAAAAAACAGAAATTTATGTAAAATGATTCATTTTGGAAATAGCAGACGTTTATGTTATTACTTTTGCATATACAGTGGAGAAAAATTGTAAATTGTGCTACATTTTAAAATAATATTTTTAGTATTGAATTATTTTTTTTCAATCCTTATAGATTTAATATGTAAACTCGTTTTATGAATGTGGAAAATGTTCAAAAATCACTGAGAATTATCTACATCTTAAAAATGTTTCGCCTAAGTTGAAACTTAATCTCTGAGTAACAATGATCTGGTTTTGATCTTTTGGCTTTGATCTTGATCTACTTGATTCTGCATCATACATTTTCAAAACAAATACATTCGTTAAGATTTATTGAGAACGAAGAAGAGCTCAAATCAAAACGTTAAAACATAGACAAAATTCATCAAAATATTTTTTGGTGACGTTACCCTCTTCAGGAACTGATGAGGGGTACGTTCATCAAGTACCTACGTTCCCAAAAAAGTTTCTACGAATGCATTTACTTTGAAAATATTTGGAACAAAACCATTCCCAAGTGGATCAAAATCAGAGCCAAAAGATCAAAAACTAGATCATGTTGCTGTTAACAGTTTTGGACTTCGAAAGGATAAGGATAAAACTAGACACTAATTTTCAAATCACCAGTAATATTTAGACATTTTCCAAGATTTTATATATTTGATTTAACTGACTGTTGGAAGAATTTTAAATGGAAACTGTGTAACATCAAATGTCTACCCTTCGAAACAAAACTATTAACACTGCGAAAAGATAATGACGACAACGAAGAACAAAGTAAACTTTTGGTTTCTGTTTCGTGAATTCTATGACTCGTGTAGCTCATTTAATTGAAGCTAAAACTAAATAGCTAACCCTAGTAAAGTCATTTAACACAGAATACTTTGACTTAATTAACGTCAGCATTTCTGTTCACACAAGGAACATTAAAATTTAAAGTTACCACCATCCCATGTTTATTTAGTTAGCTGGGGTGCCTACCCCATAAACTTAAGCAACATCTTGTGTTAATTTTATTGCTACTACATCGTTTTAGTTTTTAGAAATTCATGTGCTTATAAAGGCTGATTATGTGAGGAGAATATGCAAATTAAATAATGAGCGAGCTTGCTAGTATACCATTGCCAATAATTTGTAAAATTAGTCAGCAAATACAAATACGAAGAAAATTTACGGAATCCTAAAGTTTAAACTGATTCCTCGCCTTCTTTACTCACGTGGGCGTCGTGTGGTTTATATTTTTTCTTGTACGTAATTGAGATCTCAAGCCCTCAAGGTTTCCAAAAGAAATAACAAAAAATCGCAAGTAGTAAGATCAAAAAAGAAAAGAGGATAAAGAATCGGTTCAAAACTCAGGTTTTGTAGAGCCTCCCCAGTTGTAAGATAGATGACACCTGTTCACACACCTTCTGCGTAACTGAAGGTGCTCCTCAAAACCAGAAGTTTAAACCTATTCTTCACCCTTTCTTCTACCTTGGTCTGGTACTACAGCCACTCAAGAAAGACTTAAAGGGTAACCATAACACTTCCGATGATGAGAGGGAGGCAACTATCAAGTTCAGGGTGCGAGACAAGTTTTCTCCCTAGTAGAGGAAATATTAAAAATCGCAAGGCGTTAGATCAAAGAAATGAAGAGGGTGAGGAATCGGTTTCAACATCAAGTTCGGTGGAGGTTTTCCTCAGTTATAACATGACAACTGTTTTCACCTCATTATCCGAGATGTACTGACAGTCCTTGAGGTTTCTCTTCAGTAGAGGAAAAAATAAAAAATCGCAAGGCGTTAGGCGAGGGAAATAAGGAAGAGGAGGAATCGGTTCAAACATGAGGTTCTATAAAGGTTTCTCAGTTGCAACAAAAATCTTCTCATACGTGAACTTTGAATCTATTCCTATACCTTTTCGTAGAGCCTCATCAGTTGTAACATGACAGCGCCTGTCCACACTTCTTCTGCGTAAATGAGGAAACTTCACGAAACCAGAGCTTTCATCGGTTTGTCACCCTCTCTACTCCCTTGGCCTGGCGTCATGTGATTTTAGCTTTTTCCTCTTCTCAAGAATGATGAGACCTCAAGGACAATTGTTACACTTCAGATTATGAGGTGAAGGCAGCTATCAAGTCCTGGATTCTAGAAAACGCAGAACTTTTCACTGAAAAATTCTTCCAGCTCTTCTCGAAACCTGGATTTGATAACTAATTTCACATCACCATCCGAGATGTAAAGATAGTCCCTGAGAATTCCTTTGAGCAAAGGAAAAAAATTAAGAACGCAAGTCGCTCGACCAGGAAGGTGAGGAGGGTGAGGAATCAGTTCAAATATTAGGTTTCGTAGAGGTTTCTCAGTTGCAACTCCTAAGTTGGCTCTAAAAACCTGAAATTTGAACCGATTCCTCACCCTCACTACTTCTTTGATCGGGCGCTATGCGATTTCAATTTTTTTCCTCTCTTGAAGAGAAACTTACAGGATAACCATTACACCTCCAATGATGACGAGGTGAAGGGAACTATCAAGTCCTGGATTCGAGAACAGTAGAAAGAATTTTTCAATGACCTAAGAAGTTTTTCCATCATCTGATGATGTAGTGATTGATGGACCTCGAGGTTTCTCTTGAGTAGATGAAAAAATAAAGAATCGCAAGTCGTTAGTCGAGGAAGGTGAGAAGGGGTAGGAATCGGTTAAAGCTTCCTTCTCGAAATCTGAAGTTTGAATCTGCTCCACCTGTTATATTATCTTGGAGAAATAGAGTTACTTGATTTTGCTTTTGATGTTAAATGTTACATAACTGTTGGTACTGATATGTTTGATTAAACTTCTTTATGTTCACAAGTTCGTTCTTTTTTAATAACGGTTTGAAAACGACAAGCCGATAAAACAAAAAAGAAAATGCTTCATCAGAAAAATGTTCGATGACACACATATCCATATCAGCAAGTGTATATATGTATTTGACGAAGAAGAAAAAAAGAAATCAAAGACCGTAAGCTGTCGGAAACAGTGTATATTGAAAAAGGAGAAAACACAATTGGTTTTGTAATCCGACGATGACATTAGAAACGACGAATCAATCTTTATCCATCATATTTATTTCGAAAAAAAAAAATAAACAAAACAAATGTACGTTTAAACAATAAATGAGAGGCAGAGCTTGTGATGAATAAAAGAGAATTTTTTAGAAAGATAAATTGAAGTTGAAACAACTTTTGTCTGGATGATTTAGAATTGCTTTCAAACTGGTAATGTACCGGACGACAGTTGATTTGGACTGAAGCACAATAAAAAACAGCGAAACACGAAATGAAATGACTCAAAATTTTTTGTAGAGTAAATTTATAATTATTGATCTACCCGCTTGTGGCGACAATTATATTATTTGTTTCTAGTATCATTAAAATTATTTTTAAATTAATCCCTTATGTATATGCATTGACATTAAATTAATATACTTGATACACAAATATCAACTCTAAACAAAAAAAAAGAAATAAAATGTGACTTATTAAAGCAAAAAATTTCATTTAAATCCTGAAAGGATAAACTGTATGTTTGATATATCAACGTAAAGCTGAAACCCTTTGTTTAAATACTTGAAATTTTAGACACAGGTTTCTTGATAATTCAACCCTTAAAGGAGCAAAAAAGGGGCATAAAGATACCTTATACGAAGGTGTCATCCACTATAGAATTATTTTTCAAAGTAACACACCTAAGAGGTGTTAAAAATTTTATACGAACGCATAAAATTCTAGAGTCTTACTTTTTTTATTGTTCAAAATTAATTCGAAGCATTTATATGATCGGTAATAATTTTTAGGAATGAAAGGGTAACAAAAAAGTGCATTACAAAACAGACCATTTCATGAATATTTTGATCAAAAAAAGGACTCTGGTACTTAATCAATGTACGTCACCTCGGGACATCCTGACAGAGTCCTTCAACACTTATGAATAGTAAATTAGATTGGGAATAAGGGCAAAAAAATATAAAAAATGAGTTACTCAGAAATTCGTGACAACCCGACAAATATTTCTGTATTCAAAAACCAACAAAAACCTCAACTTTTGTCCACAGTATTGGTTTGAGTTGGTAAATAAATTGAATCAATTTATATGAAAGTGGCCACGACCCACTTAGAAAGATGTTCACAAAAGAATTGAAGATGATTCAAAAAAAGTATTTTGCATATTGCATATTCTAAATTTCTATTTTTGTAACAGCAAAATGGAAACAAATTTTAACTTCCAGTGAAAAATGGTGAGAAAATTAAATTACTTTGAGATGAATAATAATAATAAATAAATAAGGATCCTATTTTTCTGGTTGCGAGCGTAGGGGCAGTAAATAATAAAATATACATTTTTGGGATGCATAAATTGTGAAAATTGAATATTGAGCTTTCGGGATAGCTTTTAAGTGATTACTATTTGATTTCATGAAATATTTATGGAACAGTCTACATCTATTTTTTATTGCGGTAAAACATTTATTAAAAGCTTAATTAACTTTTAATTACTGAAAATTTATTTTAATTGAAATTTTAATTCCTATGCTTATTTTCAACAAATGCGCCGGGTTTATGTTAGTTGTATAACTTAACTCAGTATTCTGTTAAAATTCAGGGTCCAAATAAAAAGTGTATAATTAGTTGTATAACTTGACTTGGCATTTTTGTTAAAATTCATGATTTAAACGAAAGGTGTAGAATTAGTTGTATAACTTATTCTCGAATTTTTACTAAAATTTAGGATGTGAACGAAAAATGTAAAAATTGTGTAACTTGAAATTGAATTTTAACCAAAATTTATGAACTAAAGTAAGCAAAACATGTATAATTGGATCACATTTTTACTAAAGTGTGGGTACAGTGACCATTAGAAGCTTTCAAAATAAAATTAATGCAATTACAAAATTACTCCCTTATATATTATTACATATTTATATGTAGTATAAATTACAACAAAGATTGTTCTATATACTTGTTAATAGAAGTTGATCCTTTTACGTTTCTCAAAGATCGTGTAATATCAAAAAAAACTCTTGCTGCTTTTTATTTATTTTTGCTAATATAATTCATTCATTCAACCGGGGAGGAAATTAGAGTTCTTAAGCCTTACGAGATTTTTGTGATAAACAACTTTTGAAAATGAACTTTCGAGATACAGTTAGAATTAACAACTGTGCAAATGGGTTTACAGTGTTTCGGTTAATTAAGAAATAATCTGTCAAAAATTATAAGAAGTAAAAACTCCATCATAAAGTTTAAAAAAAAACTTTTTATAATAATACGAATATTTGACTAATTGATACTAAAATAACGTTAGATTTTTTGATAATTTTTATTTTATTAAAAAAACAAGTTTGAAGGCATTTAATTAAAAGAGGAATAACTGAGTACCTAGTTTCGTATTCATCATGTTAAATGTTAACCCACAAGTATTTGGTATTCCATTTTCCCCCTTTTTGTCTAATTTAATAAGATATTACTTTATATTCTATTTATTATATCTACGATTACATAATTTCATCTTTTTGCTCTAAAAGAATCAAATGTATGATACTATTATACCCCAATTTCTTCATTTACAATTTTTTTCCTTTTTCATCCTCATTTTTAAATAAAATATTATCATACCTAAAGTTTTTGCAGATTTTCGAGAATGTAAAAAATTTCCTTTCATTAAAAAAAAACTTTTATATACTTCAATTTGAGTTATTAAATTTCCTGATAACTCTTTTATCTAGGAAAGAAAGAAGGGGCAAAAAAGAGAGATTTAACTGCCATTATAGACGACAGATTTATCCCTTCAATAGTTCTTATACCCTTTTCAAATGGTCAAAATTGCTTACCGTTTATATGAATCGTTCCACCAATTTGTTATCCATTTCACCCTTAGAAATCCACGAATTTGGGATATCTCATTTACCAGACTTACTGTAGAACTCCACCAGTAGAAAATTATCCTCAAATTTTTCTAAAAGGAATTTAAAAATAGACGTTTATTTTTATTTTTTTGGGAATTTTTTAGTTAAAAATGTACGAAGCTTTAAAAAGTAAAATATAAAAAGGTTAAATTAAAGCTCACCATCTGATGTCCCTTTCGAGAGCCTATAACTTTTAATTAATAATTTATGTCTTTATTTTCTCAAAGATATATTAAAATAGTTCAAGGCTCATTCTGTAATTCGTTGAGAATATTTATTTATTTATTTTTTAATTCAAGACTACAAAAAAAAATTATTGAATTTAACTCGTACTTTCCATACTTAATAAAAATTTCTGCTCATTTGTATTTATTAATTTATTGTGATAAACTGTATTTTGTCTTCCTTTATTTTGTAATTCTACTTTTGTATATTTTTGTAAAAATTGTTAGAATAAAGTTCTAATTTTATTCTCGTATTAGATTGTCTGTACATGAGCTCAGAAGAAGGAAGTTTCTTTTATAAATCATTCAACAACGAAGAGACTGTATGTGGAATTTACATGTTTACCGAGCCCGACCAGAGAATTGAAATTCATTTCAATTATTTCGACGTCCCTTGTGAAATTGGTGGACTTGTTGCGGTAAGTTTTCTTTCTGTCTTCTCTGTTTCAAAATAAACAAGAAAAAGTTACAAAAATAATTAAACTTTGCTGTACAATTACATTGAATTAATTTGATTCAATTGAAGTTAGGTAAGGGCAGGAAGAAAAATTAGAGCAGTTGCTCGAATATTTTTGCAATCTATTGTGGATAATACTGCTCTATATATCTGCATCTGAATTAAAATGCAGACTATGAGTAAGTTGGAATTTTTTGAAAATGTATTGTAAAAAATATGTATTCAGAAAATGTAGCAATTTTTATGACGCCTTATTGAGATATGCATAAATAAATGTCATACAAATATTTTATTATGTGCATATGTTTATAGTTTATAGATGGATGGGAGATGAATGGAGAAATCTTCCCCAGCAAAGTGGATGATTCTCGTCCAATCAAACAACGATTTGCTGAGTTTTGTGGCAAAAAAAAAATCAAACAGATTTTTACAAGTTCTCAGAACGTGGCGTTTTTGCAATACAGGATTCCAAGGCGCGGAAAGGGATTTAGTTTTACAACCCGATTTATAAAAAATCCTGCTCGTAAGTACTACACTCAAGGGTTTTTCATTTCTTTTGTTGCAGTTTCCAATTTCTCAAAGGTTGTCTCCCTTTTCCTCTCCTTATTCCTGTTTCTACCCCTTTTTGTATATCCTACTAAACCTTCTCCTATTTCTTTCAGTACCTCAATGTGACCTTATAATCTACCTTAATGAAGTCTTTCACCTAATGACGAAACGTTAGTGTTGATTATATATTAAATAAAAAAAACTTCTCCCCAATTTTGATTCTTTCTATTCCTACTAAAATCCATTTGTTAAACTAAATAAGTACAATTTTCTGCCCCAGCTTGCAATATATTCCTTCAAGATGAAGAGGATGTAATAACCCTTAGAAATTATGGAAACAGGACTAATTGTAGTATAAGCGCCATGTTTCCTGCCGAAATCCATGTCCTGGCATTAAGTGTGGGTGTGGTACCAACAACTGGACGACGATATTCATTTGAAACAGGAACTTTATATAAGGTACCTACCACATTGTTTATTCTCCCTCAAATTCTAGCTCTACTTGGTTTTTAAAGGAAGAGAATATATATTTTTAATATTGCAGTGTAAAAAGCGGGGATTGAGTGATTATGTTGAAATTGGGGGTTCATCAGGTCTCGATAACACTAATCTTTATCTAGCTGATTCGGTTTGTGGAATGGACTCAAAGCCAGGTAACAGATTTTTATTTTTATTCTAATTTTCTATACTATTTTCGAAAATCCAAATCATGTTAGACTATTCATTCAAATATTCCAAATCATTTTCAAAACTGGAAACTGTGGAATATTTTGGAACATTCCAAACCCATTGCGAAGAATCTGGCAGATTCCTGACTGCTTTTGAACATTCTATATCATTCCCAAAAATCTAGAACCCTTTCGAACCATTTAAACAAAAGAATCTGCATCATTGTAGATCATTTTAGAACATTCCAAATTATTTTCTGAAAATATGGAACATTCTAGAATGTTTTAGATCATTCTCGAACATTCTGAATCATTCTTGAAAACTGTGGAATATTTTGTAAGGTTCCAAAGCAATTCCGAAGAATCTGGCACATTCCTGATTACTTTCGAACGTTCCAAATAATTATCAAGAATCTAGAACACTTTCGAATGGTCGAAACCAATCTTGAAGAATCATGTACATCCTGGGATATTAATTTTCTTAACTAGTCCCAAAAAAATGGAACATTCTAGTTCACCTTCAAAAATTCGACATCATTTTCAAAAAAATTCGAATATTCTTCAATATTTTACATTATTCACTAGAACATTCTAAATCGCCCTCAATAAATTTAGAATATTTTAGATTATCCTTGAACATTTTTGAACTATCTAAACATTTCATATCGTTCTTGAACATACTAAATCATTTCCGAAAAAAAGTCTGTGAGATTCTGGAACTCGTTATTATTTTGAATATGTTGGTAACAGTAGTCTTTGTTTTCGTTTTATTTAAACAATAATCCGGTTTTGGAGTTCCCCGTTTACTTGTTCCCACGTTTCCACATTAGGGTTCCTTAATTAAACTCTGAACAATAGTTAGGTCTAACTTTCGAGACAGGTGCCACATGTAATGAAAGCTTAATTAAAATGAGGCAATCTCCACAATTTCTTGGAAAGTTTTAGTTTGTGATAGTTTAAGACGAAACAAAATAATTTTCAAATATAATGAAAAAATCTGTGCAAAAAATTACGTTTTAATCACATAACGTTTTTGGATTTTTAAAATGTCAGATTTGCAAACCAATCAAAGAGGAGATCCTCTTAGATTAGTGAAAAAGGATATTTCTTGGAATCAAACTTTTAAAATTTATATTGTAATGTATTCATTTTGGGGTGAATACTGGGATTGACAATCTACCATTAAGGGATTGTCTCATTTGACATCCTTAAGGACTATAATATATTATAGTTACAGAATCGTTTGTATTTTAGCTAAATTTACGGAAATGGTTGGATGTGGAACCACTACTGTCCGATTGGTTTCAAGTGGAATTTTTGATAATTCTGTGACAGTGGCATTGAGGAGACTAGATGAGGAGCGAATAAGCAATGGTTTCCTGAGTGTTTTGTGTCCTGTTGAAGAAAACAAAAAATAGATGATAGGTAAGTTAGCAGGTTATGTACATATATTACAATTGAAGCAGATTTTTCCAAAAATAACAATGTTAATTTCTGTTTAAGGTTAGCACGCAGAGGCTCTCCCCTACTATCTCAATTAGAAAAAGGAACACTAAAGTTGTTTTGTTTTCAATTTTATTTATTGTAACAATAGGAATTTTAATAACAATTAAAAATTCAATAAAGACTTTCTTCCTTTTTGTGCTTTTCTGTGGACATTCCTATTGTTTTTAGTGTATTTGTATTCAAAATTCTATTCTATTCCTTCATAACAGAAAATATCTTAACTAAAATACTTTTTACTGTATTTTCTATAAAACTCATTTTCAAAAATGTAAATATTTGTAAAGAAATTTTTTTGGTTCTTTCGTAACATAAAAGTATAAAAATGAAAGTAGAAAACTTTTTACCTAATATTTTTTTAACTATACTATGTTTTTCTCTTATGACATAAATATTTAAATTAAAAAAAAAACAGAAAATATAATAATTAAAACGTTCTTAACTACATATATGTACTCTAAAAGTATTTATTTGATCGATTCCTTTGTCTGGATGAAACAAAAATTATTTTAACTAAAATACATTTAACTATACAACCTATACAACATTAAAAAAAAAAAACTTTTAAAGTAATTCTAGGACTTTTTTACACAAAGCTTAAATGCATTGTTTACGTATTTTATTAATTAAGAAAAGTAATTTCTAATTTAGCTAATAAGCGGAGAAAATTGCAGTAATTTATTTATATAATTACCATCTTATATATATATTTTTTTAATCAACTATTAAGTTGTAAATAAATCTATTTACATCTGGACACGAACACGAAAACAAGCCGAGATGTGCCGAAGTCGTGGAAACTACATATCTATTCTAGTTTATCCGATTATGCCGATTAGTGTGCCTCGAAAACATGGCCGATAATGTTATTTTATTGTGTATTAATTACGACTGATTAATTAGTACAAATTTTATTGTGTCGCGGTATTTTTCGAGCGCGAATTGTGTTTGATCGATCGATTAAATTAAGATCCATACGTAGCAAAGGACGAGGGTACTCGGCGTGCAGATTTATCTGCATTTTCGTGCAGTTTTAATTTTCTTCTGTTTCCACCAATCGCGTTCGTGAAATCGATAACCTCAGACGTTCTTTTTGGTTTTTTGGATAATCCTTTGGAAGTTTAGTCTCAACGAGTTTTTCTATGAGTAAAGGTAAATTGTTTTTGTGTGTATTTAAATTTTTAATTTTGTAATCAATAGAAGCTAATATCGTTTGTATTAATTGAATATACAAGAATTCTGTCCTATCATTTTCCACGATTTTTTTTTACTTTCCAACTTTAATCAAATAATTTTTCAAAACAGAACTTGTCTGGTATTTTCATATAAATCGTTTGAAAAGAAAATTAAATTAATTAAATTTGCTGTACAGGGTGTCTAAAAAACTAATAAAATATACTTTATTTAAATGGTGTCGAATGTGGATAAAATTAAAAAAAAAATTGTGAAAATAGATTGTTCAAAAATTATTTTGGGATTTTGAACACCTTCTTCCGATTGAACACGCATAAGTAGAGTGAATTTTTTTCGGTTAAAGGCCGTCCATAAAATACGTCACACAAAATTTCACCCCCCCCCCCCCATTGACAAATACTACGCCATATTACCCCACAAAGCTAGCTATAAACCCCCCTATAAACGACTAAACATAAGTAAATTTTAGTTAAAAATTTTCTACCGTAGTGAAAAAATTTTTAGAATTGTCAGTTAAGAAAACAACTAAAATAAAATTAATGAATCGCAAAGGTCATGTTTTCTTAGAGCCCCCCCCCCCACCTCTTGATGTTATATGTTGTTATCCTGATGACGATCGACATTGACGGTCAAAACGTTGCATAATTAAAGTGATTTTTATTAATTTTTGTTCATTATTGGCAAGATTAGCTTCATTATTTAAACCTTATACCGATAGTAATAAAATTAAAGTTTTTGAAGGGAAAATTTATCAAATAATTGATGGTATTTGTTGTTAGTTCGATGATGGCTGGAATTGACTGTCGAAACGTCGATACTTTGACCATAGTGAGCATATTGCGTAATTGTTTTATTGATGCGAAAAAGAAACATCTTTTCTGCGTTTAAATAATATGCAAAAAGCAACAATTAATGTTCTCTTTCTTGTTTTGTAAAAATATTACCTAATATTTCAAATGATTTACGTTTTTAAAAATCGAAGCTGTTTTGAAATTATTTACCTAATGTTATGTTTAAGTGTGCTAAAATATTTCTTGCAATTTGAAAATAATTTACTCTTATACGGTAATCCAATTTATTTGGTTCCAACCATATTTTTTTATCTTGCGTTTATTAACGTATCCTGAAAATTAATTTTGGTTCTCACTATATATTTATATCTATTACATAAACTAACTCAAGAGTTTTCCTTTTTATAAAAGTTGTGACAATTATTTTCGTTTGCGTACTAATTCTTAACTGTTGATTCAGTAGGCTCCCTTTTGAAGTCATTTGTAACATCCTCATGCTGGTTAAAATTTACTAAATTCTTCTTTAGTCAAAACACATAGTTGTTATAAAAGATAAAAAAATGTGACCTCACTGCTCTCCTTGAATCGTATGCCGGCTTATCTACTTTATTAACCTTGTGTTTACGTTATTCTGCAGCAATACCCCGTTTTATTTATCCTACTTAATAAATTAATCAAAAACCGTTAATTATTTAAAAAAGAAAATAATATTTTGTAAATTTTATAATGTACCTATTTATGTAGAAATTAGTAAATTCGTTTGTAGGATTATTTATTGCAATTTTTAGTACATTGATAAATAGTGAATTTAAAACAAAAATTGTTTGCCTGCACTTTTTGAGAACTTGAAGCAGTTTTGTTAATCGTTAATTGATAATGCCTTGCGTTAGTTATACACGCTAAATAAAGTTATGTATTTAAAGTATGTTTAAAGTAAACATAATAAAAAAAGTGAAACGGTAACATTAATTTTTATATTAATACAATTGATTAAAAGCATTCATATTGTAAAGAAATTGCGTTCTTTAAAGTTTACTAATTGTACCTATTACGTTTTACAGTCATACTTGAAGCAAAGTCAAAGTTGCAGCCACTCCTTAATATGCCCATAAATAATCGTCTTTCTGGAATAACATAATAAAATAAAGGTAGGAAGTTTATGTTCATTTTTTTATAATTAATCAAGTTATCAAAATATGTCGAAAAATGGCTTTCACCACGTTAAAGAGCGCACTTTAGCGCATAATGCTCGTCTATCGGTTGTAACGAGCAGCTGTTGTAAATACGCTCTATTTGCCGGCAAAGTTTAGTATATTTTTCAAATTTCGTGAAAAGGACTTCAATTTCAGGAGCGATTGCGCCCTTATTCGGCGACTTATCGAAAAACGGCTTTCACCACGTGAAAGAGCGCACTTTGGCGCATAATGCTCGTCTATCGGTTGTAACGAGCAGCTGTTGTAAATACGCTCTATTTGCCGGCAAAGTTTAGTATATTTTTCAAATTTCGTGAAAAGGACTTCAATTTCAGGAGCGATTGCGCCCTTATTCGGCGACTTATCGAAAAACGGCTTTCACCACGTGAAAGAGCGCACTTTGGCGCATAATGCTCGTCTATCGGTTGTAACGAGCAGCTGTTGTAAATACGCTCTATTTGCCGGCAAAGTTTAGTATATTTTTCAAATTTCGTGAAAAGGACTTCAATTTCAGGAGCGATTGCGCCCTTATTCGGCGACTTATCGAAAAACGGCTTTCACCACGTGAAAGAGCGCACTTTGGCGCATAATGCTCGTCTATCGGTTGTAACGAGCAGCTGTTGTAAATACGCTTTATTTGCCGGCAAAGTTTAGTATATTTTCCAAACTTCGTGAAAAGGACTTCAATTTCAGGAGCGATTGCGCCCTTATTCGGCGACTTATCGAAAAACGGCTTTCACCACGTGAAAGAGCGCACTTTGGCGCATAATGCTCGTCTATCGGTTGTAACGAGCAGCTGTTGTAAATACGCTCTATTTGCCGGCAAAGTTTAGTATATTTTTCAAATTTCGTGAAAAGGACTTCAATTTCAGGAGCGATTGCGCCCTTATTCGGCGACTTATCGAAAAACGGCTTTCACCACGTGAAAGAGCGCACTTTAGCGCATAATGCTCGTCTATCGGTTGTAACGAGCAGCTGTTGTAAATACGCTCTATTTGCCGGCAAAGTTTAGTATATTTTTCAAATTTCGTGAAAAGGACTTCAATTTCAGGAGCGATTGCGCCCTTATTCGGCGACTTATCGAAAAACGGCTTTCACCACGTGAAAGAGCGCACTTTGGCGCATAATGCTCGTCTATCGGTTGTAACGAGCAGCTGTTGTAAATACGCTTTATTTGCCGGCAAAGTTTACTATATTTTTCGAATTTCGTGAAAAGGAGCACAGTTTCAGCAGCGATTGCGCCCTTATTCGGTGACTTATCGAAAAACGGCTTTCACCACGTGAAAGAGCGCACCTTGATGCATAATGCTCGTCTATCGGTTGTAACGAGCAGCTGTTGTAAATACGCTTTATTTGCCGGTAAAGTTTAGTATATTTTTCGAATTTCGTGAAAAGCACTACAATTTCAGGAGCGATTGCGCCCTTATTCGGCGACTTATCGAAAAACGGCTTTCACCACGTGAAAGAGCGCACTTTGGCGCATAATGCTCGTCTATCGGTTGTAACGAGCAGCTGTTGTAAATACGCTTTATTTGCCGGCAAAGTTTAGTATATTTTTCGAATTACGTGAAAAGGACTTCAATTTCAGGAGCGATTGCGCCCTTATTCGGCGACTTATCGAAAAACGGCTTTCACCACGTGAAAGAGCGCACTTATGCGCATAATGCCCGTCTATGGGTTGTAACGAGCAGCTGTTGTAAATACGCTTTATTTGCCGGTAAAGTTTAGTATATTTTTCGAATTTCGTGAAAAGCACTACAATTTCAGGAACGATTGCGCCCTTATTCGGCGACTTATCGAAAAACGGCTTTCACCACGTGAAAGAGCGCACTTTGGCGCATAATGCTCCTCTATCGGTTGTAACGAGCAGCTGTTGTAAATACGCTTTATTTGCCGGCAAAGTGTAGTATATTTTTCGAATTTCGTGAAAAGGAGCACAGTTTCAGCAGCGATTGCGTCCTTATTCGGTGACTTATCGAAAAACGGTTTTCACCACGTGAAAGAGCGCACTTTGGCGCATAATGCTCGTCTATCGGTTGTAACGAGCAGCTGTTGTAAATACGCTTTATTTGCCGGCAAAGTTTAGTATATTTTTCGAATTTCGTGAAAAGGACTTCAATTTCAGGAGCGATTGCGCCCTTATTCAGCGACTTATCGAAAAACGGCTTTCACCACGTCAAAGAGCGCACTTTGGCGCATAATGCTCGTCTATCGGTTGTAACGAGCAGCTGTTGTAAATACGCTTTATTTGCCGGCAAAGTTTAGTATATTTTTCGAATTTCGTGAAAAGGACTTAAATTTCAGGAGCGATTGCGCCCTTATTCAGCGACTTATCGAAAAACGGCTTTCACCACGTGAAAGAGCGCACTTTGGCGCATAATGCTCGTCTATCGGTTGTAACGAGCAGCTGTTGTAAATACGCTTTATTTGCCGGCAAAGTTTAGTATATTTTTCGAATTTCGTGAAAAGGAGCACAGTTTCAGCAGCGATTGCGCCCTTATTCGGTGACTTATCGAAAAACGGTTTTCACCACGTGAAAGAGCGCACTTTGGCGCATAATGCTCGTCTATCGTTTGTAACGAGCAGCTGTTGTAAATACGCTTTATTTGCCGGCAAAGTTTAGTATATTTTTCGAATTTCGTGAAAAGGACTACAGTTTCAGGAGCGATTGCGCCCTTATTCGGTGACTTATCGAAAAACGGTTTTCACCACGTGAAAGAGCGCACTTTGGCGCATAATGCTCGTCTGTCGGTTGTAACGAGCAACTGTTGTAAATAAGCTTTATTTGCCGGTTAAGTTTAGTATATTTTTCGAATTTCGTGAAAGGGACCACAGTATCAGGGGCGATTGCGCCCTTATTCGGTGACTTGTCGAAAAACGGCTTCCACCACGTGAAAGAGCGCACTTTGGCGCATAATGCTCGTCTATCGGTTGTAACGAGCAGCTGTTGTAAATACGCCTTATTTGCCGGCAAAGTTTAGTATATTTTTCGAATTTCGTGAAAGGGACCACAGTTTCAGGAGCGATTGCGCCCTTATTCTGTGACATCGAAAAACGGCTTTCACCACGTGAAAGAGCGCACTTTGGCGCATAATGCTCGTCTATCGGTTGTAACGAACAGCTGTTGTAAATAAGCTTTATTTGCCGGCAAAGTTTAGTATATTTTTCGAATTTCGTGAAAAGGACTTCAATTTCAGGAGCGATTGCGCCCTTATTCAGCGACTTATCGAAAAACGGCTTACACCACGTGAAAGAGCGCACTTTGGCGCATAATGCTCGTCTATCGGTTGTAACGAGCAGCTGTTGTAAATACGCTTTATTTGCCGGCAAAGTTTAGTATATTTTTCAAATTTCGTGAAAAGGATTTCAATTTCAGGAGCGATTGCGCCCTTATTCGGCGACTTATCGAAAAACGGCTTTCACCACGTGAAAGAGCGCACTTTGGCGCATAATGCTCGTCTATCGGTTGTAACGAACAGCTGTTGTAAATACGCTTTATTTGCCGGCAAAGTTTAGTATATTTTTCGAATTTCGTGAAAAGGACTTCAATTTCAGGAGCGATTGCGCCCTTATTCGGCGACTTATCGAAAAACGGCTTTCACCACGTGAAAGAGCGCACTTTGGCGCATAATGCTCGTCTATCGGTTGTAACGAGCAGCTGTTGTAAATACGCTTTATTTGCCGGCAAAGTTTAGTATATTTTTCAAATTTCGTGAAAAGGACTTCAATTTCAGGAGCGATTGCGCCCTTATTCGGCGACTTATCGAAAAACGGCTTTCACCACGTGAAAGAGCGCGCTTTAGCGCATAATGCTCGTCTGTCGGTTGTAACGAGCAGCTGTTGTAAATACGCTTTATTTGCCGGCAAAGTTTAGTATATTTTTTAAATTTCGTGAATAGGACTTCAATTTCAGGAGCGATTGCGCCCTTATTCGGCGACTTATCGAAAAACGGCTTTCGCCACGTGAAAGAGCGCACTTTGGCGCATAATGCTCGTCTATCGGTTGTAACGAGCAGCTGTTGTAAATACGCTTTATTTGCCGGCAAAGTTTAGTATATTTTTCGAATTTCGTGAAAGGGACCACAATTTCAGGAGCGATTGCGCCCTTATTCTGTGACTTATCGAAAAACGGCTTTCACCACGTGAAAGAGCGCGCTTTGGCGCATAATGCTCGTCTGTCGGTTGTAACGAGCAGCTGTTGTAAATACGCTTTATTTGCCGGCAAAGTTTAGTATATTTTTCAAATTTCGTGAATAGGACTTCAATTTCAGGAGCGATTGCGCCCTTATTCGGCGACTTATCGAAAAACGGCTTTCGCCACGTGAAAGAGCGCACTTTGGCGCATAATGCTCGTCTATCGGTTGTAACGAGCAGCTGTTGTAAATACGCTTTATTTGCCGGCAAAGTTTAGTATATTTTTCGAATTTCGTGAAAAGGACTTCAATTTCAGGAGCGATTGCGCCCTTATTCAGCGACTTATCGAAAAACGGCTTTCACCACGTCAAAGAGCGCACTTTGGCGCATAATGCTCGTCTATCGGTTGTAACGAGCAGCTGTTGTAAATACGCTTTACTTGCCGGCAAAGTTTAGTATATTTTTCGAATTTCGTGAAAAGGACTTAAATTTCAGGAGCGATTGCGCCCTTATTCAGCGACTTATCGAAAAACGGCTTTCACCACGTGAAAGAGCGCACTTTGGCGCATAATGCTCGTCTATCGGTTGTAACGAGCAGCTGTTGTAAATACGCTTTATTTGCCGGCAAAGTTTAGTATATTTTTCGAATTTCGTGAAAAGGAGCACAGTTTCAGCAGCGATTGCGCCCTTATTCGGTGACTTATCGAAAAACGGTTTTCACCACGTGAAAGAGCGCACTTTGGCGCATAATGCTCGTCTATCGTTTGTAACGAGCAGCTGTTGTAAATACGCTTTATTTGCCGGCAAAGTTTAGTATATTTTTCGAATTTCGTGAAAAGGACTACAGTTTCAGGAGCGATTGCGCCCTTATTCGGTGACTTATCGAAAAACGGTTTTCACCACGTGAAAGAGCGCACTTTGGCGCATAATGCTCGTCTGTCGGTTGTAACGAGCAGCTGTTGTAAATAAGCTTTATTTGCCGGTAAAGTTTAGTATATTTTTCGAATTTCGTGAAAAGGACTTCAATTTCAGGAGCGATTGCGCCCTTATTCGGTGACTTATCGAAAAACGGCTTTCACCACGTGAAAGAGCGCACTTTGGCGCATAATGCTCGTCTATCGGTTGTAACGAACAGCTGTTGTAAATACGCTTTATTTTCCGGCAAAGTTTAGTATATTTTTCGAATTTCGTGAAAGGGACCACAGTTTCAGGAGCGATTGCGCCCTTATTCTGTGACTTATCGAAAAACGGCTTTCACCACGTGAAAGAGCGCACTTTGGCGCATAATGCTCGTCTATCGGTTGTAACGAGCAACTGTTGTAAATAAGCTTTATTTGCCGGTAAAGTTTAGTATATTTTTCGAATTTCGTGAAAGGGACCACAGTATCAGGGGCGATTGCGCCCTTATTCGGTGACTTGTCGAAAAACGGCTTCCACCACGTGAAAGAGCGCACTTTGGCGCATAATGCTCGTCTATCGGTTGTAACGAGCAGCTGTTGTAAATACGCCTTATTTGCCGGCAAAGTTTAGTATATTTTTCGAATTTCGTGAAAGGGACCACAGTTTCAGGAGCGATTGCGCCCTTATTCTGTGACATCGAAAAACGGCTTTCACCACGTGAAAGAGCGCACTTTGGCGCATAATGCTCGTCTATCGGTTGTAACGAACAGCTGTTGTAAATACGCTTTATTTGCCGGCAAAGTTTAGTATATTTTTCGAATTTCGTGAAAAGGACTTCAATTTCAGGAGCGATTGCGCCCTTATTCAGCGACTTATCGAAAAACGGCTTTCACCACGTGAAAGAGCGCACTTTGGCGCATAATGCTCGTCTATCGGTTGTAACGAGCAGCTGTTGTAAATAAGCTTTATTTGCCGGTAAAGTTTAGTATATTTTTCGAATTTCGTGAAAAGGAGCACAGTTTCAGCAGCGATTGCGCCCTTATTCGGTGACTTATCGAAAAACGGCTTTCACCACGTGAAAGAGCGCACTTTGGCGCATAATGCTCGTCTATCGGTTGTAAGGAGTAGCTGTTGTAAATACGCTTTATTTGCCGGCAAAGTTTAGTATATTTTTCAAATTTCGTGAATAGGACTTCAATTTCAGGAGCGATTGCGCCCTTATTCGGCGACTTATCGAAAAACGGCTTTCACCACGTGAAAGAGCGCACTTTGGCGCATAATGCTCGTCTATCGTTTGTAACGAGCAGCTGTTGTAAATACGCTTTATTTGCCGGCAAAGTTTAGTATATTTTTCGAATTTCGTGAAAAGGACTACAGTTTCAGGAGCGATTGCGCCCTTATTCGGTGACTTATCGAAAAATGGTTTTCACCACGTGAAAGAGCGCACTTTGGCGCATAATGCTCGTCTGTCGGTTGTAACGAGCAGCTGTTATAAATAAGCTTTATTTGCCGGTAAAGTTTAGTATATTTTTCGAATTTCGTGAAAAGGACTTCAATTTCAGGAGCGATTGCGCCCTTATTCGGTGACTTATCGAAAAACGGCTTTCACCACGTGAAAGAGCGCACTTTGGCGCATAATGCTCGTCTATCGGTTGTAAGGAGTAGCTGTTGTAAATACGCTTTATTTGCCGGCAAAGTTTAGTATATTTTTCGAATTTCGTGAAAAGGAGCACAGTTTCAGCAGCGATTGAGCCCTTATTCGGTGACTTATCGAAAAACGGCTTTCGCCACGTGAAAGAGCGCACTTTGGCGCATAATGCTCGTCTATCGGTTGTAACGAACAGCTGTTGTAAATACGCTTTATTTGCCGGCAAAGTTTAGTATATTTTTCGAATTTCGTGAAAGGGACCACAGTTTCAGGAGCGATTGCGCCCTTATTCTGTGACTTATCGAAAAACGGCTTTCACCACGTGAAAGAGCGCACTTTTGCGCATAATGCTCGTCTATCGGTTGTAACGAGCAACTGTTGTAAATAAGCTTTATTTGCCGGTAAAGTTTAGTATATTTTTCGAATTTCGTGAAAGGGACCACAGTATCAGGGGCGATTGCGCCCTTATTCGGTGACTTGTCGAAAAACGGCTTCCACCACGTGAAAGAGCGCACTTTGGCGCATAATGCTCGTCTATCGGTTGTAACGAGCAGCTGTTGTAAATACGCTTTATTTGCCGGCAAAGTTTAGTATATTTTTCGAATTTCGTGAAAGGGACCACAGTTTCAGGAGCGATTGCGCCCTTATTCTGTGACATCGAAAAACGGCTTTCACCACGTGAAAGAGCGCACTTTGGCGCATAATGCTCGTCTATCGGTTGTAACGAACAGCTGTTGTAAATACGCTTTATTTGCCGGCAAAGTTTAGTATATTTTTCGAATTTCGTGAAAAGGACTTCAATTTCAGGAGCGATTGCGCCCTTATTCGGCGACTTATCGAAAAACGGCTTTCACCACGTGAAAGAGCGCACTTTGGCGCATAATGCTCGTCTATCGGTTGTAACGAGCAGCTGTTGTAAATACGCTTTATTTGCCGGCAAAGTTTAGTATATTTTTCAAATTTCGTGAAAAGGACTTCAATTTCAGGAGCGATTGCGCCCTTATTCGGCGACTTATCGAAAAACGGCTTTCACCACGTGAAAGAGCGCGCTTTGGCGCATAATGCTCGTCTGTCGGTTGTAACGAGCAGCTGTTGTAAATACGCTTTATTTGCCGGCAAAGTTTAGTATATTTTTCAAATTTCGTGAATAGGACTTCAATTTCAGGAGCGATTGCGCCCTTATTCGGCGACTTATCGAAAAACGGCTTTCACCACGTGAAAGAGCGCACTTTGGCGCATAATGCTCGTCTATCGGTTGTAACGAGCAGCTGTTGTAAATAAGCTTTATTTGCCGGTAAAGTTTAGTATATTTTTCGAATTTCGTGAAAAGGACTTCAATTTCAGGAGCGATTACGCCCTTATTCGGTGACTTATCGAAAAACGGCTTTCACCACGTGAAAGAGCGCACTTTGGCGCATAATGCTCGTCTATCGGTTGTAACGAGCAGCTGCTGTAAATACGCTTTATTTGCCGGCAAAGTTTAGTATATTTTTCGAATTTCGTGAAAAGGAGCACAGTTTCAGCAGCGATTGCGCCCTTATTCGGTGACTTATCGAAAAACGGCTTTCACCACGTGAAAGAGCGCACTTTGGCGCATAATGCTCGTCTATCGGTTGTAACGAACAGCTGTTGTAAATACGCTTTATTTGCCGGCAAAGTTTAGTATATTTTTCGAATTTCGTGAAAAGGACTTCAATTTCAGGAGCGATTGCGCCCTTATTCAGCGACTTATCGAAAAACGGCTTTCACCACGTGAAAGAGCGCACTTTGGCGCATAATGCTCGTCCATCGGTTGTAACGAGCAGCTGTTGTAAATACGCTTTATTTGCCGGCAAAGTTTAGTATATTTTTCAAATTTCGTGAAAAGGAGCACAGTTTCAGCAGCGATTGCGCCCTTATTCGGTGACTTATCGAAAAACGGTTTTCACCACGTGAAAGAGCGCACTTTGGCGCATAATGCTCGTCTATCGTTTGTAACGAGCAGCTGTTGTAAATACGCTTTATTTGCCGGCAAAGTTTAGTATATTTTTCGAATTTCGTGAAAAGGAGCACAGTTTCAGCAGCGATTGCGCCCTTATTCGGTGACTTATCGAAAAACGGTTTTCACCACGTGAAAGAGCGCACTTTGGCGCATAATGCTCGTCTATCGGTTGTAACGAGCAGCTGTTGTAAATACGCTTTATTTGCCGGCAAAGTTTAGTATATTTTTCGAATTTCGTGAAAAGGAGCACAGTTTCAGCAGCGATTGCGCCCTTATTCGGTGACTTATCGAAAAACGGTTTTCACCACGTGAAAGAGCGCACTTTGGCGCATAATGCTCGTCTATCGTTTGTAACGAGCAGCTGTTGTAAATACGCTTTATTTGCCGGCAAAGTTTAGTATATTTTTCGAATTTCGTGAAAAGGAGCACAGTTTCAGCAGCGATTGCGCCCTTATTCGGTGACTTATCGAAAAACGGCTTTCACCACGTGAAAGAGCGCACTTTGGCGCATAATGCTCGTCTATCGGTTGTAACGAGCAGCTGTTGTAAATACGCTTTATTTGCCGGCAAAGTTTAGTATATTTTTCGAATTTCGTGAAAAGGAGCACAGTTTCAGCAGCGATTGCGCCCTTATTCGGTGACTTATCGAAAAACGGCTTTCACCACGTGAAAGAGCGCACTTTGGCGCATAATGCTCGTCTATCGGTTGTAACGAGCAGCTGTTGTAAATACGCTTTATTTGCCGGCAAAGTTTAGTATATTTTTCGAATTTCGTGAAAAGGAGCACAGTTTCAGCAGCGATTGCGCCCTTATTCGGTGACTTATCGAAAAACGGCTTTCACCACGTGAAAGAGCGCACTTTGGCGCATAATGCTCGTCTATCGTTTGTAACGAGCAGCTGTTGTAAATACGCTTTATTTGCCGGCAAAGTTTAGTATATTTTTCGAATTTCGTGAAAAGGAGCACAGTTTCAGCAGCGATTGCGCCCTTATTCGGTGACTTATCGAAAAACGGCTTTCACCACGTGAAAGAGCGCACTTTGGCGCATAATGCTCGTCTATCGGTTGTAACGAGCAGCTGTTGTAAATACGCTTTATTTGCCGGCAAAGTTTAGTATATTTTTCGAATTTCGTGAAAAGGAGCACAGTTTCAGCAGCGATTGCGCCCTTATTCGGTGACTTATCGAAAAACGGCTTTCACCACGTGAAAGAGCGCACTTTGGCGCATAATGCTCGTCTATCGGTTGTAACGAGCAGCTGTTGTAAATACGCTTTATTTGCCGGCAAAGTTTAGTATATTTTTCGAATTTCGTGAAAAGGAGCACAGTTTCAGCAGCGATTGCGCCCTTATTCGGTGACTTATCGAAAAACGGTTTTCACCACGTGAAAGAGCGCACTTTGGCGCATAATGCTCGTCTATCGGTTGTAACGAGCAGCTGTTGTAAATACGCTTTATTTGCCGGCAAAGTTTAGTATATTTTTCGAATTTCGTGAAAAGGAGCACAGTTTCAGCAGCGATTGCGCCCTTATTCGGTGACTTATCGAAAAACGGCTTTCACCACGTGAAAGAGCGCACTTTGGCGCATAATGCTCGTCTATCGTTTGTAACGAGCAGCTGTTGTAAATACGCTTTATTTGCCGGCAAAGTTTAGTATATTTTTCGAATTTCGTGAAAAGGACTACAGTTTCAGGAGCGATTGCGCCCTTATTCGGTGACTTATCGAAAAACGGTTTTCACCACGTGAAAGAGCGCACTTTGGCGCATAATGCTCGTCTGTCGGTTGTAACGAGCAGCTGTTGTAAATAAGCTTTATTTGCCGGTAAAGTTTAGTATATTTTTCGAATTTCGTGAAAAGGACTTCAATTTCAGGAGCGATTGCGCCCTTATTCGGTGACTTATCGAAAAACGGCTTTCACCACGTGAAAGAGCGCACTTTGGCGCATAATGCTCGTCTATCGGTTGTAACGAGCAACTGTTGTAAATAAGCTTTATTTGCCGGTAAAGTTTAGTATATTTTTCGAATTTCGTGAAAGGGACCACAGTATCAGGGGCGATTGCGCCCTTATTCGGTGACTTGTCGAAAAACGGCTTCCACCACGTGAAAGAGCGCACTTTGGCGCATAATGCTCGTCTATCGGTTGTAACGAGCAGCTGTTGTAAATACGCTTTATTTGCCGGCAAAGTTTAGTATATTTTTCGAATTTCGTGAAAGGGACCACAGTTTCAGGAGCGATTGCGCCCTTATTCTGTGACATCGAAAAACGGCTTTCACCACGTGAAAGAGCGCACTTTGGCGCATAATGCTCGTCTATCGGTTGTAACGAACAGCTGTTGTAAATACGCTTTATTTGCCGGCAAAGTTTAGTATATTTTTCGAATTTCGTGAAAAGGACTTCAATTTCAGGAGCGATTGCGCCCTTATTCGGCGACTTATCGAAAAACGGCTTTCACCACGTGAAAGAGCGCACTTTGGCGCATAATGCTCGTCTATCGGTTGTAACGAGCAGCTGTTGTAAATACGCTTTATTTGCCGGCAAAGTTTAGTATATTTTTCAAATTTCGTGAAAAGGACTTCAATTTCAGGAGCGATTGCGCCCTTATTCGGCGACTTATCGAAAAACGGCTTTCACCACGTGAAAGAGCGCACTTTGGCGCATAATGCTCGTCTATCGGTTGTAACGAGCAGCTGTTGTAAATACGCTTTATTTGCCGGCAAAGTTTAGTATATTTTTCGAATTTCGTGAAAAGGACTACAGTTTCAGGAGCGATTGCGCCCTTATTCGGTGACTTATCGAAAAACGGTTTTCACCACGTGAAAGAGCGCACTTTGGCGCATAATGCTCGTCTGTCGGTTGTAACAAGCAGCTGTTGTAAATAAGCTTTATTTGCCGGTAAAGTTTAGTATATTTTTCGAATTTCGTGAAAAGGACTTCAATTTCAGGAGCGATTGCGCCCTTATTCGGCGACTTATCGAAAAACGGCTTTCACCACGTGAAAGAGCGCACTTTGGCGCATAATTCTCGTCTATCGGTTGTAACGAGCAGCTGTTGTAAATACGCTTTATTTGCCGGCAATGTTTAGTATATTTTTCGAATTTCGTGAAAGGGACCACAGTTTCAGGAGCGATTGCGCCCTTATTCTGTGACTTATCGAAAAACGGCTTTCACCACGTGAAAGAGCGCACTTTGGCGCATAGTGCTCGTCTATCGGTTGTAACGAGCAGCTGTTGTAAATACGCTTTATTTGCCGGCAAAGTTTAGTATATTTTTCAAATTTCGTGAAAAGGACTTCAATTTCAGGAGCGATTGCGCCCTTATTCGGCGACTTATCGAAAAACGGCTTTCACCACATGAAAGAGCGCACTTTGGCGCATAATGCTCGTCTGTCGGTTGTAACGAGCAGCTGTTGTAAATACGCTTTATTTGCCGGCAAAGTTTAGTATATTTTTCAAATTTCGTGAATAGGACTTCAATTTCAGGAGCGATTGCGCCCTTATTCGGCGACTTATCGAAAAACGGCTTTCACCACGTGAAAGAGCGCACTTTGGCGCATAATGCTCGTCTATCGGTTGTAACGAGCAGCTGTTGTAAATACGCTTTATTTGCCGGCAAAGTTTAGTATATTTTTCGAATTTCGTGAAAGGGACCACAGTATCAGGGGCGATTGCGCCCTTATTCGGTGACTTGTCGAAAAACGGCTTCCACCACGTGAAAGAGCGCACTTTGGCGCATAATGCTCGTCTATCGGTTGTAACGAGCAGCTGTTGTAAATACGCTTTATTTGCCGGCAAAGTTTAGTATATTTTTCGAATTTCGTGAAAGGGACCACAGTTTCAGGAGCGATTGCGCCCTTATTCTGTGACATCGAAAAACGGCTTTCACCACGTGAAAGAGCGCACTTTGGCGCATAATGCTCGTCTATCGGTTGTAACGAACAGCTGTTGTAAATACGCTTTATTTGCCGGCAAAGTTTAGTATATTTTTCGAATTTCGTGAAAAGGACTTCAATTTCAGGAGCGATTGCGCCCTTATTCGGCGACTTATCGAAAAACGGCTTTCACCACGTGAAAGAGCGCACTTTGGCGCATAATGCTCGTCTATCGGTTGTAACGAGCAGCTGTTGTAAATACGCTTTATTTGCCGGCAAAGTTTAGTATATTTTTCAAATTTCGTGAAAAGGACTTCAATTTCAGGAGCGATTGCGCCCTTATTCGGCGACTTATCGAAAAACGGCTTTCACCACGTGAAAGAGCGCACTTTGGCGCATAATGCTCGTCTATCGGTTGTAACGAGCAGCTGTTGTAAATAAGCTTTATTTGCCGGTAAAGTTTAGTATATTTTTCGAATTTCGTGAAAAGGACTTCAATTTCAGGAGCGATTGCGCCCTTATTCGGTGACTTATCGAAAAACGGCTTTCACCACGTGAAAGAGCGCACTTTGGCGCATAATGCTCGTCTATCGGTTGTAACGAGCAGCTGCTGTAAATACGCTTTATTTGCCGGCAAAGTTTAGTATATTTTTCGAATTTCGTGAAAAGGAGCACAGTTTCAGCAGCGATTGCGCCCTTATTCGGTGACTTATCGAAAAACGGCTTTCACCACGTGAAAGAGCGCACTTTGGCGCATAATGCTCGTCTATCGGTTGTAACGAACAGCTGTTGTAAATACGCTTTATTTGCCGGCAAAGTTTAGTATATTTTTCGAATTTCGTGAAAAGGACTTCAATTTCAGGAGCGATTGCGCCCTTATTCGGCGACTTATCGAAAAACGGCTTTCACCACGTGAAAGAGCGCACTTTGGCGCATAATGCTCGTCTATCGGTTGTAACGAGCAGCTGTTGTAAATACGCTTTATTTGCCGGCAAAGTTTAGTATATTTTTCGAATTTCGTGAAAAGGACTACAGTTTCAGGAGCGATTGCGCCCTTATTCGGTGACTTATCGAAAAACGGTTTTCACCACGTGAAAGAGCGCACTTTGGCGCATAATGCTCGTCTGTCGGTTGTAACAAGCAGCTGTTGTAAATACGCTTTATTTGCCGGCAAAGTTTAGTATATTTTTCGAATTTCGTGAAAGGGACCACAGTTTCAGGAGCGATTGCGCCCTTATTCTGTGACTTATCGAAAAACGGCTTTCACCACGTGAAAGAGCGCACTTTGGCGCATAATGCTCGTCTATCGGTTGTAACGAGCAGCTGTTGTAAATACGCTTTATTTGCCGGCAATGTTTAGTATATTTTTCGAATTTCGTGAAAGGGACCACAGTTTCAGGAGCGATTGCGCCCTTATTCTGTGACTTATCGAAAAACGGCTTTCACCACGTGAAAGAGCGCACTTTGGCGCATAGTGCTCGTCTATCGGTTGTAACGAGCAGCTGTTGTAAATACGCTTTATTTGCCGGCAAAGTTTAGTATATTTTTCAAATTTCGTGAAAAGGACTTCAATTTCAGGAGCGATTGCGCCCTTATTCGGCGACTTATCGAAAAACGGCTTTCACCACATGAAAGAGCGCACTTTGGCGCATAATGCTCGTCTGTCGGTTGTAACGAGCAGCTGTTGTAAATACGCTTTATTTGCCGGCAAAGTTTAGTATATTTTTCAAATTTCGTGAATAGGACTTCAATTTCAGGAGCGATTGCGCCCTTATTCGGCGACTTATCGAAAAACGGCTTTCACCACGTGAAAGAGCGCACTTTGGCGCATAATGCTCGTCTATCGGTTGTAACGAGCAGCTGTTGTAAATAAGCTTTATTTGCCGGTAAAGTTTAGTATATTTTTCGAATTTCGTGAAAAGGACTTCAATTTCAGGAGCGATTGCGCCCTTATTCGGTGACTTATCGAAAAACGGCTTTCACCACGTGAAAGAGCGCACTTTGGCGCATAATGCTCGTCTATCGGTTGTAACGAGCAGCTGTTGTAAATACGCTTTATTTGCCGGCAAAGTTTAGTATATTTTTCGAATTTCGTGAAAAGGAGCACAGTTTCAGCAGCGATTGCGCCCTTATTCGGTGACTTATCGAAAAGCGGCTTTCACCGCGTGAAAGAGCGCACTTTGGCGCATAATGCTCGTCTATCGGTTGTAACGAACAGCTGTTGTAAATACGCTTTATTTGCCGGCAAAGTTTAGTATATTTTTCGAATTTCGTGAAAAGGACTTCAATTTCAGGAGCGATTGCGCCCTTATTCGGCGACTTATCGAAAAACGGCTTTCACCACGTGAAAGAGCGCACTTTGGCGCATAATGCTCGTCTATCGGTTGTAACGAGCAGCTGTTGTAAATACGCTTTATTTGCCGGCAAAGTTTAGTATATTTTTCGAATTTCGTGAAAGGGACCACAGTTTCAGGAGCGATTGCGCCCTTATTCTGTGACTTATCGAAAAACGGCTTTCACCACGTGAAAGAGCGCACTTTGGCGCATAATGCTCGTCTATCGGTTGTAACGAGCAGCTGTTGTAAATACGCTTTATTTGCCGGCAAAGTTTAGTATATTTTTCAAATTTCGTGAAAAGGACTTCAATTTCAGGAGCGATTGCGCCCTTATTCGGCGACTTATCGAAAAACGGCTTTCACCACGTGAAAGAGCGCGCTTTGGCGCATAATGCTCGTCTGTCGGTTGTAACGAGCAGCTGTTGTAAATACGCTTTATTTGCCGGCAAAGTTTAGTATATTTTTCAAATTTCGTGAATAGGACTTCAATTTCAGGAGCGATTGCGCCCTTATTCGGTGACTTATCGAAAAACGGCTTTCACCACGTGAAAGAGCGCACTTTGGCGCATAATGCTCGTCTATCGGTTGTAACGAGCAGCTGCTGTAAATACGCTTTATTTGCCGGCAAAGTTTAGTATATTTTTCGAATTTCGTGAAAAGGAGCACAGTTTCAGCAGCGATTGCGCCCTTATTCGGTGACTTGTCGAAAAACGGCTTTCACCACGTGAAAGAGCGCACTTTGGCGCATAATGCTCGTCTGTCGGTTGTAACGAGCAGCTGTTGTAAATACGCTTTATTTGCCGGCAAAGTTTAGTATATTTTTCAAATTTCGTGAATAGGACTTCAATTTCAGGAGCGATTGCGCCCTTATTCGGCGACTTATCGAAAAACGGCTTTCACCACGTGAAAGAGCGCACTTTGGCGCATAATGCTCGTCTATCGGTTGTAACGAGCAGCTGTTGTAAATAAGCTTTATTTGCCGGTAAAGTTTAGTATATTTTTCGAATTTCGTGAAAAGGACTTCAATTTCAGGAGCGATTGCGCCCTTATTCGGTGACTTATCGAAAAACGGCTTTCACCACGTGAAAGAGCGCACTTTGGCGCATAATGCTCGTCTATCGGTTGTAACGAGCAGCTGTTGTAAATACGCTTTATTTGCCGGCAAAGTTTAGTATATTTTTCGAATTTCGTGAAAAGGACTTAAATTTCAGGAGCGATTGCGCCCTTATTCAGCGACTTATCGAAAAACGGCTTTCACCACGTGAAAGAGCGCACTTTGGCGCATAATGCTCGTCTATCGGTTGTAACGAGCAGCTGTTGTAAATACGCTTTATTTGCCGGCAAAGTTTAGTATATTTTTCGAATTTCGTGAAAAGGACTTAAATTTCAGGAGCGATTGCGCCCTTATTCAGCGACTTATCGAAAAACGGCTTTCACCACGTGAAAGAGCGCACTTTGATGCATAATGCTCGTCTATCGGTTGTAACGAGCAGCTGTTGTAAATACGCTTTATTTGCCGGTAAAGTTTAGTATATTTTTCGAATTTCGTGAAAAGCACTACAATTTCAGGAGCGATTGCGCCCTTATTCGGCGACTTATCGAAAAACGGCTTTCACCACGTGAAAGAGCGCACTTTGGCGCATAATGTTCGTCTATCGGTTGTAACGAGCAGCTGTTGTAAATACGCTTTATTTGCCGGCAAAATTTAGTATATTTTTCGAATTTCGTGAAAAGGACTTAAATTTCAGGAGCGATTGCGCCCTTATTCAGCGACTTATCGAAAAACGGCTTTCACCACGTGAAAGAGCGCACTTTGGCGCATAATGCTCGTCTATCGGTTGTAACGAGCAGCTGTTGTAAATACGCTTTATTTGCCGGCAAAGTTTAGTATATTTTTCGAATTTCGTGAAAAGGACTTAAATTTCAGGAGCGATTGCGCCCTTATTCAGCGACTTATCGAAAAACGGCTTTCACCACGTGAAAGAGCGCACTTTGATGCATAATGCTCGTCTATCGGTTGTAACGAGCAGCTGTTGTAAATACGCTTTATTTGCCGGTAAAGTTTAGTATATTTTTCGAATTTCGTGAAAAGCACTACAATTTCAGGAGCGATTGCGCCCTTATTCGGCGACTTATCGAAAAACGGCTTTCACCACGTGAAAGAGCGCACTTTGGCGCATAATGCTCGTCTATCGGTTGTAACGAGCAGCTGTTGTAAATACGCTTTATTTGCCGGCAAAGTTTAGTATATTTTTCGAATTTCGTGAAATGGACTTAAATTTCAGGAGCGATTGCGCCCTTATTCAGCGACTTATCGAAAAACGGCTTTCACCACGTGAAAGAGCGCACTTTGATGCATAATGCTCGTCTATCGGTTGTAACGAGCAGCTGTTGTAAATACGCTTTATTTGCCGGCAAAGTTTAGTATATTTTTCAAATTTCGTGAATAGGACTTAAATTTCAGGAGCGATTGCGCCCTTATTCGGCGACTTATCGAAAAACGGCTTTCACCACGTGAAAGAGCGCACTTTGGCGCATAATGCTCGTCTATCGGTTGTAACGAGCAGCTGTTGTAAATACGCTTTATTTGCCGGCAAAGTTTAGTATATTTTTCGAATTTCGTGAAAAGGACTTAAATTTCAGGAGCGATTGCGCCCTTATTCAGCGACTTATCGAAAAACGGCTTTCACCACGTGAAAGAGCGCACTTTGATGCATAATGCTCGTCTATCGGTTGTAACGAGCAGCTGTTGTAAATACGCTTTATTTGCCGGTAAAGTTTAGTATATTTTTCGAATTTCGTGAAAAGCACTACAATTTCAGGAGCGATTGCGCCCTTATTCGGCGACTTATCGAAAAACGGCTTTCACCACGTGAAAGAGCGCACTTTGGCGCATAATGCTCGTCTATCGGTTGTAACGAGCAGCTGTTGTAAATACGCTTTATTTGCCGGCAAAGTTTAGTATATTTTTCGAATTTCGTGAAAAGGAGCACAGTTTCAGCAGCGATTGCGCCTTTATTCGGTGACTTATCGAAAAACGGTTTTCACCACGTGAAAGAGCGCACTTTGGCGCATAATGCTCGTCTATCGTTTGTAACGAGCAGCTGTTGTAAATACGCTTTATTTGCCGGCAAAGTTTAGTATATTTTTCGAATTTCGTGAAAAGGACTACAGTTTCAGGAGCGATTGCGCCCTTATTCGGTGACTTATCGAAAAACGGTTTTCACCACGTGAAAGAGCGCACTTTGGCGCATAATGCTCGTCTGTCGGTTGTAACGAGCAGCTGTTGTAAATACGCTTTATTTGCCGGCAAAGTTTAGTATATTTTTCAAATTTCGTGAAAAGGACTTCAATTTCAGGAGCGATTGCGCCCTTATTCGGCGACTTATCGAAAAACGGCTTTCACCACATGAAAGAGCGCACTTTGGCGCATAATGCTCGTCTGTCGGTTGTAACGAGCAGCTGTTGTAAATACGCTTTATTTGCCGGCAAAGTTTAGTATATTTTTCAAATTTCGTGAATAGGACTTCAATTTCAGGAGCGATTGCGCCCTTATTCGGCGACTTATCGAAAAACGGCTTTCACCACGTGAAAGAGCGCACTTTGGCGCATAATGCTCGTCTATCGGTTGTAACGAGCAGCTGTTGTAAATACGCTTTATTTGCCGGCAAAGTTTAGTATATTTTTCGAATTTCGTGAAAGGGACCACAGTATCAGGGGCGATTGCGCCCTTATTCGGTGACTTGTCGAAAAACGGCTTCCACCACGTGAAAGAGCGCACTTTGGCGCATAATGCTCGTCTATCGGTTGTAACGAGCAGCTGTTGTAAATACGCTTTATTTGCCGGCAAAGTTTAGTATATTTTTCGAATTTCGTGAAAGGGACCACAGTTTCAGGAGCGATTGCGCCCTTATTCTGTGACATCGAAAAACGGCTTTCACCACGTGAAAGAGCGCACTTTGGCGCATAATGCTCGTCTATCGGTTGTAACGAACAGCTGTTGTAAATACGCTTTATTTGCCGGCAAAGTTTAGTATATTTTTCGAATTTCGTGAAAAGGACTTCAATTTCAGGAGCGATTGCGCCCTTATTCGGCGACTTATCGAAAAACGGCTTTCACCACGTGAAAGAGCGCACTTTGGCGCATAATGCTCGTCTATCGGTTGTAACGAGCAGCTGTTGTAAATACGCTTTATTTGCCGGCAAAGTTTAGTATATTTTTCAAATTTCGTGAAAAGGACTTCAATTTCAGGAGCGATTGCGCCCTTATTCGGCGACTTATCGAAAAACGGCTTTCACCACGTGAAAGAGCGCACTTTGGCGCATAATGCTCGTCTATCGGTTGTAACGAGCAGCTGTTGTAAATAAGCTTTATTTGCCGGTAAAGTTTAGTATATTTTTCGAATTTCGTGAAAAGGACTTCAATTTCAGGAGCGATTGCGCCCTTATTCGGTGACTTATCGAAAAACGGCTTTCACCACGTGAAAGAGCGCACTTTGGCGCATAATGCTCGTCTATCGGTTGTAACGAGCAGCTGCTGTAAATACGCTTTATTTGCCGGCAAAGTTTAGTATATTTTTCGAATTTCGTGAAAAGGAGCACAGTTTCAGCAGCGATTGCGCCCTTATTCGGTGACTTATCGAAAAACGGCTTTCACCACGTGAAAGAGCGCACTTTGGCGCATAATGCTCGTCTATCGGTTGTAACGAACAGCTGTTGTAAATACGCTTTATTTGCCGGCAAAGTTTAGTATATTTTTCGAATTTCGTGAAAAGGACTTCAATTTCAGGAGCGATTGCGCCCTTATTCGGCGACTTATCGAAAAACGGCTTTCACCACGTGAAAGAGCGCACTTTGGCGCATAATGCTCGTCTATCGGTTGTAACGAGCAGCTGTTGTAAATACGCTTTATTTGCCGGCAAAGTTTAGTATATTTTTCGAATTTCGTGAAAAGGACTACAGTTTCAGGAGCGATTGCGCCCTTATTCGGTGACTTATCGAAAAACGGTTTTCACCACGTGAAAGAGCGCACTTTGGCGCATAATGCTCGTCTGTCGGTTGTAACAAGCAGCTGTTGTAAATACGCTTTATTTGCCGGCAAAGTTTAGTATATTTTTCGAATTTCGTGAAAGGGACCACAGTTTCAGGAGCGATTGCGCCCTTATTCTGTGACTTATCGAAAAACGGCTTTCACCACGTGAAAGAGCGCACTTTGGCGCATAATGCTCGTCTATCGGTTGTAACGAGCAGCTGTTGTAAATACGCTTTATTTGCCGGCAATGTTTAGTATATTTTTCGAATTTCGTGAAAGGGACCACAGTTTCAGGAGCGATTGCGCCCTTATTCTGTGACTTATCGAAAAACGGCTTTCACCACGTGAAAGAGCGCACTTTGGCGCATAGTGCTCGTCTATCGGTTGTAACGAGCAGCTGTTGTAAATACGCTTTATTTGCCGGCAAAGTTTAGTATATTTTTCAAATTTCGTGAAAAGGACTTCAATTTCAGGAGCGATTGCGCCCTTATTCGGCGACTTATCGAAAAACGGCTTTCACCACATGAAAGAGCGCACTTTGGCGCATAATGCTCGTCTGTCGGTTGTAACGAGCAGCTGTTGTAAATACGCTTTATTTGCCGGCAAAGTTTAGTATATTTTTCAAATTTCGTGAATAGGACTTCAATTTCAGGAGCGATTGCGCCCTTATTCGGCGACTTATCGAAAAACGGCTTTCACCACGTGAAAGAGCGCACTTTGGCGCATAATGCTCGTCTATCGGTTGTAACGAGCAGCTGTTGTAAATAAGCTTTATTTGCCGGTAAAGTTTAGTATATTTTTCGAATTTCGTGAAAAGGACTTCAATTTCAGGAGCGATTGCGCCCTTATTCGGTGACTTATCGAAAAACGGCTTTCACCACGTGAAAGAGCGCACTTTGGCGCATAATGCTCGTCTATCGGTTGTAACGAGCAGCTGTTGTAAATACGCTTTATTTGCCGGCAAAGTTTAGTATATTTTTCGAATTTCGTGAAAAGGAGCACAGTTTCAGCAGCGATTGCGCCCTTATTCGGTGACTTATCGAAAAACGGCTTTCACCGCGTGAAAGAGCGCACTTTGGCGCATAATGCTCGTCTATCGGTTGTAACGAACAGCTGTTGTAAATACGCTTTATTTGCCGGCAAAGTTTAGTATATTTTTCGAATTTCGTGAAAAGGACTTCAATTTCAGGAGCGATTGCGCCCTTATTCGGCGACTTATCGAAAAACGGCTTTCACCACGTGAAAGAGCGCACTTTGGCGCATAATGCTCGTCTATCGGTTGTAACGAGCAGCTGTTGTAAATACGCTTTATTTGCCGGCAAAGTTTAGTATATTTTTCGAATTTCGTGAAAGGGACCACAGTTTCAGGAGCGATTGCGCCCTTATTCTGTGACTTATCGAAAAACGGCTTTCACCACGTGAAAGAGCGCACTTTGGCGCATAATGCTCGTCTATCGGTTGTAACGAGCAGCTGTTGTAAATACGCTTTATTTGCCGGCAAAGTTTAGTATATTTTTCAAATTTCGTGAAAAGGACTTCAATTTCAGGAGCGATTGCGCCCTTATTCGGCGACTTATCGAAAAACGGCTTTCACCACGTGAAAGAGCGCGCTTTGGCGCATAATGCTCGTCTGTCGGTTGTAACGAGCAGCTGTTGTAAATACGCTTTATTTGCCGGCAAAGTTTAGTATATTTTTCAAATTTCGTGAATAGGACTTCAATTTCAGGAGCGATTGCGCCCTTATTCGGTGACTTATCGAAAAACGGCTTTCACCACGTGAAAGAGCGCACTTTGGCGCATAATGCTCGTCTATCGGTTGTAACGAGCAGCTGCTGTAAATACGCTTTATTTGCCGGCAAAGTTTAGTATATTTTTCGAATTTCGTGAAAAGGAGCACAGTTTCAGCAGCGATTGCGCCCTTATTCGGTGACTTGTCGAAAAACGGCTTTCACCACGTGAAAGAGCGCACTTTGGCGCAAAATGCTCGTCTGTCGGTTGTAACGAGCAGCTGTTGTAAATACGCTTTATTTGCCGGCAAAGTTTAGTATATTTTTCAAATTTCGTGAATAGGACTTCAATTTCAGGAGCGATTGCGCCCTTATTCGGCGACTTATCGAAAAACGGCTTTCACCACGTGAAAGAGCGCACTTTGGCGCATAATGCTCGTCTATCGGTTGTAACGAGCAGCTGTTGTAAATAAGCTTTATTTGCCGGTAAAGTTTAGTATATTTTTCGAATTTCGTGAAAAGGACTTCAATTTCAGGAGCGATTGCGCCCTTATTCGGTGACTTATCGAAAAACGGCTTTCACCACGTGAAAGAGCGCACTTTGGCGCATAATGCTCGTCTATCGGTTGTAACGAGCAGCTGTTGTAAATACGCTTTATTTGCCGGCAAAGTTTAGTATATTTTTCGAATTTCGTGAAAAGGAGCACAGTTTCAGCAGCGATTGCGCCCTTATTCGGTGACTTATCGAAAAACGGCTTTCACCGCGTGAAAGAGCGCACTTTGGCGCATAATGCTCGTCTATCGGTTGTAACGAACAGCTGTTGTAAATACGCTTTATTTGCCGGCAAAGTTTAGTATATTTTTCGAATTTCGTGAAAAGGACTTCAATTTCAGGAGCGATTGCGCCCTTATTCGGCGACTTATCGAAAAACGGCTTTCACCACGTGAAAGAGCGCACTTTGGCGCATAATGCTCGTCTATCGGTTGTAACGAGCAGCTGTTGTAAATACGCTTTATTTGCCGGCAAAGTTTAGTATATTTTTCGAATTTCGTGAAAGGGACCACAGTTTCAGGAGCGATTGCGCCCTTATTCTGTGACTTATCGAAAAACGGCTTTCACCACGTGAAAGAGCGCACTTTGGCGCATAATGCTCGTCTATCGGTTGTAACGAGCAGCTGTTGTAAATACGCTTTATTTGCCGGCAAAGTTTAGTATATTTTTCAAATTTCGTGAAAAGGACTTCAATTTCAGGAGCGATTGCGCCCTTATTCGGCGACTTATCGAAAAACGGCTTTCACCACGTGAAAGAGCGCGCTTTGGCGCATAATGCTCGTCTGTCGGTTGTAACGAGCAGCTGTTGTAAATACGCTTTATTTGCCGGCAAAGTTTAGTATATTTTTCAAATTTCGTGAATAGGACTTCAATTTCAGGAGCGATTGCGCCCTTATTCGGTGACTTATCGAAAAACGGCTTTCACCACGTGAAAGAGCGCACTTTGGCGCATAATGCTCGTCTATCGGTTGTAACGAGCAGCTGCTGTAAATACGCTTTATTTGCCGGCAAAGTTTAGTATATTTTTCGAATTTCGTGAAAAGGAGCACAGTTTCAGCAGCGATTGCGCCCTTATTCGGTGACTTATCGAAAAACGGCTTTCACCACGTGAAAGAGCGCACTTTGGCGCATAATGCTCGTCTATCGGTTGTAAGGAGTAGCTGTTGTAAATACGCTTTATTTGCCGGCAAAGTTTAGTATATTTTTCAAATTTCGTGAATAGGACTTCAATTTCAGGAGCGATTGCGCCCTTATTCGGCGACTTATCGAAAAACGGCTTTCACCACGTGAAAGAGCGCACTTTGGCGCATAATGCTCGTCTATCGGTTGTAACGAGCAGCTGCTGTAAATACGCTTTATTTGCCGGCAAAGTTTAGTATATTTTTCGAATTTCGTGAAAAGGAGCACAGTTTCAGCAGCGATTGCGCCCTTATTCGGTGACTTATCGAAAAACGGCTTTCACCACGTGAAAGAGCGCACTTTGGCGCATAATGCTCGTCTATCGGTTGTAACGAACAGCTGTTGTAAATACGCTTTATTTGCCGGCAAAGTTTAGTATATTTTTCAAATTTCGTGAAAAGGACTTCAATTTCAGGAGCGATTGCGCCCTTATTCGGCGACTTATCGAAAAACGGCTTTCACCACGTGAAAGAGCGCACTTTGGCGCATAATGCTCGTCTATCGGTTGTAACGAGCAGCTGTTGTAAATAAGCTTTATTTGCCGGTAAAGTTTAGTATATTTTTCGAATTTCGTGAAAAGGACTTCAATTTCAGGAGCGATTGCGCCCTTATTCGGTGACTTATCGAAAAACGGCTTTCACCACGTGAAAGAGCGCACTTTGGCGCATAATGCTCGTCTATCGGTTGTAACGAGCAGCTGTTGTAAATACGCTTTATTTGCCGGCAAAGTTTAGTATATTTTTCGAATTTCGTGAAAAGGAGCACAGTTTCAGCAGCGATTGCGCCCTTATTCGGTGACTTATCGAAAAACGGCTTTCACCGCGTGAAAGAGCGCACTTTGGCGCATAATGCTCGTCTATCGGTTGTAACGAGCAGCTGTTGTAAATACGCTTTATTTGCCGGCAAAGTTTAGTATATTTTTCAAATTTCGTGAAAAGGACTTCAATTTCAGGAGCGATTGCGCCCTTATTCGGCGACTTATCGAAAAACGGCTTTCACCACGTGAAAGAGCGCACTTTGGCGCATAATGCTCGTCTATCGGTTGTAACGAGCAGCTGTTGTAAATAAGCTTTATTTGCCGGTAAAGTTTAGTATATTTTTCGAATTTCGTGAAAAGGACTTCAATTTCAGGAGCGATTGCGCCCTTATTCGGTGACTTATCGAAAAACGGCTTTCACCACGTGAAAGAGCGCACTTTGGCGCATAATGCTCGTCTATCGGTTGTAACGAGCAGCTGTTGTAAATACGCTTTATTTGCCGGCAAAGTTTAGTATATTTTTCGAATTTCGTGAAAAGGAGCACAGTTTCAGCAGCGATTGCGCCCTTATTCGGTGACTTATCGAAAAACGGCTTTCACCGCGTGAAAGAGCGCACTTTGGCGCATAATGCTCGTCTATCGGTTGTAACGAACAGCTGTTGTAAATACGCTTTATTTGCCGGCAAAGTTTAGTATATTTTTCGAATTTCGTGAAAAGGACTTCAATTTCAGGAGCGATTGCGCCCTTATTCGGCGACTTATCGAAAAACGGCTTTCACCACGTGAAAGAGCGCACTTTGGCGCATAATGCTCGTCTATCGGTTGTAACGAGCAGCTGTTGTAAATACGCTTTATTTGCCGGCAAAGTTTAGTATATTTTTCGAATTTCGTGAAAGGGACCACAGTTTCAGGAGCGATTGCGCCCTTATTCTGTGACTTATCGATAAACGGCTTTCACCACGTGAAAGAGCGCACTTTGGCGCATAATGCTCGTCTATAGGTTGTAACGAGCAGCTGTTGTAAATACGCTTTATTTGCCGGCAAAGTTTAGTATATTTTTCAAATTTCGTGAAAAGGACTTCAATTTCAGGAGCGATTGCGCCCTTATTCGGCGACTTATCGAAAAACGGCTTTCACCACGTGAAAGAGCGCGCTTTGGCGCATAATGCTCGTCTGTCGGTTGTAACGAGCAGCTGTTGTAAATACGCTTTATTTGCCGGCAAAGTTTAGTATATTTTTCAAATTTCGTGAATAGGACTTCAATTTCAGGAGCGATTGCGCCCTTATTCGGCGACTTATCGAAAAACGGCTTTCGCCACGTGAAAGAGCGCACTTTGGCGCATAATGCTCGTCTATCGGTTGTAACGAGCAGCTGTTGTAAATACGCTTTATTTGCCGGCAAAGTTTAGTATATTTTTCGAATTTCGTGAAAAGGAGCACAGTTTCAGCAGCGATTGCGCCCTTATTCGGTGACTTATCGAAAAACGGTTTTCACCACGTGAAAGAGCGCACTTTGGCGCATAATGCTCGTCTGTCGGTTGTAACAAGCAGCTGTTGTAAATAAGCTTTATTTGCCGGTAAAGTTTAGTATATTTTTCGAATTTCGTGAAAAGGACTTCAATTTCAGGAGCGATTGCGCCCTTATTCGGCGACTTATCGAAAAACGGCTTTCACCACGTGAAAGAGCGCACTTTGGCGCATAATTCTCGTCTATCGGTTGTAACGAGCAGCTGTTGTAAATACGCTTTATTTGCCGGCAATGTTTAGTATATTTTTCGAATTTCGTGAAAGGGACCACAGTTTCAGGAGCGATTGCGCCCTTATTCTGTGACTTATCGAAAAACGGCTTTCACCACGTGAAAGAGCGCACTTTGGCGCATAGTGCTCGTCTATCGGTTGTAACGAGCAGCTGTTGTAAATACGCTTTATTTGCCGGCAAAGTTTAGTATATTTTTCAAATTTCGTGAAAAGGACTTCAATTTCAGGAGCGATTGCGCCCTTATTCGGCGACTTATCGAAAAACGGCTTTCACCACATGAAAGAGCGCACTTTGGCGCATAATGCTCGTCTGTCGGTTGTAACGAGCAGCTGTTGTAAATACGCTTTATTTGCCGGCAAAGTTTAGTATATTTTTCAAATTTCGTGAATAGGACTTCAATTTCAGGAGCGATTGCGCCCTTATTCGGCGACTTATCGAAAAACGGCTTTCACCACGTGAAAGAGCGCACTTTGGCGCATAATGCTCGTCTATCGGTTGTAACGAGCAGCTGTTGTAAATAAGCTTTATTTGCCGGTAAAGTTTAGTATATTTTTCGAATTTCGTGAAAAGGACTTCAATTTCAGGAGCGATTGCGCCCTTATTCGGTGACTTATCGAAAAACGGCTTTCACCACGTGAAAAAGCGCACTTTGGCGCATAATGCTCGTCTATCGGTTGTAACGAGCAGCTGTTGTAAATACGCTTTATTTGCCGGCAAAGTTTAGTATATTTTTCGAATTTCGTGAAAAGGAGCACAGTTTCAGCAGCGATTGCGCCCTTATTCGGTGACTTATCGAAAAACGGCTTTCACCGCGTGAAAGAGCGCACTTTGGCGCATAATGCTCGTCTATCGGTTGTAACGAACAGCTGTTGTAAATACGCTTTATTTGCCGGCAAAGTTTAGTATATTTTTCGAATTTCGTGAAAAGGACTTCAATTTCAGGAGCGATTGCGCCCTTATTCGGCGACTTATCGAAAAACGGCTTTCACCACGTGAAAGAGCGCACTTTGGCGCATAATGCTCGTCTATCGGTTGTAACGAGCAGCTGTTGTAAATACGCTTTATTTGCCGGCAAAGTTTAGTATATTTTTCGAATTTCGTGAAAGGGACCACAGTTTCAGGAGCGATTGCGCCCTTATTCGGTGACTTATCGAAAAACGGCTTTCACCGCGTGAAAGAGCGCACTTTGGCGCATAATGCTCGTCTATCGGTTGTAACGAGCAGCTGTTGTAAATACGCTTTATTTGCCGGCAAAGTTTAGTATATTTTTCAAATTTCGTGAAAAGGACTTCAATTTCAGGAGCGATTGCGCCCTTATTCGGCGACTTATCGAAAAACGGCTTTCACCACGTGAAAGAGCGCGCTTTGGCGCATAATGCTCGTCTGTCGGTTGTAACGAGCAGCTGTTGTAAATACGCTTTATTTGCCGGCAAAGTTTAGTATATTTTTCAAATTTCGTGAATAGGACTTCAATTTCAGGAGCGATTGCGCCCTTATTCGGTGACTTATCGAAAAACGGCTTTCACCACGTGAAAGAGCGCACTTTGGCGCATAATGCTCGTCTATCGGTTGTAACGAGCAGCTGCTGTAAATACGCTTTATTTGCCGGCAAAGTTTAGTATATTTTTCGAATTTCGTGAAAAGGAGCACAGTTTCAGCAGCGATTGCGCCCTTATTCGGTGACTTATCGAAAAACGGCTTTCACCACGTGAAAGAGCGCACTTTGGCGCATAATGCTCGTCTATCGGTTGTAACGAACAGCTGTTGTAAATACGCTTTATTTGCCGGCAAAGTTTAGTATATTTTTCGAATTTCGTGAAAAGGACTTCAATTTCAGGAGCGATTGCGCCCTTATTCGGCGACTTATCGAAAAACGGCTTTCACCACGTGAAAGAGCGCACTTTGGCGCATAATGCTCGTCTATCGGTTGTAACGAGCAGCTGTTGTAAATACGCTTTATTTGCCGGCAAAGTTTAGTATATTTTTCGAATTTCGTGAAAGGGACCACAGTTTCAGGAGCGATTGCGCCCTTATTCTGTGACTTATCGAAAAACGGCTTTCACCACGTGAAAGAGCGCACTTTGGCGCATAGTGCTCGTCTATCGGTTGTAACGAGCAGCTGTTGTAAATACGCTTTATTTGCCGGCAAAGTTTAGTATATTTTTCAAATTTCGTGAAAAGGACTTCAATTTCAGGAGCGATTGCGCCCTTATTCGGCGACTTATCGAAAAACGGCTTTCACCACATGAAAGAGCGCACTTTGGCGCATAATGCTCGTCTGTCGGTTGTAACGAGCAGCTGTTGTAAATACGCTTTATTTGCCGGCAAAGTTTAGTATATTTTTCAAATTTCGTGAATAGGACTTCAATTTCAGGAGCGATTGCGCCCTTATTCGGCGACTTATCGAAAAACGGCTTTCACCACGTGAAAGAGCGCACTTTGGCGCATAATGCTCGTCTATCGGTTGTAACGAGCAGCTGTTGTAAATAAGCTTTATTTGCCGGTAAAGTTTAGTATATTTTTCGAATTTCGTGAAAAGGACTTCAATTTCAGGAGCGATTGCGCCCTTATTCGGTGACTTATCGAAAAACGGCTTTCACCACGTGAAAGAGCGCACTTTGGCGCATAATGCTCGTCTATCGGTTGTAACGAGCAGCTGTTGTAAATACGCTTTATTTGCCGGCAAAGTTTAGTATATTTTTCGAATTTCGTGAAAAGGAGCACAGTTTCAGCAGCGATTGCGCCCTTATTCGGTGACTTATCGAAAAACGGCTTTCACCGCGTGAAAGAGCGCACTTTGGCGCATAATGCTCGTCTATCGGTTGTAACGAGCAGCTGTTGTAAATACGCTTTATTTGCCGGCAAAGTTTAGTATATTTTTCAAATTTCGTGAAAAGGACTTCAATTTCAGGAGCGATTGCGCCCTTATTCGGCGACTTATCGAAAAACGGCTTTCACCACGTGAAAGAGCGCACTTTGGCGCATAATGCTCGTCTATCGGTTGTAACGAGCAGCTGTTGTAAATAAGCTTTATTTGCCGGTAAAGTTTAGTATATTTTTCGAATTTCGTGAAAAGGACTTCAATTTCAGGAGCGATTGCGCCCTTATTCGGTGACTTATCGAAAAACGGCTTTCACCACGTGAAAGAGCGCACTTTGGCGCATAATGCTCGTCTATCGGTTGTAACGAGCAGCTGTTGTAAATACGCTTTATTTGCCGGCAAAGTTTAGTATATTTTTCGAATTTCGTGAAAAGGAGCACAGTTTCAGCAGCGATTGCGCCCTTATTCGGTGACTTATCGAAAAACGGCTTTCACCGCGTGAAAGAGCGCACTTTGGCGCATAATGCTCGTCTATCGGTTGTAACGAGCAGCTGTTGTAAATACGCTTTATTTGCCGGCAAAGTTTAGTATATTTTTCAAATTTCGTGAAAAGGACTTCAATTTCAGGAGCGATTGCGCCCTTATTCGGCGACTTATCGAAAAACGGCTTTCACCACGTGAAAGAGCGCACTTTGGCGCATAATGCTCGTCTATCGGTTGTAACGAGCAGCTGTTGTAAATAAGCTTTATTTGCCGGTAAAGTTTAGTATATTTTTCGAATTTCGTGAAAAGGACTTCAATTTCAGGAGCGATTGCGCCCTTATTCGGTGACTTATCGAAAAACGGCTTTCACCACGTGAAAGAGCGCACTTTGGCGCATAATGCTCGTCTATCGGTTGTAACGAGCAGCTGTTGTAAATACGCTTTATTTGCCGGCAAAGTTTAGTATATTTTTCGAATTTCGTGAAAAGGAGCACAGTTTCAGCAGCGATTGCGCCCTTATTCGGTGACTTATCGAAAAACGGCTTTCACCGCGTGAAAGAGCGCACTTTGGCGCATAATGCTCGTCTATCGGTTGTAACGAACAGCTGTTGTAAATACGCTTTATTTGCCGGCAAAGTTTAGTATATTTTTCGAATTTCGTGAAAAGGACTTCAATTTCAGGAGCGATTGCGCCCTTATTCGGCGACTTATCGAAAAACGGCTTTCACCACGTGAAAGAGCGCACTTTGGCGCATAATGCTCGTCTATCGGTTGTAACGAGCAGCTGTTGTAAATACGCTTTATTTGCCGGCAAAGTTTAGTATATTTTTCGAATTTCGTGAAAGGGACCACAGTTTCAGGAGCGATTGCGCCCTTATTCTGTGACTTATCGATAAACGGCTTTCACCACGTGAAAGAGCGCACTTTGGCGCATAATGCTCGTCTATAGGTTGTAACGAGCAGCTGTTGTAAATACGCTTTATTTGCCGGCAAAGTTTAGTATATTTTTCAAATTTCGTGAAAAGGACTTCAATTTCAGGAGCGATTGCGCCCTTATTCGGCGACTTATCGAAAAACGGCTTTCACCACGTGAAAGAGCGCGCTTTGGCGCATAATGCTCGTCTGTCGGTTGTAACGAGCAGCTGTTGTAAATACGCTTTATTTGCCGGCAAAGTTTAGTATATTTTTCAAATTTCGTGAATAGGACTTCAATTTCAGGAGCGATTGCGCCCTTATTCGGCGACTTATCGAAAAACGGCTTTCGCCACGTGAAAGAGCGCACTTTGGCGCATAATGCTCGTCTATCGGTTGTAACGAGCAGCTGTTGTAAATACGCTTTATTTGCCGGCAAAGTTTAGTATATTTTTCGAATTTCGTGAAAAGGAGCACAGTTTCAGCAGCGATTGCGCCCTTATTCGGTGACTTATCGAAAAACGGCTTTCACCGCGTGAAAGAGCGCACTTTGGCGCATAACGCTCGTCTATCGGTTGTAACGAACAGCTGTTGTAAATACGCTTTATTTGCCGGCAAAGTTTAGTATATTTTTCGAATTTCGTGAAAAGGACTTCAATTTCAGGAGCGATTGCGCCCTTATTCGGCGACTTATCGAAAAACGGCTTTCGCCACGTGAAAGAGCGCACTTTGGCGCATAATGCTCGTCTATCGGTTGTAACGAGCAGCTGTTGTAATTACGCTTTATTTGCCGGCAATGTTTAGTATATTTTTCGAATTTCGTGAAAGGGACCACAGTTTCAGGAGCGATTGCGCCCTTATTCTGTGACTTATCGAAAAACGGCTTTCACCACGTGAAAGAGCGCACTTTGGCGCATAATGCTCGTCTATCGGTTGTAACGAGCAGCTGTTGTAAATACGCTTTATTTGCCGGCAAAGTTTAGTATATTTTTCAAATTTCGTGAAAAGGACTTCAATTTCAGGAGCGATTGCGCCCTTATTCGGCGACTTATCGAAAAACGGCTTTCACCACGTGAAAGAGCGCGCTTTGGCGCATAATGCTCGTCTGTCGGTTGTAACGAGCAGCTGTTGTAAATACGCTTTATTTGCCGGCAAAGTTTAGTATATTTTTCAAATTTCGTGAATAGGACTTCAATTTCAGGAGCGATTGCGCCCTTATTCGGCGACTTATCGAAAAACGGCTTTCGCCACGTGAAAGAGCGCACTTTGGCGCATAATGCTCGTCTATCGGTTGTAACGAGCAGCTGTTGTAAATACGCTTTATTTGCCGGCAAAGTTTAGTATATTTTTCGAATTTCGTGAAAAGGAGCACAGTTTCAGCAGCGATTGCGCCCTTATTCGGTGACTTATCGAAAAACGGCTTTCACCGCGTGAAAGAGCGCACTTTGGCGCATAACGCTCGTCTATCGGTTGTAACGAACAGCTGTTGTAAATACGCTTTATTTGCCGGCAAAGTTTAGTATATTTTTCGAATTTCGTGAAAAGGACTTCAATTTCAGGAGCGATTGCGCCCTTATTCGGCGACTTATCGAAAAACGGCTTTCGCCACGTGAAAGAGCGCACTTTGGCGCATAATGCTCGTCTATCGGTTGTAACGAGCAGCTGTTGTAATTACGCTTTATTTGCCGGCAATGTTTAGTATATTTTTCGAATTTCGTGAAAGGGACCACAGTTTCAGGAGCGATTGCGCCCTTATTCTGTGACTTATCGAAAAACGGCTTTCACCACGTGAAAGAGCGCACTTTGGCGCATAATGCTCGTCTATCGGTTGTAACGAGCAGCTGTTGTAAATACGCTTTATTTGCCGGCAAAGTTTAGTATATTTTTCAAATTTCGTGAAAAGGACTTCAATTTCAGGAGCGATTGCGCCCTTATTCGGCGACTTATCGAAAAACGGCTTTCACCACGTGAAAGAGCGCGCGTTGGCGCATAATGCTCGTCTGTCGGTTGTAACGAGCAGCTGTTGTAAATACGCTTTATTTGCCGGCAAAGTTTAGTATATTTTTCAAATTTCGTGAATAGGACTTCAATTTCAGGAGCGATTGCGCCCTTATTCGGCGACTTATCGAAAAACGGCTTTCGCCACGTGAAAGAGCGCACTTTGATGCATAATGCTCGTCTATCGGTTGTAACGAGCAGCTGTTGTAAATAAGCTTTATTTGCCGGTAAAGTTTAGTATATTTTTCGAATTTCGTGAAAGGGACCACAGTTTCAGGGGCGATTGCGCCCTTATTCGGTGACTTGTCGAAAAACGGCCTTCACCACGTGAAAGAGCGCACTTTGGCGCATAATGCTCGTCTATCGGTTGTAACGAGCAGCTGTTGTAAATACGCTTTATTTGCCGGCAAAGTTTAGTATATTTTTCGAATTTCGTGAAAGGGACCACAGTTTCAGGAGCGATTGCGCCCTTATTCGGCGACTTATCGAAAAACGGTTTTCACCACGTGAAAGAGCGCACTTTGGCGCATAATGCTCGTCTATCGGTTGTAACGAGCAGCTGTTGTAAATACGCTTTATTTGCCGGCAAAGTTTAGTATATTTTTCGAATTTCGTGAAAAGGACTACAGTTTCAGGAGCGATTGCGCCCTTATTCGGTGACTTATCGAAAAACGGTTTTCACCACGTGAAAGAGCGCACTTTGGCGCATAATGCTCGTCTGTCGGTTGTAACAAGCAGCTGTTGTAAATAAGCTTTATTTGCCGGTAAAGTTTAGTATATTTTTCGAATTTCGTGAAAAGGACTTCAATTTCAGGAGCGATTGCGCCCTTATTCGGTGACTTATCGAAAAACGGTTTTCACCACGTGAAAGAGCGCACTTTGGCGCATAATGCTCGTCTATCGGTTGTAACGAGCAGCTGTTGTAAATACGCTTTATTTGCCGGCAAAGTTTAGTATATTTTTCGAATTTCGTGAAAGGGACCACAGTTTCAGGAGCGATTGCGCCCTTATTCTGTGACTTATCGAAAAACGGCTTTCACCACGTGAAAGAGCGCACTTTGGCGCATAATGCTCGTCTGTCGGTTGTAACGAGCAGCTGTTGTAAATACGCTTTATTTGCCGGCAAAGTTTAGTATATTTTTCAAATTTCGTGAATAGGACTTCAATTTCAGGAGCGATTGCGCCCTTATTCGGCGACTTATCGAAAAACGGCTTTCACCACGTGAAAGAGCGCACTTTGGCGCATAATGCTCGTCTATCGGTTGCAACGAGCAGCTGTTGTAAATAAGCTTTATTTGCCGGTAAAGTTTAGTATATTTTTCGAATTTCGTGAAAAGGACTTCAATTTCAGGAGCGATTGCGCCCTTATTCGGTGACTTATCGAAAAACGGCTTTCACCACGTGAAAGAGCGCACTTTGGCGCATAATGCTCGTCTATCGGTTGTAACGAGCAGCTGTTGTAAATACGCTTTATTTGCCGGCAAAGTTTAGTATATTTTTCGAATTTCGTGAAAAGGAGCACAGTTTCAGCAGCGATTGCGCCCTTATTCGGTGACTTATCGAAAAACGGCTTTCACCACGTGAAAGAGCGCACTTTGGCGCATAATGCTCGTCTATCGGTTGTAACGAACAGCTGTTGTAAATACGCTTTATTTGCCGGCAAAGTTTAGTATATTTTTCGAATTTCGTGAAAAGGACTTCAATTTCAGGAGCGATTGCGCCCTTATTCGCCGACTTATCGAAAAACGGCTTTCACCACGTGAAAGAGCGCACTTTGATGCATAATGCTCGTCTGTCGGTTGTAACGAGTAGCTGTTGTAAATACTCTTTATTTGCCGGCAAAGTTTAGTATATTTTTCGAATTTCGTGAAAAGGACTACAGTTTCAGGAGCGATTGCGCCCTTATTCGGTGACTTATCGAAAAACGGTTTTCTCCACGTGAAAGAGCGCACTTTGGCGCATAATGCTCGTCTATCGGTTGTAACGAGCAGCTGTTGTAAATACGCTTTATTTGCCGGCAAAGTGTAGTATATTTTTCAAATTTCGTGAAAAGGACTTCAATTTCAGGAGCGATTGCGCCCTTATTCGGCGACTTATCGAAAAACGGCTTTCACCACGTGAAAGAGCGCGCTTTGGCGCATAATGCTCGTCTGTCGGTTGTAACGAGCAGCTGTTGTAAATACGCTTTATTTGCCGGCAAAGTTTAGTATATTTTTCAAATTTCGTGAATAGGACTTCAATTTCAGGAGCGATTGCGCCCTTATTCGGCGACTTATCGAAAAACGGCTTTCACCACGTGAAAGAGCGCACTTTGGCGCATAATGCTCGTCTATCGGTTGTAACGAGCAGCTGTTGTAAATACGCTTTATTTGCCGGCAAAGTTTAGTATATTTTTCAAATTTCGTGAATAGGACTTCAATTTCAGGAGCGATTGCGCCCTTATTCGGCGACTTATCGAAAAACGGCTTTCACTACGTGAAAGAGCGCACTTTGGCGCATAATGCTCGTCTATCGGTTGTAACGAGCAGCTGTTGTAAATACGCTTTATTTGCCGGCAAAGTTTAGTATATTTTTCAAATTTCGTGAATAGGACTTCAATTTCAGGAGCGATTGCGCCCTTATTCGGCGACTTATCGAAAAACGGCTTTCACCACGTGAAAGAGCGCACTTTGGCGCATAATGCTCGTCTATCGGTTGTAACGAGCAGCTGTTGTAAATACGCTTTATTTGCCGGCAAAGTTTAGTATATTTTTCGAATTTCGTGAAAGGGACCACAGTTTCAGGAGCGATTGCGCCCTTATTCTGTGACTTATCGAAAAACGGCTTTCACCACGTGAAAGAGCGCACTTTGGCGCATAATGCTCGTGTATCGGTTGTAACGAGCAGCTGTTGTAAATACGCTTTATTTGCCGGCAAAGTTTAGTATATTTTTCGAATTTCGTGAAAGGGACCACAGTTTCAGGAGCGATTGCGCCCTTATTCTGTGACTTATCGAAAAACGGCTTTCACCACGTGAAAGAGCGCACTTTGGCGCATAATGCTCGTCTATCGGTTGTAACGAGCAGCTGTTGTAAATACGCTTTATTTGCCGGCAAAGTTTAGTATATTTTTCGAATTTCGTGAAAGGGACCACAGTTTCAGGAGCGATTGCGCCCTTATTCTGTGACTTATCGAAAAACGGCTTTCACCACGTGAAAGAGCGCACTTTGGCGCATAATGCTCGTCTATCGGTTGTAACGAACAGCTGTTGTAAATACGCTTTATTTGCCGGCAAAGTTTAGTATATTTTTCGAATTTCGTGAAAAGGACTTCAATTTCAGGAGCGATTGCGCCCTTATTCGGTGACTTATCGAAAAACGGCTTTCACCACGTGAAAGAGCGCACTTTGGCGCATAATGCTCGTCTATCGGTTGTAACGAGCAGCTGTTGTAAATACGCTTTATTTGCCGGCAAAGTTTAGTATATTTTTCAAATTTCGTGAATAGGACTTCAATTTCAGGAGCGATTGCGCCCTTATTCGGCGACTTATCGAAAAACGGCTTTCACTACGTGAAAGAGCGCACTTTGGCGCATAATTCTCGTCTATCGGTTGTAACGAGCAGCTGTTGTAAATACGCTTTATTTGCCGGCAAAGTTTAGTATATTTTTCAAATTTCGTGAATAGGACTTCAATTTCAGGAGCGATTGCGCCCTTATTCGGCGACTTATCGAAAAACGGCTTTCACCACGTGAAAGAGCGCACTTTGGCGCATAATGCTCGTCTATCGGTTGTAACGAGCAGCTGTTGTAAATACGCTTTATTTGCCGGCAAAGTTTAGTATATTTTTCGAATTTCGTGAAAGGGACCACAGTTTCAGGAGCGATTGCGCCCTTATTCTGTGACTTATCGAAAAACGGCTTTCACCACGTGAAAGAGCGCACTTTGGCGCATAATGCTCGTCTATCGGTTGTAACGAGCAGCTGTTGTAAATACGCTTTATTTGCCGGCAAAGTTTAGTATATTTTTCGAATTTCGTGAAAGGGACCACAGTTTCAGGAGCGATTGCGCCCTTATTCTGTGACTTATCGAAAAACGGCTTTCACCACGTGAAAGAGCGCACTTTGGCGCATAATGCTCGTCTATCGGTTGTAACGAGCAGCTGTTGTAAATACGCTTTATTTGCCGGCAAAGTTTAGTATATTTTTCGAATTTCGTGAAAGGGACCACAGTTTCAGGAGCGATTGCGCCCTTATTCTGTGACTTATCGAAAAACGGCTTTCACCACGTGAAAGAGCGCACTTTGGCGCATAATGCTCGTCTATCGGTTGTAACGAACAGCTGTTGTAAATACGCTTTATTTGCCGGCAAAGTTTAGTATATTTTTCGAATTTCGTGAAAAGGACTTCAATTTCAGGAGCGATTGCGCCCTTATTCGGCGACTTATCGAAAAACGGCTTTCACCACGTGAAAGAGCGCACTTTGGCGCATAATGCTCGTCTATCGGTTGTAACGAGCAGCTGTTGTAAATACGCTTTATTTGCCGGCAAAGTTTAGTATATTTTTCGAATTTCGTGAAAGGGACCACAGTTTCAGGAGCGATTGCGCCCTTATTCTGTGACTAATCGAAAAACGGCTTTCACCACATGAAAGAGCGCACTTTGGCGCATAATGCTCGTCTGTCGGTTGTAACGAGCAGCTGTTGTAAATACGCTTTATTTGCCGGCAAAGTTTAGTATATTTTTCAAATTTCGTGAATAGGACTTCAATTTCAGGAGCGATTGCGCCCTTATTCGGCGACTTATCGAAAAACGGCTTTCACCACGTGAAAGAGCGCACTTTGGCGCATAATGCTCGTCTATCGGTTGTAACGAGCAGCTGTTGTAAATACGCTTTATTTGCCGGCAAAGTTTAGTATATTTTTCGAATTTCGTGAAAAGGAGCACAGTTTCAGCAGCGATTGCGCCCTTATTCGGTGACTTATCGAAAAACGGCTTTCACCACGTGAAAGAGCGCACTTTGGCGCATAATGCTCGTCTATCGGTTGTAACGAACAGCTGTTGTAAATACGCTTTATTTGCCGGCAAAGTTTAGTATATTTTTCGAATTTCGTGAAAAGGACTTCAATTTCAGGAGCGATTGCGCCCTTATTCGGTGACTTATCGAAAAACGGCTTTCACCACGTGAAAGAGCGCACTTTGGCGCATAATGCTCGTCTATCGGTTGTAACGAGCAGCTGTTGTAAATACGCTTTATTTGCCGGCAAAGTTTAGTATATTTTTCGAATTTCGTGAAAAGGACTTCAATTTCAGGAGCGATTGCGCCCTTATTCGGTGACTTATCGAAAAACGGCTTTCACCACGTGAAAGAGCGCACTTTGGCGCATAATGCTCGTCTATCGGTTGTAACGAGCAGCTGTTGTAAATACGCTTTATTTGCCGGCAAAGTTTAGTATATTTTTCGAATTTCGTGAAAAGGAGCACAGTTTCAGCAGCGATTGCGCCCTTATTCGGTGACTTATCGAAAAACGGCTTTCACCACGTGAAAGAGCGCACTTTGGCGCATAATGCTCGTCTATCGGTTGTAACGAACAGCTGTTGTAAATACGCTTTATTTGCCGGCAAAGTTTAGTATATTTTTCGAATTTCGTGAAAAGGACTTCAATTTCAGGAGCGATTGCGCCCTTATTCGCCGACTTATCGAAAAACGGCTTTCACCACGTGAAAGAGCGCACTTTGGTGCATAATGCTCGTCTGTCGGTTGTAACGAGCAGCTGTTGTAAATACTCTTTATTTGCCGGCAAAGTTTAGTATATTTTTCGAATTTCGTGAAAAGGACTACAGTTTCAGGAGCGATTGCGCCCTTATTCGGTGACTTATCGAAAAACGGTTTTCACCACGTGAAAGAGCGCACTTTGGCGCATAATGCTCGTCTATCGGTTGTAACGAGCAGCTGTTGTAAATACGCTTTATTTGCCGGCAAAGTTTAGTATATTTTTCGAATTTCGTGAATAGGAGCACAGTTTCAGCAGCGATTGCGCCCTTATTCGGTGACTTATCGAAAAACGGCTTTCACCACGTGAAAGAGCGCACTTTGGCGCATAATGCTCGTCTATCGGTTGTAACGAACAGCTGTTGTAAATACGCTTTATTTGCCGGCAAAGTTTAGTATATTTTTCGAATTTCGTGAAAAGGACTTCAATTTCAGGAGCGATTGCGCCCTTATTCGCCGACTTATCGAAAAACGGCTTTCACCACGTGAAAGAGCGCACTTTGGTGCATAATGTTCGTCTGTCGGTTGTAACGAGCAGCTGTTGTAAATACTCTTTATTTGCCGGCAAAGTTTAGTATATTTTTCGAATTTCGTGAAAAGGACTACAGTTTCAGGAGGGATTGCGCCCTTATTCGGTGACTTATCGAAAAACGGTTTTCACCACGTGAAAGAGCGCACTTTGGCGCATAATGCTTGTCTATCGGTTGTAACGAGCAGCTGTTGTAAATACGCTTTATTTGCCGGCAAAGTGTAGTATATTTTTCAAATTTCGTGAAAAGGACTTCAATTTCAGGAGCGATTGCGCCCTTATTCGGCGACTTATCGAAAAACGGCTTTCACCACGTGAAAGAGCGCGCTTTGGCGCATAATGCTCGTCTGTCGGTTGTAACGAGCAGCTGTTGTAAATACGCTTTATTTGCCGGCAAAGTTTAGTATATTTTTCGAAATTCGTGAAAGGGACCACAGTTTCAGGAGCGATTGCGCCCTTATTCTGTGACTTATCGAAAAACGGCTTTCACCACGTGAAAGAGCGCACTTTGGCGCATAATGCTCGTCTATCGGTTGTAACGAGCAGCTTTTGTAAATACGCTTTATTTGCCGGCAAAGTTTAGTATATTTTTCAAATTTCGTGAATAGGACTTCAATTTCAGGAGCGATTGCGCCCTTATTCGGCGACTTATCGAAAAACGGCTTTCACCACGTGAAAGAGCGCACTTTGGCGCATAATGCTCGTCTATCGGTTGTAACGAGCAGCTGTTGTAAATACGCTTTATTTGCCGGCAAAGTTTAGTATATTTTTCAAATTTCGTGAATAGGACTTCAATTTCAGGAGCGATTGCGCCCTTATTCGGCGACTTATCGAAAAACGGCTTTCACCACGTGAAAGAGCGCACTTTGGCGCATAATGCTCGTCTATCGGTTGTAACGAGCAGCTGTTGTAAATAAGCTTTATTTGCCGGTAAAGTTTAGTATATTTTTCGAAATTCGTGAAAGGGACCACAGTTTCAGGAGCGATTGCGCCCTTATTCTGTGACTTATCGAAAAACGGCTTTCACCACGTGAAAGAGCGCACTTTGGCGCATAATGCTCGTCTATCGGTTGTAACGAGCAGCTGTTGTAAATACGCTTTATTTGCCGGCAAAGTTTAGTATATTTTTCAAATTTCGTGAATAGGACTTCAATTTCAGGAGCGATTGCGCCCTTATTCGGCGACTTATCGAAAAACGGCTTTCACCACGTGAAAGAGCGCACTTTGGCGCATAATGCTCGTCTATCGGTTGTAACGAGCAGCTGTTGTAAATACGCTTTATTTGCCGGCAAAGTTTAGTATATTTTTCAAATTTCGTGAATAGGACTTCAATTTCAGGAGCGATTGCGCCCTTATTCGGCGACTTATCGAAAAACGGCTTTCACCACGTGAAAGAGCGCACTTTGGCGCATAATGCACCTCTATCGGTTGTAACGAGCAGCTGTTGTAAATACGCTTTATTTGCCGGCAAAGTTTAGTATATTTTTCAAATTTCGTGAATAGGACTTCAATTTCAGGAGCGATTGCGCCCTTATTCGGCGACTTATCGAAAAACGGCTTTCACCACGTGAAAGAGCGCACTTTGGCGCATAATGCTCGTCTATCGGTTGTAACGAGCAGCTGTTGTAAATAAGCTTTATTTGCCGGTAAAGTTTAGTATATTTTTCGAAATTCGTGAAAGGGACCACAGTTTCAGGAGCGATTGCGCCCTTATTCTGTGACTTATCGAAAAACGGCTTTCACCACGTGAAAGAGCGCACTTTGGCGCATAATGCTCGTCTATCGGTTGTAACGAGCAGCTGTTGTAAATACGCTTTATTTGCCGGCAAAGTTTAGTATATTTTTCAAATTTCGTGAATAGGACTTCAATTTCAGGAGCGATTGCGCCCTTATTCGGCGACTTATCGAAAAACGGCTTTCACCACGTGAAAGAGCGCACTTTGGCGCATAATGCTCGTCTATCGGTTGTAACGAGCAGCTGTTGTAAATACGCTTTATTTGCCGGCAAAGTTTAGTATATTTTTCAAATTTCGTGAATAGGACTTCAATTTCAGGAGCGATTGCGCCCTTATTCGGCGACTTATCGAAAAACGGCTTTCACCACGTGAAAGAGCGCACTTTGGCGCATAATGCACCTCTATCGGTTGTAACGAGCAGCTGTTGTAAATACGCTTTATTTGCCGGCAAAGTTTAGTATATTTTTCGAAATTCGTGAAAGGGACCACAGTTTCAGGAGCGATTGCGCCCTTATTCTGTGACTTATCGAAAAACGGCTTTCACCACGTGAAAGAGCGCACTTTGGCGCATAATGCTCGTCTATCGGTTGTAACGAGCAGCTGTTGTAAATACGCTTTATTTGCCGGCAAAGTTTAGTATATTTTTCAAATTTCGTGAATAGGACTTCTATTTCAGGAGCGATTGCGCCCTTATTCGGCGACTTATCGAAAAACGGCTTTCACCACGTGAAAGAGCGCACTTTGGCGCATAATGCTCGTCTATCGGTTGTAACGAGCAGCTGTTGTAAATACGCTTTATTTGCCGGCAAAGTTTAGTATATTTTTCGAAATTCGTGAAAGGGACCACAGTTTCAGGAGCGATTGCGCCCTTATTCTGTGACTTATCGAAAAACGGCTTTCACCACGTGAAAGAGCGCACTTTGGCGCATAATGCTCGTCTATCGGTTGTAACGAGCAGCTGTTGTAAATACGCTTTATTTGCCGGCAAAGTTTAGTATATTTTTCAAATTTCGTGAATAGGACTTCAATTTCAGGAGCGATTGCGCCCTTATTCGGCGACTTATCGAAAAACGGCTTTCACCACGTGAAAGAGCGCACTTTGGCGCATAATGCACCTCTATCGGTTGTAACGAGCAGCTGTTGTAAATACGCTTTATTTGCCGGCAAAGTTTAGTATATTTTTCGAAATTCGTGAAAGGGACCACAGTTTCAGGAGCGATTGCGCCCTTATTCGGCGACTTATCGAAAAACGGCTTTCACCACGTGAAAGAGCGCACTTTGGCGCATAATGCTCGTCTATCGGTTGTAACGAGCAGCTGTTGTAAATACGCTTTATTTGCCGGCAAAGTTTAGTATATTTTTCAAATTTCGTGAATAGGACTTCAATTTCAGGAGCGATTGCGCCCTTATTCGGCGACTTATCGAAAAACGGCTTTCACCACGTGAAAGAGCGCACTTTGGCGCATAATGCTCGTCTATCGGTTGTAACGAGCAGCTGTTGTAAATACGCTTTATTTGCCGGCAAAGTTTAGTATATTTTTCGAAATTCGTGAAAGGGACCACAGTTTCAGGAGCGATTGCGCCCTTATTCTGTGACTTATCGAAAAACGGCTTTCACCACGTGAAAGAGCGCACTTTGGCGTATAATGCTCTTCTATCGGTTGTAACGAGCAGCTGTTGTAAATACGCTTTATTTGCCGGCAAAGTTTAGTATATTTTTCAAATTTCGTGAATAGGACTTCAATTTCAGGAGCGATTGCGCCCTTATTCGGCGACTTATCGAAAAACGGCTTTCACCACGTGAAAGAGCGCACTTTGGCGCATAATGCTCGTCTATCGGTTGTAACGAGCAGCTGTTGTAAATACGCTTTATTTGCCGGCAAAGTTTAGTATATTTTTCAAATTTCGTGAATAGGACTTCAATTTCAGGAGCGATTGCGCCCTTATTCGGCGACTTATCGAAAAACGGCTTTCACCACGTGAAAGAGCGCACTTTGGCGCATAATGCTCGTCTATCGGTTGTAACGAGCAGCTGTTGTAAATACGCTTTATTTGCCGGCAAAGTTTAGTATATTTTTCAAATTTCGTGAATAGGACTTCAATTTCAGGAGCGATTGCGCCCTTATTCGGCGACTTATCGAAAAACGGCTTTCACCACGTGAAAGAGCGCACTTTGGCGCATAATGCTCGTCTATCGGTTGTAACGAGCAGCTGTTGTAAATACGCTTTATTTGCCGGCAAAGTTTAGTATATTTTTCGAAATTCGTGAAAGGGACCACAGTTTCAGGAGCGATTGCGCCCTTATTCTGTGACTTATCGAAAAACGGCTTTCACCACGTGAAAGAGCGCACTTTGGCGTATAATGCTCGTCTATCGGTTGTAACGAGCAGCTGTTGTAAATACGCTTTATTTGCCGGCAAAGTTTAGTATATTTTTCAAATTTCGTGAATAGGACTTCAATTTCAGGAGCGATTGCGCCCTTATTCGGCGACTTATCGAAAAACGGCTTTCACCACGTGAAAGAGCGCACTTTGGCGCATAATGCTCGTCTATCGGTTGTAACGAGCAGCTGTTGTAAATACGCTTTATTTGCCGGCAAAGTTTAGTATATTTTTCAAATTTCGTGAATAGGACTTCAATTTCAGGAGCGATTGCGCCCTTATTCGGCGACTTATCGAAAAACGGCTTTCACCATGTGAAAGAGCGCACTTTGGCGCATAATGCTCGTCTATCGGTTGTAACGAGCAGCTGTTGTAAATACGCTTTATTTGCCGGCAAAGTTTAGTATATTTTTCAAATTTCGTGAATAGGACTTCAATTTCAGGAGCGATTGCGCCCTTATTCGGCGACTTATCGAAAAACGGCTTTCACCACGTGAAAGAGCGCACTTTGGCGCATAATGCTCGTGTATCGGTTGTAACGAGCAGCTGTTGTAAATACGCTTTATTTGCCGGCAAAGTTTAGTATATTTTTCGAATTTCGTGAAAGGGACCACAGTTTCAGGAGCGATTGCGCCCTTATTCGGCGACTTATCGAAAAACGGCTTTCACCACGTGAAAGAGCGCACTTTGGCGCATAATGCTCGTCTATCGGTTGTAACGAGCAGCTGTTGTAAATAAGCTTTGTTTGCCGGCAAAGTTTAGTATATTTTTCGAATTTCGTGAAAGGGACCACAGTTTCAGGAGCGATTGCGCCCTTATTCGGCGACTTATCGAAAAACGGCTTTCACCACGTGAAAGAACGCACTTTGGCGCATAATGCTCGTCTATCGGTTGTAACGAGCAACTGTTGTAAATACGCTTTATTTGCCGGCAAAGTTTAGTATATTTTTCAAATTTCGTGAATAGGACTTTAATTTCAGGAGCGATTGCGCCCTTATTCGGCGACTTATCGAAAAACGGCTTTCACCACGTGAAAGAGCGCACTTTGGCGCATAATGCTCGTCTATCGGTTGTAACGAGCAGCTGTTGTAAATACGCTTTATTTGCCGGCAAAGTTTAGTATATTTTTCGAAATTCGTGAAAGGGACCACAGTTTCAGGAGCGATTGCGCCCTTATTCTGTGACTTATCGAAAAACGGCTTTCACCACGTGAAAGAGCGCACTTTGGCGCATAATGCTCGTCTATCGGTTGTAACGAGCAGCTGTTGTAAATACGCTTTATTTGCCGGCAAAGTTTAGTATATTTTTCAAATTTCGTGAATAGGACTTCAATTTCAGGAGCGATTGCGCCCTTATTCGGCGACTTATCGAAAAACGGCTTTCACCACGTGAAAGAGCGCACTTTGGCGCATAATGCTCGTCTATCGGTTGTAACGAGCAGCTGTTGTAAATACGCTTTATTTGCCGGCAAAGTTTAGTATATTTTTCGAATTTCGTGAAAGGGACCACAGTTTCAGGAGCGATTGCGCCCTTATTCGGCGACTTATCGAAAAACGGCTTTCACCACGTGAAAGAGCGCACTTTGGCGCATAATGCTCGTCTATCGGTTGTAACGAGCAGCTGTTGTAAATACGCTTTATTTGCCGGCAAAGTTTAGTATATTTTTCGAATTTCGTGAAAGGGACCACAGTTTCAGGAGCGATTGCGCCCTTATTCGGTGACTTATCGAAAAACGGCTTTCACCACGTGAAAGAGCGCACTTTGGCGCATAATGCTCGTCTATCGGTTGTAACGAGCAGCTGTTGTAAATACTCTTTATTTGCCGGCAAAGTTTAGTATATTTTTCGAATTTCGTGAAAGGGACCACAGTTTCAGGAGCGATTGCGCCCTTATTCGGCGACTTATCGAAAAACGGCTTTCACCACGTGAAAGAACGCACTTTGGCGCATAATGCTCGTCTATCGGTTGTAACGAGCAACTGTTGTAAATACGCTTTATTTGCCGGCAAAATTTAGTATATTTTTCAAATTTCGTGAAAAGGACTTCAATTTCAGGAGCGATTGCGCCCTTATTCGGCGACTTATCGAAAAACGGCTTTCACCACGTGAAAGAGCGCACTTTGGCGCATAATGCTCGTCTATCGGTTGTAACGAGCAGCTGTTGTAAATACGCTTTATTTGCCGGCAAAGTTTAGTATATTTTTCGAATTTCGTGAATAGGACTTCAATTTCAGGAGCGATTGCGCCCTTATTCGGCGACTTATCGAAAAACGGCTTTCACCACGTGAAAGAGCGCACTTTGGCGCATAATGCTCGTCTATCGGTTGTAACGAGCAGCTGTTGTAAATACGCTTTATTTGCCGGCAAAGTTTAGTATATTTTTCAAATTTCGTGAATAGGACTTCAATTTCAGGAGCGATTGCGCCCTTATTCTGTGACTTATCGAAAAACGGCTTTCACCACGTGAAAGAGCGCACTTTGGCGCATAATGCTCGTCTATCGGTTGTAACGAGCAGCTGTTGTAAATACGCTTTATTTGCCGGCAAAGTTTAGTATATTTTTCGAATTTCGTGAAAAGGAGCACAGTTTCAGCAGCGATTGCGCCCTTATTCGGTGACTTATCGAAAAACGGCTTTCACCACGTGAAAGAGCGCACTTTGGCGCATAATGCTCGTCTATCGGTTGTAACGAGCAGCTGTTGTAAATACGCTTTATTTGCCGGCAAAGTTTAGTATATTTTTCGAATTTCGTGAAAGGGACCACAGTTTCAGGAGCGATTGCGCCCTTATTCTGTGACTTATCAAAAAACGGCTTTCACCACGTGAAAGAGCGCACTTTGGCGCATAATGCTCGTCTATCGGTTGTAACGAGCAGCTGTTGTAAATACGCTTTATTTGCCGGCAAAGTTTAGTATATTTTTCGAATTTCGTGAAAGGGACCACAGTTTCAGGAGCGATTGCGCCCTTATTCTGTGACTTATCGAAAAACGGCTTTCACCACGTGAAAGAGCGCACTTTGGCGCATAATGCTCGTCTATCGGTTGTAACGAGCAGCTGTTGTAAATACGCTTTATTTGCCGGCAAAGTTTAGTATATTTTTCAAATTTCGTGAATAGGACTTCAATTTCAGGAGCGATTGCGCCCTTATTCGGCGACTTATCGAAAAACGGCTTTCACCACGTGAAAGAGCGCACTTTGGCGCATAATGCTCGTCTATCGGTTGTAACGAGCAGCTGTTGTAAATACGCTTTATTTGCCGGCAAAGTTTAGTATATTTTTCAAATTTCGTGAATAGGACTTCAATTTCAGGAGCGATTGCGCCCTTATTCGGCGACTTATCGAAAAACGGCTTTCACCACGTGAAAGAGCGCACTTTGGCGCATAATGCTCGTCTATCGGTTGTAACGAGCAGCTGTTGTAAATACGCTTTATTTGCCGGCAAAGTTTAGTATATTTTTCAAATTTCGTGAATAGGACTTCAATTTCAGGAGCGATTGCGCCCTTATTCGGCGACTTATCGAAAAACGGCTTTCACCACGTGAAAGAGCGCACTTTGGCGCATAATGCTCGTCTATCGGTTGTAACGAGCAGCTGTTGTAAATACGCTTTATTTGCCGGCAAAGTTTAGTATATTTTTCAAATTTCGTGAATAGGACTTCAATTTCAGGAGCGATTGCGCCCTTATTCGGCGACTTATCGAAAAACGGCTTTCACCACGTGAAAGAGCGCACTTTGGCGCATAATGCTCGTGTATCGGTTGTAACGAGCAGCTGTTGTAAATACGCTTTATTTGCCGGCAAAGTTTAGTATATTTTTCGAAATTCGTGAAAGGGACCACAGTTTCAGGAGCGATTGCGCCCTTATTCTGTGACTTATCGAAAAACGGCTTTCACCACGTGAAAGAGCGCACTTTGGCGCATAATGCTCGTCTATCGGTTGTAACGAGCAGCTGTTGTAAATACGCTTTATTTGCCGGCAAAGTTTAGTATATTTTTCAAATTTCGTGAATAGGACTTCAATTTCAGGAGCGATTGCGCCCTTATTCGGCGACTTATCGAAAAACGGCTTTCACCACGTGAAAGAGCGCACTTTGGCGCATAATGCTCGTCTATCGGTTGTAACGAGCAGCTGTTGTAAATACGCTTTATTTGCCGGCAAAGTTTAGTATATTTTTCGAAATTCGTGAAAGGGACCACAGTTTCAGGAGCGATTGCGCCCTTATTCTGTGACTTATCGAAAAACGGCTTTCACCACGTGAAAGAGCGCACTTTGGCGCATAATGCTCGTCTGTCGGTTGTAACGAGCAGCTGTTGTAAATACGCTTTATTTGCCGGCAAAGTTTAGTATATTTTTCAAATTTCGTGAATAGGACTTCAATTTCAGGAGCGATTGCGCCCTTATTCGGCGACTTATCGAAAAACGGCTTTCACCACGTGAAAGAGCGCACTTTGGCGCATAATGCTCGTCTATCGGTTGTAACGAGCAGCTGTTGTAAATACGCTTTATTTGCCGGCAAAGTTTAGTATATTTTTCGAAATTCGTGAAAGGGACCACAGTTTCAGGAGCGATTGCGCCCTTATTCTGTGACTTATCGAAAAACGGCTTTCACCACGTGAAAGAGCGCACTTTGGCGCATAATGCTCGTCTATCGGTTGTAACGAGCAGCTGTTGTAAATACGCTTTATTTGCCGGCAAAGTTTAGTATATTTTTCAAATTTCGTGAATAGGACTTCAATTTCAGGAGCGATTGCGCCCTTATTCGGCGACTTATCGAAAAACGGCTTTCACCACGTGAAAGAGCGCACTTTGGCGCATAATGCTCGTCTATCGGTTGTAACGAGCAGCTGTTGTAAATACGCTTTATTTGCCGGCAAAGTTTAGTATATTTTTCAAATTTCGTGAATAGGACTTCAATTTCAGGAGCGATTGCGCCCTTATTCGGCGACTTATCGAAAAACGGCTTTCACCACGTGAAAGAGCGCACTTTGGCGCATAATGCTCGTCTATCGGTTGTAACGAGCAGCTGTTGTAAATACGCTTTATTTGCCGGCAAAGTTTAGTATATTTTTCGAAATTCGTGAAAGGGACCACAGTTTCAGGAGCGATTGCGCCCTTATTCTGTGACTTATCGAAAAACGGCTTTCACCACGTGAAAGAGCGCACTTTGGCGCATAATGTTCGTCTATCGGTTGTAACGAGCAGCTGTTGTAAATACGCTTTATTTGCCGGCAAAGTTTAGTATATTTTTCAAATTTCGTGAATAGGACTTCAATTTCAGGAGCGATTGCGCCCTTATTCGGCGACTTATCGAAAAACGGCTTTCACCACGTGAAAGAGCGCACTTTGGCGCATAATGCTCGTCTATCGGTTGTAACGAGCAGCTGTTGTAAATACGCTTTATTTGCCGGCAAAGTTTAGTATATTTTTCGAAATTCGTGAAAGGGACCACAGTTTCAGGAGCGATTGCGCCCTTATTCTGTGACTTATCGAAAAACGGCTTTCACCACGTGAAAGAGCGCACTTTGGCGCATAATGCTCGTCTATCGGTTGTAACGAGCAGCTGTTGTAAATACGCTTTATTTGCCGGAAAAGTTTAGTATATTTTTCGAAATTCGTGAAAGGGACCACAGTTTCAGGAGCGATTGCGCCCTTATTCTGTGACTTATCGAAAAACGGCTTTCACCACGTGAAAGAACGCACTTTGGCGCATAATGTTCGTCTATCGGTTGTAACGAGCAGCTGTTTTAAATACGCTTTATTTGCCGGCAAAGTTTAGTATATTTTTCAAATTTCGTGAATAGGACTTCAATTTCAGGAGCGATTGCGCCCTTATTCGGCGACTTATCGAAAAACGGCTTTCACCACGTGAAAGAGCGCACTTTGGCGCATAATGCTCGTCTATCGGTTGTAACGAGCAGCTGTTGTAAATACGCTTTATTTGCCGGCAAAGTTTAGTATATTTTTCGAAATTCGTGAAAGGGACCACAGTTTCAGGAGCGATTGCGCCCTTATTCTGTGACTTATCGAAAAACGGCTTTCACCACGTGAAAGAGCGCACTTTGGCGCATAATGTTCGTCTATCGGTTGTAACGAGCAGCTGTTGTAAATACGCTTTATTTGCCGGCAAAGTTTAGTATATTTTTCAAATTTCGTGAATAGGACTTCAATTTCAGGAGCGATTGCGCCCTTATTCGGCGACTTATCGAAAAACGGCTTTCACCACGTGAAAGAGCGCACTTTGGCGCATAATGCTCGTCTATCGGTTGTAACGAGCAGCTGTTGTAAATACGCTTTATTTGCCGGCAAAGTTTAGTATATTTTTCGAATTTCGTGAAAGGGACCACAGTTTCAGGAGCGATTGCGCCCTTATTCTGTGACTTATCGAAAAACGGCTTTCACCACGTGAAATAGCGCACTTTGATGCATAATGCTCGTCTATCGGTTGTAACGAGCAGCTGTTGTAAATAAGCTTTATTTGCCGGCAAAGTTTAGTATATTTTTCGAATTTCGTGAAAGGGACCACAGTTTCAGGGGCGATTGCGCCCTTATTCGGTGACTTGTCGAAAAACGGCTTTCATCACGTGAAAGAGCGCACTTTGGCGCATAATGCTCGTCTATCGGTTGTAACGAGCAGCTGTTGTAAATACGCTTTATTTGCCGGCAAAGTTTAGTATATTTTTCGAATTTCGTGAAAAGGAGCACAGTTTCAGCAGCGATTGCGCCCTTATTCGGTGACTTATCGAAAAACGGCTTTCACCACGTGAAAGAGCGCACTTTGGCGCATAATGCTCGTCTATCGGTTGTAACGAGCAGCTGTTGTAAATACGCTTTATTTGCCGGCAAAGTTTAGTATATTTTTCGAATTTCGTGAAAGGGACCACAGTTTCAGGAGCGATTGCGCCCTTATTCTGTGACTTATCGAAAAACGGCTTTCACCACGTGAAAGAGCGCACTTTGGCGCATAATGCTCGTCTATCGGTTGTAACGAGCAGCTGTTGTAAATACGCTTTATTTGCCGGCAAAGTTTAGTATATTTTTCGAATTTCGTGAAAGGGACCACAGTTTCAGGAGCGATTGCGCCCTTATTCTGTGACTTATCGAAAAACGGCTTTCACCACGTGAAAGAGCGCACTTTGATGCATAATGCTCGTCTATCGGTTGTAACGAGCAGCAGTTGTAAATACGCTTTATTTGCCGGCAAAGTTTAGTATATTTTTCGAATTTCGTGAAAGGGACCACAGTTTCAGGAGCGATTGCGCCCTTATTCTGTGACTTATCGAAAAACGGCTTTCACCACGTGAAAGAGCGCACTTTGGCGCATAATGCTCGTCTATCGGTTGTAACGAGCAGCTGTTGTAAATACGCTTTATTTGCCGGCAAAGTTTAGTATATTTTTCAAATTTCGTGAAAAGGACTTCAATTTCAGGAGCGATTGCGCCCTTATTCGGCGACTTATCGAAAAACGGCTTTCACCACGTGAAAGAGCGCACTTTGGCGCATAATGCTCGTCTATCGGTTGTAACGAGCAGCTGTTGTAAATACGCTTTATTTGCCGGCAAAGTTTAGTATATTTTCCGAATTTCGTGAAAGGGACCACAGTTTCAGGAGCGATTGCGCCCTTATTCGGTGACTTATCGAAAAACGGCTTTCACCACGTGAAAGAGCGCACTTTGGCGCATAATGCTCGTCTATCGGTTGTAACGAGCAGCAGTTGTAAATACGCTTTATTTGCCGGCAAAGTTTAGTATATTTTTCGAATTTCGTGAAAGGGACCACAGTTTCAGGAGCGATTGCGCCCTTATTCGGCGACTTATCGAAAAACGGCTTTCACCACGTGAAAGAACGCACTTTGGCGCATAATGCTCGTCTATCGGTTGTAACGAGCAACTGTTGTAAATACGCTTTATTTGCCGGCAAAATTTAGTATATTTTTCAAATTTCGTGAAAAGGACTTCAATTTCAGGAGCGATTGCGCCCTTATTCGGCGACTTATCGAAAAACGGCTTTCACCACGTGAAAGAGCGCACTTTGGCGCATAATGCTCGTCTATCGGTTGTAACGAGCAGCTGTTGTAAATACGCTTTATTTGCCGGCAAAGTTTAGTATATTTTTCGAATTTCGTGAAAAGGAGCAGTTTCAGCAGCGATTGCGCCCTTATTCGGTGACTTATCGAAAAACGGCTTTCACCACGTGAAAGAGCGCACTTTGGCGCATAATGCTCGTCTATCGGTTGTAACGAGCAGCTGTTGTAAATAAGCTTTATTTGCCGGTAAAGTTTAGTATATTTTTCGAATTTCGTGAAAAGGACTTCAATTTCACAATAATTTTTGTCTTATGTTTTTGAAGTTTATTCTCGTTCTTGAAAAATATAATCATTATTATTACAACCTTTTCGTTTCAGATGTATGTGGTTACTAAATCTAGTTTTTTAAATTTTTTTGTTAATTAAAAATGGGCGAAAATGACGAAGATTCAATTAAGGCAGGTATTTGTTAAGAAGGTTATAGAAATTATGTACAAAGTTACAGAAATGTTTTTAATTCTTTTGCAGAGGATTGATTCTGTAAATCATCTAACATTTCCGGTCCGTTGTAGGCAGATTCATTTTTCAGGATAGTTTCGGAGTTTAAACGGATGTATGTACTTAATGCTTGCTATATTTCTGACATATTTTAAGACCAACGTATTAAATTCATAATGTAGTATTATAATTTTATTTAGTATTTAAATAGAAATAATAACATCAAAATAAAATCATATAAATTGTTCTCTTTACAGGACGATCAAACTCAAAGGGGCGCTAGTGATCAGTCTTCATAACAGTGGCAGTGGAGCGAGGGAACCATTGCGTACTTGATTATGTTGATTATGTAAATATTTTGATGGAATTAAAAACAAATATAATAAAAATTAACTTGTTTATTATCAAAACTGTACATGGGAGAGTAATATTGTTTTAGAAATTTAGACTAATATATAAGGTGCAACACCCAATAATCATGTCAGGAATAATTATACCCTCTGTCTTTTGCTAAACTAACTATATAATTATTTTCAATTTAACAACAGAATGCACAGGTATTGGTTTTACAGTTCATGATTAAATTATTCAATTGAATTTTTTGCTTTTAGGCACTAGATGGTGGGACTTCAATTATTACAGTTCATATTCAAACAATAATTTAAAATTTTGCTACTAACCAACAGATGGCGCAGATGTTATTTTATAGTTCAGGTTTAGCTCTTGCATCTGAAGTCTTTACTACTAGCCAATAGATGGCTAGTGGACCTGTTACAGTTTACATTTACAGTTTTATTTAATGTTTTACTATTGGACAATAGGTGGCCAGGTAATTAGTTACAGTGTGCATTTAATTCGGAATTTCAATTCTTGCTATTAAACAATAGATGGCGGTGCAAGCGTATAGTTTTCTTTGTATCGTATGCTTTAGTTTTTACTATCCGACAGTAGATGGCCCAGAGATTATATTTACAGTTTTTCATCTAATTGCCAATTTTATTATCTTGCTATTGAATAATAGATGGCGCCATATAAGAATATAAGAATCTTATATAAGAATCTTAATATAAGAATCTTATATAAGAATCTTATATAAGAATCTTAATATAAGAATCTTAATATAAGAATCTTAATATAAGAATCTTAATATAAGAATCTTAATATAAGAATCTTAATATAAGAATCTTAATATAAGAATCTTAATATAAGAATCTTAATATAAGAATCTTAATATAAGAATCTTAACATATATAAGAATCTTAATATAAGAATCTTAATATAAGAATCTTAACATATATAAGAATCTTAACATATATAAGAATCTTAACATATATAAGAATCTTAACATATATAAGAATCTTAACATATATAAGAATCTTAATATAAGAATCTTAATATATATAAGAATCTTAATATAAGAATCTTAATATATATAAGAATCTTAATATAAGAATCTTAATATATATAAGAATCTTAATATAAGAATCTTAATATATATAAGAATCTTAACTAATGAGCCCACCCACCCACATCCTACCCGATTTCGATATTTTTCCTTAGGTAAATATTGGTTTGTTAATTCAATGCAAACACATGGAACAGCGCCACCTATCGACAACATTTCTAGCTAAATTTTTTGGGATTTTTGGGTTAGGTTACTATACAGGATTTTGGAATAACCAACGTACTACTTTCTTACACTTTATTTGTTTTTAATAAAAGATACATAACAATATGACATGTTTTTTTTTAAATACTATAATTACAACCTAAACGTTATAAAATTATGAAATTATCTAATACATTACTCTTAAAATAAATACTTCATAATGTACTGCATTAATACACTTACCTATTTTACAATTTCTCTACTGTTGTATATACCTAGATATTGTTAAACAATAAAGTTAGATTAAATACTCAAATTTTATTAAATTTTACCTATTTTCCGAAAACGCGTAAACGTTTTCAACGCCCTAAAACATCCCCGAAATTTAATTTACCTTTTTCGAAACAACGAATTCGTTTCCTAGGCTTTAACTCATTTATTTTAAGCTCAAACTAAAATCTATAAGAACCATCGAAAAGAGCAAGGTTTGGTGCGTAGAATGATGTTTAAAAAGTTTGAAAACAAAATTTGGAAGTGCACGAAAAAGGTCCGCAAACTTATTAATTTTTACCTAAATTTCGAAAACATGAATTCGTTTTCTAGGCTCTAACTCTTTTATTTTGAGCTCAAACTAAATTCTGCTGGAACCGTCGAAAACAACAAGATATGGTGCGTAGAATGATGTTTAAAAAGTTTGAAAACAAAATTTGGAAGTGCACGAAAAAGGTCCGCAAACATATTAATTTTTACCTAAATTTCGAAAACATGAATTCGTTTTCCAGGCTCTAACTCCTTTATTTTGAGCTCAAACTAAAATCTGCTGGAACCGTCGAAAAGAACAAGACATGGTGCGTAGAATGATGTTTAAAAAGTTTGAAAACAAAATTTGGAAGTGCACGAAAAAGGTCCGCAAACTTATTAATTTTTACCTAAATTTCGAAAACATGAATTCGTTTTCTAGGCTCTAACTCCTTTATTTTGAGCTCAAACTAAAATCTGCTGGAACCGTCGAAAAGAACAAGATTTGGTGCGTAGAATGATGTTTAAAAAGTTTGAAAACAAAATTTGGAAGTGCACGAAAAAGGTCCGCAAACATATTAATTTTTACCTAAATTTCGAAAACATGAATTCGTTTTCCAGGCTCTAACTCCTTTATTTTGAGCTCAAACTAAATTCTGCTGGAACCGTCGAAAAGAACAAGATATGGTGCGTAGAATGATGTTTAAAAAGTTTGAAAACAAAATTTGGAAGTGCACGAAAAAGGTCCGCAAACATATTAATTTTTACCTAAATTTCGAAAACATGAATTCGTTTTCCAGGCTCTAACTCCTTTATTTTGAGCTCAAACTAAAATCTGCTGGAACCGTCGAAAAGAACAAGATATGGTGCGTAGAATGATGTTTAAAAAGTTTGAAAACAAAATTTGGAAGTGCACGAAAAAGGTCCGCAAACATATTAATTTTTACCTAAATTTCGAAAACATGAATTCGTTTTCCAGGCTCTAACTCCTTTATTTTGAGCTCAAACTAAAATCTGCTGGAACCGTCGAAAAGAACAAGACATGGTGCGTAGAATGATGTTTAAAAAGTTTGAAAACAAAATTTGGAAGTGCACGAAAAAGGTCCGCAAACTTATTAATTTTTACCTAAATTTCGAAAACATGAATTCGTTTTCTAGGCTCTAACTCTTTTATTTTGAGCTCAAACTAAAATCTGCTGGAACCGTCGAAAAGAACAAGATTCGGTGCGTAGAATGATGTTTAAAAAGTTTGAAAACAAAATTTGGAAGTGCACGAAAAAGGTCCGCAAACATATTAATTTTTACCTAAATTTCGAAAACATGAATTCGTTTTCCAGGCTCTAACTCCTTTATTTTGAGCTCAAACTAAAATCTGCTGGAACCGTCGAAAAGAACAAGATTTGGTGCGTAGAATGATGTTTAAAAAGTTTGAAAACAAAATTTGGAAGTGCACGAAAAAGGTCCGCAAACTTATTAATTTTTACCTAAATTTAGAAAACATGAATTCGTTTTCTAGGCTCTAACTCTTTTATTTTGAGCTCAAACTAAAATCTGCTGGAACCGTCGAAAAGAACAAGATATGGTGCGTAGAATGATGTTTAAAAAGTTTGAAAACAAAATTTGGAAGTGCACGAAAAAGGTCCGCAAACATATTAATTTTTACCTAAATTTCGAAAACATGAATTCGTTTTCCAGGCTCTAACTCCTTTATTTTGAACTCAAACTAAAATCTGCTGGAACCGTCGAAAAGAACAAGATTTGGTGCGTAGAATGATGTTTAAAAAGTTTGAAAACAAAATTTGGAAGTGCACGAAAAAGGTCCGCAAACTTATTAATTTTTACCTAAATTTCGAAAACATGAATTCGTTTTCTAGGCTCTAACTCTTTTATTTTGAGCTCAAACTAAAATCTGCTGGAACCGTCGAAAAGAACAAGACATGGTGCGTAGAATGATGTTTAAAAAGTTTGAAAACAAAATTTGGAAGTGCACGAAAAAGGTCCGCAAACTTATTAATTTTTACCTAAATTTCGAAAACATGAATTCGTTTTCTAGGCTCTAACTCTTTTATTTTGAGCTCAAACTAAAATCTGCTGGAACCGTCGAAAAGAACAAGATATGGTGCGTAGAATGATGTTTAAAAAGTTTGAAAACAAAATTTGGAAGTGCACGAAAAAGGTCCGCAAACTTATTAATTTTTACCTAAATTTCGAAAACATGAATTCGTTTTCTAGGCTCTAACTCTTTTATTTTGAGCTCAAACTAAAATCTGCTGGAACCGTCGAAAAGAACAAGATATGGTGCGTAGAATGATGTTTAAAAAGTTTGAAAACAAAATTTGGAAGTGCACGAAAAAGGTCCGCAAACATATTAATTTTTACCTAAATTTCGAAAACATGAATTCGTTTTCCAGGCTCTAACTCCTTTATTTTGAGCTCAAACTAAAATCTGCTGGAACCGTCGAAAAGAACAAGACATGGTGCGTAGAATGATGTTTAAAAAGTTTGAAAACAAAATTTGGAAGTGCACGAAAAAGGTCCGCAAACTTATTAATTTTTACCTAAATTTCGAAAACATGAATTCGTTTTCTAGGCTCTAACTCTTTTATTTTGAGCTCAAACTAAAATCTGCTGGAACCGTCGAAAAGAACAAGATTTGGTGCGTAGAATGATGTTTAAAAAGTTTGAAAACAAAATTTGGAAGTGCACGAAAAAGGTCCGCAAACATATTAATTTTTACCTAAATTTCGAAAACATGAATTCGTTTTCCAGGCTCTAACTCCTTTATTTTGAGCTCAAACTAAAATCTGCTGGAACCGTCGAAAAGAACAAGATTTGGTGCGTAGAATGATGTTTAAAAAGTTTGAAAACAAAATTTGGAAGTGCACGAAAAAGGTCCGCAAACTTATTAATTTTTACCTAAATTTAGAAAACATGAATTCGTTTTCTAGGCTCTAACTCTTTTATTTTGAGCTCAAACTAAAATCTGCTGGAACCGTCGAAAAGAACAAGATATGGTGCGTAGAATGATGTTTAAAAAGTTTGAAAACAAAATTTGGAAGTGCACGAAAAAGGTCCGCAAACATATTAATTTTTACCTAAATTTCGAAAACATGAATTCGTTTTCCAGGCTCTAACTCCTTTATTTTGAACTCAAACTAAAATCTGCTGGAACCGTCGAAAAGAACAAGATTTGGTGCGTAGAATGATGTTTAAAAAGTTTGAAAACAAAATTTGGAAGTGCACGAAAAAGGTCCGCAAACTTATTAATTTTTACCTAAATTTCGAAAACATGAATTCGTTTTCTAGGCTCTAACTCTTTTATTTTGAGCTCAAACTAAAATCTGCTGGAACCGTCGAAAAGAACAAGATATGGTGCGTAGAATGATGTTTAAAAAGTTTGAAAACAAAATTTGGAAGTGCACGAAAAAGGTCCGCAAACTTATTAATTTTTACCTAAATTTAGAAAACATGAATTCGTTTTCTAGGCTCTAACTCTTTTATTTTGAGCTCAAACTAAAATCTGCTGGAACCGTCGAAAAGAACAAGATATGGTGCGTAGAATGATGTTTAAAAAGTTTGAAAACAAAATTTGGAAGTGCACGAAAAAGGTCCGCAAACATATTAATTTTTACCTAAATTTCGAAAACATGAATTCGTTTTCCAGGCTCTAACTCCTTTATTTTGAACTCAAACTAAAATCTGCTGGAACCGTCGAAAAGAACAAGATTTGGTGCGTAGAATGATGTTTAAAAAGTTTGAAAACAAAATTTGGAAGTGCACGAAAAAGGTCCGCAAACTTATTAATTTTTACCTAAATTTCGAAAACATGAATTCGTTTTCTAGGCTCTAACTCTTTTATTTTGAGCTCAAACTAAAATCTGCTGGAACCGTCGAAAAGAACAAGATATGGTGCGTAGAATGATGTTTAAAAAGTTTGAAAACAAAATTTGGAAGTGCACGAAAAAGGTCCGCAAACATATTAATTTTTACCTAAATTTCGAAAACATGAATTCGTTTTCCAGGCTCTAACTCCTTTATTTTGAGCTCAAACTAAAATCTGCTGGAACCGTCGAAAAGAACAAGATATGGTGCGTAGAATGATGTTTAAAAAGTTTGAAAACAAAATTTGGAAGTGCACGAAAAAGGTCCGCAAACATATTAATTTTTACCTAAATTTCGAAAACATGAATTCGTTTTCCAGGCTCTAACTCCTTTATTTTGAACTCAAACTAAAATCTGCTGGAACCGTCGAAAAGAACAAGATTTGGTGCGTAGAATGATGTTTAAAAAGTTTGAAAACAAAATTTGGAAGTGCACGAAAAAGGTCCGCAAACTTATTAATTTTTACCTAAATTTCGAAAACATGAATTCGTTTTCTAGGCTCTAACTCTTTTATTTTGAGCTCAAACTAAAATCTGCTGGAACCGTCGAAAAGAACAAGATTTGGTGCGTAGAATGATGTTTAAAAAGTTTGAAAACAAAATTTGGAAGTGCACGAAAAAGGTCCGCAAACTTATTAATTTTTACCTAAATTTCGAAAACATGAATTCGTTTTCTAGGCTCTAACTCTTTTATTTTGAGCTCAAACTAAAATCTGCTGGAACCGTCGAAAAGAACAAGATATGGTGCGTAGAATGATGTTTAAAAAGTTTGAAAACAAAATTTGGAAGTGCACGAAAAAGGTCCGCAAACATATTAATTTTTACCTAAATTTCGAAAACATGAATTCGTTTTCCAGGCTCTAACTCCTTTATTTTGAGCTCAAACTAAAATCTGCTGGAACCGTCGAAAAGAACAAGATTTGGTGCGTAGAATGATGTTTAAAAAGTTTGAAAACAAAATTTGGAAGTGCACGAAAAAGGTCCGCAAACATATTAATTTTTACCTAAATTTCGAAAACATGAATTCGTTTTCCAGGCTCTAACTCCTTTATTTTGAGCTCAAACTAAAATCTGCTGGAACCGTCGAAAAGAACAAGATATGGTGCGTAGAATGATGTTTAAAAAGTTTGAAAACAAAATTTGGAAGTGCACGAAAAAGGTCCGCAAACATATTAATTTTTACCTAAATTTCGAAAACATGAATTCGTTTTCCAGGCTCTAACTCCTTTATTTTGAACTCAAACTAAAATCTGCTGGAACCGTCGAAAAGAACAAGATTTGGTGCGTAGAATGATGTTTAAAAAGTTTGAAAACAAAATTTGGAAGTGCACGAAAAAGGTCCGCAAACTTATTAATTTTTACCTAAATTTCGAAAACATGAATTCGTTTTCTAGGCTCTAACTCTTTTATTTTGAGCTCAAACTAAAATCTGCTGGAACCGTCGAAAAGAACAAGATTTGGTGCGTAGAATGATGTTTAAAAAGTTTGAAAACAAAATTTGGAAGTGCACGAAAAAGGTCCGCAAACTTATTAATTTTTACCTAAATTTCGAAAACATGAATTCGTTTTCTAGGCTCTAACTCTTTTATTTTGAGCTCAAACTAAAATCTGCTGGAACCGTCGAAAAGAACAAGATATGGTGCGTAGAATGATGTTTAAAAAGTTTGAAAACAAAATTTGGAAGTGCACGAAAAAGGTCCGCAAACATATTAATTTTTACCTAAATTTCGAAAACATGAATTCGTTCTCCAGGCTCTAACTCCTTTATTTTGAGCTCAAACTAAAATCTGCTGGAACCGTCGAAAAGAACAAGATTTGGTGCGTAGAATGATGTTTAAAAAGTTTGAAAACAAAATTTGGAAGTGCACGAAAAAGGTCCGCAAACTTATTAATTTTTACCTAAATTTCGAAAACATGAATTCGTTTTCTAGGCTCTAACTCTTTTATTTTGAGCTCAAACTAAAATCTGCTGGAACCGTCGAAAAGAACAAGATATGGTGCGTAGAATGATGTTTAAAAAGTTTGAAAACAAAATTTGGAAGTGCACGAAAAAGGTCCGCAAACATATTAATTTTTACCTAAATTTCGAAAACATGAATTCGTTTTCCAGGCTCTAACTCCTTTATTTTGAACTCAAACTAAAATCTGCTGGAACCGTCGAAAAGAACAAGATTTGGTGCGTAGAATGATGTTTAAAAAGTTTGAAAACAAAATTTGGAAGTGCACGAAAAAGGTCCGCAAACTTATTAATTTTTACCTAAATTTCGAAAACATGAATTCGTTTTCTAGGCTCTAACTCTTTTATTTTGAGCTCAAACTAAAATCTGCTGGAACCGTCGAAAAGAACAAGATTTGGTGCGTAGAATGATGTTTAAAAAGTTTGAAAACAAAATTTGGAAGTGCACGAAAAAGGTCCGCAAACTTATTAATTTTTACCTAAATTTCGAAAACATGAATTCGTTTTCTAGGCTCTAACTCTTTTATTTTGAGCTCAAACTAAAATCTGCTGGAACCGTCGAAAAGAACAAGATATGGTGCGTAGAATGATGTTTAAAAAGTTTGAAAACAAAATTTGGAAGTGCACGAAAAAGGTCCGCAAACATATTAATTTTTACCTAAATTTCGAAAACATGAATTCGTTCTCCAGGCTCTAACTCCTTTATTTTGAGCTCAAACTAAAATCTGCTGGAACCGTCGAAAAGAACAAGATATGGTGCGTAGAATGATGTTTAAAAAGTTTGAAAACAAAATTTGGAAGTGCACGAAAAAGGTCCGCAAACTTATTAATTTTTACCTAAATTTCGAAAACATGAATTCGTTTTCTAGGCTCTAACTCTTTTATTTTGAGCTCAAACTAAAATCTGCTGGAACCGTCGAAAAGAACAAGACATGGTGCGTAGAATGATGTTTAAAAAGTTTGAAAACAAAATTTGGAAGTGCACGAAAAAGGTCCGCAAACTTATTAATTTTTACCTAAATTTCGAAAACATGAATTCGTTTTCTAGGCTCTAACTCTTTTATTTTGAGCTCAAACTAAAATCTGCTGGAACCGTCGAAAAGAACAAGATATGGTGCGTAGAATGATGTTTAAAAAGTTTGAAAACAAAATTTGGAAGTGCACGAAAAAGGTCCGCAAACTTATTAATTTTTACCTAAATTTCGAAAACATGAATTCGTTTTCTAGGCTCTAACTCTTTTATTTTGAGCTCAAACTAAAATCTGCTGGAACCGTCGAAAAGAACAAGACATGGTGCGTAGAACGATGTTTAAAAAGTTTGAAAACAAAATTCGGAAGTGCACGAAAAAGGTCCGCAAACTTATTAATTTTTACCTAAATTTCGAAAACATGAATTCGTGTTCTAGGCTCTAACTCTTTTATTTTGAGCTCAAACTAAAATCTGCTGGAACCGTCGAAAAGAACAAGACATGGTGCGTAGAATGATGTTTAAAAAGTTTGAAAACAAAATTTGGAAGTGCACGAAAAAGGTCCGCAAACTTATTAATTTTTACCTAAATTTCGAAAACATGAATTCGTTTTCTAGGCTCTAACTGTTTTATTTTGAGCTCAAACTAAAATCTGCTGGAACCGTCGAAAAGAACAAGATATGGTGCGTAGAATGGTGTATAAAAAGTTTGAAAACAAAATTTGGAAGTGCACGAAAAAGGTCCGCAAACTTATTAATTTTTACCTAAATTTCGAAAACATGAATTCGTTTTCTAGGCTCTAACTCTTTTATTTTGAGCTCAAACTAAAATCTGCTGGAACCGTCGAAAAGAACAAGATATGGTGCGTAGAATGATGTTTAAAAAGTTTGAAAACAAAATTTGGAAGTGCACGAAAAAGGTCCGCAAACTTATTAATTTTTACCTAAATTTCGAAAACATGAATTCGTTTTCTAGGCTCTAACTCTTTTATTTTCAGCTCAAACTAAAATCTGCTGGAACCGTCGAAAAGAACAAGATATGGTGCGTAGAATGATGTTTAAAAAGTTTGAAAACAAAATTTGGAAGTGCACGAAAAATGTCCGCAAACTTATTAATTTTTACCTAAATTTCGAAAACATGAATTCGTTTTCTAGGCTCTAACTCTTTTATTTTGAGCTCAAACTAAAATCTGCTGGAACCGTCGAAAAGAACAAGATATGGTGCGTAGAATGATGTTTAAAAAGTTTGAAAACAAAATTTGGAAGTGCACGAAAAAGGTCCGCAAACTTATTAATTTTTACCTAAATTTCGAAAACATGAATTCGTTTTCTAGGCTCTAACTCTTTTATTTTGAGCTCAAACTAAATTCTGCTGGAACCGTCGAAAAGAACAAGATATGGTGCGTAGAATGATGTTTAAAAAGTTTGAAAACAAAATTTGGAAGTGCGCGAAAAAGGTCCGCAAACTTATTAATTTTTACCTAAATTTCGAAAACATGAATTCGTTTTCTAGGCTCTAACTCTTTTATTTTGAGCTCAAACTAAAATCTGCTGGAACCGTCGAAAAGAACAAGATATGGTGCGTAGAATGATGTTTAAAAAGTTTGAAAACAAAATTTGGAAGTGCACGAAAAAGGTCCGCAAACTTATTAATTTTTACCTAAATTTCGAAAACATGAATTCGTTTTCTAGGCTCTAACTCTTTTATTTTGAGCTCAAACTAAAATCTGCTGGAACCGTCGAAAAGAACAAGACATGGTGCGTAGAATGATGTTTAAAAAGTTTGAAAACAAAATTTGGAAGTGCACGAAAAAGGTCCGCAAACTTATTAATTTTTACCTAAATTTCGAAAACATGAATTCGTTTTCTAGGCTCTAACTGTTTTATTTTGAGCTCAAACTAAAATCTGCTGGAACCGTCGAAAAGAACAAGATATGGTGCGTAGAATGGTGTATAAAAAGTTTGAAAACAAAATTTGGAAGTGCACGAAAAAGGTCCGCAAACTTATTAATTTTTACCTAAATTTCGAAAACATGAATTCGTTTTCTAGGCTCTAACTCTTTTATTTTGAGCTCAAACTAAATTCTGCTGGAACCGTCGAAAAGAACAAGATATGGTGCGTAGAATGATGTTTAAAAAGTTTGAAAACAAAATTTGGAAGTGCACGAAAAAGGTCCGCAAACTTATTAATTTTTACCTAAATTTCGAAAACATGAATTCGTTTTCTAGGCTCTAACTCTTTTATTTTCAGCTCAAACTAAAATCTGCTGGAACCGTCGAAAAGAACAAGATATGGTGCGTAGAATGATGTTTAAAAAGTTTGAAAACAAAATTTGGAAGTGCACGAAAAATGTCCGCAAACTTATTAATTTTTACCTAAATTTCGAAAACATGAATTCGTTTTCTAGGCTCTAACTCTTTTATTTTGAGCTCAAACTAAAATCTGCTGGAACCGTCGAAAAGAACAAGATATGGTGCGTAGAATGATGTTTAAAAAGTTTGAAAACAAAATTTGGAAGTGCACGAAAAAGGTCCGCAAACTTATTAATTTTTACCTAAATTTCGAAAACATGAATTCGTTTTCTAGGCTCTAACTCTTTTATTTTGAGCTCAAACTAAATTCTGCTGGAACCGTCGAAAAGAACAAGATATGGTGCGTAGAATGATGTTTAAAAAGTTTGAAAACAAAATTTGGAAGTGCGCGAAAAAGGGCCGCAAACTTATTAATTTTTACCTAAATTTCGAAAACATGAATTCGTTTTCTAGGCTCTAACTCTTTTATTTTGAGCTCAAACTAAAATCTGCTGGAACCGTCGAAAAGAACAAGATATGGTGCGTAGAATGATGTTTAAAAAGTTTGAAAACAAAATTTGGAAGTGCACGAAAAAGGTCCGCAAACTTATTAATTTTTACCTAAATTTCGAAAACATGAATTCGTTTTCTAGGCTCTAACTCTTTTATTTTGAGCTCAAACTAAAATCTGCTGGAACCGTCGAAAAGAACAAGACATGGTGCGTAGAATGATGTTTAAAAAGTTTGAAAACAAAATTTGGAAGTGCACGAAAAAGGTCCGCAAACTTATTAATTTTTACCTAAATTTCGAAAACATGAATTCGTTTTCTAGGCTCTAACTCTTTTATTTTGAGCTCAAACTAAAATCTGCTGGAACCGTCGAAAAGAACAAGATATGGTGCGTAGAATGATGTTTAAAAAGTTTGAAAACAAAATTTGGAAGTGCACGAAAAAGGTCCGCAAACTTATTAATTTTTACCTAAATTTCGAAAACATGAATTCGTTTTCTAGGCTCTAACTCTTTTATTTTGAGCTCAAACTAAATTCTGCTGGAACCGTCGAAAAGAACAAGATATGGTGCGTAGAATGATGTTTAAAAAGTTTGAAAACAAAATTTGGAAGTGCGCGAAAAAGGTCCGCAAACTTATTAATTTTTACCTAAATTTCGAAAACATGAATTCGTTTTCTAGGCTCTAACTCTTTTATTTTGAGCTCAAACTAAAATCTGCTGGAACCGTCGAAAAGAACAAGATATGGTGCGTAGAATGATGTTTAAAAAGTTTGAAAACAAAATTTGGAAGTGCACGAAAAGGTCCGCAAACTTATTAATTTTTACCTAAATTTCGAAAACATGAATTCGTTTTCTAGGCTCTAACTCTTTTATTTTGAGCTCAAAATAAATTCTGCTGGAACCGTCGAAAAGAACAAGATATGGTGCGTAGAATGATGTTTAAAAAGTTTGAAAACAAAATTTGGAAGTGCACGAAAAAGGTCGCAAACTTATTAATTTTTACCTAAATTTCGAAAACATGAATTCGTTTTCTAGGCTCTAACTGTTTTATTTTGAGCTCAAAATAAATTCTGCTGGAACCGTCGAAAAGAACAAGATATGGTGCGTAGAATGATGTTTAAAAAGTTTGAAAACAAAATTTGGAAGTGCGCGAAAAAAGGTCCGCAAACTTATTAATTTTTACCTAAATTTCGAAAACATGAATTCGTTTTCTAGGCTCTAACTCTTTTATTTTGAGCTCAAACTAAAATCTGCTGGAACCGTCGAAAAAGAACAAGATATGGTGCGTAGAATGATGTTTAAAAAGTTTGAAAACAAATTTGGAAGTGCACGAAAAAGGTCCGCAAACTTATTAATTTTTACCTAAATTTCGAAAACATGAATTCGTTTTCTAGGCTCTAACTCTTTTATTTTGAGCTCAAACTAAAATCTGCTGGAACCGTCGAAAAGAACAAGACATGGTGCGTAGAATGATGGTTAAAAAGTTTGAAAACAAAATTTGGAAGTGCACGAAAAAGGTCCGCAAACTTATTAATTTTTACCTAAATTTCGAAACATGAATTCGTTTTCTAGGCTCTAACTCTTTTATTTTGAGCTCAAACTAAAATCTGCTGGAACCGTCGAAAAGAACAAGATATGGTGCGTAGAATGATGTTTAAAAAGTTTGAAAACAAAATTTGGAAGTGCACGAAAAAGGTCCGCAAACTTATTAATTTTACCTAAATTTCGAAAACATGAATTCGTTTTCTAGGCTCTAACTCTTTTATTTGAGCTCAAACTAAATTCTGCTGGAACCGTCGAAAAGAACAAGATATGGTGCGTAGAATGATGTTTAAAAAGTTTGAAAACAAAATTTGAAGTGCGCGAAAAAGGTCCGCAAACTTATTAATTTTTACCTAAATTTCGAAAACATGAATTCGTTTTCTAGGCTCTAACTCTTTTATTTTGAGCTCAAACTAAAATCTGCTGGAACCGTCGAAAAGAACAAGATATGGTGCGTAGAATGATGTTAAAAAGTTTGAAAACAAAATTTGGAAGTGCACGAAAAGGTCCGCAAACTTATTAATTTTTACCTAAATTTCGAAAACATGAATTCGTTTTCTAGGCTCTAACTCTTTTATTTTGAGCTCAAACTAAAATCTGCTGGAACCGTCGAAAAGAACAAGACATGGTGCGTAGAATGATGTTTAAAAAGTTTGAAAACAAAATTTGGAAGTGCACGAAAAAGGTCCGCAAACTTATTAATTTTTACCTAAATTTCGAAACATGAATTCGTTTTCTAGGCTCTAACTCTTTTATTTTGAGCTCAAACTAAATTCTGCTGGAACCGTCGAAAAGAACAAGATATGGTGCGTAGAATGATGTTTAAAAGTTTGAAACAAAATTGGAAGTGCGCGAAAAAGGTCCGCAAACTTATTAATTTTACCTAAATTTCGAAAACATGAATTCGTTTTCTAGGCTCTAACTCTTTTATTTTGAGCTCAAACTAAAATCTGCTGAACCGTCGAAAAGAACAAGATATGGTGCGTAGAATGATGTTTAAAAAGTTTGAAAACAAAATTTGGAAGTGCACGAAAAAGGTCCGCAAACTTATTAATTTTTACCTAAATTTCGAAAACATGAATTCGTTTTCTAGGCTCTAACTCTTTTATTTTGAGCTCAAACTAAAATCTGCTGGAACCGTCGAAAAGAACAAGACATGGTGCATAGAATGATGTTTAAAAAGTTTGAAAACAAAATTTGGAAGTGCACGAAAAAGGTCCGCAAACTTATTAATTTTTACCTAAATTTCGAAAACATGAATTCGTTTTCTAGGCTCTAACTCTTTTATTTTGAGCTCAAACTAAAATCTGCTGGAACCGTCGAAAAGAACAAGATATGGTGCGTAGAATGATGTTTAAAAAGTTTGAAAACAAAATTTGGAAGTGCACGAAAAAGGTCCGCAAACTTATTAATTTTTACCTAAATTTCGAAAACATGATTCGTTTTCTAGGCTCTAACTCTTTTATTTTGAGCTCAAACTAAATTCTGCTGGAACCGTCGAAAAGAACAAGATATGGTGCGTAGAATGATGTTTAAAAAGTTTGAAAACAAAATTTGGAAGTGCGCGAAAAAGGTCCGCAAACTTATTAATTTTTACCTAAATTTCGAAAACATGAATTCGTTTTCTAGGCTCTAACTCTTTTATTTTGAGCTCAAACTAAAATCTGCTGGAACCGTCGAAAAGAACAAGATATGGTGCGTAGAATGATGTTTAAAAAGTTTGAAAACAAAATTTGGAAGTGCACGAAAAAGGTCCGCAAACTTATTAATTTTTACCTAAATTTCGAAAACATGAATTCGTTTTCTAGGCTCTAACTCTTTTATTTTGAGCTCAAAATAAATTCTGCTGGAACCGTCGAAAAGAACAAGATATGGTGCGTAGAATGATGTTTAAAAAGTTTGAAAACAAAATTTGGAAGTGCACGAAAAAGGTCCGCAACTTATTAATTTTTTACTAAATTTCGAAACATGAATTCGTTTTCTAGGCTCTAACTCTTTTATTTTGAGCTCAAAATAAATTCTGCTGGAACCGTCGAAAAGAACAAGATATGGTGCGTAGAATGATGTTTAAAAAGTTTGAAAACAAAATTTGGAAGTGCGCGAAAAAGGTCCGCAAACTTATTAATTTTTACCTAAATTTCGAAAACATGAATTCGTTTTCTAGGCTCTAACTCTTTTATTTTGAGCTCAAACTAAAATCTGCTGGAACCGTCGAAAAGAACAAGATATGGTGCGTAGAATGATGTTTAAAAAGTTTGAAAACAAAATTGGAAGTGCACGAAAAAGGTCCGCAAACTTATTAATTTTTACCTAAATTTCGAAAACATGAATTCGTTTTCTAGGCTCTAACTCTTTTATTTTGAGCTCAAACTAAAATCTGCTGGAACCGTCGAAAAGAACAAGACATGGTGCGTAGAATGATGGTTAAAAAGTTTGAAAACAAAATTTGGAAGTGCACGAAAAAGGTCCGCAAACTTATTAATTTTTACCTAAATTTCGAAAACATGAATTCGTTTTCTAGGCTCTAACTCTTTTATTTTGAGCTCAAACTAAAATCTGCTGGAACCGTCGAAAAGAACAAGATATGGTGCGTAGAATGATGTTTAAAAAGTTTGAAAACAAAATTTGGAAGTGCACGAAAAGGTCCGCAAACTTATTAATTTTTACCTAAATTTCGAAAACATGAATTCGTTTTCTAGGCTCTAACTCTTTTATTTGAGCTCAAACTAAATTCTGCTGGAACCGTCGAAAAGAACAAGATATGGTGCGTAGAATGATGTTTAAAAAGTTTGAAAACAAAATTTGGAAGTGCGCGAAAAAGGTCCGCAAACTTATTAATTTTTACCTAAATTTCGAAAACATGAATTCGTTTTCTAGGCTCTAACTCTTTTATTTTGAGCTCAAACTAAATCTGCTGGAACCGTCGAAAAGAACAAGATATGGTGCGTAGAATGATGTTTAAAAAGTTTGAAAACAAAATTTGGAAGTGCACGAAAAAGGTCCGCAAACTTATTAATTTTTACCTAAATTTCGAAAACATGAATTCGTTTTCTAGGCTCTAACTCTTTTATTTTGAGCTCAAAATAAATTCTGCTGGAACCGTCGAAAAGAACAAGATATGGTGCGTAGAATGATGTTAAAAAGTTTGAAAACAAAATTTGGAAGTGCACGAAAAAGGTCCGCAAACTTATTAATTTTTACCTAAATTTCGAAAACATGAATTCGTTTTCTAGGCTCTAACTCTTTTATTTTGAGCTCAAACTAAATTCTGCTGGAACCGTCGAAAAGAACAAGATATGGTGCGTAGAATGATGTTTAAAAAGTTTGAAAACAAAATTTGGAAGTGCACGAAAAAGGTCCGCAAACTTATTAATTTTTACCTAAATTTCGAAAAAAATGAATTCGTTTTCTAGGCTCTAACTCTTTATTTTGAGCTCAAAATAAATTCTGCTGGAACCGTCGAAAAGAACAAGATATGGTG